>CM070716.1:25803358-27003358 GCA_036346275.1 Otatea glauca
AACGAGGGCGTGCGCGACGCCTCACGCGAGGAGGTGTCTGCTTGATTGGCGCCCGCTCGGCCAGGCGTCTGTTTGGCTAGGCGTTCGCCCAGCTCCTATAGATAGGGTGCAGGGGCATTTGAGCAAACCCCTTGCCCTTGCCTTCCCCGTCTTCCCGTATTTGCCTGAATCAAGAAAAAAGACCGCAAGAGCAAAAGAGAGAAAAAAGGGAGGGAACCTCCAACTTTCTCCTCTCATCTTCTCACCACTTCTCTCGGAGATGTCGTGGCCAGCGTGCTCCATCCAGGCCAGCCGCGCGCTTGGGCTGGTAAAGAAGGGGTTCCTGCCTTCGCAGGATATCTCGGGGTGGAGAGTACCAACCGGGGCCACCGCCCACGCTCCGGGGGACGGCGAGGTCGTGGTGCCCGCCTCTTTCTTCGAGCGTGGATTTGGGCTCCCGCTGCACCCGTTCGTGCACGGGCTTTTGCACCATTGCGAGGCGGAGGTGCATCATCTCAACCCCAACGGGGTCCTTCATATCGCCATCTTCATCACACACTGTGAAGCCTTCCTGGGGATCGAGCCCCACTGGGCGCTGTGGAGGCATTTCTTCCAGGCCCTACTGAGGAAAGACAAATCCTCGGATGTATCAGTGCCTGTCGGAGGTGTGGCTTTCAACCGCGCCGCGGGCGCGCAAATGATTATATTGATGTGAAGCTGCCCTCGTCCAACCGGGGGTGGCACTCCGAGTGGCTTTACGCCAAGAACTCGGGGGACAGCGCTCCCGGCTAAACCGGTCGGCTCCCGGAGATGAAGCCCTCATGGGGCTGGGGGGCCGAACGGAAGGAAAGGAACCGAGTGAAGGTGATAACGGACCAGATCAAGGCCCAAAAGAAGCGGGGTCTTACTGGTGACGTCGTTGTGAGCGCATTCATGAAGATGCGCGTGCAGCCTCTCATAGATCGGCCGTTCCTAATGTTCAAATTTGAGGGACCGATCGACCCGCAAGGATGATGGCGAGGAACTCCTCATTGGAGGTCGGGCGCGGGTATCCACCGTTATGGGCGGAAGTGCGACCGAGGTGGTGGCCGGCCACCACGAGCCGTTTTCGGCTCGGAATCTGCCGAACCTGGTAATTTGAGTGTAGCTTTCTTTCTCCTTTTTTATTCTCCCCTCGTTGGCGGCGTTTTTCGATCGAGGTTTTTACGCTCCTAGGGGCTCGGCGGGATGGTCTCCCGGCACCGCTTGCCGGGAGAAGGAGCCGAGGCGAGGCCCGCGCAAAGTTTGCGCAGATTGAGGCGAGCGCAAGAAGCACAAAGGGAGAAGAGGAGGCAATGGAGAAGGAGCGTGCGGCAAGAGCCACGCGCGTGAGGACGTGTCGAGACCACCGCCTGCTGGTCGACCTCCACCATGCAGCAGGGAAACCGGCGAAATCCATACCACGGGTATCTGTCCGATACGCCGACCGGAGGGGATCCGGTCGGAAGTCCGGCGGGGAGCGAGCGCACAGGTGCCTCCAACGCCGTACCTCAAGCGGAGATATCCTGGTCGGATCGTCCTCGGGGAAGCGGAAGGCCGACTCGCCCCCGCAAGGAGGACCAACGAAGAGGGCGCGACTGCCACGTCCGGTCGGCGCAGTAAGTGTCCTTTCTTCGACTTTGGTGACAGTAGGGTAGTCTGGGCAATGTTACTGATCGCCGTGGTGCGCAGTGTTTACTCAGGGGCAGTCGCAACTGCGACCCCAAGCTTAGCATTGGCGCGACCGACCGAGGAGAGCGGAGCACGGGTCGGGAGGCGCTTAGCCGCTCGACTGTGGTCGGTTCCGCAGCGCGTTGCGTCGGAGCTGTCGGTGGAGCGGACGACGATTCACGGGCCGGCGGTCGGGCAGAGGGTGAAACGGCTTCGATCGTCCTCGGCGAGCCGGGTCTCCCTCCTTTGGTCGAGGGAGGTCGGGTGGAATTGCCACCGCCGCCGCCAGGGAGCCCGCCGACGGATGCGGTCCGGCTCCCCGAAGCGGTGGTGACCCCACCGCCTAGGGGCCCAGAGGGGGGCGATCCAGAATCGGGTCGATCCTCCCAGAATCGCGGGAGGTGCCGAGTGACCTCCTCAGCGCTAGCCGGGTCCGCCCAGCGGCTCGACCGCCGCCCGCCTCGCTAACTTGGCGGTGGGCAGCCAACTGGTGGGCCGACCATCTCGATGGACGACCTGGCGAAGGGCCGCGAGTGGGGCGTCCTTCGAGATGGTATCAAGCGCGCCGCGGCCGAGACCAGGCGGATCCACAAGGACTCGCTCGCCCTCGAGAATTCCAAATGGGCGCTGGACGCGGTTACCGACAAGATTCTTTCGATTAGCCTGGTAAGTCGTCGGGACTTGTCTCTTGTGACTTTTGACAGGTTCGTCGTGAGCTAATGGAGTGTTGCGCCTTGCAGCGCTTGCGTGCCCGCCCGGGGGACAAGTCGTAGTTCATCAAGGGCGCACTACCGAGGCTAGCCGCCGAGGAGGCGTCGGCGACGGCTATGCCCGAGCCGCGGCGACGCCCGGGAGGCCCCGGGCCGTGAGCAAAAGGCGCGAGGAGGCTCGCCAGAGCCGCTCACCGCCTGTGTCTGCCGAGAGCGCCAAGCGAGCGCCTTTGGTCGCGGTGGCGAGCTCGAATCCTCTTGGCGGGGCGAGCGATGCCAAGGATCTGGCCGTGGCCGGGAGGCGATCGCGCGGTTGAGGCGGCCGGCCTTCGGGCGAGATGGCTCAGTCCGGAGGCCGCCAAGCTAGTGCGGCGCGAGCGACGACGCCGCCAGTGAATCGCCAAGTCCTTGGCCGATTTTCGCGATTTGGAGAGCTCCGCGGGCGGTAAGAGCTCTGATCTATATGTTGACTCGTGCATAAGTAGTAAACGTGGGCGCGTTCTCGACACGACCCGACCCGCAGAGTTGCGGAAGAGACTTGGTGATGCGCCGTGGAGGCGCGGAAGGATGCCTGCAGCTCGTGACTCGGTGGTCACGGCGCGGACGCGGCGATGCGGCGCGAAAGGACGCCGAGGTGGCCGGACCGAGTTGGCCGCGAGCCGAGACCCTTCGAGGGTCGGCGTAATGTTCGCGACGGGTGCTCGTAACCGTGGCGGCCCGAGCGCACTTGCCACCGTCTTTGGCTAGAGTGCCAGGGCACGTCGAGAGTGCGGTGACTGCGGGCGCCACACTTGGAGCCTCCTCGGCGTTGGTCAACACCATCTCCCATTACGATGGCATCGACCTCGCGGTGGTGAGCAGCGGTGTTGCCGGAATCGGACCGACACGAGATCGACAGCTCGAGCTCAAGTCGAGCCGCCGCCGAGATCGCCAGCCACATCTCGCCGTGGAGTGCCCTCCAAACAAAATAGGGAGAAGTTAGATACGTTCCCCTTTATTGTAAAGACTATTTGTATGTAAATAATCTTAAAACTTAGCAAGTTCCAGTATGCCTCTTGCCCTCTTTTATGTTGTGGTGAGCGCTTGGCCGGCCATAGCTTTAAGGACCGCTGGGTCGCTTATGCGTAGGTCGGTCACTCGGAAGAGGCGAAGAGGATAGGAACTTTGGCGATTCACACGCACTTGGGAGGGATAGGAATGTTCCCGACCGACCAAAGGTCGCTCGCTCGCACTTCCTTCTTCCGCTAAGTGCTACTGCAACCATAGTCATTTGGGGCGAGGCCATAGCACTTGGGTCGAGAGGGTTACCGCCGGGAAGGACCTAGTGATTGATCGGTCACCGACCGCATAAGCGCGTGAGTTAGCCGTGTTTGCGCGGGGAGGAGTGTTCCCGATCGACCAAAGGTCGCCCGCCGGGCACTTCCTTCTTTCGCTAAGTGCTATTTCGCAACCATAGCCGCTGGGGCGTAGGCTGTAGCACTCGGGTCGTGATGGTTACCGCTCGGGAAGGACCCTATGGCTGGCCGGGTCACCTACCCGATGAGCGCCGATCGAAACTTGAACGGGCGCCAACGGGCAGCCCCGAGCGTCGCACGATGACCAGGTGCTCGGAAGGAAAGGTAAAGACGATGCAAGGAAAAAGGAAGGAACTTAGGGATAGAATCGCCTTAACTTTTCTATGTTCCATGCGTTAGAGAGGACGTGACCATCCGCGTCCTTGAGTCGAAAGGTGCCGGGTCGAAGAACCTCCACGACGGTGAAGGGCCTTCCTGTGGCGAGAGCTTATGCTCGTCTTTGCTTTGGTCCGGACCCGGTAGCAGACCGTGTCGCCGTTGAAGGATCGCCCTCGAACCTGACGGTTGTGGTAACGTCGTAGAGCTTGTTGATATTTGGCCGATCGTAGAATGGCCACATCGCGCGCCTCGCCGAGCTGGTCGATGGCGTCTTGTTGTGAGATGAGCCCCGAGTCTCGTCGAAGGTTTGTAATCTTGGGGCACCGTATTCCGTGTCGGTTGGCAAGATAGCCGCACCAAAACCATGAAGAATGGCGTAAACCGGTCGCCCGAGTTGGCGTGTTCCGCAGCTCTAGAGGATCGGAGGGTAGCTCGCCCACCCATCGCCCGCGAAATGCTTGATCGATCAAGATCCGTGGCTTGAGCCCTTGGAGGATCATGCCGTTCGCGCGTTGACACGGCCGTTAGTCCACGGATGGGCCACGGCTTCCCAATCGACGCGGATGTTGAAGTCGTCGCAGAACTCGAGGAATTCCTTCCCCGTGAACTGCGTCCCGTTGTCGGTGATGATAGAGTTAGGGACTCCGAACCGGAAGACGATGTCGCGGAAGAAGGTGGCCGCCTGCACCGACGTGATGCTCACAACCGGCTTGGCCTCTATCCACTTGGTGAATTTGTCCACCGCGACAAGGAGGTGAGTAAAGCCCCCGGGCGCCTTCTTGAAGGGCCCGACCAGATCGAGTCCCCAAACTGCAAATGGCCATGTGATGGGGATCATCTGCAAGGCCTGAGCTGGCAGATGCGTCTGCCGGGCGAAGAATTGGCATCCTTCGCAGGTGCGTACAATCTGCTAGGCGTCGGACACGGCGGTCGGCTAGTAGAAACCTTGTCGAAAGGCTTTTCCTAACAGGGACCGGGGCGCAGCATGGTGACCGCAGACCCCGCCATGGATATCGAGCAGCAGCTGTTCCCCTTGGTCGGCCAGATGCACTCGAGAACTCCCGAGGGACTCTTTGTAAAGGTCCGCCCGACCAGAAGAAGGATTTCGCCCGACGGGCGAGGCGCCGGGCCCCGGTCGGGTCGGAGGGAAGCGATCCATCCGTCAGACGGTCGATGAAGGGCTTCCTCCAGTCGGATTCAGTCGTTAACACGCTGCGGTCTGACCCGGCCGGATCTACGCCTGATCGCACGGCGATCGGAGTAGCCGCGCCCGGCGGGTCGGAAGGCCGCTCGGCCACTGGGTCCATCCGCATGAAAAGGCGCAAGGTTGCGACGAAGATCCTGTGGGGACTAGCTCAGGCCGGAGGCAAGATTGGCTAGGTAATCGGCCTCACCGTTGTAGCATCTGTAGCTATGGTGGAGCTTGAAACCCTTGAACCGTTCCTCGAGCTTGCGCACTTCTCGACAGTACGCGGCCATCCGGGTGTCTCGGGGCTCCGCAGCCTTCATGACCTGGTCGACGACAAGCTTGGAGTCCCCGTGGACGTGGAGTCGGCGAGCGCCGAGGTCGGCAGCGATCCGAAGACCGTTGACGAGAGCCTCGTACTCGGCGATGTTGTTGGTCGCATCGAAGAGCAGCCTGATCACGTATTGAAGTCTGTTCCCGAGTGGGAAAACAAAAACAACTCTTGCGCCCGCGCTGTTCTTGGTATAGGATCCATCGAAGTACATCGTCCAGTACTCGGGGTCTTCGAGCGCTGGTGGTGCCTGGGCTTCGGTGCACTCGGCGACGAAGTCGGCCAGGGCCTGCAACTTGATAACCGTTCGAGGAACGTATGATATGCCGTGACCACTGAGCTTGAGTGCCCACTTGGCTATCCTTCCTGAGGCGTCGCGGTTGTGGATGATCTTGTCGAGTGGCGACGTGGTCACCACGATGACGGGGTGCTGGTCGAAGTAGTGGACCAACTTCCTCTTTGTGATGAGTACTGCGTAGAGCAGCTTCTGCACCTGCGGGTACCGAGCCTTGGACTCGAAAAGCACCTCGCTAATGAAGTAGACCGGCCGTTGTATCTTGAGCTCACGGCCTTCTTTAGCTCGGTCCACCAAGAGGGCCGCGCTGACAAATTGGGTCGCGGCGGCGATGTAGAGGAGCAGCGGTTCGCCCGGTGCCGGGGCAGCCAGGACTGGGGGTGAGGACAGGAAGGCCTTCAAGCGGGTGAGGGCCTCCTGAGCCTCCTAGGTCCAGCTGAAGCGGTCGGACTTCTTAAGCAGCCTGTAGAGCGGCATCCTGCGCTCGCCAAGGTGAGACACGAAACGGCTCAAGGCTGCAAGGCATCCAGTTAGCCTTTGGACCCCTTTCAGGTTGCCGACCGGGCCCATCCTTGTGATCGCCGAGATCTTCTCCTAATTGGCCTCGATGCCACGCTCGAGACGATGAAATCGAGGAGCTTTCCTTGGGGACCCCAAGACGCACTTCTCGGGTTGAGCTTTATCTTGGAACCACGAGATTTGCGAAAGTCTCCCTAGGTCGGTGATGAGGTCGTCAGCCTTCTTGGTCTTTACGACGATGTCGTCGACGTATGCCTCAATGTTGCGGCCGATCTGGTTGTTGAAACATGTTTGCATACATCGCTGGTATGTAGCGCCCGCGTTTTTTAGACCGAACGGCATTGTCACGTAGCAGAACTAGCCAAACGGAGTGATGAAGGAGGTCGTGAGCTGGTCGGACTCCTTTAGCGATATCTGGTGATAGCCCGAGTAGGCATCTAGAAAGGAAAGGAACTCGCACCCCGCTGTGGAGTCGATGACTTGGTCGATGCGGGGCAAGGGGAACGGGTCCTTGGGACATGCCTTGTTCAGATTCGTATAATCAACGCACATTCTCCATTGCTCATTCTTCTTTTTCACAAGTACAGGGTTGGCGAGCCACTCGGGTGGCGCACCTCTTTACAAACCCCGCACCAAAGCTTGGCGATCTCCTCCCTATGATCCTCGCTTCTCTTTCGGAAGCGGCGCGGCGCTGACGACCGCCTTGAGCCCGGTCGGATGCCTAAGGAATGCTCGACGACTTCCCTCGGAATTCCTGGCATGTCGGAGGACTTCCATGCAAAGACGTCGTTGTTGGCGCGGAGGAAGTCGACGAGCGCACTTTCCTATTTGGCGGAGAGCGTGGCTCCGACTCGCACGGTCTTGATCAGATCGCCGGGATCGACCGCAACCTTCTTCGTGTCCTCAGCGGACTTGAAGGATCCCGTCCCCGACTTGCTAGACTTAGGGGCGGACTCGGAGGCTTCCCTCCGGAGGTTGGCGAACTCGGTGGATGCAATGACCGCCGAGGCTAGCTCGCAACTGCTTCGCTCGCAGTTGTAAGCAAGCCGAAGGACGGCCACGCGGTGATGACTCCTCGTGCCGGCATCTTCAGCTTGAGATAGGTGTAACTGGAGACCGCCATGAACTTGGCATAACACGGCCTCCCCAGGATGGCGTGTTAGGATCCGGGAAAATCGACGACCTCGAAAGTGAGGGTCTCGGTGCGGAAATTTTCTGGTCCTCCAAAGGTGACGGGCAGGTCGACCTGCCCGAGCGGTTGGGCCTGCTGGCCAGGGATGACGCTGTGGAAAGGCGCTTTGCTCGGTCGGAGACTCGAGCGGGGACCCCATGGCGCCGAGCTTCTCAACATAAAGGATGTTGAGACCGCCGCCACCGGCCCATTAGCACCTTTGTGAGGCGCTTCTTCCCACAATGGGTCGACCACAGCGGTATCTCCATGGCACCGCGGACGTGGTCGGGTGGTCGGTCCGATCGAAGGTGATCGGGACCACCACCAAGATATTGGGGTAAGGCCGGTGTAGCGGTATGGACCTCGCGAGGCGAAGCTTGAGCCGACGCTTGTCGGCCAGAGCATGCCGGTCCGCCAAAGATCATGAGGCAGCCATCGGGTTCTGGGAACTCGTCGTCCGCCATCTTCTCCGCGGCCCGTGGGGCCGGGGCCGGCTTCTTTCCTTTGCCCCGCGGCGTCGTGGGGGTGCCGGAGAGGAAACGCCTTAAGACCTCGCAGTCCCGGTACTTGTGTTTGACGGGAAATCCGTGGTGTGGGCACGGGCTATCCATCAACTTTTCGAAGTGGTCGGGAACGACGGCCGATCGCGCCTGCTGCTTGGCAGGGCGGTCGACGGCCGCGACCACTTGGACCTCGCGAACCTGTTTTCCGTGCCCCCTCCTCTTGTCGGAGCGGTCAGAAGGGGACCCGGCTCGGACCCCGGGTTCTTGCTTAGTCTTGCCATCTTCGAAGATGGCCCCCACAGCCTCCTCGCCGGAGGCGTGGTTGGTGGCGATGTCCAGAAGCTCCTTGGTGGTTCTGGGCTTAACGCAACCCAGTTTGTGCACCAAGGCCTTGCAAGAGGTGCCGTAGATGAACGCCCCCACGACGTCGGCGTCGGAGATGTTGGGGAGCTTGTTGCATTGACGGGAGAAGCGCCGGATGTAATCCCGGAGAGTTTCTCCCGGCTGCTGCCTGCTCTTTAGGTCCCAGGAGTTTCCAGGGCGCTTATAAGTGCCCTGGAAGTTACCGACAAAAAGGGTCTTTAGGTCGGCCCAGTTCCTGATGGTCTTTGCGGGCAAGTACTCGAGCCAGGCTTGAGCCGAGTCCGCGAGGTAGATAGGGAGGTATTGGATGATGAAGAGGTCATCCGTCGCTCCTCCCGCCCGGCACGCGAGCCGGTAGTCTTCGAGCCATACGCCGGGGTTCGTGGCCCCGGTGTATTTGGCTATGTTGGTCGGTGCCCAGAATCTGGCGGGGAAATCCGCATGGCGGATCCCTTGACAGAAAGCTCGTGGTCCCGGACCATCGGGGCTTGGGCTGTCCACAACACGCGAGTGGGCGGCCCACAACATGCGAGTGTGCGGCCGTCCCACCGCTTTTCTTGGCGCCGAGGGTGGCGCGGACGTCGTAGTCGTCGCTGAGGCGCTGGCGCACCGGGGTGCGCGAGGCCTGGGGTCGTTCTTGATGTGCTGCCACCTTTGGTGGACCCAGCCGGGCCCGAGGGGTGGTGCGGGTCCGGTGGCCAGAGGTGGCACCAGAATGGTGAGGGCCAGAGGCTTGCATGTGCTGCACAGCAGCACACTCCACCAGCCCCCGGAGATTCTGGTATGTGGCTTTGGCCTCCGGGTCGTCCGGCTCGGGAAGGCCTCGAGCAAAGATCGCACTGCAGCCATGTTCGACTCATGTGGGAAGAACCGAGGCCATCGATTCTCCACCACCTTGTGGTGCACTCGACGTGGCGCTCGCGCGCGCACCGCCAAGCACTGGGGGCTCGGCTCATCCCCGCCTCGTGTCGGCCCGAGCTTATCGAGTTCGGCCCTTCGGTCCTCCAGCTCTTTACGCTGCCGCTAAAACTCGGCGCGGCAAGCTTGAGCGCGCTCGGCCACACGGCTGGTATTCCTCCTCCCGCGCCTTAGTGCGCTGATGGGAGCCCCGTGTCGCGGGGTTACGGTCGAGTTGACCGTGTTCGCCATGTTGCACTCACGAGTGCCGTCATGCGCGGTTTGCTCCGTGTCGGAGCTAGAGTCGTGGTGAAGAATCTTCCAAAGAGCTCGTGGACAGAGGCCGCATATAGTCGGCCATAGCCACGAACTGTGAGCTCGTGGGAGGCGACGTGGTCGTCCTCCCGAGCCCTCGGGTGCTACCGCCAAAGACGGTGGGGCGCTCGTTGGGCTCCGGCCTGGGGGCCTGCAGGGCGGCCTCAAGTCGGAGGCCGGCGAGGTTGTCGGAGATGGAGCCCTGGCTTCCAGCGGGCTTCTGGTCTCCGATGGCGACAGGACTGAGCGCGAGCTCACCCGTTGGAGTGGAGATGAAGTCGAGAGCCGGCGATTCGCCCCGACGACACGCGCCGTCGCAGTGAAGAAAGCCATCAGGGAGATGAATGGGAATCCGGAGATGTCGATGAAGACGCGCGAAGCCCCTACCTGGCGCGCCAACTGTCGGCGTTTCGAGCACCGGCAATTAAATTTGTAAGTCAGAAGGGCCACGCATTCCCTGTCCCTGAATGGTTAGACTCGAGAGCCCAAGGTGTATACTGGTTCGGGCCGAAAGTCCCTACTCCAGTTCGTTCGGTGGTGTTGTATTGTCTTAGGTGCAGATGACTGCACAACGTTTACAAGTGAGGGTTGAGGGCTTGAACACAAAAGTGTTCGTAAAGACCTAGCGAGAAGAGGAGATCTCAAAGGCGTGCGCGCACATACTCTCACACTCTTTCGCACTCGCACTTCCCTCTCCCAGAGGCCCCTGCCTCCCTTTATACAGTTGGAGGGGGCAGGTTACGTGGGAAGTTGGGAGAGGGAAGGATGAGAAAACATATGCCGGGAGCATTAGTCCTTCGCTTCGGTGATTGGTCGTCGCCCGGTTTGCCCACGCCGAGTCGGTAGTCCCGTGGGCGTGGCGCTTAGGTGCTACGTCGGAAATGGCGACACGCTTCGTGAGCTCCGACGATAGTTGGCGCGGCAGGCGACATTGGTGCCGCCTCGGAGGGAACGTGCCTTCGTATTGTACGTGGATCGTTGATGGGACCGAAACTTGACTTCAAAGAGCCATTATACCATCTCGAAAGAGCCACCGCTCGCATAATCACTTGATCGATCCTTCCGGGGGGCACGTGGCCAATGGTCGGTGGAGGCTCGTCGGCGGCTTTTTTATGAGGTTGCCTTAGCTTGGTCGGGATTGGGGGATCCCGACCTGCCGCGGGGGTCGAGAGCCCTACTTGGTCAGGAATGCTTGTCCCGATCGGTCGGGGACGGGCATCCTTAGTGGCCCCGCAAGTACTTTGGTCGGTAGAGGACCTGGTGAAGCTCGCTAGGTCGGAGCTGGGCTTGAGGCAGCCCGCTTTTCACCCTGGGCCGTTGGGGTACCCCTGGTATGAGTATTCGTCAGTAAAGCTGAGGAAAGATCTGAGAGGTTAATTTTGATGGAGGCAAGTTTCTAGGGACGTTTCACTGGGTGCATGAAGGTTGGGCCATCTCTAGTGAGGTGTATTATTTGGGGTGGACTTAGAAAAGAATGCTTAGGTGCATTATAAAGGGGTACAGATAATAAATATTTTTATGCCATAATTAAAAGATTGTAGAATTTTATGGAGACATTTTGTCCTTAAATAACATAGAAGAGTATATACTCTCTCCAATCATAAATAGTTGTTATTTTGGACATCGACACGGTCTTTAAACATAGTTTTAACTATTAATTTCTATTATAATATATTTCTAAAACCCAATAAAATTATAATATTATGAAAGTAATTTTTGAGATAAATCTACATGTATGATTTTCATGTATCCAGTTTAAATATTTAAAAAGATATTAACAGTCAAAATTTTAAAATTTTAACTATATTTATATCTAAAACGATAACTATTTATGACTGGATGGAGTAGATAGTAGTCGCCTCTACTATTGCGTACGTTCTAACGGCACACGACATGAGAGTGGCATGAAAGGGCAGCGAAAATTTCTTCAATGGTATTTTGATGGAACCAACAGATTCTTGGTAATAGATCAGAGAAAAGTGAACTACTCAGTGAAATATTTGATGACGTGGAAGGAATTTTCTCCTGTGAGTCGTCTGACCTGTGGTGCTCGCTCATATTGTTGGTACGTTGAAATCTCGCTCTAAATATTGTTTGTGACCGGAGAACGAAATCTCGGTGAGATTTAGAAATTTCGGATGAACCGCAAAAACGGATTTTCAAATCCATTTTTTTTCTACCGAGAAAACCGAAAGTTTGACCGGTTTTGCCGAGAAAAATTGTTTGTGACCAGAAAACGAAATCTCGGCGAGATTTAGAAATTTCGGACAAATTCCGGATGAACCGCAAAAACGGATTTTCAAATCCGTTTTTTTTCTACCGAGAAAACCGAAAGTTTGACCGGTTTTGCCGAGAAAAATTGAACCAAGAGAAAAATAGCTCAAACGACGTCAAACTATTTTGAAATTTTTTGTCGAGGTTTCTAACACATCAGTGATATTTTCATAAATATTTCAAATGATTATCAAATCTGAAGAATTTTTAAAAATTCAAAAATTGCAAATGTCCTGATAAAACGCTGACCGGCAAGTTTGAACCGAATGAAAAATGAAACAAACCATGTTAGAAAATTTTGAAATTTTTTGTGCATGGTTATGATGCATCACTAATGTTTCCATAAAATTTTCAAATGATGATCAAGCTTGATGAAGTTTAAAAAATTCGGACAGTGCTATTTTTCCTATTCTTGTAGTCCATATATATGTTTTTCTGGAATCTAGTATTGAATTGCTCATTAAAAGGAGGTATATCAAAAGGGAACCAAACCCTTTCTGGCACCAATCTAGCAGCTCTTAGTTTCTTTCCTCACAGAGTGGCTAGCTCATGCCCAACAATCATGTCAATTTCACCAGCAAGCTATATTTCTTTATCAGAAGATATGTCTGCATTAGGCTCATAGTCACTATCATCTTAAGAAGAAGGGGAATCATGTGGCACTGGTTGTTTCCCCCTTTTTGGTGGTTTAGATGTTACTTCCTTTACTACTCCACCAGATTGCTGTTGACTAGAGCTATCTGTTCTTGATTTCTTTTTCTTTTTGACCTTATCAGCAATTTTCCCAAGAAGACTTCTTTTGTCTGGGTTATCTGAACTCATTTTGACTAAGACTCCTTTTTCGAGCAGAAAAGCTGTGCTGACTTGGTTGACAAATAAACAGACTGCTAACTGACGATGCAACTCGCAAAAACTGAAGAACAACCTAAGGAACATAGAGATGACATTGAGAGACGATTTCTAACAAGGATTTCAATCTAAGCAAAGGGAAGAGATAAAGATTGAAGAATTTACAGAACCCTAGAAGCAATGTCTTGAGCATACAGGAGCACCGTTGCCAACCACCTGGTTAAGATGTGCTTCGGTGAAGAGAAGGTCTTACGCTCAAGAACAGGCAGCGAGAGGATTTATGGATCAAAAAGCTTGAGTGGCTTCTGAAGAAGATGAAGCTATAAGTAGTGCACGATGTGAGAAATAAAAAACGGAAGTTATTGCAGTCGTTTTGAATATGGACAACACATGGGGGAAAGTAACGACTGCAACTGCTCGGTTTTGAAGGAAGTTTCTTTATGAGGTGGGGTCGCAAACCAGAGAAATCAAGAAATATGGTTACTAAATTCGAACAGGTTTAGCAGAGATAAGTCCTAAGAATAGGAAAGATTTTGACGTATATAGCAAGGATAAGATCTTTTAGAATTTTGAGATGAACACGGTTTGAAAAAGATAAGTGCTTAGATGACAGAGCTATTGTCATATGTGCCTCGGACAGCTTTTTCAGTTGGATCTGAAAACCCTTTACCTGCGCCGGACTGAGTCCTGATGATTTTTCATCTGTGCCGGACTGTGTCCGTATAAGACATACTTGGTCCACCGTAGTTGGAAAGCTCTCGGTTGGTTTGGCCAATAGTCCGTGGTACATAGACATAGTCTTGAACTTGAAAATACAGATATAACTAATTTCTTAAAGATTTTCTGAGATCTCTCTTTTAAGAATAACACACAAATTTGTAGAGAGATCTTAGAATAATCTTAATATATAGATCAATCAACCAATAAATTCAAGAGATGTTGGATTTCAAATGGGAATGTATGAGCCCCCCTTTTTTTTTAAAAAAAAGCATGAATATAATTAATTCAAGCTCAAAGAAAAGGACTCATGTGCTAAATAGTTTAGATTTTCAATATTTCATTAAAGTGTATATTAATATATTTTTGTTATTATTATTATTTTTTGAAATTCAATTTACTTAATTTCTGTGTGTTTAGGAAAGTTTAACATAGAAATAGGGAAAGAAAAGGCTTTCAGCAGCATTTTTATGACTTCATTTTTCAAGAAGATTATATAATAAAATTAATTAATTTTTTAATATAATCTTATTATTTCTGCTTCAGCACTCATAATCATTTTGTTCACATAAAGGTAGCAAGACATGCATGGCAGGCAAACTTGACTCCCCCTTAGTGTGATATTTCAAAGAATCAAACAATATTTGAAGAAGCAAGAATATTCAGTTCATTTCTTAATTTTGAAAATCTGGCCTCATCAAGTGGTTTAGTGAAAATATCAGCCAATTGATCCTCAGTCCTTACATGACTAAGCATAATGTCACCTTTAGCAACATGATCACGTATGAAGTGATGTCTAATTTCAATATGCTTAGTTCTGGAATGCTAGACTGGATTGTTGGCTATTTTCACTGCACTTTCATTATCACATAACAGAGGCTCATTTTCAAACTTAATACCATAGTCCAAAAAGGCTTGTTTAATAAAAAGAATTTGAGCACAACAACTGCCTGCAGCAACATATTTAGCTTCAGCAGTTGAAAGTGCTACTGAATTTTATTTCTTTGAACACCAAGACACTAAAGATCTTCCAAATAAATGACAACCTCCAGAAGTGCTTTTTCGATCAACTTTGCAACCGGCATAATCAGAATCTGAGTAGCCAAAAAGTTCAAAAGAAGCACCTTTTGGGTACCATAAGCCAAAATAAGGAGTATACTTTAAGTATCTGAAAACCCTTTTTACTGCACTAAAATATACTTCTTTAGGTGCAGCTTGAAATCTAGCACACATACATACATTAAACATGATATCTGGCCTAGATGCTGTCAAATAAAGTAAAGAACCTATCATGGATCTATATAACTTTTGATCAACAGATTTACCTCCCACATCTTGATCAAGATGTGTATTGGTTGCCATAGGAGTTTTAAGAGGCTTGCATTCTTCCAGATTAAAGCGCTTGAGAAGGTCTTTAATATATTTTTCTTGTGAGATAAAAGTCCCTTCCTTCAATTGCTTGACTTGAAATCCCAGAAAGAATGTAAGCTCTCCCATCATTGACATCTCAAATTGTCTAACCATTTGATTACTGAATTCCTTGCATAGATATAGATTAGTACTCCCAAAGATAATATCATCAACATAGATTTGGCAAATTATTAATGTACCATTGAAGTCTTTTTAGAAATAATGTTGGATCAATCTTCCCAATTTTGAAATTCTTTTCTAATAGAGAGTCTCTAAGGCGCTCATACCATGCCCTAGGGGCTTGTTTCAAACCATATAGAGTCTTAGATAACTTATATACATGATTGGGAAACTTCATATCCTCAAAACCAGGAGGTTGTTTAACATATACAATTTCTTCAATGATTCCATTAAGAAAAGCACTTTTAATATCCATTTGAAAGAGAGTAATATTAAAATGACAAGCAAAGGCTAGAAGGAACTGTATTGCTTCAAGTCGAGTTGCAAGTGCATAGGTTTCTCCATAATCCAAACCTTCAACTTGAGAGTATCCTTGAGCAACTAGCCTTACTTTATTGTGTGTGACCACACCATTTTCATCGTGTTTGTTTCTGAAAACCCACTTTGTTCCAATGACATTATGTTCTGTGGGTCTTTCTACTAAGTTCCAGACTTTGTTTCTTTCAAAGTTGTTGAGCTCTTCTTCCATTGCCACAATCCAGTCAGCATCCTTCAAAGCTTCATCTACTGATCTGGGCTGAACACATGAAACAAACGAGTAATGTTCACAGAAGAAAGCTTGTCTAGAACGAGTTTGAACACCCTTACTAAATTCACCAATGATTTGATCTACAGGGTGATCCTTTGAGATGGTGTGATGGCTCTTTATGAAGTTTAATCCTTCATCCTTCTTTTCATTATCTTCAATTTGTGATCCATCTTGAGGTATTATGGACATTGGTGGTATATCATCTTTGGCTTCTTTGGGCTTGATCTCACCAATTTCTATTTTCTTCAAGGATTCTTTTAGAGCTTCTTCACCTACATCAGCTAGATTCTCATGCTCACCTTGAGAGCCATTAGATTCATCAAATTTAACATCATAGGTTTGTTCTACTAACCCAGTTGTATTATTGAAAACTCTATATGCTTTAGATTTAGAAGAGTAACCTAGCATGATACCTGTATCACGCCTCTTTTGAAATTTTCCTAAGTGTGTTCTCTTTTTATAAATATATACCTTACATCCAAACACACGAAAATATGTGATATTAGGTTTTCTTCCTACCAGAAGCTCATATGAAGTCTTCTTGAGAAGTCGGTGGAGATAGAGCCTGTTAATTGCATGACATGCAGTATTGATAGCTTCAGCCCAGAAAACATCAGAAGTGTTATATTCATCCAACATTGTCCTTGACATTTCCATGAGAGTTCTATTTTTCCTTTCAACCACACCATTCTGTTGAGGAGTGTATGTAGCTGAAAGTTCATGCTTTATACCTAACTCATCACATTATTCAACAATGTTAGTGTTAACAAATTCAGATCCATTATCACTCCTAATTTTCTTAATGGGACAATCAAATTCATTTTGAGCCCTGTTTACAAAATTTTTAAATATTTTTCCAACTTCAACTTTATTTGGCAAAAAGAATACCCATGCAAATCTAGAGAAATCATCCACAATTACAAGGCAATATGAGTTGCCACCTATACTTGCATATGAAGTAGGACCAAAAACATCCATATGCAGAAGTTCTAGGGGCCTAGTAGTGACATGATAGTTTTGGCAGGATGAGAGTTTGCCACTTGCTTGCCAGCTTGACAAGCATTGCAAAGTTTATCCTTTTCAAATTTAACATCCTTCAGGCCCACTACTAACTCATTTTTGAAAAGCTTTTTGAGATTAGACATACCTACATGCCCAAGTCGTCTGTGCCAAAGCCAACCATGTGAAACTTTAGCAAGCAGACAAGTTGTAATGCATGAGGAGTTAGAATTGAAATCAACAAGGTAGAGATTTTGAAATCTGAAACCTTTAAAAATAAGCTTCTTATTTTTGTCATGAACTGTTACTCCATCACTGGAGAAGATACAAAGGAATCCTAAATCACAAAGTTGAGCAACAGACAAAAGATTGAAATTTAAAGAATCAACAAGTAATACATTTTCAATAGAGTGATAATTTGAGATAGCTATTTTACCATTTCCCTTTACCTTTCTTTTACTGTTATCTCCAAATGTGATTTTGTGACTTGGATCATTTTCCTTTTCAACTGAGCTAAACATCCTTGATGTGCCGGTCATGTATTGTGTGCAGCCACTGTCAATAACCTAGTGCCGGCCGCCACTCTTGTAATTTACCTAAAAATAATGTTTATTTCTTGATTTTAGGTACCCAAATGCTTTTGAGTCCATTAGAGTTAGTCTGAACAATTTTTGGGCCAAATGGATTAGTAAGTAAGAACTTAGGCACCCAAATAGCTTTAAGATTTTTATCCAGATTAGAGGGTCCAACATATTTGACATTCATTTTACCCCTAAAATCCTTAAACAACATATAATGCACATCAACCATGCATCTTCTATTAACCTTAGCATATGAAGCACAAGCAAATTCGCAATTTTTAGAAGCATGATTGTAGATATGACAATAACAACATTAAGTCCTACTTTTGATAAAATTTATCTTGGGTTTTGATTGTTCATTCCTTCTGGGCTTAGATTTAGCTTTATAACCTAATCTCTTTTTACCCAGAACAATCTTTTGCTCCCCAAGAATTTTATCAAGAGTAGCACTACCAAGGAAGCATTTTTCTAATCCTTTGTCAAATTTCGCTACCTTGGATTTCAGTTCATTGTTTTTTGTCATAAGCTCTTTAGCATATAAACCATTTTTGCAATTTTTACTACACATGCTAGATGAGCTGGGAGAAATTATTTCATCGACAAAGAAATCACAAATGATTGAAACATTGCAAGATGAACCATTTTTAGATTTGCTATTCTGCATTTCATTATCAATTTCCAGCTCATCGTATTTATCAAGTAATTCATCATGATCTTTAACAATTTATATATGTGTGGCTTTAAAAGAATCATGAGAATCAGTAAGAAGAGTATGATCGGAATTTAGTACAGAATGAGCATGTGAAAGTTTTTCATGTTTATTTATAAGCTCATTTTGACTAATTTCTAGCACATCATATTTTTCATGCATGATCTTGATGTCAGATTCAAGAGTTTCAACTTTATTCATCAAGCTTGTTGTATTTTTCTTTAGAGCTTTGTCTTTAGCAGTTTTAACATATAAAGCATCATTAAGATCTTTAATAATTTGTACAAGCTCTTCATATGAAGGGGAATCGTTTACCTTGTCTTCATCATTTTTGGCCATTAGGCACAGTGGTAGAGAAACTGAAGGTGAAGGTGGTGTAGATTCATCCAGAGCGAGCCCTGCTAGTCTCTTGGACCTTGGCTCTTCTTCATCTAAGGAGGAAGAGTATTCTTCACTTGAATTTTCTTCATTAGTGATCCATTCACCAATGTGTGCCTCCTTCTTCCCTTTTCTCCAATGTTTCTTGAAGTAGCTCTTTTTGCGATGACTCCTCTTGTAGCTTTCTTGAGCTTTTTCTTCATCATTGTCATCTTTGTTCTTGCCCCTGCCCTTTTTGTTACTTTTGTTTGGGCAACGGGCAGCTATGTGTCCTTTCTCATTGCACTCAAAGCAGATAACGTTAGAGAAAGGGTTTCTTTTTGAGAAGTGGTTGTATGACTTACTTTTTGCATTTACCCTTCTCATGATCTTGTTTGCTGATTTCATGAGTAATGCCAATTTTCTTACATCTTCATCCTCTTCATAGCTTGAATTTTCTTCTTCTTCATCATCAGAGGAATCTTGAACTTTCTCCTTGGCCTTGAGTGCAATAGATTTCTTCTTGGTCTCAACTTCATCACCCAAGGTAAGCTCATGAGCTGAGATCTTCCCCAATAGTTCGGTGGGTGTGAGTTTCTTCAGATCACCACTATTGGATAGATAAGTGATCAGGCCGTGATAGGCTCGAGGTAGAACCCTGATCATCTTCCTGCATACTTCAACATCATCAATTTTAGTTCCTAGACCTTTAAGCTCATTTACAATAGGATTTAATCTAGAGAACATATCATTAGCATTTTCATGAGAAAGCATTTTGAACTGATCAAATTTTTCTCTAACTACAAAATATCTTTCCTCTTTTACATCAGAGGTACCCTCATGAATTTCTTGAAGAGTAGTCCATATATCATAGACAGTTAACAGATTACTGACTCTATCAAAAATTTCAACACTAAGACACGAAAAGATAGCATTTATAGCCTGAGCATCGTATTGAAAATTTCTTATTTCTCCAGGTGTGGGTTCTGAGGATGTGGATTGCCCTTCAGGTATGACTTGTGGAGGCAAAGGTATTTCTGTAACCCTCCACACATCATAGCTTACGGCTTTGAGATAACACCTCATTCTAATCTTCCAATAAGCATAATTAGTGCCATCAAAAACAGGAACCCTTCCTACACTTACTGTAGCTGATCCTATTCCCTCGGCCATTTTACCCAAGCTGTTAGGCCTTTAGAGGGGCAACCTTGCTCTGATACCACTTGAAAGGATCAAGTTGGCTTAGGGGGGTGAATAGGCAACTTTAAAATTTATGGAAAAACTTTTCTCAATAAAACAGCAACAACAAAAATTATTATAAAGATTTAGCACAACTTTGATTCAGTAAGACTTGTATAGAGAAGAGTTTGAAATAGAATTGACAATAAGAACAGCAAAACAAAGATAGATCAATAACAGGGAGACTCAAAGATTTTTTCACCGAGGTTCAGAGCTCAATCTCCTACGTCCCCGTTAGAGCACTTCTTCAGAAGTATAGCTTAACCAAAGGCACTTCTTTAGATGTATTGCTCCACCAAATGGCCAATCACAATGGCTTTTGGTTTTCCACTATCTTGACTCTTTCATCACTCCAGTGAGGTGAGTCTCAACCTTTTACAGTAATGGTGGCCTTCCACAATCTCTGTTGGATAGGTCGCACCAATAACTTCTCTAACCATCTAGGAACAGCTAGTTCCAAGAGTAATAGACTATCCACAAGCCCTGTCTCTTGGTTCAGTAGCTAGATGCAAACCAGACTTAGCTTGGAGCAAGAACCTCTAACTATTTAGAATGAATGTTTGTAGTTTTTGAGTTGGAGTTCAAACTCTTTGATGAAATGAAACTCAGGAATTCTAAAAATCAAAGAGTTGTATATGATTTGAAAGATGTCAACAATGCTCTGGATGTCAAGGATGTATATGTGCAAAGCTCTGTCTCATGTTTTGTGAACACAGACGCTCTATATATAGAGCCTAAACGGAAATAACCGTTGTATCTGCCATTTGCCCGTTGGGGGTTGGTAAGATAGATAGGGTAGGTCAACTACTACCTTTTTATAAGAATTTTAAGGTGTATGAGTCATAAATCAAAATACACACACGCCGAACTGAAATTTTTAGTCCGGGGTACATAGGATTTGAGAAGCATTATTATACTCATAGTGACCCATTTGCGCCGGACCGAAAATATCGGTCCGTCTTAAATATACTTGTCAAGGTAGTTTGTGCCGAACTGAAAAAGATGGTCTGATGTACACATACTTTGATTTATATTGATATCAGCAAAACAATGTTTGCACCGGACCGAAAAAGTCGGTCCGGCATACACATGGTTTTGTTCCATTTGAATGCCAATGAATAACGTTTGAGTCGGACAAAAAAAGTTGGTCCGAACTACATGGGAAAATGGCTGGTTTTATCTAAAAGAAGTATGTTTGCGCCGTACCGAAAAAGTCGGTCCGGTGTACACATAGAATTATCGTCCGCATCAAACTTCATATTTCTGGTTAAGATTTAAGCAAAATAATTCTTAACACAGATTAGAATTTTATTTAGAGTGAAAATATAACTTACGTCGGACTAAATTTAAGAAAGAATTTAGATTGGTCCGACGTAAATAGTGTACGCTTGGTTGAAAAGAATCAAAGAAGAATTCTTAACACCGGACTGAAAAAGTCGGTCCGGCTAAAAGATCGAAATGGCAATCAGAGGGGGGGGTGAATGATCCCAAATAAAATTTTCCCCTACTCAAAGTACTCCAAACAATCTCGCAATAAAAATCTGAAACACCCAAGGATTTTCCTTCAAACTGGTGTTTCTCAGATTCGCACACCCTCCAAAACCCGAAGAATTAGACAACTATGTGTACCCCTAGCTTGCATGGATGAGAACCATGAATCATGTGAGGGATTTTTTTAATCACAATCCTGGTTGTTAAGTGTCCAAACAAAGAGGAATCAACTCAAAGACTACTTTTCTAAAAGAGATAAAGCTAAAACACCAAAGTCTCTTTCCAGAAAAGTAAAAGCAGATTTTCCAGAAATTGTCCTCAATTGGAGTAGGTGGTTGGTGAGTTTATGTTGCTCTAAACTTTTGGAGAATTTGTCTCCCTGTGAGTAGTTGAGTCGTGAAACACTCCACCAAAAATAACCTCAAAAAGCTTTGTACAATAAACATGAATAATCAAGCATTACTGACAGTCAGGAACTTCGACCAGAATATTTAAGGCTCGGTTTTCACTTCATAGCGCTCAAACGGTGCAACAAGTAGACTCACCAATTTTTTCATAGATGGATATATGAGTCATGCACCTTCTTCAACAAGAATTACCTAAAAAGGATTTTTATAGATTCTTATAAAATTCAAAGACTGACTGCTTCGCGAAGAACAAGTTATGGACAGATTTGCAATTTGATAAAAAATTGATCTCTAGACTATCCTAGGGTACAAGAAAGATGTAAAACCATATGAACACCCTCAAGACATCCTAGAAGAACAGCATTTAGAAGGAGGGGAGGCAAATCCAAATTGCGATAAAGTAAATTGCGAGAATGTAAATACGGGAAAGTAAATGCTGAATTTAAATTGGGTAATTTAAATGCATAATGTAAATGAGAAATTTAAATTCATAATAAGGTAAAGAAAATTTTCATATTTTCTGGAAGGAGAGGTTACAAAGCCTCACAATAATGTGGGCAAAGCTCAAAGGAGCATCAAAAACCTCAAAACCTTCAAGGAGGGAAGGCTACCCCTCCACCCCTATTTATACAACTCTTGGGCCACCTACCACCCTTGGATGAGCCTCTAAACCCTAGAGCATCCATCAAGGGCTAGAATTAACCCACTCAACCAGCCATGCAAGGTTTCACCCAAAACCCACAACACATAATGGGATTTCATGCACGGTTCTCAAAGCACACTAATTAGACCCACTAACCTATCAACTAGACCAAGATCCAATGGTCCTCTTTGATCCACGCAGCGTCTAGCTAGCATCTCACCCGTTCCTTGTCTTCACGGCTTGCACGGACTCTGTCTCCGATCATTTTCCTACGATCCCCGACCGTCTGGACCTCCGACGCTCCTTGACTAGTCCCGGCCATCCTTCGCCTCACTATAACCTAGCACCGTCGTCCTACAACCATAAAAAACAAGGACATACCTCACATAGCAATGTTCAATCATCACAAATGCTCACAATTAATTATGTCTCAATCATCAGTCGGTTCTACCGCCAGCCACAAGCCGATAGTACCGCAAGAAGCTAACACAACTCAAATTACTTCCTTTTGAATTCCAATTCAAATCAAACTCAAACCTAACCACACCTTGCTCAAATAAAGTCAAATACTTATCATAAACATGGATGGACCTCCACATGGTCCTTCAATCTCCCCCTTGATGAGTATATTGACAAACACAGCAAAAGGCATATGTTTTGAGTTTGAAGAGGATGAAGAAGAAAGCAATTTTTAGTTGCAATGTCAAACTTGGTCCAAAGATAGAAATTGGAACCATGACCAAGTTGAAGAAGAGGAATTTAGATTTTAGAGTTAAATTTAAGAAAGAGCAAGTTTTCAACAAAAACTCTAAAATCCAACTAAACATGTCAAATGTGATTATGAGATTATGATCCAATAGAAGTAGTAGCATAGTTTTACAAAGATCATAATAACCAAATAAGCATTCACATTTTTATCTTTTTAGTGATGCATTTTCTACGTTTTCTCCCCTTTTTGGCAATATAGGCACCAATTTTTTTTATGTATGCATGAAATGCAATCGAAAGAGCTTTGAAGATTATCCAATTGATCAAATTGGAAAGATATTACACCAAGCTTGTCAATTTCAGAATATGGCTAAACTAAGACATGTCCAAGACCAATACATTTTATGAAAAAGCTTAATTTTACAATATTTCATTTTAGCATGATTTGACAAGTGCAAAACTTAGCAAAGTTTCAAAGCTAGAAGCAAAACCACTCAAGGATCAAATGGAAAACCTAGAGTTCAACCTACTCAACACTTTGGGGAATTTTGAAGTGCATATAAGGTCCTTCAAGCTCATTTTTCAATTTATGCAAATTTTCTTAAGACTATAAAAAACATAGCGGGGTGCAAATGTTTGACATTATTTGCATTCTTACCCACTTATGTGTTTGATATTTGCATTTTTTTTAAAATTGACTCAAGCCATTTTCGATCATCTTAAGAGTAACTCTTAAGAGAATGATCTTGGTCATACACAATATATTCCAAGTTCATCCCAAGTGCAATGGGAAGCAATCTCGTGAATATAAAGTGTTGAGATCAATTTTGCACAAAAAAGTCAAAAAAAAATTAATTTTCAATTTAGCACATATGAGCAATTCTGAAGGACTCAAATATGGATCAAACAAATTTCACCCAAGTTGCTATAGGGACTCTAGAGAAATCCAAAATTTCACAATTCATGGTAAAAACCCCTAGAGAAGAAACTTAGTAAGTAAAAGCAACATGTTTCGTCAAGTTTTCATTTAAAGCTTTCAAATTTTTCAGATTTTAATAAGCTTAGCATGATAAATGGACTTGGACATATCTAAGCTAGTGATTTTCTTCAAAAGATATAGCATGATGTATTTCATGAAGATTGAGTCAATTGCATAATAGACAAAGCTCTTAAAACAGAAAATGCGGTCTAAATGCAATGCATGAACAGATTCCCAAACTCCCCCTCAACAAATGAATCAATTTTAAGCTCAAATCTGGTTAAAGTTGAGTTATTATCAAGATTAGGCATAAGGAAAACCCAAATAAACTCAATAACAACTAGAAAAACAGAATGAGGAGAAGTCGAGAAACTACAAAACTGGATGGCTATTGAGCATAGATAAGATAAAAGAGACTCACTACGGCTCAGACTCGCTCTTATCTTCCCCAGTGACTGACATAGGGAAGCTGACTCTAGATCCCAACTAAGAAGTGCACACAGACCCTGTCTACCCACGAGGCCCAACACCTGCTAGACTTATAAGACTGTGAGGAAACTCAACCTAGAGAGAAGAGAGAACAACTAATCATGCATGATAGCAACCTAAGACACAAGATAAGAGGTCTATGCAAAGCATACCAGAAGTCTAAGTGAGTGAACTCAACTCAAGAAAAAAAATAAACCCAAAGTCACCCAGAAGAAAAACACAAAGAGAAAAGAAAAGCTAGAAGGTAACAATATTTTACATAATATACAAACCAGTTCCCCTTCACGAAAGGCCGTAAGGGCTCACGACTCCAAACTCACTCCTCAAGGCAACAAATCTGGAGCTATTCAAAGGCTTGGTGAAGATATCGGCTAACTGGAGGTCACTCTCTACAAACTGAAGCGCGATATCTCCCTTCTCCACATGGTCTCTAAGAAAGTGATATCTAATATCAATGTGCTGGGTCCGGAATGTTGCACTAGGTTTTTAGCAATGCAAATAGCGTATGTTGTCACGTAAAAGTGGCACACTCTCTATCTCTAACCCATAGTCCCGCAAGGTCGATCTCATCCAGAGCACTGCTACAAAGAATCGTCGCAAAGAATATACTCGACCTCGGTGGTGGATCAGGTAACTCCGATCGCTTCCTAGATGACCAAGAAACAAGAGAAGTGCCAATGAATTGGCAAGTGCCAGAAGTGCTCTTTCTATCTATCCTACAGCCAACAAAGTCGGCATCGGAAAAGGCTCTAAGAGATAGATAAGAAGAAGAAGAGTACCAAATACCATAATCAGTGGTAGCACGAAGGTACCTGAAGATGCACTTGACCGCCTGGCGGTGAGAGGCACGAGGAGAAGCTTGAAATAGAGCGCACAGACACACAATAAAATGTTTGTCCGGCCTCGAAGCAGTGAGGTATAAGAGGGAGCCAATCATGTTCCACAACTCCTTTTGATCAGCAGGCTCACCATCCTCATCGGGCTCGAGGACAGCAGTGGTGGCCATAGGGGTCATCACCGGCTTCCCATCAGACATATCGAAGCACCTCAGAGGTCACGTATACTTGCCTTGATGCAAGAAAGTACCCTCCGAGTCCGCTTGATTTGGAAGCCAAGAAAGTAGCTCAACTCGCCCATCATACTCATCTCAAACTCAGGCTCATCACCTCGTAAAACCGAGACACAAGCGAATGAGACGAGCCACCAAAAATGATATCGTCCACATAAATCTGGACGAGAAGAAAATGCGACTCATGATGTCTGATGAACATAGTCTTGTCTACTACGCCCATTTTGAAGTCATGGCTGAAAAGATAAGACTTGAGCCTCTCATACCATGCTCTTGGGGCCTGCTTGAGTCCATACAGAGCTTTGGAAAGCTTGTATACATGACTCGAAAACTTGGGGTTCTCAAATCCTGGATCTTGTTTGACATAAACCTCTTCCTCAATATAGCCATTGAGGAATGCACTCTTGATATCCATTTGATAGAGCTTGAAGCCCTGGGATGCAGAGAATACAAGCAGGATCCTAATAGCCTCTAGTCTAGCTACAGGGGCAAAGGTCTCTTCAAAGTCAAGACCCTCAACCTGAGAAAAGCCCTGTGCAACTAGCCTAACCTTGTTGCGAATGACAACCCCATCCTCATTCTGCTTGTTTTTTAACACTCACTTGGTCCCAATGATATTATGACCAGATGGACGTTCTACAAGCTGCCAGACTCTGTTCCTCTCAAAGTTTTCAAGTTCCTTATGCATAGCATTAGTCCAAAACTCGTCAGATAATGCATGAGTCACATCCTTCTTCTCAAACGAGGCAACAAAGGCAGAGTGAAGGTAGAAACTGGACAAACCTGATTTTGAGCGAGTGACTCTCTCAAACAGATCACCGATGATCTGATCAGGTGGATGAGAATGCTGAATATGATGGGGAGGTCTAGAAGCAGAAGTGGCCTCTACCTCATGCACAGAAGAGGTAGGAGCAGAGCCACTAGCTGAATGAGAGTCAGAAGGCAAGGGCTGGCCTTCCTGAGGTGCAGAAATAGAAACAGGAGGCACCTCGGGTGTAGAGGGGACTGGATCAGGTGGAACACCATCATATCCATCATCCTCATCCTCTACAAAGATGGTCTCGGAGGACGAAGAAGAGCCTGAAATGTTAGGTCTAGCTCTTGGGCTAGCCTCATCAAAGGTCACTTCACAGGTCTCTATGATCCTATGCACATCGCAACTCCAGACCCTATAGCTACGAGAAGAAGTCGAATAACCCAGAAAAATACCATCAAAAGAGCGAGACTCAAACTTATCCAGGTTACCAGACTTCAAAAAGAAACACTTGCAACCAGACACACGAAAATGAGAAACACTAGGCTTTCACCCATACCTCAACTCGTAAGAAGTGCGGTGCAAATATGCTCTCAAGAATACACGATTAGAAACATGGCAAGCAGTAGCTATAGCATCAGCCCAAAACTTCTTAGGAGTACTGTACTCATCTAGCATCGTCCTGGCCATCTCTACCAGGGTTCTGTTCTTCCTTTCCACTACCCCATTTTGTTGAGGGACATAGGGAGAGGAGAACTGATGCTCTAAACTAGACTCCACACAGAAACTCTCAAAATAGGAGTTCTTGAACTCTGTGCCAATGTCACTGCGTATAGCTCGTAGGGCACCAGGGAGCTCAAAAGACAACCTATGAACCAAACCCCTAAAATGGGTAAAAGTCTCATCCTTCGAGGACATGAAAAACACCCAAGAATACCTTGAAAAATTATCAACAATGATAAGAACATACCACTTCCCACCCACTGACTGCACTCTAGCTGGACCAACAGTGTCAATATATAAAAGCTATCCTGGTGCATCAGTCATCACAACAGTGACGGGGGGATGAGAAGCAGCAACCATCTAGCCATGTCGGCAGGGAGAACAAACTAAGTCTTTGACCATTTTGAGTTTGGGAAAACCACGAATGAGATCGTGGCTGCTAACTCGGGTAAAATGATCAAATCCAATGTGACCAAGTCTCCTATGCCAGAAGGAGAGATCACGGGACTCTGAAGCAATCAAACACCGAAGAGAGTCTCTAGAAGAAACAGAAAAATCAGCACGGAAGACTCTCCCAAATCTAGAAATCCCGCAAACTAACCCTCCTGATGAATCGAGGATTCTACAAGCATTACTCTTAAAACTCACCTCGAAAGAGTCATCAATAAGCTGAGAAATAGAAAGCAAATTGTATTGCAGCTTACTTACTAAGGCAACATCTTTAAGAATGAAATTGTCATTAATACAAATGGTACCTTTACCAATGACTCTACCTGAAGAAGCATCCTCGAAAGTGATCAACTCATCACCGGGGGCTCGGACTAGGGAAGAGAACCATCGAGAATCTCCGGTCATATGACGAGAACAACCGGAGTCGATAATCTAAACATCTCCCTTCCCTATCCGACGAACCTGATCAAGACACAAGAGAGAAAGATGACTCAATACTGGGATAGAGTGAAGACATAGGAACCCAATACTGAACCATACGACACCTCAGAGTACCAGTCACAAAAGAAGACTGGACTCAAGTGTCTCTCTGACGTTTAACTCTAACAAGATCAGTAGCAACTCTAGTAGATGATCTAGGAGCAGAAACTGGGTTGGCTTGCCGTAGTGCAAAAGTCGAACCACCCTAGTGAAGCTGCCTAAAACTCCTACCACAAAACACCTCACATTGCTGATATCTACGTCAATGAGAAAAATAAGGAATATCAAGAGGACAGCGGAAAGACTGACTACGAACAGCTCCAGGACTAAAACTTGAAGAACTAGCATGAAAACCGAGTCCTGGACGCTGCCCAAAAACAGGCGACTCTCTAACCTATCTAGAAGCAGTGTGTGCATTAGGAGCACTCAAAGTCTAGGGATGACCCTGAATACCCCTAAGAGTAGCAACACGCTCACGTCGAGTGATCTTGGCGCGCCTAAAGCAGAAATCTACTAGGTGACCATCCTTCTTACAGAATGTGCATGTGTACTTCGCATTGCTAGAGGCGTATAACAGAGTAACACCCTTCCGGTCAAGTCCTATGGACAACCCAGAGACCTAAACACGGTGGTACTCACTCTGGGAGCTACCACAATCTCTCCACTCTTGGAGCCGCGCACAATGGTGGGAGGATGCGCCCGAGCGTGCTCGAAGGGATCAAATCCTAGACCTTGATTGAATCTACTAATCTTAGATTGGTCTAGAATAAGATTGAGCTTCTTCTTGCCTCCATCAGACTTCTCGAGAGTGCTCATAAGATACTGGCAATCTCGAAAGAAAGAGGCACAAGAAAAACAGGGGGAAGAAGAAGAAGAACCAGAAAGATGAGATCTTTCAGCACGTGCATTTTTCTCCCTCAGCACGGCTGCCTCAATCTTGAGGGCCTCACAAGAAACACAAGACGCATTTCTAATTCTATGGGCTTGGTCTTCTAATTTCTTCCTAAGCTCGACATGGACTTAATCCAAGTCCCCCTCAATCACATAACATCGCAAGCAACTTTCTTGTGACTTATCTAGTAAGTCCTTAGCAAGTTTAGCACACTTGACATTTAAGGATTCATTGTCAAGTTTTAGTTGCCTACAGCCCTCACATGAGCTGACTGGGTCCTTAGAAGCATGCATTTCAAGTTCATCGTTTCTAGAAGAAAGCTTCCTAAGGTGATCGCTCATGGCATCAATTTCGGCAAGCAATTTAGGACAATTTGAACATAAAGGAGTAGAGTGAGCATAAAAAAAACTAGCCTCAACAGGAATAGCATCGACAGAACTAGTGCTAGCATTCTTCAACCTAAGACCATCAAGTTCAACAAGCACACTATCATGTATGGTCCTTAGTTTCTCTAACTCCTCAAGCACGGCATCACACAAAGAACAATCATCAGTGACTCGAGAGGGAGAAGATCTAAGAGAAGCTAACTCCTGAGTCAAGGTACCTACTTCCTTCTCTAGCTCCATACACCTAGCTCTAGCTCTAGCATAAAATTTTCGTAATTTGCAGAAAGCTTCATTGAGCTGGTCATAGTAGGGTACCTCGTCCGAGTCGCTGATGCCGTTGGCATCGACCATGAAGCACATGCCGGAGAAATTGTCGCCGCCTTTCTTCTCTTGCGGATCATCCTCGCCCTCGTCGCTCCATGCCTTTGTGTCGGAGAGGTTGATGTCGTCAAGCGCGGCGAGGACGCGGTGGAAGAGCTTTTTGTTCTTGGAGAAGTTGTGGTACTTCTTCTCACGCGCCGGCTCGCGAACTGGAAGCTTCTTGTTGCTGTTCTTGTCGATGTAGTCGTTCTTTGCCGAACCGCCGGTGTTGTTCTTTGTCTTCTCCAGTTTGGGGAAATTAGCCCAAATGTGGTTAGGGCTACCACACTCGAAGCATGTGATCATGCCACCTCTCTTTCTCTCTCTCACCCTCTTGTATGCATAAGAAAACTTGCGAGCAAGAAGATCAAGCTTATTTTTTAGAAATTTTTCCAGTTGGTTATCGCTTAGCTCGCAAAGGGCGGAAACAGAGAAACCAGCAGAAAGATCAAGGGAAGATCCAGTGGGATCAGTGACTAAGGCCATCGACTGTGATTTCGTCTTGCGAGAGACGACGTCGATCTCATGAGTCTTAAGATGGGAGTAAAGCCCATCAAGAGTAAAGGTCGACAAGTCGGTAGTGTCCTCGATGGTGGTCACTTTCATTTCCCAAACTCGAAGATCGAGTGCGATCAAAAATGTTGAGCATTATCCGAGTCAGGGTATATACAACCAACTGCTCGAAGATAGCTCAAAATCTTTGTAAAATGACCGAAACACTCATCAAGACTCTCACCAGTGTGTTGTTCAAACTTGTTGTACTCACGCTTGTACTGATCCTGCCTCTCGGTCTTGATTTGAGTAGTGCCCTCATGGTAAGCATCGAGGGTCACCCAAATCTCGTGAGCGAAACAGAGGTGAGAAATCCTATCGTACTCACTGCGGCTAAGACCCTGTATGAGAATGTTCCTTGCCTTAGCGTTCGCCTCAACGTCAGCCATATTGCCGGCCGTGATGTTTTCATCAGCAGGAACCTCATACGGGAGTTTCACCTTCTGCCATATCAGGAAGCCCTGGGCAGTGATGTATGACTCCATCCGTGATTTTCAAAACGAAAAATCAACTCTAGCAAAAATAGGAGGCTTGGTGGAATACTTGTCCATCGCCATGGCTCTTGAGACCGGTCAAGATCTATGGAAGAGCAAAACCGGCTCTGATACCAATTGAAAGATCGAAATGTCGATCAGAGGGGGGTGAATGGTCCCAAATAAAATTTTCTCCTACTCAAAGTACTCCAAACAATCTCGCAATAAAAATCCGAAACACCCAAAGATTTTCCTTCAAACTGTTTTTTCTCAGATTCGCACACCCTCCAAAACTCGAAGAATTAGACAACTATGTGTACCCCTAGCTTGCATGGATGAGAACCATGAATCATGTGAGGGATTTTTTTAATCACAATCCTGGTTGTCAAGTGTCCAAACAAAGAGGAATCAACTCAAAGACTACTTTTGTAAAAGAGATAAAGCTAAAACACCAAAGTCTCTTTAGAGAAAAGTAAAAGCAGATTTTTAAGGAATTGTCCTCAATTGGAGCAGGTGGTTGGTGATTTTATGTTGCTTTAAAATTTTTAGTAATGTTTCTCCCTGTGAGAAGTTGAGTCGTGAAACACTCCACCAAAAATCACCTCAAAAAACTTTGTAGAATAAACATGAAAAATCAAGCATTACAGACAGTCAGGAACTTCGATCAGAATATTTGAGGCTCGGTTTTCACTTTATAGAGCTCAAACGGTGCAACAAGTGGACTCAAATTTTTTTTTAGAGATGAATATATGAGTCTTACACCTTCTCCAACAAGAATCAATTAAAACGGATTTTTCTATTGTTTTATAAAAATCAAAGACTGACTGCTGCGCGAAGAACAAGTTCTGGACAGATTTGCAATTTGATAAAAACTTGATCTCTAGTCTATCCTAGCGTACAAGAAAGATGTAAAACCATATGAAAACCCTCAAGAAATCCTAGAAGAACAGCATTTAGAAGGAGGTGAGGCAAATCCAAATTGCGATAAAGTAAATTGCGAGAATGTAAATACGGGAAAGTAAATGCTGAATTTAAATTGTGTAATTTAAATGCGTAATTTAAATACGCAATTTAAATTTACAATAAGGTAAAGAGAATTTTCATATTTTCTGGAAGGAGAGGTTACAAAGCCTCACATTCATGTGGGCAAAGCTCAAAGGAGCATCAAAAACCTCAAAACATTCAAGGGGGAAGGCTACCCCTCCACCCCTATTTATACAACTCTTGGGCCACCTACCACCCTTGGATGAGCCTCTAAACACTAGAGCATCCATCAAGGGCTAGGATTAACCCACTCAACTAGCCATGCAAGGGTTCACCCAAATCCCACAACACATAATAGGTTTTCTTGCACGGTTCTCAAAACACACTAACTAGACCCGCTAACCTATCAACTAGACCAAGATCCAATGGTCCCATTGATCAATGCAGCATCTAGCTAGCATCTCATCTGTTCCTTGTCTTCACGGCTTGCACAGACTCCGTCTCCGATCTTCTTCCGGCGATCCCCGACCGTCTGGACCTCCGACGCTCCTCGCCTAGTCTCGGCCATCCTTCGCCTCACGATGACCTAGCACCGTCGTCCTGCAACCATCAAAAACAAGGACATACCTCACATAGCAATGTTAAATCTTCACAAATGCTCACAATTAATTATGTCTCAATCATCAGTCGGTTCTACCGCCAACCACAGGCCGGTAGTACCGCAAGAAGCTAACACAACTCAAATTACTTCCTTTTGAATTACAATTCAAATCAAACTAAAACCTGAGCACACCTTGCTCAAATAAAGTCAAATACTCATCATAAACATGGATGGACCTCCACATGATCTTCACCGACATACATGGAGTGCGCTCGGTGAAGAGAACTCTTAGCGCCGGACCGAAAATATCGATCCAGCGCACATGGTGTGCACTCGGTTGGAATTGATCTTTGATAAAGTTTGAGCGCCAAAAAGATGTTTGGTCTGAGAGAGAATTCTTTTTGGCTAAGACAGAGAAGACTTGGATTTTGAATGAGAAAATTGAAATGTCCTATGCTCCAAGTAATCTTAGTGATTTTGCATATGAATCAAGGTCATTTCTTATGTATAATCCCTCTTAATAGTACGGTGAGTCTACCTATATGACTTGAAACAATTTCAAGCCAAAACTAAAAACAAACACCTTAGCCTTGATCTTCAAATACAGTTGTTGTTGGCTTTTTCTTAGTATCCTTTTGATCATCAACACCAAAACCTACATAATAAGCATAATTGACAAAAATAGGGAGCCTAGATGCTCTGAGTCGTTACTAAGTTGGATTTCTTGGTCGATGGATCATGCCTGAGCAACCTTGGTCTACCCATGGTTCTTGCCCAGAATGGTTCACGCACGAGCATCCCTTGGTCAGCTTCTTGTAATTCTGGTTTAGCCGATCCTTCGTACCTGAGTGGAAGCAAGTCATGGAAATTATTAGGTAGCATCCCATTCTGGCCAATATCAAATGGAATAGTTAGAAACGAACTCACCATGTGATTTATATGTCAGACTCGAGCTCTAGTTATTGGTCCTTGGTAAGCATCGGCTATGGATGGATTAGTGGTTGGGATGTCCTCATCATCCTCCCCTTCTTGCAGTTGAGTCGTCCTCGACTCAAACTCGTCGATTTCTCCCAGGTATGGCTTCAAGTCAGCAACGTTGAACGTTGAACTAATGCCATATTCTTCGGGCAAATCAAGTTTGTAGGCGTTGTCATTGATCTTCTCAAGAATTTTAAATGGACCGTCGGCTCTTTGCATAAGTTTGGATTTTCTCTTATCAGGAAACCTTTCTTTTATTAAATGTAACCAAACTAAGTCCCTGGTTGAAAAAAGAACCTCTTTTCTGCCTTGGCTGCCAATTAGCCGATTCCTTTCATTGGTCTTCTCAATGTTATCCTTGACAATCTTGTGCATCCTGAGCACAAGTTCTGCTTTCTTCTTGGCATCGAAGTTAAGCTTGTCCGATGTTGGTAGTGTAAGTAGGTTGATGGGTGCTCGAGGATTGAGCCCATATACTACTTCAAAAGGGCTTAACTTCATCGTCGAGTGTTTGGTTCGATTGTAGGTGAACTCGACGTGTGGTTAACAGTATTCCCACATCTTCATATTGTTCTTCAAGACGGCGCGCAACTGTAAGTTCAAGCTCCATTGGTATTGGTGATTGGTTTTAGATTAATGCTTAATCTTTGTTTAATGACAAATCATTATGAGTCTAACATGTTTATTGAGTTTTATTCTTATTAGTCTCAAATTTGGATGAAAAATGGAAAACCCAAGGTATGCACTCGTATTCATTTTATTATCCTATTGCATACTTAGGATTCAAGTTAAAGGATGAACTCTTTCATTGCTTATACATTAAAGATGTGCATTATGTTTCCAATTTCATACATTACATGAATGCACACCTCTAGGGGGAGTTCATAATTTAACTTAATGTTTCAATAGTATTGATTCATGTCTTCTTGCCAAATAATATAAAGGATCAAGACTTTGAAACAACCCTTTGAGTATATATATATATAACTTGTGTAGTTGTAATATACTCATGCAAATATATGATAAACTCAAATGCTATCTAAGATTGATTATATGCATATTGATTCCAAGTTCAATTATTTATATGCACATATTTAATGGAGTTTATTCTATAGTTGACGGTTTCAAGAGTATTTATCCCTTTCAATCACTCCAACATATTGGATCATTACTTTGAGAATCCATCAAAATGAGTATATGAAACTTGTGTAGTTATATATACTCTGTCTTTTAATCATCAAAGAACGCTTCATTATGTGTTGATGGTGTTCCTTTGATTGATTAAGGACAAACGGAAAGTTCTTGAGTATAATGAAGCATTAGTTGCATCAAGGTACTCAAGACATAATTAATCATTTAAATTGATTTAGGTTGTGCTCAATTGATCTTGGGGCATCCATTATGTGTTAATGGAGTGAATTGATAATTGAGACAACCATATTTGTTGGACTAACAATCTTCTATGAGTTGTGAAGTAGGTTGAGTCCAATGATAATAAAGAATCAGGAAGAAGAAGTCATCATGTGTTGATGAGCTTCAAGAGGAGATCCCGAAGTAAAGAGAAGAGAAGAGAAGAGGAGGTTCATCATGTGTTGATGAACAAGATGAGATTCGATCCTAGAGAGAAGATGATTAGATATCATAAAAGCTCCAAGTGGATCGCTAGAGGCAAAGGTATAACTAGCTAGGTCTAAGGATGTGTTCCTAGTATTTTACCAGTCTCAGTGTTTGGATAGGAGACCGGGTTGCTAGTTAGGTTATTGTACTATTAAAAGGGGTTGAGTCATTTAGCTTGAGCTTCATCATGTGTTGATAAACTCAATCCGGTTCACTCTAGTTCACTCTCTTATTTGGATTTTGTATGAGCTAAGTATTTGCATGTGTTGCAAATAAGGGAGCTCATGCTTGTTTCTTATTGAATCTTAATTGATTTGGATTTTGAATGGAGCTAAGTTTTGCATGTGTTGCAAAAGGAGAGAGCTCATGCAACTTGAATTTTGTGATTGTTCTTTGCATGGAGCTGTGGATTTGCATGTGTTGCAAAAAGAGAAATAGCTCATGCAATTTGGTTTAAGTGGTTTTTTCATGGAGGTAGAGATTTGCATGTGTTGCAAATGGAGAGCTCATGCATTTGAGCTAAATGCTTGTTTTTGCATGGAGCTAAGTTTTGCATGTGTTGCAAAAGAAGAGAGCTAATGCAACTTGATTTTAATGGTTGTTGTTTGCATGGAGCTAGATATTTTGCATGTGTTACAAATAGAGAGCTCATGCATTGGATTCTTAGCTTGTGACTAGTAGAGTTTGCAAATGTGTCTTGTAAATTGCTAGAGATCATGTGTTGATCATCACAAGGCTATTGCTTGTTGTTTGCAAAATGAGATTTTACAAAATATGTTTTTATTGGTTCTTATCTTGGAGCATGAGATAAGCATTTGCAAATGTGTTTTGCAAAGTGTTATGATCATGTGTTGATCATCTCATGGCTCAAGATTTGAGTTAATCGTTTGGATTTGTTATTTGCAAATGTGTTTTGCAAATAAGCTGGAGGTTATGGGTTTTGATCCTATAGCATGTGAATAGGGTTTGCAAATTGACTTGATCATGTGTTGATCATCACATAGCTAAGAGGATTGATCTTATAGGTTCTTGGTTTATTTGTGAATGTGTTTTGCAAATAAGTTGGAGATTTTAATGCAACTCTTTGGAGCATATGAATAGGGTTTGCAAATGTGTTTGCAAATTAACTTGATCATGTGTTGATCTTCACATAGCTCAAAGAATCAATCTTTGTTCGTTTGGAGAAAAGTTTTTGTGAAAAACTTGGTTTCCTCCATGTGGCCGGCACTACCGCCTATGTAGGTGCGGTACTGCTGCAAGGCCGGCAGTACCGGCCCTAGAGACGGTAATTATATTTTAGAGGGGGGGTTTTTGGGTTCTGCCTGGCAGACACTACCACCCCATGGGGGCGGTACTACTGCTCAGTCGGCACTACCGGCCCTACATGGGCAGTAGTGCCAGACTGTCTGGGCAATGGCTAGTTTTCTAACCGTTGCACCAGAGGCCAGCACTACCGACCCTAAATGGGCGGTACTACCGAGGTTTGCTGAAAAATGCCCGATTTGCCTCCAACGACTAAATTTCGTGTGGGGTGGGTATAAAAGGATACCAAGGGCTGGCATTTGTGCTCGCTATGTTTTTGAGATATTTTAGAGGGGTTGTGCATGTGTTGCACTCTTTAATTTGATTCTTGAGCTAAGAGTGAGCCCTAATTGCATGTGTTGCAATTAGGAAGTAGATTGAGGGTCTCTTGTGCATGTGTTGCACTTGAGGAGGATCCTTGTGCATGTGTTGCACTTGGTGATCACCATTGTACATGTGTTGTACTTGGTGAGGTTCAAGCTAGAGGGCTTGACTTGTCACTCTTGGTATTTGTCGACCTCTAAACGGCGTAGCAGTGTCGTGCACGGTGAGCTTCTCAACGATGGTTGTGAGAAGCCCCGGCGAAGTTTTTGAAGGTTGGAGCTCGCCTAACCGGAGGGGGAAAGAGCTACTGCTAGTGGATTCGAGGTGGGTGTTCAATTCGTGGAGCCAGTCCAATGTGTTTGGGCTAACCTCAACATTGACTAGGGGAGGATGGCAACTCTCCGAACACCACGGTAAAAAGTATTGTGTATCCTTATGGTTTGCTTCCTTGTGCTAATTTATATTCATAGTATTAAATTGATTGATAGCTTGATTGTCTTTAGGGTTACAAATTATTGTTAGAGACAAAATTAGTTAGTGCACTTAGTGAGCCTAGTTGATTTAGGCTTTAATTGTCAAAACTTTAGTTTATCGCTTCCGCATATTATTTAGGTTTTGACATAGGCAATTGTTAATTAGAGAAGAAATTTTTAAAACCGCCTATTCACCCTCCTCTAGTTGGCATCCTCGATCTTACAGCAGCATAGTCGATAAAGTTCTGTTGACAACTTCTGTCTGGCCGTCTATTTGTGGATGGCACGTTGTCGAAAATAACAGCTTTGTTCCTAGTCGATTCCATAATCTTCTCCAAAAGTGGCTAAGGAACTTCGCATCTTGATCAGACACAATGGTCGTCGGCATTCCATGGAGTCGAACAACTTCCCTGAAAACAAATCAGCAACGTGTGTAGCATCATCGCTCTTTCGACAAGGAATAAAATGAGCAATTTTACAAAATCGGTCTACGACTACAAATATATTGTCCCTCCCCTTCTTTGTTCTAGGTAATCCTAAAACAAAGTCCATCAAAATATCTTCCCAAGGAGTATTTGGAACAGGAAGAGGTAGGTATAAACCATGAGGGTTTAGTCTAGACTTAGCTTTGTTGCAGGTGGTGCATCGGCTAACGTAGCGCTCCACATCCCTTCGCATGTTCGGCCAATAGAAGTGATCGGCTAAGATATCCTCAGTCTTCTTTACTCAAGTGCACCATTAAACCTCCTTCGTGTGCTTCCTGCAGCAATAAAAGACGCACGAAACTTGATGGAATGCAAAGTTTGTTAGTCCGATACAATAAATCATCGGCTAAGACATATTTGTTCCATGTCTTGCCTTGCCGACAGTTTTGGATTACTTCTTTGAAGTCTTTATCGTCGGCACATAAACTTTTGATAGTTTCAAGACCAAAGATCTTGAAATCAAGATATGAAAGCATAGTGTATCTCCTGGATAGAGCGTCGGCTATAACATTATCCTTACCCTTCTTGTGCTTGATCAAATAGGGAAAAGACTCAATAAATTCAACCCACTTTGCATGTCTTTTGTTGAGTTTAGCCTGACTCATAATGTGTTTCAAAGATTCATGGTCCGAGTGTATGACAAATTCTTTTGGCCAGAGGTAATGTTGCCAAGTTTTGAGTACTCTTACCAAAGCAAAAAGTTCTTTGTCATATGTCGAGTAATTCAAGCTAGGACCACTTAACTTTTCACTGAAGTATGCAATCGGCTTACCTTCCTAAGTAAGCACTCCTCCAATGTCGATTCCACTAACATCACATTCAAGTTTGAAAGTCTTACCGAAATCGGGCAATTGAAGTAAAGGAGCATTGGTGAGTTTCTCTTTTAGCCGATTGAAAGTAGTTTCGTGAGTCGATCCCCAGTGGAAAGCAATTCCCTTCTTGGTCAGCTCATTCATGGGCGTAGCAATTGTACTGAAGTCCTTAACGAATCATCGATAAAAACCTGAAAGACTAAGGAAACTTCGTACCTGCCTAACAGTGGTTGCCGTCGGCCATTGCTCGATGGCTTCGACTTTGTCTTTGTCGACTTCAACTCCCTGAGAGGTCACTAAAAAACTAAGAAAATATACTCGATCGGTGCAAAAGGTGCACTTCTCAAGGTTACCAAATAATCTCGCCTCTCGTAGAGTTGCAAAAACAAGTCTTAAATGGTCGATGTGATCATTAGCCGATTTGCTATAGATAAGAATATCATCAAAGTACACAACAACGAATCGGCCAATGTATTATCTTAAGACTTCGTTCATGAGTCGCATGAAGGTGCTGGGTGCATTAGTCAAACCGAATGGCATAACTAACCACTTATATAAACTGAACTTAGTCTTGAAAGCAGTCTTCCATTCGTCCCCAAGTTTCATACGAATCTGATGATACCCACTCCTCAAATCGACCTTTGAGAAGATGGTCGATCCACTCAAGGATGTCGATACCTGATGGTGAGGTTGTTGATGGCACGGCAGTCGACACACATCCTCCAACTTCCATCTTTCTTTGGGACGAGCAGTACAGGAACAACGCATGGACTTAAACTTTCGCGAACATAACCTTTGTCCAAAAGTTCTTGAACTTGGCATTGAATCTCTTTCATCTCTAATGGGGTTGTCCGATAGGCTGCTCGATTGGGTAGAGATGCTCCAGGGATCAGGTCGATCTGGTGTTCGATGCCTCTGATAGGTGGTAATCCTGGAGGAATCTCTTTAGGGAACACATCATGAAACTCCTACAAGAGGTTAGTAATAGCCGATGGCAAAGAACGAGGCAATTGTTCAAGTTAAAACAATGCATCCTTGTAGACTAAAGCATAACATAAATTATGGCTGGTTAAAACTTCCTTAACATCAAGTTTGTTAGCAAGCATTACAGGATATCTCAGTCTAATCTCTGGTCGAGTGAGTGGCAAAGTAGCCGATGGTGTCTCAGTCGGTGATTATTTAACTGATGGGCTAGGCTTTGTAACTGGTCGATTTTCTAGCTCTTTCCCTTTTATTACTCGATCAACGGCTTCTTTATCATATTTGATTATTTCATTTGGTGTTAAAGGAAGCAGCGTGATCTTCTTCCCTTTGTGCATGAAAGTGTATCGGTTTGTTTGACCATAATGCACAGCATCATTATCGAACTCCCATGGTCGTCCTAACAACAGTTGTCAGAGATCGGTAGCCCCGCCACGTGTAAGAACACCCGCGGGTCTCGTGGCCGGCTTCCCATAAGCTTGGGGGCTTGTCTCCAACCTAGAGGGTGCACTCCCCAAGCCCGGGCTCGGGTCCAGCGAGCTCGGGCTCGAGTGCAAGGATAAGGACCCGGTTCGAGCTTGACACCACGAACTCTACACCTCCCAGGGTAAACGACATTTGTAATAATTTGTCTTTCTCGTGTAAAAACTCTCCCCTACGTGGGAATTAGCACCAAACCTACCTCTACGTGGGAACTAGGGCCAAGCAACTCCCGTCAACTCCCAATGACTACCGTCATCTCTCAGCGACTCCCGTCAACTCCCAACGACTGCCGTTGCCTCTCAGCAACTCCCGTCGACTCACCACGATCACCTGTCGTCAGCCTCGGGACCAGGTGGCGAAGCTCCCAGGGGGCTATAAAAGATGATGGATCACCCTGACCTAGAGGTGGTAGCCCCCAAGAAAACGAACACCTCCGACCAGAATACTTAGACTCTGAGAAGACACGTTCCCGTCGAGAGACGAAGATACCCGAACTCCCCCTTGTAGCTTCGCTTCCGAGAGGCTCTGAGTTTGGGCCCCGCTTGTATACTTCCGCGGAGCTTCATATACATCTTTCGCCTTAGAGCAAGACTACAGTAGAGCTATTACCCAAACCCGGGGGCTCGAACCAGTATAAACCTTGTGTTCATTGCTTCTTCCCCGACATACACCCCGCGACGCACGCCATTCCCAAACAAGCATGACCTCGGGCCTCGCCCTCACGCGATCTTCCCCATCCCTCCTCTGCGGTCAGCGGTTCCGATTGTCGACAGCTGGCGCCCACCGTGGGGCTCGAAGTTTCGTTCGTTCGTAGTCCATTGCTTCAGCGTCGCCAGCACCTTCAGCTTCGACGACAACATGTCACGTTCAGCAAGCCTGGACTCGGATACGGTTCCCGAGTGTGAAGGCTCCACCTCTATGTTCTCGCCTTCGCTGCCGCCATGCGAGCGCCTAGCCTTCATGGCTAGTAGCCGTGAGGCGAACGCGGGAACGAATGACGGCGACCAAGTAACCCTAGAGGAGGTGCATCGGTTGGCCTGGGTCGCTATCGACCAGGCCGTCACCGCCGTCCGACGGGAGGAGCGCGAAGAGCTCCACGCCCCGTCTGGGCACCACAGCCCTACCCGCTTGGACAATCCCAACCGGGAATGCTTATGAGCCATTTCCCGGGTCATGGACGATCCTGCCCAGGCAAGGTTGGCTCTCTTTCGGCGGTGCCTCGCTGAGGAGCTTGACAGGGTGGCCGACGAGGTCACGCCCTCGCAGCGAGAGCGGCACCAGCGCCCCGAGCCCCACTCCCCGGAAAGCGACGGCAACTCATCGCTCGGGCGTCGCCGCCCTCGTCGACCGACTCTGTACCCGCGGGCCCAGAGTCCGCCGCTACCGCCCCCGCCTCGCCGGGACCCGGATCTGACACGCGAGCTTGCCCGCTATCAACAGAGTGACAGCAGCGCTCGCTCGTGTAGCGGCGCTTCTGGGGTCCTTTCTCCGAACATTCTGCCCAGACGTCAAAGGGTTCGTAATCGCACGCATCACTGCCCTGATGATGCTCCTCCTAACCGTCAAGACCAACGCGGGGTACGTCGTCGGCTCGAGTTCGATTGCCCCGCCGACCACGACTCACCCCCCAGAGTAGCGCCACGCCGCTCGCCTACGACGCCTGCAGACTCGCTGACTCGCCGAGCGCTACCGCCACCCGGTTCAAGCCCGCGGCGATGGAGCTGTTCGACGGGACCAAGAACCCCGACAAATTTCTCTCAATTATGGTGGACGGTGGGAGCGAGGCCGTGATGGCCAACTACCTCCCTACCATCCTGGATGGCACCGCGCACTGCTCTTCAACCAGCGCTGGCGCTTTCGTCATGGTGCCAAAGCGGGCGCCTTCGCTCAAACTTCGAGTCGCTACGAGCGCCCTAGATGAGAAAGGGACCTAGATCGCATCATCCAGGGAAAGGGCGAACCCCTCCGCGACATTGTACGCCGATTCACCCGCTCGAGGAATTCGATCCCGAACTTCTCCAACGAGGCCGTCATCAAGACCTTCAAGTTCGGCGTCCGGGACAGGCGCCTTACTGAGGGCCTGGAGATCACCACGAACCTCAGCGTCAACAAGCTGTTTCGGATGGCGGAATGATACACGGACGCGGACGACACCGTCCGCTGGAAGCATGATTACGACCAGGGCAAGCTCGGACGCATCTTCGGCGAAGCTGGACCGTCTAGCGCCAAGAGTGGTGGCTCGGACCCGCGCGACAAAAAGAGGAGGAGAGACCGCAATGGTGGAGGCGGCCAGCTGCGCGTGGTCGCTGCGATGGACAGCGGACACGAGGTGATGGAGGTGCGGCAACCCGACCACAATGAGCCTCGACCTCAGCGAGGCCAGTCATGGCTTCAGCAAGCGGTCCCCTTCTTCGGCATCGTGCCGGGGAGCTCAACCACTCCGCTCAGGCAAGTAGTTCTGCCCGTCACTTTTGGCAATTCGGCGAATTTTCGCACCGAGCTGATCACCTTTGAGGTGGTCGATGGGGATCTCCCCTACAACGCCATCCTCGGGCGAACCACTACGGCCATCGCTGCATGAAGCTCCCGAGGCCCAATGACGTTATAACCATCCACGACGACCTCAAGGTGGCGCACTGCTGCGAGGAGAAAGCCCTGGCACTCGCTGGTGTGCTGCCCCAGTGGGGTCCCGAGGTGACTCCGAAGAACGCCTATCAGAAGGTAGTGATCCAGCCCAGCGGACCGACCAAAGCCATGCAGATCGAGGAGGGAAACCTGAACAAGTGCGTCCACATTGCCGCCCAGCTCGATCTGATATAGGAGCTCGAGCTCGTCATCTTCCTCCGCAGCAATAAGAGCGTATTCGCGTGGGAGTCGACAGACATGCCAGGAGTTCTAAGGGAGGTGATCGAGCACAAATTGCAAACAAGGCTTGGCTGTAGGCCCGTGCGCTAGAAACTGCGGCGCTTCTCCCCCGAAAAGGTGGCGATAATCAGGGAGCATCTCGACAAGCTCCTGAAGGCCGGCTTTATTTGCACGATTGACTACTCCGAATGGCTGGCCAACCTGATGATTGTGCAGAAAAAGGCGAAAAATAGAGGATGTGCGTCGACCACACGGGTTTGAATTTAGCATGCCCGAAGGATGACTTCCCTCTTCCGCGCATAGACCAGATCGTGGACTCTACCGCCAATGCCAAGATGTTGAGCTTCCTCGATGCCTACTCCGGCTACCATCAGATCAAGCTTGCGGCAGGCGACGAAGACAAGACGGGATTCATCACGCCGTTCGGGACGTTCTACTACACAACCATGTCGTTCAGTCTCCGCAATGCGGGAGCAATGTTCCAGCTGCTGATGTTCAGAACCTTCGACCCCCAGATCGGCTGGAACATCGAGGTCTACGTCGATGACATCATCGTCAAGAGCTCTTCCGAGGACGACCACATTAACGACCTCGCAGAGACCTTCGCCAACTTGAACAAGCATGGGATCAAGCTCAACCCCAAGAAGTGCGTCTTCGGCGTAACCTCGGGCAAGGTGCTCGGCTACATGATCAGGGGCTCGGGAGTAGGCCCAAACCCGGAGAAGATCGAGGCGATCGAGAAGATGACTACCCCAGCGTCGACGAAACAGGTCCAGTGCCTTGCTGGCCACGTGGCCGCTCTCAACCGATTCATCTCAAGGCTTAGAGAGCACGGGCTGCCGTTCTTCAAGACCCTGTGTAAGCATGGGGGCTTCGAGTGGACTCCCGAAGCTCAGCGATCCTTCGACGAGCTGAAGGCGTACCTCTGGAGCCGTCCTCTAATCACGACCCCGCAGCCGGGCGAGGTGTTGCTGCTCTACCTCATATCCGTGACCCAGGCCGTCAGCGCCGTCCTGGTGGCCCAGCGCAATGGCCGGCAGCAACTAATTTACTATGTCAGCGAAGTACTTCGTGGGTCAAAGGAGCGTTACCCTCTGGTTCAGAAGCTACTCTACGCCCTTTTCATGGCTTCGCGCAAGCTTTGGCATTACTTCCAGGCGCACGCAGTGGTCATACCAGAGTTTGACATCCGGTTTGTGGCGCGCCCCATGATCAAGTCGCAGACGCTCGCCGACTTCATGGCCGAACAGACGGCGAAGCCCACCTCTAAGCCTGAGACCGAGGAAGAGGGCCCCTGGACTATGTTCTTCGCTTCAGCTTTCCCGCATTCTCATCATCACCCCTAGGGAGATCATCTGAAGTATGTGGTTCGCTTCAGCTTTCCCGCGACCAACAATGTCGCAGAGTACGAAGCCATATTGGCCAGCCTTCGAGCGTGCATGTCACTAGGCGTGTGCCGGCTGGTCGTGAAAGGAGATTCGCAGCTTGTCATCAACCAGCACAACAAAGACTACCAGTGCTCAGAGCCCTCAATGGCGAAGTATCTCGCCGAGGTGCGCAAGATGGAGAGGTGGTTCCGGAACCTAGAGGTCAGGTACGTACCCAGGAAGGGCAACTCCGGTGCCGATCTTCTGTCCAAGCTCGGGTCGTTCGATGATGAGGTTCCACCGGATGTCATCCTTGAGACCTTGACGGCACCATCCATCGCCGACCAGGAAGGCTCGGTAGCCCTCCTTGAGAGTGCTCCCTCGTGGAAGGACCCGATCGTCAAGTTCCTCGACCACGGCGAGCTCCCGCCCGATCCAGCCGAGAGCAGCAGAGTCAAGTGCCATGCGAGCTCGTACGGGCTCATCAACGGACATATATCGGCGGGGCACCTTGGGTGTTCTGGCGAAGTGTGTCACCCCGGAGGAAGGTAAGTACTTGCTCAATGACATCCATTCGGGCCTCTGTGGTGCTCATTCTTCTTTCAGGACTATGGTCGGGAAAGCGTTTTGGATGGGATTCTATTAGCCGACAACACTCCAGGATGCTCAGGACATCGTCCACGCCTGTTGAGCCTGCCAGTTCCACGCGCGGAAGACACACCGATCGGCCTATGTCCTCCAGACCATTCCCCTCGACTGGCCGTTCTCAACCTGGGGCCTCGACATTCTCGGCCCTTTCCTTCGGGCGGTCGGGGGAAAGAAGTTCTTGTTCGTCGCCATCGTCACCTTCACAAAGTGGGTTGAGGCCGAGCCAGTCTCAGCTATCATGGCTCGAGCAGCGGTAAGGTTTTTTCGCTCATTTGTGGTTACAAGGTATGGGGTCCCTTGCAGGATCATCACTGACAACGGGACGCAGTTCACCAGCGAACTTTTCCGAGAATACTGCGAAGACATGGGAGCCAAGGTCTGCTATGCCTCGGCAAGTCATCCCCAGAGCAACTGAGCGGTAGAACGCGCCAACGGACAAATCGTCCAAGGCGTTAAGAAGCGAGTCTTCGACGAGCTCAAGCGACGAGGCCGGACCTAGGTGGATGAGCTTCCCACCGTTCTCTAGTCCATTCGCACCACACCCAGCCGAATGACAGGGGCAACCCCCTTTCAGCTCGTTTTGGGTGCTAAGGCTGTCCTGCCTTCCGAGGTCACGCTGGGCTCCACCAGGGTTAGCTCGATCGACCAGGTCGGCCTCGAGCAAGAACGGTCTCTTGACCTCGCCCTCGCGGAAGAAGTAAGGTGCCATGCGCTGCTACGATCGGCGCATTACCTGCAAGCGCTTCGCATGCATGCCTCTCGATTGGTATGACCTAGGGAGCTCCTTGTTGGGGATCTAGTCCTAAGACAGATTCAGGACCGGTCCAACACCAACAAGCTACCCCCGCAGTGGGAGGGTCCCTACAGTGTCGTTCAGCATATCACACGGGTGCTTACCGGCTGGTGATGCCCAATGGCAGAGAGCTCGTGAACTCGTGGAACATTGACCAGCTCTGAAAATTTTATGTCTGATGCTCTCTCTTTTTATTTACGATAAAATAGTTCTACTTTATCGTCTATGCTCGTGTCGTCCTTTATGTCTCTTTGTATCTCAAGCAACGTGACTCCGGGTCGTGGTCCTAGGGTTCACCTTCGGTGGGTCAAGCCAGCAGTAAGCCGATTCTAATCGCATCACGGCTTCCCTCCGTGGCAGGGCTCGTTCTGGTGACCACGCCCATGAGTTCCCCGACCTCGAGATACATGGGTTTTGGTCTGGCCGCCCCTTGCTCGAGCAAGTGTCGTGGTCTCGAGGTTCGCCTCCAGGGGCCACGTCCGCAGTAAGCCAACTCTCGTCGCGGTAAGCTGACTATTCCCCTGTAGCAGGACTTGTACCCGAGACCACCCTCGGTAAGTGCTTCGAGCTGGGGAGCCTACCTAGCATTGGTTTGTCGTAAGTAGGTTTGTTTATCGTCCGTGCTCATAACGCTCTTTTTGTCCCCTTGCATCGTGAGGGCCGCAACCTCGGGGTGTCCAGGTCTTCGCTCACGCGCCACAGGACTCAAGCTCGACATAAGTATTAACCCGCAATGAAAAGTTCTTCTTCATTGTCTATACTGACACCTCTTTTGCATCTCGAGGGACGCGACGTCGGGTCACGGTCTCAAGGCCCACCTCCAGGGGGTCGAGTCAGCAGTAAGCTGACTCTCATCGCGGTAAGCCAACTATTCCCCTGTAGCAGGGCTCAGGCCGGAGACTACGCTCGGTAAGCGCCTCGCGCCCGAGGTCTGACCTGGTACTTTTCTGCAATAAAAGTTCTTCTTTATTGCCTACGCTTACGTCTCCTTGTGGCTCGAGTAACGTGAACTCAAGGCGTGACCATAAGGACCACCTCCAGGGGGTCGAGTCAACTGTAAGCCGATTCTCATCATGTCAGGACTCCCCCCTGTAGCAGGGCTTAGACCAGAGGTCACGCCGAGAGCTCCCTGACCTCGAGATGCTTAGATGCTTTCCTTCATTATCTATATCTATGTATGTTTCCCTGCGCCCCGAGTGCCTTGGCCTCGGGTCATGGTCTCTAGGTTCGCCTTGGGGAGTCGAGGTCACCGTAAGTCGATCTTTATCGCGGTAAGCCAACCGTTCCCCCGCAGCAGCCAACCAGAGGCCGTCCTCAGAGGGCGCCCCGGGCCTGAGGCGTTCCCAGGCTCGGGGGTCGTGGTTTCTAAATTTGCCTCCAGGGATGCTTCGGCCGCAGTAAGCCGATCCTTATCACAGTAAGCCGACTATTCCCTGTAGTAGGATTTGAATTAGAGACCGCCCTCAGAGGGAGCCCCGAGCTCTCGAGTGTTTCCAAGCTCGACCGACTCGACCTAATGCCTAAACCTAACCCGAGATCAAGTGTTTTCGGGCTCAGAGATCTTGACCTGATGCTGCAGTCAGGGCTTGACCTCGCTCAAAGACGTGTCCGATAGCTTGACTCTGCCTTAAGCCTTTTTTCAGGTCGAGGATGTTGGCTAGCCCCGCAGGCTTCAGCAACTACCTCCTTCGCCCCGGCCCGGCGACAAGGACAAGGCGATAAAGGCAAAAGATAAGTTTTCAGCTTAGATTTCATCTAAATCTTAAAAGACACGTTCAATTTCGAGCACAAAAAGAATTTTATTTCTCTGGTCGAAGTTTACAAAGCTAACAGTTACAAGAGGGGCCGAGTTGTCCTCGCCCCTTTTCCTATCTACTGACCTATCTACAGGTCGGCCATCTCGCGAGCGAGCTTCTCCTGCTCGAGTGCGGCGACTCTTGCCCTCAAGGTCAGCGTCTCGGCTTCGGCGTTGGTGACGCGACTCTGCTCCTCTTGAAGCTGGGCTGGAGCGCTCCTCCCCATCCGGGTCGCTCGCCCTAGCTTCTCCTCAAGCTCGGTCAACTTCGCCTCGAGCTCGGCAGGGGCCCTCGCAGGAGCAGCGGAAAGCTCCGCAACTTGTTTGCGGAGCGTCTCCGCCTCCGCGCGGGCGGCCTCAATGATTTTCGCGGCCGTCGAGCGGCTGGCCTCTTGGGTCTTCTCAGCCTTTTCGCGGATGTTCACGAGAGCCTCGGCCGACCGCTTCTGCTCGGCCTCGACGGCTTTCGAGAGCTCGAAGGCGTGGGCCGCCTTTAGTAGCTGAACCTCCTCTTGCACGCGCGCCGCGTTCTCCTCAAGGTTGAGGACGTAGTCGTCACGGTCTTCGACCAGGCCACAGAGCACCCGAAATTGATTGGTGTGACCGCATATGACCTCGAGCCCCTTTGCAACTAGGTCCAGACCCTGCAGAAACATAGAAAGGGTCACAACGACCATCAAAAAAGCGATGGGCTCAAGCTCAACTGACCTGTTGGAGTTGGTTTTCGAGACACGCAAGGTCGCCGCCAAGAATCGGTACGCTCCCCTCGGTGGCCCCTCCCGAGCGGGTCGGCCACCGGCGGAAGGCCGACCAGCGCCTTGTTCGAACGAGGCGCAGCAGCGGAGCCGAGACTACTGGGGAAGATAGAAATCGTAAGGGAAACTAAATCGCAAAGACAAGGCAACAACGAATGAGAAGATCTAGAGTACCTGATGCTCCATCGGGCACGGTGGCGTTCGTAGGTGCCTCACCCTCGCCGACGGGGGAAGCTCGAGCTCAGCTGTGTCAGCCCCGGTGGTATCCACTCCGACGGCCAAGGCCTCCTCCCTTCCGGCCCCCGCGACGGCTCCTTTCAGGCCTGCATTAGGCCTAGGGGGCCCCTGGTCGGACCCCCCAGCCGCGCCGCCCTCCGCAGGCATCGTGATAGGCCAGACTTGCTGCGAACACACCCGGGGGACCAAGAGGTTGTCCCCCGCACAATCCTCCTCGTCCTCGGACTCGCCCTAGACAATAATCAAAGTTGCTGCCCGTCGGGCACCCGAAGTCTGTAACGAGGAAAGTCGCTAAGAGTAGGAAAAGGAGAAGGCCTACACTACGAATCTGAAGTAAAAATGCGTGCGTACCTGGGTGACGAGCCTCCGTCTCCTGGGAGGAGGGGGCGTGGCCCGACGTCCCGCCCCCGCTGCGGTAGGGGAAGAGTCTTCTCCCTGAGCGCCCTACGATCGCGACGTCGGGGGTGGGCTCGGCAACTCGGCGATAGCTGCTGCCCGTTCTTGCTACAAGGAGACAAAGAGAAGGTCAGAAAAGAAAAAAATTGGAAACGACAAAGAGGCTAAGCCCGAGCTCGAGTATTCCCGGGCTCGACGAGTTCGACTTACCATCACGCGGTCGTCCCACTCGATGTGGAGCCTATTGACAGCATGGCTGGGGACATCCGGGGCAGGTCTCTTGCCGACCTTCTTGCCCTTGCCCAGTTCGGGCAGCGATAGTAGACGCCTCGCTATCTCCAGGAGCTCCCGGCTCTCCTGCATGGCTCAATGCAGTCAGAGCGATCCCGAGACCAGACCAAGCTCGGCAAAGGAGTAAGAGAAGTTACCTCGCCGCTCTGCCTCAAGACGTTTCTGGGTACAGAGTCGTCGAGGGTGTAGGATTGGGCAGCCTTCTCGAACACCTCCTGCATGTGCGCCGCCCCCAAGATTCCACCGGGGCTGCAGGAAAATGAAAATGGGGGGGTACCATTAGAAAGGAGTTCAACCGGGCTCGAGGAGGATTAAAGTCGGAAAGGACTTACCCCTGGTGCCTTCTCGGATGGGGTCGCCCCTCCCTCGGATTTCAAAGAATGGGTGCACCCTCTTTCTTAGAGGGGACACCCGACTCCGCAGGTAGTTGACGACCACTGCCTGGCCAGAGAGGCCGCACGTCACACAGATGTGGATGGCAGCGAGGGCCTCCTGGTCGGCCGCCGAATCATCGGGCTCTGGGGTCCTGCGCTTGCTGTTAACGGCGGCGTCATTGTACGCAAGACCGCCTCCCTCACCCTTCTTTAGGTAAAACCACTTCTCCGTCCACGACCCGAAGGAGTCCCGGGTCGGGACTTGAAGAAAAGTGCAAGGAAGCCCTGTCCACAACTGGAAGTACAGGCACCCGACTATGGGGTCCTTCGTGGTGCGGAACAAAGATTAAAAACGAAAAAAGAGGGAGGGGGTGGGAAGGATCCCCAGAAATCCCTCGCAAAGATGGGAAAAGATAGAAAGAAGGAGGATCGAGTTCGGTACCAGATTGACAAGCTCGATCTCGCATTGTGCGAGAATGGCCACCAGGAATTCACTCTCCGGGGTCCACAGCCCAAAGAGCGTGTACTGCTCTGTGCTAACGATCTCGTCCTCCCGGGGGTGCAGCTCGGCCTCCCCGGCCGGGAGCCACCAGGTCGTTGGGTCCAACAGTCCCAGCGTCTCTAGCTCTTTTATCCTCTCCGCGGTCAGAGTGCTTTTCCCGAACTTGGCCAGGGCATTTGGAGGAGAGAAGTTGGTTCGAAGGTGGAAGAAGACGGCAAGTGGAAACCAAGAAAGATAGGACACGGCGCAGAAGTGGGGAATTTTTGAAGTAAGTAGCGGCTCCAAATTTAAAGAGACCCGATTGCCAACAGCTGGCGCCGATTCCTCCTATAAAGGCGCATCGGGACTTTCGAGTAGAGAACACGAAGCGTCGTGGCCCGCACCCCTTCTGCTTTTTCTGTACAAACGCAAAGCGTCGCGTCCCGTATCCTCCGCCTTCCCTTCTTGTGAGCGGCCACATCAAAGACCCCCGGGGGGTCCCCGGACGCGAGGTCACGCTCGAGAGCTTCCGAGCTCGACCAGGGAGCCGACCCCTCCTCAAAGACATTATTTTCAAGAACGCCCCGAGCTTCAGGATTGTTCCTTGAGCCTCGAGGGCTAGCTGTCGGGGATCGGTAGCCCCACCATGTGTAAGTATCCCCATGGGTCTCGTGGCCGCTTCCCATAAGCTCGGGGGCTTGTCTCCGACCTAGAGGGTGCACTCCCTAAGCCCGAGCTTGGGTCTAGCGAGCTCGGGCTCGAGCGCAAGGACAAGGATCCGGTTCGAGCTTGACACCACGACCTCTACACCTCCTGGGGTAAACGGCATTTGTAATAATTTGTCTTTCTCATGTAAAAACTCTCCCCTGCTCAGGAATCAGTGCCAAACCTGCCCCTACATGGGAACTAGGGCCAAGCAACTCCCGTTAACTCCCAACGACTACCGTCATCTCTTAGCGACTCCCGTCAACTCCCAACGACTGTCGTCGCCTCTCAACAACTCCCGTCGACTCACCTGACATCAGCCTCTGGACCAGTTGGTGAAGCTCCCAAAGTGCTATAAAAGACGGTGGATCACCCCGACCAAGAGGTGGTGGCCCTCAAGAAAATGAACACCTTTAACCAGAATACTTAGACTCCGAGAAGACACGTTCCCGCTGAGAGACGAAGATACCCGAACTCCCCCTCGCAGCTTCGCTTCCGAGAGGCTCTGAGTTTGGGCCCCGCTTGTATTCTTCCGCGGAGCTTCATATACATCTTTCGCCTCAGGGCAAGACTAGAGTAGAGCTATTACCCAAACCCGGGGGCTCGAACTAGTATAAACCTTGTGTTCATTGCCTCGCCCTCACACGATCTTCCCCATCCCCCTCTGTAGTCGATGGTTCCGATCGTCGACAACAGTGAACATGCTTGCATCGGCACAACATCAAAATCTAGTTCATGTTTATATGAGCCGATTGAAAGTTGTACTCGAGCAATTTGACTTACCTTAGTCTTACCTCTGTTGTTGAACCATTGTACGTAGTAGGGGTGCGGGTGATCTCGTGTAGTCAAACAAAGTTCCTTGACCATGTCGGCGTTGATCAGATTATTGCAGCTTCCACTGTCGATGATCGTCTATACTTTGTAATTCTGCACAATGAAGAAACAATGAAATAAATTGTGGCGCTGGAGCTCGTCAGCTTGTTCTATTTGGACACTCAGAACTCTTTTGACAATGTAGGTGCCAAAAGTATCAATGTCGTCGGCTCCAATGACTTCTTCACTATCTTTTGGTTCTTCGGTGTTGTCGGCTAACAATGCATATTCTTCAACATCACTTGTACTGATGTAGCCTTCTTTAGTAGCAATGTAAGCCTTCTGACTTGGGTAGTCCTTCTGAACATGGCCCATGCCTTTGCATCGATGGCATATGATGGAGGAAGATTTTCTGGTGGATGCAGCTCATGATGAGCTTGGTGCTGGAGCAGAAGAATTAGCCGATTTGGCTTTCTGCTCGATAGCCGATTGACTACTTGTTCGAGTCCCTGGCATGGCCGATCTAGTGGCCCGAGTTGGTGCTATAGATCGTTGTCGGCCATCCAAAGGAGTAGCGATCTTGCCAGTGGCCGATGTGGCTTGGCGAACTTGAAGTCTTGGCGCAGATGAACCCGTAAATTTCTTCTATTGTCGGCCTTCGAGTTCCTTTTCTGCTAGCATGGCTAGGTGGAATAGTCGATTAAGAGTGGTATACTCCTTATAGTCGATTATGTCTTGTATTTCTCAGCGTAATCCTCCTTAGAATCTTGCCATCTTGTCTTCTTCATCTTCTTCGACCTCAGCATGTACATGCCGATCTGTAGCTCCTAGTAATAATCTTGAACCGATTTTGTTCCTTGGTTGAACCTCTGGAGCTTCTTTCTGAGATCTCTTTTGAATTTGATCTTAAACAGTATCTTCCTCTTCATTAGCATTGAATGCTTCTTGCTGATCAGCTCGAGAGTTGGGTAGTTTTGTCTCCATGATGTTGATCCTGGCAGCTAGATCATCGAGTCTTGCCAATATCTGTTGGCCGATGTTGTTCTGCTCATGTTCGAAATTCGTGAGTTCTTCCTTGGTGGCACACTCCTTGAATTCCGATGGTTCTCCTGTCATGATTAGATACAGAAAATATTCCTATCGCCTAAAAATTATGTGGAATTGTATACTCTCAACCTCACAAGCAACTTACCGATAGTTCTTACAAGTATTCATAACTACAATAGGAGTACAAGTCGATTGCTAGGTTGGTTCAATGCCGATCAAAAATATTTGTAGAGTTTGGACAAGTCTCTTTGGTAGCAAGGAATAGCAATAATTTGTAAACAGTAGCAAAGTTAAATAAGAATCCAATGTACTTGGTCGTTGTTGCTGGATCTAAACGTATCTAGACCTAGCAGAGGTGAAATCAAAGGACAAGTACAAGGATTGCAAATAACCAATGAAGAACTTTGCTAATGAAACTAGATGATGTGATCTACAATATCAGATGATGCAAAACTTTTACGATTTTAGTCGATCTGCCTTTGATCTGCTTTGAACTTTGATAAGTTGACTAGATCTTTTCTTTGCTTCTTTAGCACCTTTTTTTCTTTTCCTGAGCTGATTGTGAACCTTTGGCTCTTTCTTTGATCCTTTTGATCTCTTTTTTTGTAATCGAGTCGACTTGTTGCTACTTCAGATCTTGAATCGATAGATAAACTTTTAGGCAAAATCTAGGGTAGCTGCAAATCGACTAGATGGTATGATAGGTTGCAGATGAAAAACGGATGGTTACGGTGCAGGGCGTTTGACACAAGGCGGTTTGCGTTGAACTATGGCTTGCGTATCGAGAATTGACACAAGGCGGCTAGCGTTAGCAAGTCGATTAATGTGGTGGATCAACTTGTGATATGGATATGGTGGAGATAGGTGTGCGGTGGAAGATAGCTTGTATGGTGCGTCGGCTAGATCAAGACACAACTAGACCAGCAACACAACGTGACAAATGACTCAAACTTAAAATGCAAAATTGACAAAAAAATTGCGATGGCACAAAGTGGTTTGGTCTATGGAAACAAATATTTTTGTGTGGCAATTTTCTAGACTCTAGGTGAGGAATAAAACAATGGATGGAAACAAAGGAATATACCTAGAGGTCAACCTTGAGCTCTAATACCAGATGATGTGACCACGTCCCGTCGGCTAATAGCGAATGCGACAGTTAGCCGATGGAGGTGTATGAAGTGTTGCCTGATCTTCCTTTAGGTACGATAACTACTTGTCAATCCATTGGCCAAAGAGAAACTGCGACAATTTAGCCGATGAATAGACAAGCCGATTTGGTGAAGTGTCGACAAGACAACTTCAAGGGTTTCTGAACAAACTGGTGAACTAAGAAACCTTGCAATCGCCTGCTTCAATTTCGATAGATCTTACTTATGAAACCATGAACAAAAGAAAGAACCAGATAGTTGCAATCACTCTTTATTGCAAATTTCTTATGAAGTTTACACGGTAGAGTTTTGAAACTCTAGACGGCCGCTGGAACACAGTCAGGCGCAAGAGGAAATCTAAGTCGACTACTATAGATATAATCTAATCAAAACCCAAGAAATTCCCGAGGTCTAGTGCCTTTATTTATACGGAGGACTAACCCTTACCCAATCCGAGTCGGTTACAAGTCCTTTTGTAAATTTAAGGAAACTAAACTAAGCGAGTTCGAGTTGGAGTCGAACTCGAAGTCTTCTGAGTCATCCGGGGTCGATCTCCTTTGGCGTCGTGACTGAGTTGGATTTCTTGGTTGATCGATCATGCCCAAACAACCTTGGTCTGCCCATGGTTCTTGCCCGGAATGGTTCACACCCGAGCATCCCTTAGTCGCCTTTTTGTAATTCCGGTTTAGCTGATCCTTCATACCTGAGTAGAAGAAAGTCATCGAAATTATTAGGTAGCATCCATTCTGCCCAATATCAAATAGAATAGTTAGAAACGAACTCACCAAGTGATTTATCTGTTGGACTCGAGCTCTAGTTATTGGTCCTTGGTAAGCATCGGCTATGGATGGATTAGTGGTTGGGATGTCCTCATCATCAAGCTCACGAACGACGACGAATTGAAGGTTTTTCTTCTCGGCAGTGCTCTGCAAGATCTTCTGAATCCGACGAAACGGCGCCACAATCCTTGCAATCGGTTGAGTGCTTTTGATGTGGTGAGATTACGATCTCAATGCGCACCTTTTATTGGCATAGATGTCCGAGCTTCGCCAGATTCCTCCGCGGTGTCCATTACCGGCATAGGACCCTGCTCCGAGACAAAAACGGAGACAATGACCAAATTCTCGACACGTGGCAAGGTGGAAGGCTCCGATTCACGGCTGCGAGGAACAATCCAGCCTGTAGACGACATCCAACGGCCTGTCGACACTAGGGTTTCTCACTTACTCTTCAGCCACACGATTGAAAACCAACGACCGCAATTGACCCCTCTAGAAGGCAGGCCAATGGGCCGCACTAAACCGGCCAAACCAGCGCACAATAATGGACTTCGGCCCAATATTGTTCATTGCCTTTTCCCTGGGTTTTCTTATTAAAAATAATTCAATTAATTTGTTTAAGGCATTAAAAATACCAAGAAAATTTCAAAAAATATTTTAAGACATTTAGAACTCAAATAAAATATTTTTAGCTAAACTTTATTTTAGTTTTATCTATAATTAATCAGTTTCCACAATAAACCAATATACTTAATTTAAAATATATTCAAATAAAATCCAAAAAAATCAAATAAATTTAGAAAAACCACAAAATACACAAAGAACACATTAACTTAATAAAAAAGCAAAAATTGGGATGTTAAGAACCTCCCTCCTTAAAGAATCTTGACCCCGAGATTCAGGGCTAACTAGAGAATAAGTTAGAGAATTCCGACTTCAAATCCTCTTCACGCTCCCAGGTAGCTTCACTTTCTAAATGGTTACTCTACTGAACTCTGTAAAAGCTAATTAACTTGTTTCTGGTCTTTCGCTCAGTCACATCATAAATTTTGATTGGCTGCTCTTTATAAGTCAAATCTTGTAACATCCTATTTTCGGTTATTTTGTTAAAAATTAATTTAAATTAATTAATTCAAGGATTTGGGTTTTCTTTGGAATTTTAGTTAACCTGGCATTCCTTTCCATCCAAAAATGGAATTTATTCCATTCGCGTCCGGAAATTCCATTTCATCCAAAAATCCAAAATTCAAATCCAATTCCAAAATTCTCTAAAAATTCTTAAACTAATTTTATTAGGTTAAAAATATTCTAAAGTATTTTTGAGATTTTTCCCAGAATTTGTAGAACTATTTTTCTATTTTTCCCAAACCTATTTAATTTTCAGCATTATATTAATTACTGTAAGAAAAATAACAATATAATATTATCCAAAAATATTTATTCATGCTTTATTTTCTAAAACGGTTGTCTAAGAAAATTCCCAAATTTATTATGATTTAATTGCTATTTTTTCGAATTTAATATGAATTTTCAGTGGAAAATTAAGTGTTTTCTGTATTTATTTATTTTCGCGGTTACTGTTCATTCAATCCGCTTCGCTTTAGCTTTCCGCCCGTCGCTACAGTGCACCCGTCAGCTACAGTGCAATGTCGCTACAGTTCCCGAACCGATCCGCAATTAAAGTCCACTATTTCTTCATTTAACTCCGGCGATCTCAGTTACTATTCCAACAAAAACTTCGATGAGCGTTTCCCGACGATCCTATAGTCCAATTGTCCTATAAATTGAACCCCATGTTCCCCTTCTCATTCCGCACATCCTCAGCTTGGAGTTGTTCCAATTCATCCACCAGATCTCCCTGTGCAAGCCATTCTTTCCGAACTCCGGCGAACTTTTGTTGAGCTCTCCCGGCTGCTCCCGACCTCCATTTGTCCTCAATTTTTTACTGGAGCTTCCTCTGAGTTCCCTTTACATATGGTAAAATCATATTTTCAAAATTCTCATAGGAGCTCTATCGGCAACCATTTCTTCTCTAAGCCCGGCAAAAGGTCAAATTTTGAATTCAAAATATCCGATCTCTGTCATCTTAAGTCCAATTGACCTAATTCTTCTTCCTAAAATCATCTAAATTCATCCTCTATATGCCAATATTTTTATTATAATTTTTAGTTTTTATTTATTTTATTTTATTCATTTCGTACACCGTTTTACGCGTAGTCGAAGAAGCGGTCGTCGTCGCCGACGAAGGAGAAGACCTCCAGAACAGCGCAGCGCACTTCATCGACGAAGGCAAGTCTCCTTGACGCACGTTGATCCCATTGTTTATAACTATTTTATAAAAAAGTTTGCAACTTGCACGGCTATTTACATAAACCGATGATGTTAAAATATAGAAGGTTAGTTATGCCCATTTCGAAATTGTAGGGAAACGCGGTATGCTACGCTAGCACGAAAAAAAAAAACTACCGCGCAACCAGAAAGCTACTCGCAAGAAGAGGATCATAGATAAGATTACCACTAGACGCGCAGTTGCGGAATCCTTCGCGCGTCGATGTAGTGGTTCGTCCTCGCCACAGTCGTTGCGTCGATGTAGTGGATCGTCCTCGCCTCGCCGTGGATCGTCCTCCCACGCCGCAGTCGCAGCAGCGTCACCGCAGTAGTCCACACGTCCAGAGATGAAACGCCGTGCGTCGGTGTGCAAGCACCTAGTCGCTCGGCAGGGCGCGAGAGGAGGAGGCTAGGGTTTCAAGTGAATCAAACCTAAACCGTGGAAAGCACACTCGCGCCCTCCTCCTCCCTCCTTATATAGCCACGAGATGAAACCCTAAACCGGGCCCACCAAAGATGCTAAGCCCACGAGGTTCATTAATTACGGATCCAATCCAAATTAATGCGTCCCCACCATTAAGTGTGTGACCTGCAGGTTCACATACGCTTGGACATGGATTCGAAAACTCCTTTTCAATCCAATAGTTGGTAGCGGCTTCTTGCAAAGTATGCCAACTCCCAAACATACTTGTGATCAAATCGAATAGAACCTATCAAAAGAACTCATGTAATAACCCTTTGCCAAGTATATGAAGATTGATCTCAAGGCGAGAAGCATGTCATCCTTTGATGATTCAATCCATCTCTCGTATCCGTGATATATTAATAAGTTGTGATTGACTCCTCAATCACGGCATGGCCATGCACTTTCTTAATCATATCACACGAGTGGCCTTGTCATATATCTCTGCTTCATTGGAGTGGCAAATTCCATCTTGATCGCTCACTTCCTCTCGCACGCTTCATAGTAAACATGAAAGCTACCTTTATGACTATCCGGTTAGGAAGTAGTGTTTGATAGCCCCAAGGAAAACTATTACACATGTAGGGAATATGACAATTTCAGGTCTAAGGATCATACATCTTCTAGGTATGAGATACACGATGACACATAAGAATGAAACATTCTCGCAGTTGTCCCATAGCGGGTCTATCTAACCCATATTCTTCAACATGGTCCACAATGTAGAGATGATATCTCCATATCCCATGATCTATGAAGCATGATCATCGATCACTACATGTCTTGATCTATTCATCGTAGTCCTATACGATGATATCCGATCGTAGATATTTATCGAATTACATCATTAAGTAAAGAGCTTCATAATCAAGTCACATACTTGTTGATCAATACAATGATATACATTCATTGGACCAATAATCATATTATTATTCATAAACATAGTCATGTTACAATCATCTAAATGATTGCCTCAAGGGCATAACACTAACAATCTCCCACTTGCACTTGAGTCAATCAATTAAGTATCTAATACCAATAGACCTTGTGTGCGCCTCATGCTTAGGTGTGGCGGGCTTTGTCAACGGATCGCCACATTGGCTTCCGTATGTACTTTGCATATTCGACGCGTCACCTCTATCCACAATCTCGCGAATAAGGTGAAAGCGACGGAGTATGTGTTTAGACTTTGATGTGATCTAGGCTCTTTTGCTTGTGCAATGGCACCACTATTATCACAATAGATGTCCATTGGACTAGAGACACTAGCGACCACACCAAGCTCGTGATAAACTTCTTAATCCACACAGCCTCCTTTGCGGCCTCCGGCCGCAATGTACTCCGCTTCGTCGTGAGAGTCGGCCACCGTGTTTTGCTTGGAACTCTTCCACCATCGCTCCTCCATTAAGTGTAAACACAAACCCGGATTGCGATCGAAAATCATCTTTGTCGGTTTGGAAGCTTGCATCGGTGTAACCCTTTGCAACCAGATCTTCCTCACCTCCAAAACAAGGAACATACCCTTAGTTCTTCTCAAGTACTTCAGATATTTTTACGGCTATCCAATGACCATCACCAGATCCGCTTGGTATCCGCCGTGACACTTAGAGCATATGAGACATCCGGCGTGTACGGATCATGGCATACATAATAGACCCAATAGTGAAGCATATGGAATCTTGCTCATCTGTCTCGCCATCGATGTCGAAGGACACTGATTCTTGCAGAGACTGATGCCATGTGACATTGGCATGAAACCTCTCTTGGATTCATGCATATTGAACCTTTTCAATATCTTGTCAATATACGTTTCCTGACTTAATCCAATTAACCTTTTTTATCTATCTCTATAGATTTTTATGCCCAAGATATAGCATGCTTCTCCCAAGTCCTTCATTGAGAAACTCCTTTTCAATGAAGTCTTAACATCTTCAAGCATAGGAATGTCATTCCCGATTAATAATATGTCATCCACATACAAAATCAGAAATACAAGTGCGCTCCCACTAGCCTTCTTGTAAACACAAGGCTCTTCTTCATTTTTGATAAAGTCAAAACCTTTGACTACTTCATCAAAACGAATGTTCCAACTCCTAGATGCTTGCTTTAACCCATAAATGGATCTTTGAAGCTTGCATACCCTTTTAGCATATTTAGGATCAACAAAGCCTTCGTGTTGTATCATGTATACATCCTCGAAAGATTCCCATTAAGGAAGGCTGTTTTGACATCCATCCGCCATATTTCATAATCAAAATATGCGAAGAATAGCTAAAATGATCCTGACAGACTTGAGCATGGCTACCGGTGAGAAAGTTTCATCATAGTCAACTCCTTGAACTTGTTTGAAACCCTTTGCCACCAACCGTGCCTTATAGATCTGAACATTTCCATCTACGTCTATCTTTTTCTTGAAAATCCATTTGCACTCAATGGTTTTTACACCATCAGGTGAATCGACCAAGTTCCAAACTTGATTGTCATGCATGGATTGAATTTCGGATCTCATGGCTTCAAGCCATTTTTCGAAGTTTGGGTCCATCATTGCTTCTTCATAAGTCGTGGGCTCATCATTGTCCAACAATAATATGTCATTCCCATATCTAATAGGTACATGACGTGGCCTCCCGACCTACGTGGGGTGGAGTCTCTTCCACAGTTGTACAACACTTTGTACATCTTGTGAAGGTTCAGAGGTAGCTTGAACATATTCATGTGATTCTCGAACTTCATCAAGATACACATCACTCCTACTGATTTCTTTTGAAAGAAACTCTTTCTCCAAAAAGACACCATTTCGAGCAACAAAAACTTTGTTCTCGTTTCTTTTGTAAAAGTAATATCCTTTTGTTTCTTTAGGATACCCCACAAAAAGCATTTTTCGATTTAGGTGCGAGTTTATCCGATTGTAAACGTTTTACATAAGCCTCACATCCCCATATCTTGAGAAATGACAACATGGGTCTTCTCGACCCATATCTCATATGGCGTCTTCTCAACGGATTTTGATGGGACCCTATTCAAAGTGAACGCAATTGCCTCTAGAGCGAAACCCCAAAGGATAATGGCGGATCTGTTTGGTGATCATTGACCGAACCATATCTAATAAAGTCCGATTCGTCGTTCGGACACACCATTCCATTGAGGCGTTCTGGCGGAGTAAGTTGCGAACGATTCCACATTGCTTTAAATGATCACCAAACTCTTGGCTCAAGTATTCGCCACCACGATCGGATCGTAAGTGTTTTATTGTTTTGCCAAGTTGATTTTGTACTTCGCTCAAACTCTTTGAACCTTTCAAAAGTTTCAGATTTATGCCTCATTAAATAGATATATCCATATCTCTGAAGTCATCGGTAAAAGTTACAAAATCATCAAACCCACCCCTAGCAATCGAGCTCATTGGTCCACATACATCCAGTATGTACTAGGGCCAATAATTCACTTGCTCTCTCACTAAAACCTGTGAAATGGGCTTTTGTCATCTTGCCAAGTAAACAAGATTCACATGTTTCAAATGATTCAAAATCAAATGAGGTTAGAAGTCCATCACCATGGAGCTTCTTCATGCGCTTCTCATTTATATGACCTAAGCGACAATGCCACAAAAGGTAGGGTTCAAATCATTAGGCGGTGCCTTTTACATTAATATTATAGATAGGTTTTCTTCGAGTTCAAGGACGTACAACCCATCCACCATGGGGCAACGACCATAATACATATCATTCAAAAATATTGAACAAACAAAGTTCTTTATTCTGAAATCATAACCTTCATGTTCCAAACAAGAAGATGAAATAATGTTTCTACTCAAAGATGGAACAAAATAACAATTATTGAGTTCTAAAACTAATCAAGGCAAATGCAATGGGTATGTGCCAACGGCAAGACCAAAGAACTCTTGCTTTATTCCCCACGCGAAGATCCACTTCTCCTTTTGCCAAGTCTCTACTCTTTATCAGCCTCTGCAACGAATTGCAAATGTGAGCAACCGAACCGGTATCATATACCCATGAGCTGAGTGAAGAAGTAGCAAGATTAATTTCTATAACATTAATACCTGAAGTGGAAACCACATTTCCATTCTTCTTATCTGCTGTACTTTTCGCCCGTTTCCAATGCCCCGATTTCTTGCAATAGAAGCATTGGGTATCGTGTTGAGGGCCAACTTTAAGCTTCTGAAGCTTAGTTTTGAGGCTCGCGATCTCATCTTGAGCCTTGCCCTTGCCCTTGCCCTTGCTCTTTCCCATTCCCCCAGCCTTAGCCTTTCTCTTTTTGAAAGCAGTTGTTTTCTGAACCATCATCACATGATTGGGTTTTTCTTAATGCTTTCCTCGCAGCCTTGAGCATCCCATGTAGCTCGGTTAGGCTCTTCTCCATGCTATTCATATGAAAATTCATAATGAATGGCTCAAAGCTCGAGGCGAGACTGAGAATAACATCTGGCCAAACCGAGGCTAAGGGAAACTCAAGTTTTTCCAATCTCCCAATGTAACCAATCATCTTGATCACATGAGGATGATCGATCGCCTTGACCACTTACAAGCAAATAAAAGCTTTGAGATACCATACCTCTCAGCTCTTGCTTGATTCCCAAACATGCCCTTCAAGCCCACAATCATATTGTAAGCATCCTGGTCCTCATATTGCTTTTGGAGCTCGAGTCCATTGTGACTAGCATGAGACAGTGACCTCTGAAGCATTAACATGCTTTTCATATACAACCCTCAAATTGCGGCGAAGATTTTCTACCGGTTCATCAGAATTGGATTCTCTAAAACATAGTCCTTCTTTTCATGCTTGAGAACAATTCTCGAGTTGCGATACCAATCAACAAAATTAGTTCCATTCAGTTTTCCCTTTCCAAAACCGATCTCAAAGCAAAACCAGTGTAGCAGGAGTAGGAGAAGGTGCCATTGAACTACAACAAAAATATGCAAAGATTCTAAGCACTATGTTTATGTAAAACTTTTATTAAACTTTTAATTAAAGACACTCCTATTTTATGTCCTTTTATAGACACATAGTGAGTATTCAAGATCCATATTCATTAAACACTAGTGAGCTTTGGCATCACTGCTAGAAATTTAATGACATAGGTAAGCAACACCTTTGCTAATTACATCATATGTAACTCTTGTTTGTTGAGTATGAAAACAAGTAATGAATGCCTCCATCAACTTGACTCATGGCCAGGTCAACCTGCCCCAAGGGCTCACATGAGGAAGGGAGCACTTCCCGTATTCGGGTGCCAATTAAGAAACCTGCCTCATGTGTGTTTTCCTAGACACCAATTGTCTTGTATAGGTTCCTTCATTACTGAAATCAAATCCCAACCACTTATGTCCTCAAGCCCAAAACCGTTTTGATAGCTCGTTTAAATCTACCATTGTTATGCGTGATGTGTCCAACACATCCCTATCATCTATTGAGATAGCCATTGATATACTACTTTGGCGGTCATATCAATAACGATCTAAATTCTTGATAGGTGCAACAATTGGATGGACAATTTGATTTAAGATTTTTAACTATAAGGATGAACAAAGATTACTATGAACATAGCATCACATGCAATGAGCATAAAGAAAATAGCAAGGATAAAACACACATCCACGTAAAATCAAAATAAGTCGTGAAATAGCATGGCCCTTAGCATTAAGATCTCCATCATCATGCTTGGTTGTTCACCTAGCCACCTTGCTTGATTTGTTCACCTAGCCATCGTCTTCATCATTATGGATGCAACTCCTTACAACTTTTGATAATGAATTTTACATGAGGGTTTGAAGCATCACAAGTCGACACGCAGTCGTTATACAATTTAAATAGCCTTATGGCTTAACACGACGCAGCCATGTGGAAATTACATGCATCACATACACATAGGCCATACTATTTCACATAATTCCTGCAAAACAAGTTAAACAAAAGCAACCCTCGACTCAGGGTCCGAGGCGCGCGCTCAAGGGAATCAAGGGCAGCTACCTTTATAACTATCCGGTTAGGAAATAGTGTTTGATAGCCCCAAGGAAAACTATTACACATGTAGGGAATATGACAATCTCAGGTCTAAGGATCATACATCTACTAGGTATGAGATACACTGATGACACATAAGAATGAAACATTCTCGCAGTGTCCCATAGCGGGTCTATCTAACCCATGTTCTTCAACATGGTCCACAATGTAGAGATGATATCTCCATATCCCATGATCTATGAAGCATGATCATCGATCACTACATGTGCTGATCTATTCATCGTAGTCCTATACGATGATATCCGATCAGAGATATTTATCGAATTACATCATTAAGTAAAGAGCTTCATAATCAAGTCACATACTTGTTGATCAATACAATGATATACATTCATTGGACCAATAATCATATTATTATTCATAAACATAGTCATGTTACAATCATCTAAATGATTGCCTCAAGGGCATAACACTAACAGAAATAACATCCTTGCTGTTTGATTACCATGCCTTGTAACCTTAAGATTTAATCATGAAATCATGTATTATGTGATTAACCTTGTTTCGTACGATAGACTGTGCTTAGGATTGACATTGATCAAAATGCCTATGGTGGGATAAATTCTAAAATGTTGTTGAATGTGTCTTATCGAAACTGTAGCAAGGTGATTGCTGCTATGATTGTAAAATAAAAATAGTTTAGATTGGGGTGGAATGGTTTGTCGGGCGGGTGCGGATGGAGCACTGGTTCTGGTTTGTGAAAGTCGCCCTAATCAATTTAAGGACCGACGCTTATGACTGTCCATTCTAAGCATTACCGTGCAACCACCAGTCTATAATGGGTACGACCTGGCTGAATAATTTATAGAAACCTAACTTAGACTCGCTAGTTGGTGGAATGTGGGTGCCGGATGGAGGCAAGTCGTATTCCTCACACAGCGCAAGAGGGGGCTTCTGTACTGGGTGGATGAACCCTAACAGCAGTGAAACCTCAGTAGGTGGGTCGGGTTAGGCGTATACATTGTGAAAGGACAGGGGATGTCGCCTAGAGGGGGGGTGAATAGGCGAATTAAAATATTTAACACTAAATGCAGCGGAATAAAAAATTTGCAGCTAAATAAAATCTCCCGAGGGTCTAAGTCCGGAGTGTCCGGGATTTTTATCCGGATACTCCGAAATATCCGGACTGTCCGGGTTCAGGAGTCCGGATACTCCGGATTGGATCCGAGGGACTCAGACCGGAGTGTCCGGGACTTATCTCTGGATACTCCGAAATATCCGGACTATCCGGGTTCAGAAGTCCGGATACTCCGGATTTAAGACCTCGAAATGAGATTTTAAATCCCTGCAATTTTTCAACAATCTACTTGAATACAAAAGATCTAAATGCTATCAGGTACCTGGGGAAATTGTAGATCTGGAGCCAAACACAACAAAAGAGTAGATCGGGCAATTTCAAGATTCAAAATCAAATACTAAAGCATGAGTAAGAAGCAAACTTGGAGACGATGATTTTTCACCCGAAGTTCGGATCCTTGAGGGGATCCTACGTCTCCGTTGAGGCAGCTCGGTCACACTTGAGCCGGGGTCTCTTTCAACCCTCTTCCTCCCGGTGTTGCACAAATGCACTCGCCGGTCTTCACTCCTTTGATTCCTTCCCTTACGGAGGCGGAACCGACCTTCACAAACTTCCCACGGCCAACCACACGAAGCTCCGGTGGCTCGTAGGCAACCTCCTAGCCGTCTAGGAGTCCTCAACCTCCAAGAGTAACAAATGCTCACGAAGAACAAGCTTGGAGATGAAATCAAGTGCTCAATCAACTCAAGTCTCACTCAACCTAGCACCTCACTCCTCAAACTCTTCCCAACCCTTCTCACCAAGGGGATCACTTAGATCTACGGGTAAAGAGGTGTTTTGGGGGCTCAAGAACAAGGGTATAGCACCTCTAATCTACAGGGTAAAAGCCTCTTTTGAAGTGGGAAGAAGGGCATTATATAGAGGTCCCAAGAAAACTAGCCGTTGGAGGCAATGGGCACAACCGGAGACTCGGAAAAACCCGGATACTCGGATTGGTGAGAGCAGCCACCGAGGGTGTCAACCCGGAATGTCCGGATTGAATATCCGAATACTCCGGATTGCACTGGCCAACCCGACGAAAACGAGCATAACTTTTCACTCCGGACTCCGATTTCAGTGATTTTGGACTCTATCAAAAGCTAAGAACGAGGGCTACACAACTAACAAGGTCTCACTACCCAAAACTCAAAGGATAAATACAGATTTCACAAAGAATCCAAGGGAGACCTACAACTCTCACTTTTCGGCACCACCAACACCACTCTCTTTCTAAGATTCACAAGGATGGATCACTTAAGCACTTGACACATCTAAAAGTCATTCGACATCGCATCCCTCTTAATAGTACGGCAATCCTTAGACTCAAAATAAATCAAAGATAATATAAGTCTAGAAATAGTCACTTGCCGTCTTCTTTCTTGATGTCGATGCATGAAGACCTTCACCATATAATTGATGACATCTTCGCCTTGTCCAACTCGACTCGATTCACCTCATGAGACTCTCGTCCTATCAACCTTGACTTGATCATCCTCTCTGACGATCTCCACGCCAAGTCGCTCTTGACTTAGTCCTCAACTCTTGGTAACACCGCCGTCTTGTTGACCTTAGCTTAATGATCATCCTCCAAGATACCTTGGTCATCATACACAGACGGGACCTAATTCTTTCCAAACTCATGAAAGACATTAGTCCCAAAAGCTCAATAGATATGAACAAATTGATATTTGTGAGCAATTGATTACAACAAGTGTTTCATAAAAAGAAGCACAACATAACTGGAAACACTTGACATAATAAATGTTCTCTACTAAGTACATCATGATGAATATGTAATTGATCTATATGCACTAGAGAGATAATTGCCAATATGATGAATCAATTAAATCATGGCAAGGATCACAGTCTTTACTTAAATGAAGCACATGATAGAATGTACACGAATTGTACATGTGCAAATAATATTTGGAATAAGAGTAAATATGTGATCCAACACTAGATTAAACTTCACTAAGAGAATTGCATGAGAAGATATACAACTAAAACATGCATGCACCAAGTCAATCTATAGCAATACGAAGTTTAACTCTAGTTAATACATGCATACTAAAAACAAAGCACATAATGAACTCAAATGAATATATATGCACAAATAAATATGACATGAACCAATGTGCATATATATAATCAATATGCTACTTGGAGTTCACTATGCATTTGCACAAAAGGAATGCAATAACAAATATAGAATAGATACCAAAATTGCATACCTTATCTTTGCTTAACCATCCCACTTGATTTTCCTCTAAATAGATGAGACTGGTACTCAACTAGGCAATAACAAGTTAGTCTCATAGCAATATAATCATATTAGAGGTTTGTCATTTGTTAAGCACTAAGTTAAGCATTTACTTAATTGCATAGATTGTCATTATGAGTGTTTGTCATTAATCACCAAAATAACATAAGTGCCTAGATGCACTTTCACATTGTAAAGGCCTTGTCATGATCTCTCTGCCGGCACACCAATGGAAGTGTGTTCGTAGCGCTTGGCATTAAAGAGATGATCATGTCTTGTGGGTAAAGCTGTACACCTCTGCAGAGTAAATCTATTCGAATAGCCGTGCCTATGGTCAAAGGCAAAGCGAAGAATGCTTTCATACTGGTAGACTTGGTTTTGGTTTTCAAAATAACTGATGCTTTGGGATTCGGGAGTGGTTAGAACTCTCGAATGTTTATTTGGCGGATTGAGCCAATCAGGTAGATGGAACCTGTTTTGAATCATGACAGATGGAGTCATGTGATGGTTTAATAAGATCTTTCAAAATGGGCGGTTAGAGCCTGTATACTAGTGTTGGTAGTTGGAACCTTCACTAGAGTTAGAAATAATTTCAATTGTAGAAATAATTGTTAAAACTGCTTTATGAAAATTATTATTAATAATGTTTGTTAAATCTGGCTTTGTGCGAAAGAACCCTATTAAGCCTTCCTTGGAAAGCCCTTCATGATGCATTTTCTCAGACTTGCGGAGTACGTTTGTACTCACATGCTATACAAAATTTTGTCATCAGAGAATTTACCAAGATGCGGTCGAAGACAATGAGTTCTATGGTGAGAAGTTCGTGGGCGATCGCCAAGATAACTAAGCGCGCGCTCCTAGTCGTCGCCTGTGGTGTCTTTTGGGTTTTATCTTGTTGATTTTTTGTTTCCGCTGCTGAGAACTCTGGTCATGTGATCAGGAGATGTAATAAATAGCCATGTGGCTAGTAATTTATATTTATGCTATTTTTTTTCTTCGTTCTGTTCTGGTTATGATCATCACTACTTCACTGTGTGTACTAGCAACTGATCTGGGACTAGTACAGAAATACACAGGAGATTCCGGATGGTAAATTTGGGGTCTCACAAATCTTCCTGCAGCTCAATTGCTTCTAACGGTATCTGCTCCGTTGGCACTCTGAGGCACTTCTTAAATTGCGACACATGAAATATGTCATGTACTCCCACCAATGACTGCGGTATCTGTAACTGATATGCAACCTCTTCTCGACGGTTTAAGATCTTGAATGGACCAATTAACATATCTTGGTGCAAGCTTTCTTTTGGCGTGAAACCTTTTAACACCTTTAAGAGGGGTAACTCTGAGATACACATAATCATTTGACTCGAAACTCAATTCACGACGAAGATTATCAGCATAGCTTTTTTGTCTTGACTGAGCCACTTTTATCCTCTCTCTGATCATAGCAATTTGTTTTTCGGCCTCCTTGAGAGTATCAGACCCAAATACCAAACGCTCTCTTGTCTCATTCCAATTCAGCGAAGTATGACATGCACGACTATACAAAGCCTCAAATTGCAACATTTGCAAACTGGCCTGATAGTTGTTGTTATAGCTAAATTCTACATACGGTAAACATTTATCCCATGAAGCGGCATATGCTAGAGCACAAGCTCTTAACGTATCTTCTAAAATCTGATTAACTCTCTCAGTCTAACTATCTGTCTGCAGATGTGATAAGCTGTACTGAAAAAACTACAAATGCACGGTTGTCTCATATTAGAATATTTACCATCATTATGAGGTACCCACCAATTTACTTTTAAATTTTTATATCTTTTGATATCTTTACATTTTAAACTTTTGTTATTTCTTGATACTAGCTTAATGTATAGTTTGATAGCTTGTTACAATGATAAAAAGTCTATAGCTAAATGTACTATACTCGATGTGGAATCTACGGCGCACGGACACCAAGAGCTGTTTGCACTAGTACGCACATAGCGTCCAAGAGATACAATTACGCGGAAACGGAAGGCGCGCCCCTTTCACATTTTACACGATCACCTACTCCTTTTCGAGGTCAAATTAGAAAATTCTACACGATCAAACTCGTGATCATTAGTGCGCACTGACCTAGCTAGCTAGCTGCTTTTCGCTTTTGTCCATAATGCATGTATGCATGCATTCCTTCTTCTTTCCATCGCCAATTCGCCATTAATTAATTAATTAAGATGATTAATCAATCCTGCCATGTCTGCAAATCTGCAGTCACACTCCATTGCTAGCCCTCTCGCTCGTCAAAGCCACCTACCTTCCTGCCGTCTTCCTCCTCCTCCTCCTCCTCTATATATCGTCCGTTCTCGCCACTTGACTTGACCAACCAGGGCAACTAAGCTCACGAATACATACTCCGTTAATCACAGCTTAGCTTAGATATACAGGTGACAACTAGTAGAGGCGAGAGAGAGTGAGAGTTCAAGTGAGAATATGGGTGATCAGTACGCGAGGCTGGGGCGGCGGTGGCGGCGGCCGGCCAGGGGGTTCCGGCTCAGCCCGACCCGCCTCTCCGTCCGCCGGCTGCGCGCCAGGCTGTGGACGCTGCTCGGCCTGCTGGGACGCTACGTGCGCAACGTGCGGCTGCTCACGAGGGGGCTCGTCGCGAGCAGCAGCAGCTTTCCCACGGCAACGACCGGCGGCGGCAGGAGGGTTCTGGTGGGCGGCCAGGACGGCGCCTCTGGACGTGCAGCTGGAAAGGGAGGACAGGCGGCGCAGTCCGCCGGTAACAGCGACAGCAGCAGCAAGTCGCGGAGGCCGCCGTGCATGCGGTCCAACTCGTTCTACGCGCGCGCCGTCGCGGAGTGCCTCGAGTTCATCAAGGGCAGCAACGCCGCGCCGGCGTCTCCTTCGGCTCCCCGGCACGACCAGCAGCAGATGCTTCAAGCGACGTGAAATTTAGTCACGCATATAGATCGATTCACGCATGCATCCTTGTGTAAATACGCGCCACGCATCGTGGGATTTGATGATGTTGTGTACTTGTATTTCGGCATGGTTTCTTGAAGCCTGGCTGTCCTTTTTTTTTCCCCTTTGTTTTTGTTTGTGTTTAATTACATTGAGATGTGGTTCTTGAAAGCAAGAAAAAGATTAAGGTTGAGAAGTGGATTGATTGATTGATGCAACATGCAAGTGCCACTTAATTTGTGATTTATGATAAGTTATTTATGTTTTGCTGAAAGCTGGTGATTGATGATGAGAGTTTTTAGTGTGTGAATATTTTTTGTTTGTGTCACTCTGCATGCAAGGGCGCTACATGGAGTGGTAGTTCACACCCGACTCCAAATAGAGACAAAAAAGATAACAGCAGAGTATAATCTCGTATTCGCGTCATACGTACGTACATCTTACATTTGTTTTTCCATGTCGTTCTTAATGAGATATCTCTGTTGTCATATACATAACATCGATGGATCATGATCACTCTGTGAAAGCACTGTCTCACCTGTACCTGTAATATCGTATTCTTGCTTTGTGATATCAAACAAATGCCATGTGGTAAATTATAAATGTTAGTTGAAACGTTATGTGATGCTATTCGATATGAAAGTTAGTTGTTCTTATTTTTTGTCATTTGTGTGGTACTGGCAAGACACCTTACCTGTTGCAGATTGTGAAGATCAGCTTTGATTTTCTGATATTAAGATCTAGCTCATCTTCACAGCTTATTTAGTTTAGTTTTTACGTATACTATTCTCCAACTGAAGCATTCTGCTATAACAAAAAAAATTAGCTACTTTTCCGAAAAGCTACAGCCATACCAAACAGAGCCAAAAGTATGATTCTAGCATAAGGGAAATGCTTCGATTTCATATGTATGCTCTCTTAGCTACTACTAAAGCTATGTTTATGCCAATGTGAGACCTTAAGCTGAAGTCTTGATCAGGACTGCACTGGCGAGGGCTCAGGAGGCACCTGTCGAAGGTCAGAATTTCGACAATAAACTTATGATCACGAGTACCTTCGATGTTAGAGTCAAGCACGAAGACAACGGCACACAATGTATACAGGTTCGGGCCCCCAGATGGAGTAATACCCTACATCCTGTGCGGATGATGTATGTATTTGGTGTATCGAGTACAAAGCGAGTTGTCTAGCCCTAGTTACAATGATGATTGGATCTTAGGCAATGGCTAAATTGTGGCTAGCGGTTGACGAAGCGTGGTCCGTCGGCTCCTAGTTGCTTTGCGTCTCGTAAAAGCTCTCTCTCAAAAGTCTTCTCTTCGATCCCCATTGAGGATACCTACCCCCAGCCTTATATAGTCGGGGTAGCCCTGCCTCAAGTTGAGTTGTAGTTGATTTGGGATACTAGATCATTGCCGATGAGGAGTCCATCGTCGCGTGATCTTCGCAGCATATCCAAACTTTCCTAGATACTAGGCATACTCGAGTCGGTTTCCTCGTAACGGAAAAGTGATCGAGTCCTTCCTAGTATGGAGATATCCCCTCCACGTATATCTTATCCCATAGAATTGGGCCCGTGATATCCGGAGTTTCTAGATGCTTGCTTGAGCATATATGGTATAATCTTCGTATTTCTGGTACGTACTTATACCCCATATTTAGATATTCAACAGTAGCCCCTGAACTCTGCCAAGTGGAGGGTCCGTTCAAGTGCTTGGTCGATTACTGACAAGCCCTAGCTTGGTCGAGTAATGCCACACCGGCTTATGGTCGAACGATTTGAGTAGATTGGGAAGCGCTAAGTATCGAGTAGGGATATTGCCAGGTCGAGCACCCTGCCATCAGCCCGCTTTGAGTCCTTAGGTTAGCCACAAGTTACTCGATGTCGTCTTATCGTCTCGACTCTGAGCAGAGTTAGAAAAAATCCAGAAAATCTAAACGTTGGGCAGTTGAGCATATATTGCTCTCGTCTGCAATGTCAAGATTAGGGTAGTGCCATCATTCCGCTTTTCTCGCCGATCAAGGCGTCGTGCGGCGGGCAGTGAACCATTCGCCTAAAAAGGTTTTGGCTTATAAATTCCTAGGTCCGGAACTGTAGCCATTGCCCTCCTTTTTGCCTTCAGCCTTATTCTCGAAGCCTCCGTCGTGCTCCTTAAACCACAGCGCCGCCACCTTCAAAGAATTCATCCCCCTTCTTTCAATTGTGTCCTCGCACCTCGTCGTCAAGACCATCCAATCAGGTGATCTTCAATCGCTCACTTGGATGTTATGAAATTCCTTCTGACGTGATCCAACAGATACTGGACGACCAGCGGCCACCTGGGGGGCGATGTGCTGAAGTCGGTGGCTCCCACGCAAACGTCACCTCGAGTGGGCTCTCCATCGACCAGAGCGGTCGATCAGGTAACACCACTTATCGGGCAATGCTTGTTGAATTCGTTTTTGTGAACTTTTGCTCATAGTAACCATTTGTTGACATATTTCATCGTCGGCTGCTGACCCGCGGCATCGATCAAGAAGCCAGTTACCAGGACCAGACCAGTCCTGACGAAGACAACAACGTAAATGAAAAATGTGCAGGCGAAGATTCGTCTGGTGAAGTAAGTCTCCTCTCTCTTCTTTTAATGATTCTCTTTTTTCCTTTCGGGGGTGTCAGGTAAAGAATTTCTTGTAGGAAGGGTGTGCCCAGTGGTGCTGTTGATAACATTATCGTCGTTGCCTTGTCGTCTCTTGGCACGGTCGCCATCGCCGCAGCTCCCTCTTCGGCATCTCCTGCTACATCAACAGTTCCACCTCCTCCAGCTTCACAAGCGCCTCCAATGTACTGGTCCGTTTTGAAGCCCCAGATCTGGGTATGTTACTTCAATCGATCTTGCCTCGTGTCTTCCCTATTTTTTGCTCTATTTTTTACGCTTCTTTAATAGTGTGCTGCGGATACCTTGCTTGAAGCTAAAGCCTTCTGCGAGCAAGCTCATCAATGAACGGAGCGGCTCTTGGCTGTCAACCAACAAGTGGTCAAGATGAAAGACACCGAACTAGAGGCACTCGGGGCCAATTTAAAGACTGCACAAGCAGAGGCTGAGAAGCGGAAGGAGGAGGTGAAGAAGCTGAGGATGGAGGCAGAGAAGCTGAAGACAGAGAAGGCTACTGCTGATGCTACGTTGCTCAAGGCCAAGGTGAGTCGAGACAAGGCAGAAGCTAGCAAGAAAATGGTCGAGGTCAAAAAGGCAGCAGTAGATGCGGCACTTGCCACTCTGCAGTCGGAGACGCTCGAGCACATGACCTCTTCTGCCCGTCTTGCAACTTCCCACATGGTCGGTCTGGTGAAGAGCCATCCTCCGAACCTAGACTTCTTGGTATTGGACGAGGGATTCGTGTGTGAGGCCAGCGAAGCTACCGACTACATCGAGTCCTTTGGAGACCTTGCCAAGAGGTTCGTGGCCCAGTTGGAGCTATCTCTTACCGGCGATGATGATGACACCAGCTAGGATCCTTTGGCATGGACACACTTATGTAATGGTTGAACCTTTTTTGTCTACTGTGGTCTTGTATGATACTGCTAATTAATTAATTTGCTTGTCTATCGTGCTTTGCCTGCTATTTCCTTGTCAATGAAATAAAGTAGCACGAGTAGATGCAAATCCGATTTAGCACTCATAGACCCTCAGTAAGAAGCTTCGTTGCCAAGCGCATGTCTGATTGTATCTGCACATAGGGCTAAAAAACTTTTATTAAATGACTTAGCCCTGAGTGAATACTTGAAGAGGCCGTATATAACACAAACACTATATAAATTGGAGTAAAACTATATGATATTTGCAAGTCTTCATCGACCACAAAGCTAAGACTCTGTAGCGAGCATAAACTTGCTGGGCAACGCATGTAGAATCGACTAGAGGCCTCGTCTCCCGCCATCCACTGAGCTTTAGATGTCTGACAATCTAGTACTCATATGTGCTCATGATAGAATTGCTCATTGTCGAGTTCAGGCATGGCCACCCTTTGGTTTTGTTCGCTGACATGCTAAGTATGCAATCGAGTAAATGCGTGCAAAAATTCGCATGTAAATGAAATAAAGAAATTGTGTCTACAGTGCCCCGCTCGATAGCAGTATCGACCAGGAAATAGAACAAGGTACAGAGTTACCTGTATCCCCCGACTCCTTACTCGATGATATCATTGAGTAGGGAGTAGATTGACGTAAGCATAAAGTCGTGATGTAGACCCCAACTCCCTGCCGGATAGCTGGATCGAGCAAAAAGTGAAGCATCCGCATCAAAGATACCTGTTGTGACTCCCAACTCCTTATTCGATAGATGTATCGACCCGAGAGTGGAGCCAGGTAAAGAGAAGATCAAGTGATGTAGCTCCCGACCCTCTACTCGATGATTGCATTGAGTAGATGGTAGAGTATATGCGTCAAAAATGCATGATGTAGCCCCCCGACTCCCTACCCGATGACTGTATCGAGAAAGGAATAGAGCGTGAGAATCAAGAATAGTAGCCCTCGACCATACGCTTAGGCGCATGAGCCCCCGAGCATATCATTAAGGCCTAGCATTTTTTAAAATCCGAACAGGCGGAGTATAACCCCATTCCAATGGTTGTGTACTGTTGCAGCCTTTGTGCCCCTTCGGCTTCCACACGGTGCGTCATCCAGTCAACGTCATAACTTAGCGTCTCTTCGGTTTCTGTACTTGTGTGGAAGTGCAACGGATGTCTCGTGGATTGGGACCAAAGCGGATCTTGATGGAGCTGTTGCTATAGTACGACCCATTCTCAAAGCTATAAATAGGCGGGACTTGTAGTCGTCTGCCATACTCCGTTTTCTTTCTTGCCTTCTGCTGTAGCGGTTTAGTTTTTCAACCGCACCCATGGCTTCTACTCCACCATCGTCCCCATCTATGGAGATCCTCGGAGAGTCCCCTCCCCTACTAATGGGGACGGTGGCCCGATCTTCCGACAGGTAGTACTAAATCAATTGGTGGAGAACTCGACGTTGATGATTCGGCTTCTAATCAGAACGGACTCGAACCCTGCAATCGCTACACCACTGCTCCTTTGGTTATCAACCACGCATAAACATGGTTGACCTTGCCAAGAAGGTTTATCCCTGCATGTGAATCGAGAACACAAGCAAGAACAGGTAGATGCAATCTGAATATTGCTAATTACCAATGAAGAACTCGAAGTTGGGGTCCCACAAACATAACAACGGCGAAACTGTCTAAAACAGAATAATCTAAGCAAAACCCATCTATTATAACGACGGCTACTGAATATATATGAGGATGAAGGCAAGGGAGGCAGACAAGGGGATGGCCGTGCAACCCTAGGTCATACAAGGCCTTTGGGCCCAAGTGGAGGTAGCACAGCACTTGGCAGATTCTGTTCGTCATATTGATTTAAGATTCCCATCGATCCAGAGGGAGTTTGGATGTGAAACCACTTCCATTGGAAAGCTCTCGTCGTGGGTTTGTCTGTAGAGTCCAAGAAAGCCCCAAACGGACTTCGTATGACCCAGATATAGTCATTTTATTGACATGCTGTCCTGAGACTCCGAACCGAATTTGGAGTCCGACTTGAGCTAGACTTTGAGTCCAACTAGACTTGGACTTCGAGGGATGACGTCCAGGTAAGCTTGTGATGCTTCTCCCATACTCCTAAGTAACAATACATCACAAGAATTTATTAGCAACCCATCCAAGAAAACATGAAAAGCGAGGAACGAGTTCACCTGGTGATTTAATTATCGCGCACGTGCTCTTGTAATTGGTCCTTGTATATCTTGAGGGGTCATGTTGCACGTATCCGAAGGAGTGATGTCCTCATCACCTATGCCGCTGGCCATAGTTTCTCCGGGGTGGATCATCATCACCTCCGATGATGAGGAGGAGATCGACTGGGAGGCCATTGAGAGGGAGGTCTGGCCGGAGGAGGAAGGTGAGGTCACCGGGGAAAAAAATGCCGCTGTGGAAGAAGAAAATGCCACCTTCGAAGAACAAGACGCCGCCACCGGAGGAGAAGACGCCGCCGGTGGAGAAGAGGTGAAGCTCAAGAGGGCTTCATCGACCCAGAGAGGTTGCCTCCACGCTTGACGATGGAGAGGTCTCCTTCTCCGTCAACAAGTGGCCGGGTCTCCGCGTCCTCTTCCGGCCCATACGAAGGGCGAAGGCCCATCTCGGGGACCATCCTCTTCCAGTCCCCGTGGGAGCAGAAGAGGCGGCGCGACGCTTCCAAGGGCAAGTAATAGTAGGATACCTGCCTCATATGTAATAGGACAACTTGTATTAGTTAATTTTAATGAACTCGTACTTACCTAGATTTTGGTTGTGATGCTCGGCCCTTATTATTCATGCATGAAATTTTCTCAATTGGTCGATGTTCCATGAGTTGCCAAACACCACTCCTTTTGTCGTCGATAGCCGTACTGTCCGGGTCGAGTCACCTCGACCACTACGTAGGGACCTTCCTATTTAGGTGATAGCTTATTACTGTTATCTTGCTTCTGCACTTTTCATAGTACTAAGTCTCCAGCGATGAGTGCTCTTTCCTAGATTTTCTGACTATGATATCGACGCAAGGCGTGTTGATACTTGGTTGCTCGAATGGATGCTCGATCCCTGTACTCCTCGAGTAGATTCACATTATCTATTCGCACCTGCTTCTCTTCCTCTTCTGAGTAGTTGTCCATGCGAGGTGACCTGAATGTTAGCTCAGTCAAAAGCACCGCTTCTAATCCATAAACCAAGAAAAATGGTGTTTCACCAGTTGCTCGACTAGTCGATGTACAAACAGCTCACAGCACCGAGGGGAGTTCTTTCGCCCACCGATTCGAGTAAGCCTTGAGCCTATCGAACACGCGGGTCTTGATCCCCTGCACGATTATGCCGTTGGCACATTCGACCTGTCCATTACTCTGACGGTGAGGTACAAAAGCGAAGCAAATTTGATACCCAATTCTTCACAAAAGGCTATAAAAGCATTGCTCTTGAACTGGCTACCATTGTCTATGTTGACTCGATTAGGGATGCTGAATCGAGTAACGATGCTCCTCATGAACTTCCTAGCCACTTCTGAAGTGATGTTCCTGACGAGTTCGACTTTGATCTACTTGGTGAACGTGTCAATAGCCACGAACAGGAACTTGTAACCTCCTTGGGCTCTTGGGAACGGTCCCAAGATATCCAAGCCCCAGACAGAGAAAGGCCAAGACGGAGGAATAGTTTGAAGGGCTTGGTCTGGTCGGGTGGTTTGCTTGCCGTAAAATTGGCAAGCGTCCTGGAAGGCAGTCGGCCAATAGAACCCTTGCCAGAAAACCTTTCCGACTAAGGTGCGATAGGACGTATGGTTACCACAGATGCCTCCATGGAAATCGAACAATATCTTATTGCTCTCTTCCTGAGTGATGCACTTCATCAAGATTCCGTTACTCCCCTTTCGATAGAGCTTGCAGTCTACCAATGCGTATAGCTTGGATTTACGAGCAATTTTCTCGGCTGAGGCATCATCGTCAGGGATCTCTCGACCTTCGAGATAGGCTTGGAATGGAGTCATCCAAGTTGGCTCGCGTTCGAGTAGTGCAGCTTTCGTGTCTGTGGGCTCTGCCTTGCTAACCCGACCAGGCTCCTGGTCGAGTTGGGCAGTATATGCCTCCCGTTCGGGGGAGATAGATGGTTTGAGGAGTTTCTCGACGAAGACTCCTGTGGGCGTGGGCGAACTGGACGAAGCGAGCCTGGCAAGTTTGTTGGCGACGAAGTTGTCACTTCGCCTAATATGCCTTACCTCGAGCCCTTCGAACTTGTGCTCTAGCTTGCGAATCTCATTCAGATATGCCGCCATGTTGTCATCCGAGTACTGGTACTCCTTCTGTACTTGGTTTACGACTAGCTGTGAGTTCCCTTTCATGAGTAGTCGTCAATTCCAGGTGATGCAGCTATGCGGAGTCTATTAACCAGTCCTTCGTATTCTACAACATTGTTTGAGGCTTGAAAATCAAGTTGGATAACATAGTTAAGCTCCTCACCTATCGGGTATTTGAGCACGATGCCAGACCCTGAGCCCTGAAGCGTGAGCGACCCATCGAAGAACATAGTCCAGTGGTTATTGATCGTCTTGTGCTCTTTTTCTTCGACGTGCGTCCATTCTGCGATGAAGTCCACCAATGCTCCTGACTTGATGCTGGTTCGCTGCGCTAAATCGAGCTCGAACTCATTGAGTTCGACCGCCCACCGTGCAATTCGCCCTATCGTCTCTCAGTTGCGTATTACCTCCTTGAGCGGATACATCGTCATGACCGTAATTTTGTGCACTTGGAAGTACTGCCACATCTTTCGGAAAGTCATCATGACAGCGTACAACATCTTCTGCACTTGAGGGTATCACAGCTTGGCGTCAGGCAAGAGCTCGCTCACGTAGTACACCGGCTTCTAGACCTTGGCCTTTTTCTTGGGGCAATCCCGCTCGACCACCAGGGTTGTGCTTACTACTTGAGGGGTATCTGTAATGTACAAAAAGAGCTCTTCTTTTTCCTTAGGCGAGGTTAAAATTGACGAAGACGATAAGTACCTTTTCAAATCCCGAAAAGCTTCTTCTGCCTCTTTGGTCCACTCGAAAGTGTCCTGCTTCTTGAGTAATTTGAAGAAGGGCAGCCCTCGTTCGTCCATCCGAGAGATGAATCGACAAAGGGTTGCGATGCAACCCGTGAGCTTTTGCACTTCCCTCAGTGTTCGCGAAGAACGCATCTGGTCGATGGCCTCAATTTTACGTGGGTTTTGGCCTCGATGCCTCGACTAGACACTAGGAAACCGAGAAGCTTGCCGGACGAAACGCCGAACGTGCACTTCTCGGGGTTAAGCATTATTCGATACTTCCTAAGGTTGTCGAATGTCTCCTCAAGGTTGTTGATTAAGGTGTTCCCGATTTTTGACTTGACTACGATATCATCGACGTACGCTTCCACGTTGCGCCCGATTTGGGATTTTAAGCAATTTTGGATACAGCGTTGATACGTAGCACCACCACACTTCAAATCAAAAGGCATCTTAATATAACAAAATACACCGAAGAGAGTAGTAAAAGCAGTTTTTTCCTCATCCTCTGCGGGCATGCTAATTTGGTGATACCCCGAGTAGGCATCTAGAAAACTTAGCAGTTCACAGCCCGTAGTACAGTCCACTATTTGGTCGATGCGGGGAAGAGGAAAATGGTCTTTGGGACAAGCCTTGTTGAGGTCGATGTAGTTGACGCACATCCTCCACTTGCCGTTGGGTTTCTTAATGAGGACAGGGCTCGCCAACCACGTTGGGTGACGGACTTCTCGAATGAAGCCAGCTTGCAGAAGTTTACTGACTTCCTCTTGTATGGCCTGCTTCCTGTCTTTCGCAAATTTACACTGCTTTTGCACCACAGGTCTGGCGCTTGGTTCCACAGCTAGTCGATGCTCGATCACCTCCTTGGGGACCCCGGGCATGTCGGACGGTTGCCACGCAAACACATCGCGGTTTGCCCAAAGAAATGTGACGAGCTCGAGTGCCTATTTGGGGTCAAGGTCGACACCTACCTTGACTATTTTGGAAGGTTTTGATGGATCTAAGGGCACTGTCTTGACGCTCCTATCGTTTTTCTTATCCTTCTTGCCGCCATCGACTGGGTCCTTGGCGGTGCTACTGGATGTAGGAGCCTTGTTGATGCTCTTGGATGTTTGGCGCTTGGCTCCCTCACCGTCGGCACTGGCTGTCGATCTGCAGAGATGCTCAACCATCTCCAGGTTCTTCTTATCGCACCTGACTGCCGCGCGCTGGTCCCCCTTGATTGTAAGGACTCCTTTTGTCATTGGCATCTTGACGGTCTGGTACACATAGTGCACCAATGCCATGAACTTAGCTAGCATTGGACGGCCTAGGATCACATTGTAGGCAGTCTCAAAGTATGCCACGTCGAAGAGGATCATTTCGGTGCAGAAATTGTCTAGAGTGCAGAAATTGTCATTCTCCTTGTCGAGAAGGGAATCTGCGCCGTGCCGACGTGTGGCCTCTCGAAGGCGGAGATTCATTCAGTCAGGCCCGGCGTGCGGGAGATTGGTCCCTCGAGGATGGGAACTCGTTTTCCCATCGCTCGCGGTCTTATTGGTCGCGTTCTTCCCTTTGATCGTGAAGGAAGTCACGCAAATCCTATCGATCGTGAGGAATATGATCATGAAGATCCTCTGGACATCTCTGGTGAGGGTTAGAACGAACTGTCTTGGAAGCGCAATGGTTAGAGCTAGCCACCGTCGATCTTGCTGCTCGGTGACAATCGTGGGATGGTCCCAACAGCTGGCTTCTAGAGCCCTGTTGGCTGGGGCGTCTGGAACACTAGAGTCATCGGGTTACCTGGATCCAGTGGTGAAAGGGATTTCAGCAACATGTGAGCGCACTGGACATTCGCCTCAGGGGTGTTGAAGATATCATTGTTGTGGCTCTTGCGGGAAGCTGCTCCCGAGGCGCAGCTGGGCCCACCGTTGCTGTTGTGCTGTCGAGGGGTTTGTTGTCCCTAAATATCCGGCGCCCGTGGGTGGGGCATCGTTGGATCATCAAGATCAAGTTTCTTCGACAGGTTGGCCACGATCCTAGCTGTGGCTGCGGCTGCTAGACCTTGTCGATGATCTGTAGTATCGGGAGCAACAACGTTTGTGGCCGCCCGGGCTGCAACCGTGACCGCTGCAGGATCTTGAAGTGTATACGGAGGGATCTGGTGTCCCTAACCCCTATGATGTCTGCCCCTGGATTCCTTTCTTGGGAATTGTCGACAGTAGCACCGTTGCTGGCTCTGGCCATGAACACACATCGATCTTTTCGGCTGCTGTTCTAGCTACTGCGATCGTCTCTTTCACTATCACTCTTCGTCTTGATGTACCTAAGAACATTGGGCTCCATAGGGTCGAAGTCTATAAAACCCACCTCTCGTAGTGGATCCAAGAGTGGGACTCGATGAAGTCGACATGCATTAGATCTCTTCCCGGTCCCCATTGATAGAACATGGTTCCAAAGGCGATCTCAGATCCAGCCGCGGGTGCTTGGTCGATGACGGTGATCAAGCAGAAATTATCGCAGGAGTTGTCGTCGAAGAATCAGATGTGAGCGCGCACTGAAGACATGCTTAATCTACAAAAAACAGTTGAAGGCCCCTACCTGGCGCGCCAACTGTCGAAGGTCAGAATTTCGACAATAAACTTATGATCACGGTTACCTTCAATGTCAGAGTCAAGCACGAAGACAACGACACACGATGTATACAGGTTCGGGCCCCCGGATGGAGTAATACCCTACTCCTATACGGATGATGTATGTATTTGGTGTATCGAGTACAAAGCGAGTTGTCTAGCCCTAGTTACAATAAAGATTGGATCTTAGGCAATGGCTAAAATGTGGCTGGTGGTTGACGAAGCGTGATCTGTTGTGGAATATATGGAACCAAGTACCTTCATGACAGGCTCAGCGTCACTTAAGGAGACGACATGCCTAAGTAGAAAGCCCAAAGAATGAACCCCGCACCAAGCCTTGCTGCCGTATGGAAGGGGGCACATCCTATAGACAGTTGAACACGTATTTAGATATAAAAGATACGGTTGTAATCCGAGTCGTTAATAGGGTAAATAAAGATGTAAACTCTATCCTGTAACCGACTAGAATCTAGAAACCGATCGGAATCTCCTAACCGATCGGGACTTTGTAAGCCGCCCCACCCCCGCTATATAAGGGAGAGGGAGGGCAACAACATAGGCATCGAGCAATCGCCTCAACACACACATATTGCCTTTCGGCCAGAGCACATTGCGCTTTGAGCGATCTTAGATCCAAGAGATCCATATAATCCCAACACACAGGATTAGGGTATTATCTCCTCCGTGAGAGCCTGAACCTGTCTAAACCCTTGTCTTGTGTGACCTTCGAGTTTGAGATCTAGCGCCTGCCCCATAAATTTATTGTCGACTACAAAAGTCGACAGTTGGCGCGCCAGGTAGGGGAAGCGCTATAATCTTTTCCTACAGACTCGATGGCAGCAATCGGTGGGATCACCGCCACCTTCATCTCTGGCCAGACTTTCCGCTTCGGAAGCTTGGACTTCCTTGCAGATGCGCGTGGAGAACTTGTCTGCCTGGACCAAAACCAGATCCAATCTGTTAAAGGTCAGGTTGATCCATCTCAGGTATGTCGCTCTGACTTGGATAGTAAACCAGTCGGCATCGCGAGGAATTGCTGCGATCTTCATGGCATCTTCGCCATAAAAGAGCAGAGGATCGATCTCCAACGCCAGCAAGAGGTTTAAGAGGCAGCGGAGGAAGATCATCTACTTCGTAAGGAAAAGGAGGCACAGATGCGATCGCTTCGATCTCGCGGCCGCCATGTCCGCGAGGACATCCTGCAGTCCAGGTTGGGAGAACAAGCTGTCTTCCATACACTGCTGCAGAACGTCGTCGCCTCCAAGACGCTTCTTGATACATTGGATCCAATGATTGCGTCGGATAGCCCGGTAGCCCTGATTGTGGCCCAGATTAAGGCCATGGTCATGGCAGCAGCGATTCAGCAGAATCAAGAAAGGTCAGAAGGGGAAGCTCGCTCACGCTCCCACGCGGCTACTCGTGTCGCTAGCAGTCAGACTGCAACCAGTCAGAATACCGGCAGTCGGCGCCTTGCATCACCAGTCGGAGATGCTCGCCGAATTCTCAACCACGACCTCCGTCAAGACATCACCGCCAGACGGCAAGAGCGGGACGACGAAGAACGACGCGGGCGCCGCGACGACTTCGAGCGTTTCGGCACCGACCACAATCGACGAAGTGATCGAAGGTATGATGATTACGATGACCAAAGAGACCATCATCGTCGGGGTCGGAACGATGACGATCACCGAGTCACGGACTCACCGCGCCGAACTCCACCCCGACGCGTTGAAGACAATCGCCGAGCCAGGGGCTCGCCGCGCCGTTCTCCCCCTCGTCATGATGAGAAATCCATTGACGGGATCCGAGCATTCACTCCTCGTCTACGCCGAGTGGTATGGCCCGAAGGTTTCAACCCTAAGGGCATTGTTAAGTTTAACGGGGAGCGAGATCCGAAAGCTTGGCTGCAGGTCTATGCCCTGGTAGTTAAGGCGGCCGATGGCAATCAGAATGTGATGGCGAATTATCTACCAGTCAATCTCACCCCCTCGACTCAAGCATGGCTCACGGGACTTCCTGCGAACTCGGTGGACTCCTAGAGCGATCTTTGCGATCAATTCATCGCGAACTTCCAGGGAACCTACGAGAGGCACGGCACTCCGTGGGACCTATACCACTTCACCGTAAGAAGGGCGAGGCGAGAGATTTCATCCGGCGTTTCATGCGTAAGAAGAACACCATCAGGGACGTATCTGACGTTGTGGTGGTGGCAGCCTTTCAGAAAGGGGTAAGTGATCCTGATCTAATCAAGAAAATATCCAGGAAACCCCCGGCCTCCATGAAGGAGATGTTTGCGTTGGCCAACCGCTATGCCACGGCCTCAGACGCCCTGGCCGAGCGCCAAGAAGATCGCCCACAGTAGAAGAACAAAGGCGACAAGGCCGAGTCCTCCAAGCACAAAGATAAGAATCGGAAAGGTGAGGAGCTAATCGCGATAGCCGAACGCAACCGGCCCCTAGCCACGTGGAGGGAGGCACCCGACTACAGTACCGTCATGGAAGTGATCTGTCCTTTCCACCCTAAGGAAAAGCACGCCGCCAAAGACTGCTTCACCCTGAAGCGTTTTGCGCGGGAAAGCAACAAGCAGCCGGCCTCAGCGAAGGATGAGGCGGCCAAGAAGAAAAACCTTCCAGACGAGGACGACTACCAAGAGCCCGAGCAGGAGCTGAACTACATCTACGGAGGCTCCATCGGATACGAGTCCAAGCGGAAGCAAAAGCTCACCGCTCGGGAGATCAATGCGGTGGAACCGGTGACCCCTCAGTATCTGAAGTGGTCTGAGGTCCTGATCACCTTCGATCGCTCAGATCACCCCAGCCGGGTTCTACATCCGGGTAAGTATCCTCTAGTGCTCAACCCTGTCATTCGCAATGTAAAGCTCAAGAAGGTATTGATCGATGGAGAGAGCGGACTCAACGTCTTATTCGCCAAGACCTTCGACGATATGAGCATCCCCCGCTCCGACCTACGGCCGAGCACTCAGCCGTTCCATGGGGTGATCCCTGGGGCGTCTTCGTTTCCACTAGGGCAGATTTCTTTGCCTGTCACTTTCGGTACCAAAGACAACTACCGGACCGAGTATGTAAGTTTCGAGGTGGCCAATTTCGAGACAGCGTACCATGCTATCTTGGGAAGGCCAGATCTGGCTAGATTCATGGCCGTCCCGCACTACACCTACTTGATGATGAAGATGCTGGGACCTAGAAGCGTCATCACGGTCCGCAGCAACGTAAAGCGATCTTTGGTATGCGACCGAGAGAATTGTGAACTTGCTGAGCTGCAGGAGGCGACCGCCGAAGGGAAGAAAATCCAAGCAGAGGCTGCCACGTTGCAAGAAGAAGGCGACGTCCCGTCCAAGAAGCAGGCCATGTCAGGGATGAAGCCTGGCGAAGGAACCAAGAGAATCATCCTCGACCCATCCGACTCGTCCAAAACGACTCTGATCGGGTTAGGACTCGGGGATAAATAGGAAGGCTCACTCATCACCTTTCTCCAGGCTAACAAGGACATCTTTGCCTGGAAACCATCCGACATGCCGGGTGTTCCTAGGGAGGTGATCGAGCATTCCTTACACGTCGATGAAAAGGCAAAGCCTATCAAGCAAAGACTCCGGCGGTTCGCTCTAGATCGTCGGAACGCCATCAAGCAGGAGATCACCAAGCTATTAGCTGCAGGCTTTATAAAAGAAATGTATCATCCAGATTGGTTGGCAAACCCTGTACTAGTTCAAAAGAAGAATAAAACTTGGCGCATGTGCGTTGATTATCTTGATCTCAACAAGGCATGTCAGGGATCCCTTTGGGCTACCTCGAATTGATCGGTGGTTGACTCGACCGGGTGCGAATTCGAGTTTTCGATGCTTACTCGAGGTACCATCAGTTTGTCTAAAGGCGGAAGATCATATCAAGACTTCATTCATCATGCCTTCGAGCCTTTTGCTATACCACGATGGCGTTCGGGTTGAAAAATGCTTTGGTGGAGCGTGTCGGTACGTGTCTGGTGTTTTCACGCCCAGCTCGAACGCAATGTGGAGGCATACGTGGACGATGTCGTGGTGAAGACTTGGGAGAGGAAGGACCTAATCGCCGACCTGACCGAGACGTTCGAGAGTCTAAGGGCTTTCAGCATGAAGCTTAATCCCGAGAAGTGTGTTTTCGGAGTATCTTCGGGAAAACTACTCGGGTTTATCGTATCCCAATGAGGCATTGAGGCCAACACAGAGAAGATCAGGGCCATATCAAATATGGAAGCGCCAACTTGCCAGAAGGACGTCCAAAAGCTTACAGGATGCATGACCGCACTCAGTAGGTTTATTTCCCGACTGGGTATGCGAGGTATGCTATTCTTTAAACTCCTCAAGAAGCAGGACAAGTTCCAATGGACGCCAGAGGCACAGCAAGCGTTTGAAGATTTGAAGACCTTCTTAACAACGCCCCCGGTCTTGGTTTTGACGATGACAGAGGGACCTCTGCTACTTTACATCGCGGCGACGACTCATGTAGTCAGCGCTGTGGTCATCGTAGAAAGGGAGGGGCCGGGTCACGTGCAGAAGATCCAACATCCAGTCTACTTCGTCAGCGAGGTCCTGAGTGAATCTAAGGTGCGGTATCCGCAAGTACAGAAATTATTATATGCCGTACTTCTTACATCTCGCAAGCTCAAGCACTACTTCCAAGAGCATACTGTTTCGATGGTCACCTCCTTCCCAATAGGAGATATTCTTCACAACCAGGAGGCCACTGGGAGAATTGCAAAATGGACAGTCGAGCTTGGAGCTTTTGATATCCTTTTCAAGCCTCGCACAGCCATCAAGTCTCAAGCGCTCGCCGACTTCACTGTCGAGTGGACGGAACTTCAAAACCCAACGGTCGTCAAGGAACTCGAGTATTGGACGATGTATTTCGATGGTTCCCTCATGCTCAACAGCGCAGGGGCTGGTATAGTGCTCATATCGCCAAGTGGAGAACGGCTGAGGTACTCCTGCAAATACTTTTTCCCGCATCAAACAACGCCGCCGAGTACGAGGCACTCATCCATGGGCTCCGTATCGCCATATCGCTCGGTATCCGACGTTTGGCGGTCCGCGGAGATTCAATGCTCGTGGTCAATCAAGTGCAAAAAGAATGGTCCTGCATCGAAGACAACATGGCTGCCTACTGCTAGGAGGTACGCAAGCTGCGAACCACCCCCAGCAAAGCAACCGGGCAGTCACCCTTCTTCCTAGTGTATAGCTTAGAGGCGGTCCTCCCCACCGAGTTAGAATTCGGATCTCCACGGGTTCAGAGCTATGAAGAAGTCGCTTCGGAAGAGAGCAGGAAAGAAGACGTCGACCGACTGGAAGAAGCCAGGGACATCGCAACAATTCAGTCGGCAAAATATCTTCAGGGCTTACGTCGCTATCACGGACGCAATGTGAGGAGTCGCGCGTTCTCTAAAGGAGATCCGGTCCTTAGGAAGAATCAGAAGTGCGAGCATAAGCTCTCCCCAAGCTGGGAAGGCCCTTACGTCATCGATGAGGTGATACGCCCTAGAGCTTATAAGGTCAAGCGTGAAGACGGCACGGCAGTCAGCAATACTTGGAACATAGAACAGTACGTCATTTTTTCACTTGAACTTTGTAATTCAATTGTTTCTTTATGAATGAATGTTCGCTCTTAAAGTTATTTTCGTTCAAACTTCTCGTGATTTATGCGTCCGAGTGCTTTGCTCCTACGATGTTAAGATTCTGAGACATGCGTCATGAACCACGCCTCAGAGCCTGGGGCCTGGACTAGTCGGACAACGATATGTCAAAACCACTCGGACAAAGCAGCATATTTGAAAGACAAAATGCAAGAACAAAGAGAAATTTTCATATATCTCGTTTACAGCTCCAGAGTTCCTACAATGGCCGTAGAGGCGTCCTTGACTTCCTCCCAGAGCTCGGCGGCCCGATCTTCGTCTTCATTGCAGGCGTAGCCTTCCTTAACGGCTTCAAGATCCACTCGGCGATAGAGCGACTTGGTGATCGCCGAAGCCTGGCTAGCACCATTGGTCGCCGTCTCCTTCAAGAGTCTCTTGAGCGCCTCGGGGGCTTCCTCCAGTCGAGAGGTGACCTGGTCCCTACCAAGTGGCTTCTCATCTCCGGATGAAGCAAGCTCAACAACAGCTCGGAGGCTTCACGAAGCTTAGCGCAAGACACCTCAAGGGTTTCAACCTTCTCGTTAAAAACGGCGTATTGCGCCCGAGTTTTGACTTTATAATCTGCAAGACAGAGTATTAAGAAGTACCAAGAAGGCAATGAAGACATGGGAGGGCCAAGCTGCCGACCGTACCTTCCGGCTCCTTCTCCGAAGCTTTAAGTTGCCCTTGGAGCTTCGCATTAGCAGAGTCCCGAGCTGACATGAAGATAAGAAGATCAAAAAACCAGATGATTAAATGAAAGCATGAGATGGTTCGGGAAATATCTACCTCGAAGGGAGCCGACGACATCTATCTTCTCTTGCCGAAGAGTCTCCCTCTCGGCCCGCAGCGCTTGGACCTCTAACCGAAGAGCCCGCAGCTCGGCTGCATGTCCAGCCTTGATCTGCTCCAGTTCGGCCAGATATTCCTGGCGTGTCCGGACCTCCGGAAGCATCTTCTGGAGGTACTCAGACTTCTTTTTGGAGCGCTCCCCTAATTTCTGTAATCATCACAGGAAAAGGTGACTACATCTTGGTAGCGTAAGCAATAAGGCAGCGAGTAGAAAAGTTTTACCTGGCTAGGCATGCACAAACAGTGGCATGACTGTAAAAGTCATTCCTCTCCCTCTCCTCCTCCGAGTCATCCAGGAGCTTCAAGCCGTCCTCCTCATCAACCCACGCAGTTTGCATTATAAGATGGGGGCGAGCAGGAGTCGGCGAAACCCGGGAGATCTCTTCAACCTCGGGAGACGGACGGGGGATGGGCTCCTGAGCAGCAGAGCCTAATACTGAAGCACGAGGAGTCGGTGAAGGCGGCTGAGGCTCGGGGGGCGCTCCTGTGTCCCCGGGCGAGGCCCCCTCAACCGAGACTTGAACCTCCGCGGGCCCAGCCTCTTCAGGAGCCCTAGACAGTGTCTCAACGGGAGCATCGAGCGAAGGATTCCTACGAGAAGATCTGTTAGTAAACAAGCCGGCTAAACGCGTCAAATAAGAGTCGATAGAGTAACAAACCTGTCGGACTTCTTCATCCTCATCGGGGGTTTCTTCTGAGTGGCCGAGCCGCTCCCAGAGGGACCACTCGGGGCGCCGCCGACCGGTACTCTGGGCTCCTCTCGACCGCCTGAGTCCCTCGGAGTTGGACTCGGCCAGGTCGCAGGCTCGCTGGAAAGGGGAGCCGATGGCACCGGGGCTCGTGCTGACGGTTCCTGGATCTTGGGACCACCAATCAGGCGCCGAAGCTTCGCAGGGTCCTTGGCCATCGTCTTCTTCCCCTTCTTGATGGCGGCATCTCCCGCAGGAGAGCTCACTGGCCGCTTCGGGGAATCGCCTATATGAGTGGGCATTTCCGGAAGAGACGCATCGCTGAAGAAGGCCACTCGATCCTGGAAAGGAAGATTAAAAGTTAGAAGTCATTCAAGAGACGGATGTGAGAATCTATCGGCAAAACTTCCTCACCTCAGGAGGAGGATTCGATGCAGTAAAGGCCTTGGGGCATCTGGTGGGCATCTCGACGCTCGGGATAAAAAAATCGCCTACTCGAGCAAAAATCTGCTCTTTCGTTATTAAATCGGGCAATTCCCGGGTCGGATCATCCTTTCCCTCAAACTGATACCCCAGATGGTCGTGCTCCTTCAGGGGCTGAATCCGGCGAGAAACGAAGTGAAGGGCTAGACCAACCCCTGTGAGGCCCCCTTCCTTTAATTTACCGATGAGCACCAAGAGGTCTTGCACTTGATCCATGTTGCAGGCATCACCGACAGAGGACCAAGAGAGGGACACCTTCGGTCGGCGCCCGATGAAAGAAGGGAGAGCTGGATCAGGATTGGCACAATAAAACCACTCCTGGTGCCAGCCTTTATTCGAAGACTTGAAAGGAATAGCAAAGTACGATTTCTTTAGCCCCTCCCGAAGTTGGAATCCGGCTCCCCAATTACCTTGGGTCGCTTTTTGAGGGATAGGACTTCAAAAGGTAAAAATGGCGAAAAAGATCAAAATGAGGACGGATGCCCAAGAAAACTTCGCAAAGGTGAATAAAGATAGAGACTAGCAATATAGGGTTGGGATTCAAGTTCACCAACTCGATGCCATAGAAGAAGAGAAGGCTGTGGAGAAAAGTGCAGGCCGGAAGACCCAGCCCACGCTGGAAGAAAGACACAAATACCACGACTTCTTCATGACGAGGAGTGGGGATGGATTCACCTGCAGCCGGCCAAGCGGAGATCAAAGCCAAGTCTGGGAGAACCCCGTCATTCACCATGGACTGCAGTTTCTCCTCTGTCGTGATCGAGGTCGTCCAGTCCTGGGGCAAAGGCTGCGAGGAGGAGACCTTGGATGGATGAGAAGACATCTTCGGAGGAAAGATCAATGGTGGCGCAAAAATGCGGGTGCAACAGTAGTTAGCCCTAGCGGCGGAGAAGGCGGAGAGACAAAGGAAGTAGAAGAGGCAGGAGTAAGCGATGAGAAAAATGAACCATCGGCTCAGTCTTAAAGGGGGAAAATCAGGTTTTCGCCAAGATGGCGGGAAAAAGATTGCGGAACCCCTAGCCCTACTCTATGCTTCGTAATGATTTGCTAGCCAGGCGTCCTGACATATCGGGACGGTCGCGGTTTGACCAAGTCATACTGGGGACACGTTGCTCCCCACGATGAGATGTTTAACCACTTACCGTGCTAAGCGGGACGTGGATATCCTCCAATTTGATAAAAATATATCTTCTTTTGATATGCCCCACGCTGGGTCGCTAGGTGTTTATCGCATGACGGAATCATATATCACAAGTTGAGCCTAAATGGGCACAAATCCAATGGTATGCCCCATGAGGGTCGAAAAGCTGTGCATCGTAATAAACGAGTATGGATACCATTCGGATGAACCTCGATATGTCCCAAGTGGGACCAGAGCTGTATCCTACACCAGTCGGATACAGGTATCACTCGGCCATGAGCTGAGAAAATCTCAATACGCTCCAAGTTGAGCCTAAGCTATATCCTACACCAGTCGGATATGGGTGTCAATTGGTCAAGAGCCACGTATGTACGGTACGCTCCAAGTTGAGCCCAAGCTATATCCTACACCAGTCGGATATAGGTATCACTCGGCCACGAGCCAAAAAAATCCTGATACGCTCCGAGCCAAGCCTAAGCTATATCCTACAGCAGTCGGATATGGGTATCACTCGGCCAAGAGCCACGCAAATCATGATATGTCCCAAGTCGGACCTAAGGTGTATCCTATGACGGTTGGGTGCGAATATCGCTCGACCAAGGAACCATGCAAGCTTCGATGTGCCCCAAGCTGGGTTCAAGCTACGTCTAAACGACACTCATGGAAAAATGCTTGGAAAAGGTACTACTTTATTATATATACAAAGTTCACTAGGCATTATGCCTGGGAAAGTATTATATTTACAGGGCCCTAAACTTCTCCCCGGCGCATGCGGCCGAGCGCCTCCACAAGAGCCTCCCTAGCCCTGTAAAGGACGGGGAAGATCTCCAGGAAGGTGTCGATGGCGACGCGATCGAGGGCGGCGGCCTTATCCTCCGCCCACTCCGCCATGGCGAGGTCGAAAAGCACCCATTCTTCAGCAAGATCGTAGTCTTGGCCGGCCATGGAGGTCCCTCAGAAAAAAGGGTGGAGCTTAGAGCAAGGAGATGGAGAACTAAGCACGAAGGAATACATTCTACAAGCGTTGGTTCACCTTTTATAGCCAATGCGATGAGGTTGAAGTAAATGCGAAGATATGAAGACATCAGAAGCCGAGGAGACGAAGTTAATATAGTTTCAGAAGCCAAAGGGGTTTTCGGAGAAGGGGTTGACACAAAAAAAAACCAAAACAGTCTTGAAGACCGTCCAATATTGATCCACGAAGAGAATTAAGGTTTCGCTTCGAGCGGGAAGAGGTATCTAATCCACATCTGAAATATGGGACAAATTCATGAAGTCACCCACAATAAACCTGCGAGACAGAAGATTATAATAAAAAATGAGGGTTATATTCGAGTCCTTCATAATCCCCTTGCTGCAAAGAAAAGCGCTCAAATCAAAAGAGAAATCAGTCGGAGGTTTACGCTGGAAGCTAGAGATGTTGATCCAGAATCAAGGCCCGGATAAAAATGTAGCAATCGGATCATGAATCACTCGGGGGCTACTGTGGAATATATGGAACCAGGTACCTTCATGACAGGCTCAGCGTCACTTAAGGAGACGACAGGCCCAAGTAGAAGGCCCAAAGAATGAACCCCGCACCAAGTCTTGCTGCCGTATGGAAGGGGCACATCCTATAGACAGTTGAACACGTATTTAGATATAAAAGATACGGTTGTAATCCGAGTCGTTAATAGGGTAGATAAAGATGTAAACTCTATCCTGTAACTGACTAGAATCTAGTAACCGATCGGGACTCTGTAAGCCGCCCCATCCCCGCTATATAAGAGAGAGGGCGGGCAACAACGTAGGCATCGAGCAATCGCCTCAACACACACATATTGCCTTTCGCCCAGAGCACGTTGCGCTTTGAGCGATTTTAGATCCAAGAGATCCATATAATCCCAGCACACAGGATTAGGGTATTATCTCCTTCGTGAGAGCCTGAACCTGTCTAAACCCTTGTCTTGTGTGACTTTCGAGTTTGAGATCTAGCGTCTGCCCCATAAATTTATTGCCGATTACAAAAGTCGACATCCGTCGACTCCTGGTTGCTCTGTGTTTTATAAAAGCTCTCTCTCAAAAGTCTTCTCTTCGATCCCCCTTGAGGATACCTACCCCTGGCCTTATATAGTCGGGGTAATCCTGCCTCAAGTTGAGTTATAGTCGGTTTGGAATACTAGATCGTTACCGATGAGGAGTCTATCGTTGCATGATCTTCGCAGCATATCCAAACTTCTATGGATACTAGATGTACTCGAGTCGGTTTTCTCGTTACGGGAAAGTGATCGAGTCCTTCCTAATATGGAGATATCCCCTCCACGTATATCTTATCCCATGGAATTGGGCCCATGATATCCGGAGTTTCTATATGCTTGCTTGAGTATATATGGTATAGTCTTCGTATTTCTGGTACGTACTCATACCCCATATTTAGATATTCGACAGCGCCAGTGTTATTTCGAGGGATAACAACAGTCAATAGCTACAATGAGAAGACTAGCTCTGGAGGGTGTTGGCTTTTGGGCTGGCGATGACCGCCAGCGACAAGTATCGCAATGAGCAGTGTTTCGATGTATCTCTTTTCTAATACAAGTTATATAAATTCTACGTTTAATTTGTACTTAATAGTTTTGTAACTTTCAAATTGTTTTTTTTTTAATTTTGGCCGGAAGCTCTGCCATTCACTAAAGAAGAAGAACAACCGTCGAGCCACAAACGCACACACTCACCCCCCACGCATTTGCACTCGGCTCCGTGCGCGCCCGCGTCGAGCAGCTCTTGAACACAGGTGGGCGGGTCACGCCTTGCACGCTCCTACTAACCAAGCAAAGCTCGACCCGCGCAACTTTCAAATTGTGATACATAAAAGCACCTCCCTTTCGCCCCGGGGAAGGAGCTCCAGTTCCTCCAGGATCTTGCTCCGATGTCCATACTAGTCTAGTAGTAGTTTGGTCAGTTAAGGTTTGGTTTTGTTTTGTTTTGAGATTTAGAGGAGTAAGTAGTTTGGTCAGCTGACTCCGGCTTCTCCGGGAGCTAGAGTCGGCCCCTAAGGCTCCCCTTGTCTTCTTTTTCAGAAGAGCATAGTCTAATACACAGATAGGGCCATAACACAGGCCTGAGGGCAATAGGAAAAGCCCACACTCATGATTAGTACCATTTGATATTGCGAACACAAATCTTCAATGGGCCATTGTAATATCTGTACTATTTGCCTTTGGTTTCAGTAAGATGGCAGTAAGACATCAAATCTCACTAGAAAACTCTGAACAAAAGTATGTGCCAGGGAAGAAAGAAAAGTTCAGGAAATTCAGTAGGCACGTTCCTAATTAATCTTCTCCCCTCTGCCGCTTCGTGTTTCCTTCTTTCCCAACTTGAGAAAAACAAAAGCAACCCAGTACGCTAACTCTAGAACGTTGATCAGCGCAAAAGAATAGAAAAATTAAAGGGAGGAGAAGATCGTCGGAATCAACGGGGCACTGTCACGATGACAAAATCCAAATAAGCGAAGGCAAGGATCACTTTCCTGGTTTGGCCAATGCATGGACACCTGGCAACGAACTTTGATAGCAACAAGAAATGCCTAACTTGTAACCTCCCAATGGAAGCTTCTGTCCGTTGATTTGCCATTCAACCAAAGAAAGGAGCTAAAATTTCCCCGTTTATGCAGCTAAGAAAGGCATAGGTTCTGAGCCATTGTCATCACATAAGTATCCCACCTCTCTCTTCGATCATAAATAGTTATCATTTTGAACATATGTACAATGAAACTTTTTAAACTTCGACTGTCAATATATTTTTAAATATTTAAATTGAATACATGAAAATTATACGTATAGATTTGTCTCGAAAAATACTTCATAATATTATAATTTTATTGGGTTTATAAATATATTATAATGGAAATCAGTGACCAAAGCTGTTGTTTCGAAAACCGTGTCGATGTCCAAAACGACAACTATTTGCGACCAGAGGGAGTATATAATAAGACTATACCAAAACATAACTGGTTAGGCATAATTTGGAACCAGAGAATTTCGTTGGTTCCTACGGAAATGATATTGTTTTTTACACAAAATTTTGATAAAATTTCTACGTTCCAAACACATCCGAGCAAACACGTGTTGGCCTATGCTGACATTGCTGCCATAACTTGGTCGCACAGGTCACAACTCAAGTATAAAACCAGCCACTCAACCAACTGGATGTTCCCATGTTCAACATCACACCGGTAGACCCTAGCACGACACAACCGTGTCCAACATTTCTTCTCCAAAGAGTCGAGTAGCCTGTAGCCGACTGCGACCACAGGTATGCGCCGCGCATAAAATCCCGCGCACGCACCGAGCCATCCAAGCGACAAGCTCGTCGGCCCGTTCGAACCCAAACTACGCGCTGAGTCGCCAACCTCTTACTCGGCCCGGCCCGGCCCGAAAGTACCACCAAGAAACACCCCAAAATCCGCCGCCGCCGCCCTTGATGCGAATCTGCTCCATGCTCGCCGCGCTGTTCCGGAGGTCCCGTCCGCTCGCCACCACCGCCACGTCCGCGTCAGCGGCAGCAACCGCGTCGGCCAACGGAATGGAGGAGGCGGCCGCGGGTCCGCTGCGTACGCGCGTGTGCATCATCGGGAGCGGGCCGGCCGCGCACACGGCGGCCGTCTACGCGGCGCGGGCCGAGTTGAAGCCCGTGCTCTTCGAAGGCTGGCTCGCCAACGACATCGCGGCGGGCGGGCAGCTCACCACCACCACCGACGTGGAGAACTTCCCGGGCTTCCCCGAGGGCATCCTTGGCGCCGAGCTCATGGACCGCTGCCGCGCGCAGTCCGTGCGCTTCGGGACCAAGATCTTCTCCGAGACCGTCACCTCCGTCGACTTCTCGTCCCGCCCCTTCCGCGTCGCCTCCGACGACACCGTCGTCCACGCCGACACGGTCGTGGTGGCCACCGGCGCTGTCGCACGCCGGCTCCACTTCACCGGCTCCGACGTGTTCTGGAACCGCGGCATCTCGGCGTGCGCCGTCTGCGACGGCGCCGCGCCCATCTTCCGGAACAAGCCCATCGCCGTGGTCGGCGGCGGGGACTCCGCCATGGAGGAGGCCAACTTCCTCACCAAGTACGGCTCGCGCGTGTACATCATCCACCGCCGCAACGCCTTCCGGGCGTCCAAGATCATGCAGGCCCGGACGCTCTCCAACCCCAAGATTCAGGTAGTCTGGGACTCCGAGGTCGTAGAGGCCTACGGCGGCGCGGACGGCGGTCCGTTGGCCGGCGTCAAGGTCAAGAACGTGGTGAGCGGCGAGGTATCGGACCTCCAGGTGGCCGGGCTCTTCTTTGCCATTGGGCACGAGCCAGCGACCAAGTTTCTCGGCGGACAGCTCGACCTCGACTCCGAAGGGTATGTGGTGACCATGCCCGGCTCCACTCACACCAGTGTGAAAGGGGTCTTCGCCGCCGGGGACGTTCAGGACAAGAAGTATCGCCAGGCCATTACTGCCGCAGGATCAGGTACACACTATCCGAAGCTTTCTTCTAGTTTTGCTGCTATTTTACTTAATCGATGTCAGGGTGATGCATACTTGTGGGGGTATAAGTTGCCTCTTGAGTCTTGATGATGTTTGATTGTAATTATGCTACGAAGTAGTATCGAGTTTGGGTATCGGCATTTGGATAAAATGTCTTGACTGCTCCACTGAACAAGGGATCAGGAATAACAGAACACGTCTTGCGGTGAGAATCAGATGTGGTGTTTGAGCAGACAGGGTAATTTGGTTTGTTAGATTTGATGTTACATCTTGAATTCAAAGATAGGCTGCACGCTTGAAAACTGTGGTGTTGCGACACTGTATTGATACAATGACTGCTCTAGTATAGCTGTGCCAAGCGTTTGCAAAGTTGATTAAAGAAATCTAAATTACCGGGATGGCACTTGCAAATTGATTACTTTCAATACTTCATATGGGACTTTGGGGGAAGCAATAGCATCATATTGGTCGATAAGGTGGTGCTAATAACTAAATGGCAGTAATTGAATCTTATGCCTAATGTCTCCCTTCTATCTTCATCCAAAATGATCATATAAAAAGAGTTGTCTCCTTTCCAGGTTTCTTAGGAATAGAATGGGTGATGTTCTTTGTTAAGGTCGTATACATAATATTGTCATATGTGATTTCTTATGTCCAGACTGGAGTAACTGGATTTTAAATTTTTGTCTCCACAAGGTTAATCCTGTTAAAAATGGTCAGTTAATGGTGGCATGTCCCTGTAGCATGAGTTTATTTGTAAGTTATATATATATCCTTATAAGCTTAAGCCTGATTTTCTCAGTTATTTTTTCATCCAGAGTTTTTACCCTAGATTTCTCTTTTCATAGGCTTTCCCCTAAGCTTCTCTTTTCGGAGGCTCTCCTCCATTTTTCTTAGATGCTCACCTTGTGAGATTCCAGTAAATGCTAAGCCTCATCAAACAGGGTGTTCAGAACATCTGCTTGCTCCTCGTTCAAGGTCATGAGATTCCTTTTCCATGCCATTGTTTGCAAATAACATTCCAAGAATTACAATAAGAGGTTTACAAAATTATTGCTCAATCATTTTAACTTTAGAAGCCTATCACTAGTTCACTAATCATGCAAGTGCAACTATCCCAATGTTGCTGGTATGTTGATATCAAATCAAGATGAAGTAGTTGGACAGTTAAAAGTAGATGGACTTTGCACCAAGGGCAATTATCATACAGAGGCAGAAAAGCAATGATGCGACTTCTATTTTGGACTAAGGTGTGTAGGCTGCCTTTGATGGAATACAAGCTACGAATGAGCTTTTGCAAAGAGCATGTGTTCTGTCCCAAGTCAAAACAGTATGTTGGAAGCTTCTAATTACTGTCAACAAAATTTATGTTACAAATATGTGTGCAGTGTGGTTGGATTGTGCAGTCATGGATAGGTGAGTGCATCTAGTTTGGATGTGCTTGGGGGAGTTATTACTTATTATTGCCTTACGGGTGCACATCAACTTTTCAGTAACAGTTTTGTGGAGCTACATATGGTGACTGTGTAATCGGTCAGCTTTTGCTTTAGTTGACTTTGTCAAACACGGTCTAGTTGCATAACCTTGGCACCTGCCATTTGCCATTAGCATAGGTTTTGATAGTCAGGTGCTTTTTATTGATAAGAATCGTTGAGATACTGAAGTGAACAAGGTGTTAGGTCAAAATTTTCTGTGATGAACATGATTAATTATAGGCTCTGCTAACTAAATGCATGCTGGATAGTAATACCAATACAGGATTGAGTACTTCAATGAAATTAAATAATAGAAAATGATAGTGAAAGTTACATGGAGAAGGGCACAATGTAATTTGTATAACCGCCTCTGTGGCTGCATCTCATTGATTCTAGCTTTAAAAAGGTATAGTAAGAGTAGCATCTCAAAATGTAGGATAAAGGCAGTACCATTTTTCAAAAAGGTACAGCAATTGCTTCAGAAGAGAGCATAAAATGCATCTTCTGATATATATAGACCTTTCTAAGGTTGCTTGAACACTTCCGTGAAATGGTCTGTTTCTGTTGTAATTAAAAGTATGTGTTTTTTAATCAATGTTCGAATTAGGATGAACTGGATCCTTCTTACAAAAGTCTGTTTTTTTTAATCAATGTTCAAATTATGGATGAACTAGATCCTTCTTCCCAGGGTTCGCAAAGCCGACGAAAACCGGTCGGTTTCGCGAAAACCGAGCTTGCTGAGCTGGTTCAGCATTTCAAACCGAGCGGTAAACCGTGGAGTTCAAATGTAAATTTAAAAAATTTGAAGAAATTTAGCAAAAAGTGTTAAATTTTTTTGAAAATTTTTGTGTTAGGTCCTAAGGCAATGCTGATGATGCTATAAAATTTTCAGATTATTATCAGACATGTGTATTTTTAAAAAATTCTGACAGTGATACTGTCATAATATATGCTTTTCAGTTTTTTATTTTCTAGGGGCACAAAATGAAGTATAATATTTTTTAAACTTTTTGTGTGATGTTATAACGTAATTACAATGATGTTGTAAAATTTTTAGATGATGATCAGATATATGTATTTTAAAAAAAAAATCTGAAAGTGCTATTATCATTGTATATGCTCTTCTGTTTTTGATTTTATATGGTACTAAATGAAGTCTAATATTTATGAGAAATTTTGTACATGATCCTTCGTTACTAGTTATGGTTACATTAAAATTTCATAATATAATAAATCTTTTAAATATTTATAAAAATCATACAGTGTCTTTATTCCTTTTCATTAATTGCTGTTTTGGATTATTTAGAAGAAATAAATGATTTAAAAAATTGTTTAAATTTCTCTGATGTGTTTGATAGATTAATTGGGATTTTTTGTAATTTTTTCAATTTTTTTGTGCAATTTTTCCTTCTGTCGTCGATTTTCAACAAAAACCGACCGGTTTTCGACTTTTTCAACCGGTTTTCGGTTTTTTTGAATCGGTTTGACCAGTTGGTTTGACTTTCACAAACCGATCAGTTTTTACCGAATTTCGCGAAAAACCGGTGCCGACCAGGTTTCGGTTTTCGAATGCAAAACGAAAATGTGAAGCCTGCTTCTTCCATTCTGTTAAGAGTGTTAGTTATTGGCTGAAGTGGTTTTCAAAGCACTGGGACTCTACATACTCAGCTTGAAAATGGCCGTACCTGTTGGCAATGTTTTTTTCCCTGGGGAATTAGCTCGTTCTGGTGACATGTGTGAATTCTGAGAACAATTCTGAGAACATTGTTGTGTAGGTTGCATGGCTGCTTTGGATGCGGAGCACTACCTGCAGGAGGTTGGGGCACAAGAGGGAAAAACCGATTGACTTCATCGTGGGTGCCAAAACCTGCACTCTAAAGCTCTATGTTGTGAATTGTGGCTGCTCCACGAAAACAACAGATTGTTATCGTTTCTAGGCCTCAAATTAATGATAGATGTTGGAAATTGATTCATATTCACAGCAACGTTTATCGATGATTTCACATTGTTCACAATTCATGAACTGCAATTTACGAATTTATGAATCCCGGAAACTGTAAGGAAGCACCTGTGTTGCTACCGATATCACTGTTGTACGCATATATTTGCTCCTGTGTTGATGAAGTTTCCTTGCGGGTTTGGTCAGTGACTGTGGCTCAGTGCCGTTCGAAGAGAGAGCTGAGCATAAACATTTGCTTGGCCAGGAAGAGGACGGCCGATAGTTTGATTGAATGCATTTTGGCGATTAATTGATTTCATTGTGTGGTCGATTCTATTTCTATGTTGCTCTAGAATGGTGTCGTGGTAGCCAAATTATCTGATGAAGGATATGGAAATAAATAAGGAATAAGTCTATATATACACTCTTTAACTTATCAAAAAGTCTATTTAACACCTTCAACTAAATACAAACTTACAAAATTGGGTCATTTACATCCTATAATGGTTTTGGATGATGGTTTTGATGATTTGGATCTCACTCAAGATGGTTTTTGCCACATTAGCAGTTACATTGTCAAGTTTTGGTAATGATGTTTCAATTTCAAGGGTATTAACATCTACATTATTGATTTCTTTCTCACTCTCTCTATATACACTCTTTCTTCTTATCAATTCTTCTCTCATTTATTCTACATCACAAAAAATCAATGACATGGGTGTCACTATAGTAAAAACCATAAAAATCACCCTAAGTTGAATCTTGTCAGCAAAATCGCTTTTTAAAACCGTCTTAAGATGTAAATTGATCCGATTTTGTAGGTTTAGGGTGCTAAATATCTGGTTTCATAGTTGAAGGTGTTTGATGGATTTTTTGTAATGTTGAAGGGTGTAAAATAGATTTATTCCAATTAATAATAATGGGTTTACTATTATTTTTAGTTGGAGGAAGATGAACGATACTAATAAAGATTCTGTATTGGCTCCTTTCTGTTTCTGAAAATACTACTATCTTTTAAATAATATGGTTTATTGGCAATGTTGGACCAGAAATTAATGATCATCCAATCATAACAGAGAAAAAGGGATGATCCGTGACCCAATGGGTTTGCCGTATCTCATGCATTCATCTCGGGGGAAAATGGCTGTCTCAGGGCAGAACCTAGAGCTCCATCTCCTATGGCCTTGCTTAAGATTTCCCACATTACAATAACACAAATGTCATAACAACTAATCCTTTTCACTGGATTCTGAAAACCGGTTGAGATGATAAGACGGCATCGTAGGATCAAGTTGTAAATCTGAGATTTTATCAAATTTACGAAACATATATGTTTGGAATAAAGCTATCATATTACATCCTAACAATACTTTTTGAGCTTTCATTTGCAGAGAAGTATAACATTCCTCCCATCTTTTGAGGTTTTTCTCTAGATGAAAATTAAGACCCCATTTGAAACACACGAATTTTCCTACAATTTTGTGGAGATTGAATTGCTTTTTCTGAAATTCATGTGAAGATCTTGCATTCACACAAACAGTTCTTATCGAGTATGGATTAAACTGATAACAAAATCCAAAGGGAAAACCTTTGCTACATTGTTTTCATCTACTTTTAATAATGCTATTTCTTTGCTTAATTTTTTGGAGAGGAAACAGTAACCACATTGTATGCAGATGATAGATGCCTTTTTTTTTGCGAGGAAGATGCCTATGTGTCATTTTGCATGTTTGAATTCATTTATTCAAAACTTCGAAAGCTAATATGGGGGGATACATTTTACTAACATTATCAGCTGGTAACCAAATTCTGCTGATCAGCACGAATAGCTACATAATATTTGCACTATATATAAGGCATAACAAGAACTAGATGATCTTGATACAGCTCGCAAAAATAGAAGCTCTTGATACACAATTGTGGGCATGGAATTGCAAATTGACAAATTTACTCATATCCAGCATCAGAATGATAATCAGAGTATGCAAATTTCTAGCTCTATATTGCGTAATCAATACGAGTACAATAGTACTGGATGAAGCATCAAAGACAAAATCCAAGCCAATAAAGGTAATGTAAGGTACTACACAGTAAAACATCTGGAACCATGTAGCAAGAACATGTCCAGCAGTGTACGGATGAACTTGGCAGTAGAGTCAAGCAATACGAGTCCTGAGAAAAAGAAATAGGGAGCGGCAGTCCAGGACAAGGAACACAGAAAACATTCGATTGGATATCATAAGGTGCTTGTTTACGGCATGGCTAGGTTACGCCCTTTGAATTTTCGTTCCAACAGCAACTTGCAAAAAGAATACTAATGATCTAAGTAACAAATGGAGTAACAAAATCTGAATCACTTCGGAGAATTGCCCAAATACATGCATGCACATCCCATCTGATGTGAATGAACACATGGATATCCACTCACGCAGAATGCTTCCATTTTCTCTGCAACAAGGGATGTTGAAGGCAATGTTTACACCACACCAGAACCTTGCGTAGATCGCTTCTATTTTATCCAGTTAAAGCAAATGTTTCTTGAAGATAAAGTTCTTTCGGAGAGTGCTTATTCATCAAGCACTATCGAAAACTATAAATCTCCATATTTTAGATCGAGGGAAGCTACCAAACTTCTTCCCAAAATTATACTACCAAGGGCCGTTTGGTTTGATTCCTGTATAAATGGTATTTTGTTTATTGACACAATCGTGCATCGGCGTTTTCTAGGGCCATGACCCACATACTGCGGCCATTTTGATTACCACACTTTGTCTAAATTTAGTGATGGCAAAGTTAGCCATCAAACAAAATTTTCACGTCAAGAAGTTCAGTATCTCTTTGGAATTTGAATGAAACCATATTTAATGCCTCCCTATATAAGGTTTTTTCAAAGACTTCCTTCACAAAAGGTGCCCTCTAGTTCTACTACATGTAGCCAAAAAAAAAACGTACCTCTAGTCTCATCTATGTACTGTTGAGATTTACCTTGGTAGAGGTAAGAATTGCATCAGAAAATGCCACACTAAGAACAGTAGGGTCTCTAGGGGGCCTGAACCTGGGATCTACAGACAAAATAAAGACTAGGGACAGTAGGCTTTTGGTGTCCTCCTGCCAAAACTAGTACTTTCTGAAAAGTGTACTGTTGAAGATTGGCACCAGTCTACATTCGCAAGAGAGAAAAAGAACAATATTCGGAACGTATCCCCGGACCTAAACTAGGGTTTGAGATCTTGACCTGGTGATCTGGTCACACCCCACTTTTTTTCCAGACTCGACAAGACAACAAAGGAAACAGACTTGTTACTTGAGTGAGACCAAAAGGTTGCAGGTTTTTACTATGTGAGGCAGCACTAGTGCAAAAGTGAAATTGGAAACTATAGTAAAAAAGGAAAGAACTAATAAAAAGCCATAACAAGAATCATTCTAAAGAAAAGTAAAGGTACGAGTACGACAAGCATCATTCTAGAGCAAAAGATTACAGGATGAACCACTACACGCTGGACCTACTGACCTTTCTTAAGGGATCTTGTTGCACTAATTGACCTCCAGCCAAAACACTGTCTTCCAATGTTGATACTTCTTCATGCATTAGATTCCTAAATGATGATTATACATCAAAGCCCGAGATTCCCATATGAACAATCCAGCATGCATGCTCCAAAAATCCAAGGCTTGCAAAGTATATAGCCTTCAACAAAATGCATTGTCACAGTGATAGCATCACAGCTTCTTCTTCATGTGAATCTTATTGGATGTGTCCTGATGCTACGCCATTGTTAAGAGGTTGAGATAGGAATCAGAATGGTGGCCTGATGCTGCCGCTCCAACCCCCAAAGTTGTCTCTTGTCAACTGGTAGCCACCCACATTCCCTGCAAGATTGTATAACGACATGCCGAGTCTACCTCTGCCCTCACCTGCATCGCCACCGGTCACCCCAGATGACTGCGATGCCTCAGGATGTTGCGGCTGTGCGCCGGGTGACTGCGCTGCTGCGCCTTGCGCTTCCGCGGCGGCTGTGGCTGTGGCTGTGGCGGCCTCCTCTTCCACCCCTTCCGGCGGCAGCCGCTCGTAGACGGCATTGGCGAACGACGCGGCCATGAGGACCACGGGCCCCGCGGCGACCAGCTGGCCGACCACGGTCCCGCCGACCACCTGCCCCTGCCCGCCGGCGAGGAACACGACGAGGCTGCTGGCCCCCGGCGGCACGGGCGGCGGCAGCACCGTGCCCGTGAGGGACAGGATCTCGAACTGGCCGTGCAGGGTGGCGACGAGGCTGCCCGGGGGCGACTCACCGGGCTGGCGGAGCGCGACGTTGGCGACGGCGCCGCCGCCGCTGAGCACGCAGACGCCGCGGCCGCGGCGGCGCGCGTACTCGGAGAGGCAGTCGACGACGTCTGCACCGGCGGCGACCTCGAGGACGTGGGAGTGGAGCGCGTTGGGGCTGTCCCGCGTCAGGATGATGGGCGGCTTGGGCTTGTTCTTGGACCCCGGCGGCCTCCCGCGCGGGCGCCGGGCCGGCCCGGCCGAACCCCCGCCGTCCTCCGCCAGTACCATGGCCGACGACGACGGCTGCTGGTTCACGCCGCCCCGGCTCGGCTCGGTGTCGGCGAGGGGGCTCCTGTCCGGCGACGGCCTGGAGCGCTGCTCGGCCTTGACGTGGGAGGCCGGGGAGAGCGGCGTCGACGGTAGTTGCTGCTGCTGCGCGCGGAGGACCTGGAGGTAGTGCGACGCGCCACCGCCGCCGGGGTCCATTCCGGCCATGCCGATCTCATCTGCGCGCTCCCACCACTTGCTTGCCGCCAGCTTCTTGATCTCTCGAGCCTCCACCTCCTAGCTTCTTGTTCCCCTCCTCACCTGCGCTACGCACATGTCGGCTAGTATAAATCTCCAATCAGAAACAAAGCACCAAGCATGCACAAAATCAACGCAAGAATCTTCCTTCGATCTGTAGCTAGCTAGCTAGATACTGAACGAGTACATGTACTACTACTGTTCTTACCTACCCGATCGAAGCGAAGCGAAGCTTCCGCTTGACGTCGCCGCCTGCGCGCGTCCAGAGGAAGCGCAGCGATCAAGAGTAGGCAGGCTAGCTATGGAGTGGTGCAGCGGCAACATCAGCAGGCGTGGGGGCCGGCGCCTCAGACTTTGGAGCGCACGCGCGCATCATCGATCTCTGGCCTTAAAATCTTCTTGGCCGGCGGCGGCGCTCAAGCAAAAGATAGCGTAATGTAGGTGGGTGGACCGGTGGAGTATGGAACCGAGACGAAGTGGCTATTGATGATTAGTGCAGTACTGTACTACTAGTAAAACGAAGGAGAAGAGGCAGGTGAGGAGGCTATAGCTGGGCCGGTGCAATGCAAGCGACGGGACGAATAGAGCTCGGGACGATTTTTTTAGGGTAAAAGCCGGAGGCACGCAAGCTTGATAAATCTCACTTACCTTCTGTAAGTGCTTGTCTTCTACACACTGATAATAAATTAATTAGAAGCTTCCACCATCTCTGAAGTACGAAAACATGCTGTTCCACTTAATGCTAATGAATTAACCAAAGGAAGAAGCAGGCTAGCTAAGGTAGAGTGGAAGTCCCATCTCATTCCACCTCTGCAGTAGGGTTTACATTACAGAACCGACATCGGAAATCACCCATGTGGTGGTATCGATTTTAACTTCGCTGTTCCACTAAACGCTAATGAATTAACTAAAAGAAGAAGTAGGCTAGCTAAGGTAGAGTGGAAGTCCATCTCGTTCACCCTATAGAGCACGGTTTATATTATCGAACCGACGTCGGAAATCGCCTACGTGACGGTATCGATTTTCGTTGAAAATCAGTAGAGAAACCGAACGAAATTCAAAATCAAACTTTTTGAACTCGACGTTCAAAAAGCAACGAAATAAATCGAAAATTGACCGATTTTTTACCGCTTTACATCGAACGTCGGCACACTCAGCGAAAAATGGAACAAATTCAACGAAAATTGGAAAAAACTACAAAAAATGCGGGAAAATTTGTAAAAAACCTGGTAAAGGCCCAGAAAATCAGGAATAATGTTATAAATGTATAAATAATACGGAAAAACACGAGAAAAAAATTCCAGCATGACCTTTCCTACATTTTAAAACAACGTCAAGTTGAAAATTTTAGCATGACCTTTGCTATATTTTAGATAATCTCAAGTTGTAAATTAGGCATTTAGCAATAATATCTTAACAAATAACCTTTTATTTCAATACCATTCACAAATCAATCCAACAAGTCCACAACTCAATATCTGTGGTATATGATATTTGATATCAACATTTCTCACTGAAAATGAATGTTCACACTTCATATAGTTTCGTTGTCCTTCCATTGTTACACATATGCCATGTTGAACCTACATAAATATTATGTTAGAAAACAATCGAGTTACAATGAAATAAAACATACAAATGAAATATTAACTTTTGGACTACGGGTAGTATTATTTAGTGTAGACTTGGTTAGCCATGTTGTACTCCTCCGTGGTCATCATCATCAATCCTCGTGTAGCTAGCAACTCCGCCTTATATTCGTGCCAGCTTTGCTCTATCCATGGGCTAGTCATTTGCCATTGCTGGTACAATAAGGTATAAAAGTCAGGGTCTTACCACTCATAGACTCATTGGGTGGAAGGTTGTGCATTAGCATCCGAGATGGCGTAGTCATAATAGCCATATGAGCCATAACTCCTTTACGTTTCGACAACGTTATATGAGATAGAGCTATCCTGCTGTGCGTCATAGCTATATCGATGGTCCCTTCCTTTCTCTGCAATAGTCCTCCTTTGTGATCGTAGAGCGCCATAGTCTTCGTTTTGTGTGGCATGAGTGTAGTGTGACTCCCCTGTAAATTCTATGGGACATTGTCCTTTTGAGCAGGAAGTGAGAGGGATCGAGACACCGTCACTGTACTCACCGCCATCACTGTCCGACTTGAAGCTACTATAATTGGACTCTAAGTACGGTAGGCTCCGATGGCCCTCGAGAGTACCATCAGTCGAGTCATCACTCCCTACATAATATTCCTCGTTTGTGGGATGTTTCCCCTTTACTTTCGAGTGAGCTCTCCTCTTTGCGGTATCCTTTGTCGCCACTGCTTGGTGCTTTATCTTCCTTATGTGACTGTTACCCACTGTCATGTTTGCCCATTCGGGAATGCTTGCAGCCCTAGTATTCTTTCGCAATGTAGCAGGGTCAATCAGTTTATCACAAAGTGTGATGGGAGAGGGAATCTCCAACTGCTACTTCTTTTCTGAGCCTTTCATTCCTATTTTCCTTCTTCTTATCCTTTATCCTGTCTAGGTCACGCTAAAAGTACTCGCAAACTTCCGAAGGAACTCAACTGCAATGGATGACATTCTGTCGGGATCCAAATATACAAATATAGACTCTCTATGTATATCGCACTAGTCCAGGATTGTACTAGCATCAGCGTTTTTTTTCTTTTTTCTTTTTTATATTATATTTATTCTATTTTGCTTAAAAACATCTCACAAATTTGGTTTTTCAAAAAAAATTCATAGCAGATGCCAAAAAGCTATTAATACTAATTTTAGGAAACTTTTGGATAATTTTTTTCGAATTTCCTGAAATTTTTGAATTTGAATTTGAATTGGACCGATTTATTGACCGGTTCCGTTTCTCGAGCCAGACTGGTAGGATCGATTTTCACAATTTTCAAGCAATTTTGGTCGATGTTATGAACCCTACTCTAGAGTTAACCTGTAAAATTTGTGAGAGAATTGGAACAGAAACCAAAGAGATACTCTCTCCGGCCACAAAAATATGCACTCCGAGATAGTCCCAGCAAATTTTTATGTTTTGAGGTATGTACCGTTAAATTTTTTAAGACAGTAGTTATTAATATATTTTAAATATTTAGATTAGATATATGAAAACCATACGTATGAACTTGTACGGACAAATACAATCATAATATTATAATTTTGTTGAGTGTTAGAGATACATTACAGTAAAAATAGTGATCAAAGTTGTATTTTAAGAACGGTACAACGTGTTTTATGATTGTAGGCAGCACCTAGTAAAATTAGTGGAATTATCGGTGCAATTGCTTCGATCGGTAATGCAACACATATGAATTACTACACTTTTTTATTGTTGACTAATTATTAGTAAAAAATCACAATGTTTGACTCGAAGTTGTTGGGCACTATAGGAAAATCAGTGGAGGATGTATTTGGGAACGCAGGAGTACTATGTGGTGTGGAAAATGGTGAGAAACAACAATAGTATGTACGCATGCATATCTTCTCATGTACAGTAACAGGCCAATGTCTAGTAGTGGGAAGCCTGTTTAACGTAACCACTTATTCGGACTAAAGTCTCGCCCAGGTGGTTTGAATCTAACTTTGCCTTATCTAAATTTATGAGTGCTTTAGATTTTTAGATGAGTGTTTGGTTTATTGCTATAACGGTATGTTTTTATATTTTCTTAGCCCTATATCCCACGCACCATAGAATCAGTGCTTTGCGAAACTTTATCACACTTGCAATACTAAGGGCTTGTTTGGTTTGAACCTAACGTTGCCACACCTAAGCTTAGGTGCACTATAGATTCTTAGACGGGTGTTTAGTTTGTTGTCACAATTACGATTTGCCGCACTTTTTAGCCTTATGCATGAGACCATAGTGAAAATAGGCTGCCTATGTTATTCTCCTTCGGGGATGATGATAAAGTGGAAATCAGAGCATGACAACTTTCAGCACGAACTGTGGATGAAATTGGATTTTGCTTTGGAATCCATCAATATTAGAATAAGAAAGGAGATGAAAATGCTAAAAATATTTATATTTTAAGACTATCTTCATCAGACAAGCTGTTGCCTCGATGCATCTAGGATGTTTTGATATTCAATTGTAAAATTTATAACTGGTTGTGCCTTGTAAATGTCGTTGTAGAAATATCTAAAGAGAAGAAAATTTCTAACAACAGATAATATCATGGAAGTTCTGCCAAGAGAGTTAGGAAAAAACATATTGATCAACACATATCACAGACTGTTATAGATACAAACCGTCTGTGATCAACACATATCACAGACAGTTCTAGATAAAAACCGTCTGTGATATGTGTTTTCACAGTCAGTTCGAAAACTATTTGTGATGCACCATATTATCACTTACACATGCTTACAAACGGTTCAGAAAATCGTTTGTGATGACGTTTTCAAACCGTCTGTAATAGCCTTCTCTGTAGTAGTGGGGGAATTTGTGTGTGCAATGCAGCGGCCTCACATCTGTCCAATGGTGTCTCTCCTATTCTTTTGCTCTTAGTTAGGGAAGGAATAGGGAGTTCAGACCTATCGGGGAGGGTCAGTGCATGTTATGATGGAGTCTCCGAAAGGTTTTGTTATGATCTACTAATCGCACGTCGATGGTTACGTGTTTCGGCTGACAGTATAGTTTGATCATATCATGTAGGTAAAGTGCGTAATATCTATATAATGTAAATCTATTCGGATAGCCATATCTACGGTATTGGACAATGCTCGGGAATTATAGTCAAGGGTTAGATTTTAAAAAATAAAACTTGGGAAGGGAGACTGTGTGCCTTTGAAAAGTTTGGAAATTGACTAGGGTTGTGTGCCATGTTTACTGAAGAAATACTTGAAAGTTATTACTTATTGTTATTTGTTTTACTATTATTTCAATCTATTTATTGTATTCATTTGTAAATATTGCTGGTTGCAAAATAACCATATCAGCCATCTATTGGAATAAGCCTTGTATATAGATATGTTAGAATTGCATTATGTGCACAACTTGTTGAGTGCTTTATGTACTCACCCTTGCCACCACAAAATCATCAATTGAAGAGGAATCTACACCAGCTTTGGAGGAGGAGTACAGAGAGGAGACGAACGTCTAGGGTGGAAGTCTTGTTAGTTGCCTATGGTATACTGAGGGATTTATTTATACTTTCTGTTCCACTGTAGTTTTAGATTAATATTTACAGTTTAGCCCTGCATGGCATAATCATGTAAAGTCGACCATAAGGTCAATCAACAGATTTATATTTAGTAAATAAAGTTTTTTATTATGTTTCTGCTATGTATGATTGTGATATTCGTTTATATTGCCACTACGTGCACTAGCGTGATTCTAGACTAGTGCAGTATACACAGAGGGTCTGGATTTGCATATTCGGTTCCCGACAACATCTATGTGCATTATGATGGCCAGATCTTCATCTCCTTGCTAGATTCATCTCTTGTGAATGATCGAGATGGTTGTTGTAAGAGGTCTGTATATGGAGATGTGACATTCAAATGCATCAAATAATTGCTATCTTTTGAAGAGCCCAAAGACACTGCACTCTCTTTGCCATTAAGCCATAGCTATCTGTTGATATATTTCAAAAGAGGATGCGGGGTGTGTAAGTACTTTTTTAAACTGTGAAATATGTTGTACTCTGTTATTAACTCAGTACAATCGTTAATTTTCACATATGTTTTGTTAACCGTCTCTTGTTGATTCACATAGAAGAGGCTGCGGGTCGATGTCGGGCCGCCCGATCTGGAACCTCTCGTGTGCCCAAAGCTGTACAAGTAGTGGACATCTAGTGAGGATCGACCCATCGGCAATCCATCCATAGCCATCGCAGAGTGCACAGTACATCGCGCACAGGACAGCCGAACCCAGGAGTACTGCGGCACGGCGTTAAGGGGTACATCCGCAATCGCCCTCGCAAACTGGACGAGGTGCCTGTCCACGCTATCCCCGTGGGAGCTCATGAACATGCACTAGCCAAAAAGCCACAGCAGGTACGCCTCCAGGTGACGGCTCACCCTCTGCTTGTCCGCAGGCTCAACGATGTCCTCTGCATGTAAATTTAAGTTTTCTTGTTAGTTTAGCCAATATATGCAAAGTTAAAGTTTGCAGGTTAGTTGCGTACCATGAACTGTCGAAGCCACCTATGTGTTGGACCATGTGTGCTGGTGAAGGGTCGGTACGCAGCAAGTGGTAGCACACCATGGTGTCCATACCTATTGAATATCTAAATATGGGGTATGTGTGCATGCCCAGTTTACAAAGACCAAACCGTATATGCTCGAGAAAGGATATAAGGACTCCGGATATTACGGGCCCAATTTCGGTGGGATACGGTATACATGGAGAGAATAGTATCACATTAGGAAGGACTTGATTGAGTTTCCCGTTATGAGGAAAACCAACTCAAGTACGCCTGATATCTAAGGAAGTTTGGATACACGGTGAAGATGACGTGACGATAGAATCTCCATCAATTACGATCTGGGACTCCAAGATGGCTACAACTCGGATAAAGGCAGGGCTACCTCCGCTATAAAAGGCCGGCGGATAGGCGCCCTCAGAAAATAGGAGGGAGGAGAAGATTTCTACGGCGCCAAGCATCTCATAGTCGCATAGTCAAGCATCTACTTTAGCCTAGGGTTCATATTCTTTGTACTTAGGCTTGAGTGTTTCCGATCTGTACTTCATACTCAATATACAAGCATCCACCATACGGAAAGTAGGGTTTTACTCCCCCGCGAGGCCCGAACCTGTCTACATTGTGTGTCTTTGACCCTGTGCTTAACTCTGCTCCCCGAAGGTACCCAAAACATAAAGTTTATTGTCGATTTCTAATCCTTCGACAACTGGCGCGCCAGGTAGGGTCCTTCAACTGTTTTTTGCAGATTAAAAGCATGTCTTCGACACACACCGGCAATGGTTTCCCGGGCAATTGCCCATGTGATGGACTCCACTCGGTCGCCATCATCGACCAGGGTCCTACGATCGAATCAGAGATCACCTTCGGGACCATGCTCTACCGATGGGGGCCCAATAAGCACCTGCTGCATATCGGATTCATCGGATCGCATCCTCGTAATCCTTGCCAAGAGGTGGGATTCATCGACTTCGATCCGACGGAGCCAAATATCCTCATGTGCGTCGACACGGGAAGCGAAAGCGACGCTCATATCGGCCAGAGCAGCAGCCGAACGGACTGATAAGTTTTCGCAACGGGAGCCAACAATGGTGACACTACCGAAGGTTCCCACGACAAGAATCCTAGAGCAGACGCCACAGGAGGCCAAGGGCTCCAGATCCCTTTGTATGCGCCTCAGGATCCCGCCTCATTAACAGCTACACATGCCCCAGCACCCGATACCACGGGTCATCGTCGTGTGCTGGCGGTCACAGCCGGGGCCAAAATCGTGGCCAACCTGATAAGGAAGCTCGACCTTGAGGATCCAACGACACCCCGCCCGTGGATGCCAGTGATTCAGGAGTAGCAAGCTCCTCAACAGCACGACCGTAACAGAAGGCCTAGCTGCGCACAGGGGGCAGCATCCAACCAGAGCCACAATAGCGACATCTTCAGCACTCTTGAAGCGAAAGTCCAATGCGCTCATATGCTGTTAAAATCCCTTCCACCACTGGATCCGAGCAACCCGATGACTCTAGTATTTGACCAGATGAAGACACTACTCGATGCAGCGCAAACTCAAACCGCTCAAGCAATCAACTCGAGGCTTGGGTGCCCTAGCCAACAGGGCGCTAGAAGCCAATGGTCATAGCAATCCTACTGCCATCGAGCTATCGGGTCGGCGGCGGCTCGCTCCAACCAGCAAGCTTCCAAGACCGTTCGCTCCAACCCTCGCCGAGGGCCCCCCGAAGATCTCTGAGAATGTATCCCATACGATCGAAGAGACCTACAAGAGGTCCTGCGAGGTCAGAGGGAGGAGCGCGATAGGGAAAAATTCAAGCGACAGGACAACGTGTCCCCACTTGCGAGCGGCCAAGCTCCTAGTTGCCGCTTCCAACAAGACGACTCTCCGCCCCCACGGGGACGCTCTCCCGCACGGGGCAGGCTCATCCCTCGATGAGGTCTGCGGCAGGTGACCCCCGAGGATGCCGATGAAGGATGCAGGGCCTTCACTCCCGAACTACGCGCAGTCAGGTGGCCTGACAAGTTCAAGACAGGCCCGTAGAAAAGTACTCGGGCAAGATCAATCCTGTTGAGTGGCTGCAGATCTACACTACAGTCATGAGGGCGGCTGGAGGAAACGAGAAGGTAATGGCCAATTACCTCCTCACCACCCTCGATGGCGCGGCGAGCTCTTGGTTACTCAACCTCCCGCCCCATTAAATATCCTCTTGGGCAAAGTTGCGGGCCCAGTTCATTGCCAACTTCCAAGGTACATATGAACGCCCTGGAATGCGTAGCGACCTGCATCGAGTAGTACAGAAGCGAGAGAGTCACTGCGGAGTTTCATTCGATGCTTCAGTGACAAGCGCAACTCGATCCCTAACATCTCAGAGGAGGCCATCATCATCGCCTTCAAAAACGGCGTAAGGGACGCAGACCTAAAGGGAAAGTTGGCCACTCGCAAGATTCGGACTATTTCGGAGCTATTCGAGTTGGCCAACAAATACGCCATACGTGCCGAAGCTCGGGACCCCGTCAATGATCCAAGGATTGACGACGACAAGCCCGAGTCGTACAAGCAGAGGTCGAAGAAGAATAAGAGGCGGGGGGAAAGCGTAAAGGCAACTCCACCATAGCCGCGGTCGAGAGAGGCAAGGCATGCAACACCGACGACAACAAGGGTCGAAGTCGAAAGGGTGGCAAGTACTGCCCGATCCATCATTTGAACAAACACGACTTCGACGAGTGCCAGGTAATCAACAAGAAACTCCAGGAGAAGCTCAAGGCTGCCCTTGCCGAGTGCGGGGTGGAGCTGCCCAAGGAGGATCCCCAGGACGACGAGCCTGAGTACCGTGGGGCCGATCACAACCTGGCGCACATCTTTGGAGGATCTACCACGTATGAGTCCAAGCAACAGTACAAGGCAGCCGAAAGGGAAGTTAACCTGGCCCTGCCAGTTCTCCCTAAACACCTCAAGTGGTCGGAGGTGCCGATCACTTTCGATCAACCAGATCATCCAACCATGGTCCTCCACCCGGGCCAATACCCGGTGGTGGTCGAGCCCACAATTATCAACATTAAGGTCTCCCAAACCTTAATCGATGGCGGGAGCTCGTTAAACCTCATCTTCACGAAGACACTGAAGAATATAGGAATTCCGCGAACTGAGATCAAGGCTGGGGTTGAGCCGTTCCACAGCATCACGTCGCATTCCTCGTCGGTGCCCCTCGGCCAGATCTAGTTGCCAGTCATGTTTGGCACGTCGAAAAACTTCCGCACTGAGAAGATCCTCTTTGATGTGGTGGATTTCAAAACTACCTACAACGTGATCCTAGGACACCCAACGCTGGCCAAATTCATGGCAGTGGTACACTACACGTATCAAACTGTCAAAATGCCGGCACCAAGAGGGGTCCTCACCATCAAGGGGGACCAACACGCCGTTGTCAGGTGCGATAAGAAGATTTTGGAGATGGTCGAGATCCCCAGAGAATCTACGTCCGTCGTCGGTGGCAAGGTGGCCAAGCGCCAAAAGTCCAAGGAAGCCGACAAAGGCCAGGACGACGACGGCGAGGCAAGCAAAAAGACCGGGGTAGACATCAAGACAGTGCCCCTGGACTCGGCAGAGCCCTCTAAGACGATCAAGGTAGGCGCCGGCCTTGACCCCAAAAAGGAACTCGAGCTCATCACCATTCTTCGGGCAAACCGTGACGTGTTTGCGTGGAAACCGTCCGACATGCCCGAAGTCCCCACGGAGGTGATCGAGCATCGGTTAGCTGTGGAACCAAGCGCCAGGCCTAAGGTGCAGAAGCAGCGAAGATTTACAGAAGACAGGAAGCAAGCTATCCAAGAGGAGGTCGGCAAACTCCTGAAGGCTAGCTTCATCCGGGAGGTTCGTCACCCGACGTGGCTGGCGAACCCCGTCCTTGACAAGAAGCCGAACGTCAAGTGGAGGATGTGCGTCGACTACACAGACCTCAATAAAGCTTGCCCTAAGGATCCTTTTCCTCTCCCCCGCATCGACCAAATAGTAGACTCCACAGCGGGCTGTGAACTGTTAAGTTTTCTAGACACCTATTCGGGGTATCACCAGATTAGCATGTCTGCAGAAGATGAGAAAAAAACTGCTTTTATCACTCTGTTTGGAGTATTCTGTTATGTCAAGATGCCTTTCGGTTTGAAATGTGTTGGAGCTACGTATCAACATTGTATTCAAAATTGCTTGAAATCCCAAATCGGGCGCAATGTCGAAGCATACGTCGATGATATCGTAGTGAAGTCAAAAACTAGGAGCACCTTAATCAACGACCTCGAGGAGACATTCAGTAACCTCAGGAGGTATCAGACGATGCTTAACCCCGAGAAGTGCACGTTCGGCATTCCTTCCGGCAAACTTCTTGGTTTCCTGGTGTCCAGTCGAGGCATCGAGGCCAACCCGCGCAAGATTGAGGCCATCGACTAGATGCGTCCTCCGCGGACGCTAAGAGATATGCAGAAGCTCACGGGGTGCATCGTAGCCCTCAGCCGATTCATCTCGTGGATGGGTGAGTGAGGGCTACCTTTCTTCAAGTTACTAAAAAACAGGATGTTTTCGGGTGGTCCCAAGAACCAGAAGAAGACTTTCAAGACCTGAAAAGGTATCTATCATCTCCATCTATCCTGACCTCGCCTAACGAAAAAGAAGAGCTATTTTTGTATATTGCAGCTACCCCTCAAGTGGTGAGCACCATCCTGGTAGCCGAACGGGATTGCATAGAAAAGAAAACGAAAGTCCAGAAGCCAGTGTACTATGTGAGTGAGACCTTGCACGACGCAAAGCTGCGATACCCTCAGGTACAAAAGATGCTCTATTTCGTTCTAATGACTTCTCAAAAGTTGCGGCACTACTTTCAGGCCTACAAGATTACGGTCATGACGACGTACCCGCTCAAGGAGGTCATACGAAATCGAGAGGCGACAGGGCAGATCGCGAAGTGGGCAGTTGAACTTAACGTGTTCAAGGTCGACTTCGCGCCACGGACCAGTGCCAAGACGGGAGTCTTGGCAGACTTTATCACAGAATGGACGAATGTCGAGGAAAAGGAGCGAAAAGTGGTCGATGATCACTGGACTATGTTCTTCGATATTCGCTCACACTCCAGGGCTCGGGGGCTGGCATCGTACTCAAACCCCCGACAAGTGAGGAGCTTAAATATATCATTCAGCTTGATTTCCAAGCTTCAAACAATGTTGCAGAATACGAGGGACTAGTCGACGGGCTTCGCATAGCAGTATCACTTGGGATCAGACGATTACTCGTGAAAGGGGACTCACAGCTAGTCGTGAACCAAGTGCAGAAGGAGTACCAGTACTCGGACGGCAACATGGCGGCGTATCTGAACAAGGTTCACAAGCTAGAGCACAAGTTCGAAGGGCTCGAGGTAAAGCACATCAGGTGATGTGATAACTATGCCGCCGACGAACTTGCCAGGCTCGCTTTGTCCCGCTCGGCCGCGCCCACAGGAGCCTTCGTCGAGAAGCTCCTCAAGCCTTCCGTCTCTCCCGTGCGAGAAGCGGATGCTACCCAACTCGATCAGCAACCTGGTCGAGTAAGCGAGGCAGAACTAGCAGACGCGGAAGCTACACTACTCGAACGCGAGCCGACTTGGATGACTCCATTCCAGGCATATCTCGAGGGTCGGGAGGTCCATGACGATGATGCAACAGCCGAGAAAATTGCGCGTAAGTCCAAGCTATACGCTTTGGTAGACGGCAAGCTCTATTAAAAAGGGAGTAACGGAATCTTGATGAAGTGCATCACTCAGGAAGAGGGCAATAAAATATTGTTCGATGTTCATGGAGGCTTCTGCGGCAATCACGCGTCTTATTGCACCCTAGTCGAAAAGGTTTTTCGACAGGGGTTCTATTGGCCAACTGCCCTCTAGGATTCTTGCGAGCTGGTAAAAAAGTACGAAAGATGCCAATTCTACGGCAAGCAAACCACCTGACCAGCTCAAGCACTGTAAACTATTCCTCTATCTTGGCCTTTCTCCGTCTAGGGTTTGGACATCTTGGGACCATTCCCAAGAGCCCAAGGAGGTTACAAGTTCTTGTTCGTGGCAATCGACACATTCACTAAGTGGATCGAAGCCGAACCAGTCAGGAGCATCACCTCAGAAGCGGCAAAGAAGTTCATGAGGAGCATCGTTACTCAATTTGGTATCCCTAATCGGGTGATCACAGATAACAGTAGCCAATTCAAGAGCAATGCTTTCATAGTATTTTGCGAAGAATTGGGTATAAAACTTTGTTTCGCCTTCGTAGCTCATCCTCAGAGCAACGGTTAGATCGAATGTGCCAATTGTTTAATTCTGTAGGGGATCAAGACCCGCGTGTTCGATAGGCTTAGGGCTTACTCGACCCGGTGGGTGAGGGAGCTCCCCTCGGTACTATGGGCTGTTCGAACATCAACCAGTCAAGCCACAGGTGAAACTCCGTTTTTCTTAGTCTACAGAGCCGAAGCAGTGCTTCCAACTGAGTTAACGTTCAGATCACCTCGTGTGGACAACTACTCAGAAGAGGAACAGGAGCAGATGCGAGCAGACGACATAACTTACTGGAAGAGTATCGGGATCAAGCATCCATTCGAGCGGCTAAGTATCAGCAAGCCCTAAGAAGATATCATAGCCAATGAGTCCGGGATAGAGTGCTCACCGTCAGAGACCTAGTACTACGAATGGTGCAGAAGCAAGACAACCGTAATAAGCTTTCGCCCAAGTGGGAAGGTCCTTATGAAGTGGTCGAAGCAACTCGGTCGGGATCGGTGCGGCTATCGACATCAGAAGGTGCAATACTCGACAACTCGTGGAACATCGATCAGTTGCGAAAGTATTACACGTAAATTTTTTTGCATTGCAGCCGAAACTCAGGTAAGTATGATTTCATTAATATTCAACTAACAAAAACTATTATATTGCATCTTAGGTAGGTATCCAACTACTACTTGTCCTTGAAGGCATTGAGCCGCCTCCTTTGCTCACTCGGGGGCTGGCAGCTGATAGTCCCTGGGATAGGCCTGCGCCCGCAGTACACCCCGAATGAGACGGCGAAGGCACGACCACTTATCGACGGAGCAGACGGCCTCTCCGTCATCAAAAGCCTCCTAGCACCAGAAGCACTTGGAGTACGATCAAGGGCCGGGCTGATGAAACTGTTTTGAGCTTCACCCCCGGCGCTGGCAGCTTCACTTTCTCCCCCTCGTGCTTTGGCGGCAGCATCTGCTCTCGCGAGGGAAGAAAAAGTGGCTTCATCTTTCCCAACGACGACACGCAGCCTGCTGGTGACCTCTTCCTCCTCCTCCGGCCATACTTCCTCCTCGATAGCCTTCCAGTCGATCTCGTTCTCCTCGTCGGAGGAAATGATTATCCTCCCTGGAGAAACCATCGCTAGCGGTGTCGAGGGAGATGACTCTCCGAGGATAATCACAAATGGGGGAGATGGTGGAGGGGAGGCCATAAATGAGATCGAAGGTTTAAAGTATTATGAGCAGAAGGCAAGAATGAAGTCAGTTTGTGACAAGAGATTGCGAGTCTCGTCTATATATATAGCCCAGGGAACAAGTCACATTGAAGTCGCAAATCCGCTAAGATCCGTGTCGTTTCCAATTCACGAGGCGTCTATTGCGCTTTTCACACAAGTGCAGAAACCGAGGAGACATCGACTCCCGTCATTGACCAGATAGCGCACTGCGTGGAAGCTGAACGAGCACAAAGGTGGCAACAGTACACAAGTGTTGAAATGGATGTCTTACTCTGACCGTTCCAAGCGTACGGGCAGAGGCCGATATGATCGATGCTCAGGCTTAACTCCTTACTCGATGACGTACCATCGACTAAGGAGTCAGGAGCTACATCACGCATTTTCGACGCATGTACTCGACCCTTCGCTCGATGAATGCATCGAGGGAAGAGTCGGGGGTTACACTGTTCTATCTTTTTCTCTACCTGTCTCCACTCTCAGGTCGATACACTATTCGAATAAGAGGTTCGGAGAGTCAGCGAGTATCTGTGATGCTAAGGCCTCATTTATTTCACTCGGTCCCGAAATCAGGCAGAAAATCGAAGGCTACATCGCAATGTTGTGCTTACGTCATTCTACTCCCTACTCGATGACATATCGTCGAATAAGGAGTCGGGGGCTATAGGTAACCCAGTAACTTGCTTTATTTTCTTGGTCGATACTATTATCGAGCAGGGCGTTGTAGGCACAATCTTTTTCTCTTCTTATTTCCTTTTTACATGTGATTTTTTGCACGCATTTACTCGATCGCATATTTAGAACGTTAGTGAATGAAAACCAAAAGATGGCCATGCCTGAATTCGACTTCGAGCAATTCTATCCTGCGCGCACCCGATCACCAGATTGTCAGACATCTAAAGCTCAGCGGATGGTGTGAGACGAAGCCTCTAGTCAATTCTACATGTGTTACTCAGCAAGTTTATGTTCACTACAAGGTCTAATCAGGAGCATTGATAAAGACATGCAAAAGCCGCGCAATTTTTTACTTGTATAGTGTTCATATTATATGCAATCTCTTCGAGCAATTGCTCGGGGGCTAAGCTATCTAATGAGCATTTTTTCTAGCCTTGTATGTAGATACTATCGGCTGCATGTTTCAGGCCTGACGATATTTATTAAGTGCTAAATTGGATTTGCACATACTCGAGCTACTCTATTTCGTCAACAAAGAAATAGTAGGCAGAACTCAATAGGCAAGCAAATTGATTAAGTGCTATTGTAAAATGTCAGTCTGTACATTTGCATTTTTAAGCAGAAGGATCCCCGGGGGCATTGTCCTTGTCAAGCGACAGTTCCAAGTCATCCACGAACCTTCTGGCAAGACCCTCGAAGGACGTGATATAGTCGGCAGCCTTGTGTACATCGCCCGCGAAGCCTTTATCGAGTCCTAAGAAGTCCAGATCCGAATGGTGGCTCCTCACCATGCTGAGCATGTGAGAAGTCGCAAGGCGGGTCGAGGTATTCATATGTTCGAGTGTTTTCGACCGCAGAGCAGCCAGCGTCACATCTGTTGCAGTCTTTTCGATCTTGATTTTCTTTCTATTTGACTCCGCCTTGTCTCAATCAGCCTCAGCCAGTGCATTTTTGGCAGTGGCCTTCTCAGCCTCAGCTTCGAAAGCCTTCAACCTGTCCCTGAGCACCTCCAACTCGGTATCCTTCATTTTGAGTATTTGATTTTGAGAAGCGGTGAGGCGCTCGACTCGTTGTTGGGTTTGTTCGCCGAAGGTTTGAGCCTCAAGAAGGATGCCGGCTGCACGCTGTGATTCGAAGCTAAGGAACATCAAAAAACAGAGTAAGGAAAAGGCTGGAAGGCACAGCTAGGTGGTTTGTTTTCATGTACCTGGAGCTGAAGTTTCAGTATGGACCAGTGCACCAGAGGTGCTAAAGAAGCTGGAGGATTGTGGACGGTCATCATTGCGGGCTGGTTGGTATGTTCGGCAAGACCCTTCAGGCCAGGAGCGGTGGCCGTGTCGATCATGCCGAGGGATGGCGATGCTACCACAGCCGTTGTATCAGCGGTGCTGTTGGACGCACTCCTCCTACAAAAAAAATAGAGGGCTTACTCCGCCCAATCGGTTTTGACGAACAAAGAGAAAAAGTTGGCAAGAAGAGAGTAAGACTCACCTCGCCATGCGAAGTTTAACACAAACGTTTCCCGGCGGAGCTTGTTCAACTCCGGCAGCTTTTCTCTCGGGCAAAATTGACGGTGGGGAATACGGCGTCGGCGGAACAGCAACTGGTGAAGATTCCCTTTGAGGAGACGTCCGTGGAGGGGTCATCTCCCTCACGCCTCGACCCTCACGGCAACTCGTTGATCGTCCAGCATACGTTGGATTATTACAGGAGAAATTTCATAGCAACCAAGAGAGTGGTTGAAGGTCACCTGGTTGGGCGGCCCTGACGTTAGAGTTCATGCCCATTTGGCTGGTCGAAGAGGTGTTGGAGACACAGATCTCCTCTCAGAGGCCTCTTCATCCTCGCCTAGCAGACCAGGTCAAGGAGAGCTTGCTTCGGTAATGGTAGCACCGAGCGTTGGATCGGCATCTCGAACCAGCTCCTCGTCCTCCAAATCGACCGATCCCTCAACCAGTCCGCCTTCACTCTCGAATCAGGCCTCCTGAAAAGCTAGTAACTCAGAAAGTAGACAACAAATGCTCAAAGCAAAGTATTGCAGGTTGAAGCAAAACCACTAACCTCTGGTCGTGGGTTATCGAGTGAGTACGCTTCGATACTGCACGGGCTTGGTTCCGAGCCTTGGAAGATCTGGCTCAGGAGAGAGGAGATTTATGTGTCTGGCAGATCTGGTACGTAAGCAATTTTATGTATCATTTATCGAATAAAGAAAGAAGTACATCAAGCGTACAAATCCTTACCTTCAAGGTTATCCCTTGTGGCGTCGTCGGCACCCGAGTAGTCCCATGCGAGATGATCTCTGCACTTCAAAGGACTCAATCGGCGTGTGATGAAGTCCCTGGCGACGTGCCACCCAGTCAACCCAGCCTTCCTTAACTCCTCAATCTTTTGAGCGTAGTAGGCGGTTCGAGCGGTCGCAGGAGGAGACTTCGTCCAGAGGTTGATTGGAAAAAGGAAGAGTGGTCGATAACCAATGGGAAGATTCACGGTGTCTGGAGAAGTGATATAAAATCATCTCTTCTTCCAGTCCGATTGCCAAGAGGAGGTAAAGGGAACAGGAATGTATGAGTTGGACACGTTGCTGCGGAGGTGGATCCCGGCACCCCCAACAGCGTCATTTTTAACCGATCGTTTCAGGCTATAGAAGTGGCGAAACAAATTGAGGCTAGGGCTAATCCCTAAATACGCCTCACAAAGGTGAACTGTAACGTCCCAAAATTTTCTTTTAATATATTTATGGCATTCTGCAATTATTAAAAAATTTCGGGAATGTATTTCTAAAAAATCACGAAACCAACTTCGCCAGGTTCCAAATATCCTCAAGTATTTTAGGGGATCTTTCCAAGATTTTTAGAGCCTTTCTGTTATTTTATCATAATCGTATTTCGTTTCAATACTATTTAATTTCTGAAAACAGAATCGGCTAACTGATTTTTTTTTCTTTCAAAAATGTAACGTGACCCATTGATGACGTCAGTTTCCGTTCCTATACATGTGAATTAGTAATGCAAATGAATTAGTAACCGAACTTCTTGTATGCATGAATTACATTAATTAATGTAGCCGTTTTCTTCCTCCTATGAACGCACATGCATGCTAATTGGTCATTACTTCCATGCATGTAGTAACAGCAATCCCTTAACACGGCTGTTTCCTTCATTTCTTGCGCGCATGACTCAAGGTCCTGCCTTTCTTCCTTCCAGCCATCTTTTCCTCTTGCACGCATACACCAAAGAGATCTTCCTGTCTATTTCCCTTTACATCCACATCTTCTGTCTCCCTTGCCAGACGATCGCGTACCTTCTTCCGTCGCCTCGTGCGGACTTCGCCAACGCCGGCGCATCCTCCGGCCACGCCTCTTCCTGCGCCAACGGTCTGCGCTTTAACCTACTGCCGACCAGTATTTCCTTATCTTTCTTTTGTGCGCTCTATCTGTCCATTTATTGATCTCGCCTATGTGTAATTGTGCATGTAGAATGTGTCAGGCGAATGCAAGTATATATGTATATACAACCGAATGCATGCATGTATGTATATGTTAGGCATGTATATACATATATATTAGAATTGTATGTCAGGCCGCCGCCGTCGCCGTCGTTGCTGATGTCGCCGCCGTTCGACGGTCCCACAGTGCTTTCGCCGCCACAGTGCGAGACCCGGCCTTGTGTTTCTTCTCTGTCTCTTTTCCGTAGCCAAAGCAAGCCAAGCAACAGGCAACAGAAGAATATGCATATACGCCATGAATAGTGTCATGCATGTTCAAAACTAGTTGTACGTAAACATTTTTAGGAAAACACGAAATTTGTTATTTTTATTACAAATTCGTTATAAGTCCAAACTGCATGCGACAAATTTTTTAAATGAGTAAAAATCAATACCTAGCTACATTAATTTTACTGAAATTTTATAAATAAATTTGTATTGTTAAAATATTCACGAATAGTCCAAACTTACCAATTTGGTAGCTCTTAAACTATACGTCCAAAAATGTCAAAATAAATTTTATAAATCTTAGAAAATGCTAAATTAATTATATGGAAGTTTTCATCATGTTATGAATTAGTTTGATTTGCGGTAGTTTCTGAATGTGTGTTTGTACGTTGTTTTGCGTGTTCATTTGGTTCTTTATCTGTTACACGTAGACGTCGAGCTGTGTGAGGACGCGGATTTCGAGGATCAAGCTCCAGACCAAGACCTAGACCAAGACTCGCTGCTTTACGAAGGCAAGTTATGCTTTGACCATCTTGCTCCTAATGTTTTCAAATATTATGTTGATTTAAGTTATGCATGCTAATTAAGTTATAAAAGCTTTAAAGTAATTTGGGTTTAGTTAAATCACCACTTGTTATCGATTCCTTGTTCCTAGTGTTTGTATGCCATAAACCCATTGTCACCCTAAGATGGAAACTATTAATTTGGTCAATACTAGTCACCAACGGGAAATGGTTAGAACGAAGTAGGTATGCTTAGCCAAGCTGACGCTTCATTGACAACTGCTTTCACGGAAAGATGAAATATTGACTAATGAACTATGAAAGACATTTTGAGAATGTGACACGTGTGTTGATGTTATTGATGGCACACGGTGCATGGTAACCAACCAGGGTGGTAAAATAATTTAGACTGTGGCAAGTGATTAATGGAGGGCCAGATGTGGCACATGGGAGTGATGTTGTTGAATTTGGTTTTGTGAACTTTGGGTAGTCTTGCCACGGTCAACCTAAGGACTTAACCTTGCAAGCCTTTGAACTGGGCCTAACATACAACCACATGTCTGGTATGGGACAAACCTAGTTGAGTATGATTCCGAAGTCTTAGCATGTGAGACCTCAGGTGGTTTTTGTAGCTGTGGATGTGGAAAGAAGGGTGTAGTGTTACCGGATCGGTCTTACATCTCTTCAACGGTATATGTTAGCCCTGTATTTCCGCTCCACAAAAGGGAAGGGACAGTGGGGACTATACCGGGAGATACGCATGCGAGGATAGAAGTTTCGGAAAGACTTTGTTATGGTTACTCGCCTGTGTGGTGTTTAACTATATCGTGTGGGTAAAGTATATAACCTCTGCAGAGTGTACAAACTATTCGAATAGCCGTGTCCACGGTATTGGACATTGCTCGGGGATTACAGTCGGGGTTAGACTTTATTAAAAAACGTGGTTGGGATAAAAGATGAAGTTGATGGAAGTATGGATTAGGATGTGGAAATGCTTTTACGTAACTTCTGGAAAAGTTATTGTTAATTCTACTTGTTTTTTTACTGCTTTTGAATCTACCTATGTTACTCGTTAAATGCTGTTTATTGCAAATTAACCTTTAATCCATTCCATTGGAATAAGCCTGGCATGTAGCATATTAGGTTGCATTCTGTGCATAGCTTGTTGAGTACCAATGTACTCACCCCTCCATAATCACAATTTCATAAGATGAAGAACCGCAAGCGTATGAGGTGGAGAAGAATGACGACCCGGCTAACTAGGGGAAAGGCCCAGTCAGTTGCGTGTGGCAAACTGAGGCGCCACGAATAATTTTATAATTCCACTGCTATTAATTTTTTACTCTGAAATCAGCCCTGCATGGCTTAATATTGTAAGGCTGACCTTAAGGTCTTAACAGTTTAATTTGAATTAAATACATTATCGTTGTTTTTCCACTGTGTATGTGTGATGGTATTCATCTCTGTTGTATCTGTGAGCACCAGCGTGATCCTGGACTGGTGTATCACACAGGGTGTTCGGAATTCAAATTCCGGGCACGACAGAAGGTGGTATCTGAGCCATACTGACTGTTGGACAGACCCTTAGCTAGAATGGTCGTTGGGGAGGTGAAAATTATTTTCTAAAGCTAAAAGTGAACAATAAAATAAAATCACTCCTGTCTCATCCCTTCTTCCTGTTCACTCCTTTTTGCTGAAATTCTCGTGGTTACTTTTTTTTTAAAATTCTGAGAGCTGACGAGGATACCTTTTGGCAGATGAGGATGATCCACTCTTATGGAGAGCGCACTGGAGGGTATGCCGCGGAACTGTGGCGCATGATGCAGCTTCACGGAGGCTTCGACAAGCCGATCTATCGGAGAACCTCTATAGTGCGGGCAGGACTTAATATCGCTTAGGATGTCAAGATCACTCTATATGCTCAGGAGAGGACGAGGGCGAGCTGCCCTATCAACATCACCGTCAGGAGGACCTCGTTTGTGGCCGGGATTTAGGAGACGTCGCGTCTTGCGATGCGGCAGATCGCCCGCACCTACTCTGCAGAGTTGGAGGTCACCGTCTTTCGTCACCACCCGCGCCGAGACAGTCGCCACGACAGGATGGAGTTCTTGGAGGAGGACGCCACGATCACTCACCTGGTGAGGTACGTCATTGCCCAGGAGGAGGCCATGGACGAGACCGTCCAGGAGCTGCAGAGGGCCCGCGATGAGGTCGGGAAGGTGAGAACGTAGCTGCGGGAGGCTCGAGAGTACCTGTCGGGACCCGAATATGCAAATCCGGACCCTCTGTGTATACTGCACTAGTCCAGGATCACGCTAGTGCACACAGGCTCAACATAAGTAAATATCACAATCATACATAGCGAAAGCATTAGGAAAGACATCATATGATATATACTACTAATTGAATGACCTTAGGGTCCACTTACATGACTACGCCTCGCAAGGCTGAACAACATATTAAACTGCAGCGGAATGAAAACGTAGACAACCCTCGGTATACCACAGTAACCGACAAGGCTTGCGCCTAAACATTCGTCTCCTCCGAATCTTTCCTCCGGCATTGATGTAGACTCTTCAACTGGTGAGGTTATTGTTGGCAAGGGTGAGTACTTAAAGCACTCAACAAGTTGTGCCTGAAATGCAATTCTATGTATCTATATGCAAGGTTTATTCCAATGGATAGGCTATCATGGCTATTTTGCAATAAGCAGCATTTATAAACAAGTATAATAGATAGATTACAAATACTGTAAAACAAGTAACTATAATAAATAGATTCAGTATTTCTCAAGTAAACCAAGTTTCCAATCCTAAGTCAAATTCCATCTTCCATATGGCATTCCACCATCCCAACCAAATTGTCCATTTAATTAAGCTAACCCTTAACTGTAATTCCCGAGCATTGCTCAATACATGAAACACGGCTATCCGAATAGTTTCACACTCTGCAGAGGTTATGCACTTTACCCACACGACATGATCGTCTTTTGGTGCCATGCAATTAACACACTTCCTTTGGTGTGTCGGCGAAGAGATCATGACAAAGCCTTTACAATGCTCTGGCTTAATCCGGTACTACCCGCTAAGGTTTCAACACTGGTGGGTCTGAAAACCACAACCAGGGCCCCCCTCTTGCGCCATGTGAATTACACCATAACTCGGGAACTCACACCGACCAAGATAGTACCAAAGTTAAGACATTGCCAATTAATCAGCTAGGCTGGCCCATACCAGACATGTGGTTGCATGATTGACTCAGGTCAAAGGCTTGCAAGGTTAAGTCCTTAGTGTGATCAAGGCAAGACATCCACATACCCTCTGCCCATCGGGTCCACCTTGGCATACTCGCCCCTTGTCACTTGCCCCAATCTAAATGATTATCACCCAGTTGATTACCAAGCACCACGTGCCATCAACAATTCAACATCGTTGCGTGACATGACTCGCCACAACAACTCAATCTCATCGTGTGATCCCACATGACACACAAGTTCATAACATTGTTCCATATTCCATTAAGCAAGATTAATTATCAATGATTCTGACACATGTGATGACGTGGCAAGGCTAAGCAACTAATACGGGCTAAACCTCCAATGTTGATCATAATTACTAATCAACTATATTAAACCAATCTAGGGTGACAATAAATCATGGCATACAATGGCAAGGTAGGGTATAGATCAATCTGGTATATTAGCTAAGCCCAATATAATTTGAAACAGTTGTATACTTGAAGTATATGCACTAGTGTAAATCAAACATAGCAATTTTATAAACATGGGTTCAACATGATCAAAGCACAACTTACCTTGGAATAGGTCCTGATCTGGTTCTGGAACTTGCTCTTGAGTTGCTGGATCTTCCTCCGAAGCGTCGCACAATTCAACGTCTACACGTACCGAAGAAGAAAAGCAAATAAATACCAAAACAGAGAGCAATTGAACTCTAAAAATCAAATAAAATTCACCATTAAATAGATCTCAAGTTTACAAATTTTTAGAAATTTGAATCACTCAAATCCGAGTTAAATTGCAAAAGATATAGCCTTTTGAAGTTTGAAATAAATACCGAAATTGCTAAAATCAGAAATTCGAAATTAACAGATTTATTTTTATACTGAAAAAGCGATTTATGACGTCAGCATGATGTCAGCCCTGGCGCCAGCCAATCAGGGCTTGCCACGTGGCTCCGGTGCATAGACCCGGCCCACGGCGTCGGGTTGGTTCACCGCAGACGCGGTCCATGGCGCCTCGGCCTCTGCGCCCGCCACACGTCGGCTCCCGATTGATCGCAGGCGACGACGTGATCTGGCGCACTCAGATCCCATCGGATGGTTGCCGACCGATGCACACGCGGCAAGATCACAAGCGCGGGTTTTAGATCCAACGGACAGCGATTAACGAAGGTTTTATGGCTCACCGAGAACACGCGGTGAATCAAACGCGTCAATCGATGATCCAACGGTTGATGGCGATCGAAGCTCCCGATGGTGCTGCGCGGCGGCGGTCTCGCCGGCCGAGGGCGGCGGCGGCGCGTGCTCGGTGACCAAAACGCGACGAAACCACCCAGCCGACACGGCGCGGCTTGGAGGTCTCGGATCCGTCGATTCGACCGGCGGCGGCGAAGGCCAAACCGAGGCGGCGTGTCAATCCAACTCCGGCGAGCTCCTCCGCGCGAGCAGCGATGACTCGAGGCTCGGGCTTGCAGCGGATGGGCGGCGCAAGGTAGGGATTTCAGCGCCCGCATCGGTTCCTTAAATAGCCGCATGGGAAGGCGTGCGCAGCACGAACTCCGAAGACGGCTCCGTGGCGGCGACGGACTCCGGCGGCGACTCGGAAAGGCGACGCGGCTTCATCCGGGGCGTACACGTGGCGCTCATCCGACGGCTCAAGGCGCTCGGCCACGCGGACAAATCTCGAGCGCCCGATCAAGATCAACGGCGCAGATCCATAGCGGCTAGGGTTTACTGAGATGGGCCGATTGGGCGCCTGGCGGGCCTCACAGCGCCTGATATTGGGCTTCGGCCCAATACTGTTGCAAAGGATTTTTAAAACTTTATTATTTTAAATAATTCTAGAAATTCACTTAATTGATTTTAGGCAAATAAATAATCAGGAAAAATCCCAGAAAATTCTCAAAAATACTTTGAGACATCCTTGACTCAAATAAAATATTTTTGGCAAAACTTTATTTTAACTTTGCACAGATTTAAATAGATTTGAATAAAAGGGCAATAGACTTGAATTCAAATAAATCCAGAAAAATCCAAATAAATTCCAGAAAATCATAAGTGCACATTTAAGCAATAAAATAATATTTAGGCAAATTTTTGGGATGTTACAGTACCTAGCTCACTCTATTCAGAGGGTCCATGAGCTAGAGGTGGCGCTGTACGGACCTGAGCTAGAGCCAGTTCTAGAGCACCACGACCCAGATCCGGAGGAGCTGGAGCAGGTGCAGGAGGCACCAGTGCAGGAGTTGCCGGAGCCACCAGCATAGGAGTAGGCCACCCCAGGACCAGAAGAGTCAGTGGGGTCTTTTGTTCCGGTTGCACCAGGGCATCGTGACCAGTTTGCCCCAATGCCACCGTGCACATCTCAGTATCCACCGGGAGGACCGCACCCCGGGTGGCTCAGTGACTAGAGAGTTTTAGTTTTCGCCAGAGTTGACTCATGCGTTGAGTCAAGTTTAATTGAGTCAGTCTTATCAAGTCTGTCCCTAGAACGTTTACTTTGATTCGAACTTTATGTGTTGTTATGTTTGTTTGATGTGTGCTTGATATGTGTCGCATTGCCCATAGGCACTTGTGAGCGACCATATCACTATAATAAAAAAATAAAGTTGCGTGTTTTATTTTGAGTCAAACCTTTCTCCCTGAATTAGTTCTTGTGTACTTGTCTCCTCTGTTCCCTCTTTTCCCTAAATCTTTTTTCCTTCAGATGGTGAACACATGAGGCAACAATGGAGCTAGCGGGAGCGGAGTTCGTGGGAACAGAAACCAGGAGGAGAATGTTGCGCCACAAGGACCATTGCCCGTTGACATGCAAAACTTGGGGGCATTCCTCGCTGCCCAGACCCAGCTGATGCAGACGATGATGCATTAGATTCAGCAGATGCAAAATCAAGCTGCAGCTGCCAATGTCAATAACAACCCGAATGCGCATCTCAGAAACCAGTTCCAGTCCAGACTTTCAGACTTCATGAGGACTAGGCCACCAATATTCTCAGGAAATGCTAACCCAATAGAGGCCGACAACTGGCTACAGACCATAGAAAGGAAGTTGCACATATCCCAGTGTGCACCCGATGAGAAGGTCTTGTACGCCTCCCATCAACTTGAAGGGACTGCAGCGGAATGGTGGGAAAACTATTGTGCATCCCACGAGAATCCCTAGGAGATTACCTGGGAGGAATTCACTGCTGCATTTCACCAGTATCACGTACCGGAGGGTATGATGGAACTTAAGAAAGAAGAGTTTAGATCTTTGAAGCAGGGAGGCTAGTCAGTGGCCGAATTCCTCAACCAATTCACTCAATTGGCTCGCTATGCGCCAGAAGATGTAACAACGGACAAGGCGAGATAGTCCCGATTCATGAAGGGACTGAACTCTGGGCTTCAAGTGGGACTGATCACCCACACGTTCCCAGACTTTCAAGAGCTTGTCAATAAGGCGCTCATTCTTGAAGATAAGCGCAAAGAAATAGGAGAGGACCGCAAGCGCCGGATGTCAGGCCAAGGGGGACGTCCGAATCAGATGAGGCTGAGAGTCAATCCTCAGCAATTTGCAAAATTCAAACCTCAACTGCCTAATCAGAGGACAGTTTCTTCGCCCGGATCTTCGAGTGAGTTCTTTAGGACGCCAGTGCAGAGGAACAATGCACCGGGTTCTAATCAGCAAAATGCAGTGAAGCGTTGCTACAACTGCAATGAACCGGGACACTTTGCCAATCAGTGTCCAAAGAGAGGCAATATGACCCCAGTTCGCTTCAACCTGGGACCAACACCGACGAAGACACCAGCACAAATAGCAAACCGTGGAAACAATCAATCCGTAGCTGCACCGTCGACAATCGTCCGAGGCCGCGTGAACCATATCACAACTGCTGAAGCTCAAGATGCCACGGACGTCGTATTGGGTATGTTTTCAGTTAACTCAGTACCTGCCACAGTTTTATTTGATTCTGGTGCTTCACATTCATTCATTTCTCAAGACTTTGCTGTGGGGAATGGGTTGGAATTGAGAAAACTTAAGTGCACACTAGTAGTGCAATCACCTGGGCCGAAACTTCAATCTAACCTAGGATGTTTGGGAACTAAGCTGGTCATAAACAAGGTAGAGTTTCTAGCAAATCTAATTGTGCTAGACCCCCAAACCTTGGATGTAATCCTCGGAATGGATTGGCTCACCAAACATAAAGCGGTATTAGACTGTGGCCACAGAGTAGTGTCTGTAGAGAACCAAGACGGAGAAAAAGTGGAATTTCAAGCAACCACAGTCCGAAATGGAAAATTTATGGTCAATAGTATGAAGACCGTGAGTCTAGAAGATGTGCCAGTGGTGAAAGACTTTCCTGATGTTTTTCCCGAAGATTTGCCAGGGATGCCACAGGACAGAGATATCGAGTTCGTGATTGAGCTAGTGCCTGGTACAGCACCTATTGCAAAGAGGCCTTATAGGATGTCCATAGAAGAACTAGTGGAGATGAAGAAGCAGATTGAAGAACTCATGGAAAAAGGTTTCATTAAACCTAGCTCATCGCCGTGGGGAGCACCAGTACTGTTCGTTAAAAAGAAAGATGGAAGTTTTAGAATGTGTATAGACTATCGTGCACTAAATGAGGTGATGATAAAGAATAAATATCCTTTACCTAGGATAGACGATCTTTTTTATCAGTTAAGAGGAGCGGGAGTCTTCTCCAAGATAGACCTTTGATCCGGATACCACCAGTTAAAAATTCGAACCGAGGACATACCAAAGACAGCTTTTTTTTTCAAGGTATGGGCATTATGAATTCGCGGTCATGTCTTTTGGATTGACCAATGCCCCAGCTTATTTCATGAATATGATGAACAAAGTATTCATGGAATACTTGGACAGGTTTGTTGTCGTTTTCATTGATGACATACTAGTCTACTCCAAGACAGAAGAAGAGCATGCAGAACACTTAAGGATAGTTCTGGAAAAGCTAAGAGAAAACCAACTATATGCAAAATTTAGCAAAAGTGACTTCTGGAAAAAGAAGGTAGAGTTCTTGGGTCATGTAATGACTGCCGAAGGAGTAGCTGTCGACCCGAAGAAAGTGGAGGCAGTGTTACATTAGGAGCAACCAAAGTCAGCTACCCAGATTAGAAGTTTTCTTGGAATGGCGGGATATTACCGCCGGTTCATTGAGGGTTTTTCATCAATTGCAAGACCTCTTACGCAATTGTTGAAAAAGGAGAAAAAGTTTGTATGGACGCCAGAGTGCGAGAAGAGTTTCCAGGAACTGAAGAAGCATCTAACTTCGGCACCTGTCTTGGTGTTGCCGAATGTTAAGGACGGCTTTGATATATACTGTGATGCTTCGCGTCAGGGACTTGGATGTGTTCTGATGCAGAACGGCAAAGTAGTGGCTTATGCATCAAGGCAACTAAGGCCACATAAGCAGAATTACCCAACCCACGACCTAGAGTTAGTTGCTGTAGTGCACGCCCTTAAAATATGGCGCCACTATTTCATCGGAAGCTGATGTGAAATATATACTGACCACAAAAGTTTAAAGTATATATTCACTCAATCGGATCTTAACATGAGGCAAAGAAGATGGTTGGAGTTAATCAAGGATTATAACATCGGAATCCACTACCATCCAGGAAAAGCAAATGTGGTGGCTGATGCTTTGAGTCGAAAAAGCCATAGCTTGAATTTGGTGGTTGCAGAAAACCAGTTTGATTTGTGTATAGAGCTTCAGAAGCTAGGATTGGAGGTCGTACCTAGAGGATATTTGGCTACCATGGAAGTAAAGCCGACCCTAGAAGAACAGATCAGGGAAGGTCAAAAGGATGACGATAAGATTCATAGGATCAAATCTAAGATGGACGAAGGCTTAGCCAAGGACTTTAGAGTAGATGACAGGGTACCTTGTGGATGAAAAATAGAATCTGCATACCTTATAAACCTGAATTGAAGCAGTTAATACTTGAGCAAGCACATGATTCCAAGTACTCAATTCATCCAGGAAGTGCAAAAATGTACCAAGATCTCAAGGAAAGATTCTGGTGGCCAAACATGAAATGAGAAGTTGCCGAACACGTCGTATTGTGTGATATATGTCAAAGAGTAAAGGCAATGCATCAGAGGCCAGCAGGACTGTTGCAACCTCTGAAAGTACCTGAGTGGAAGTGGGAGGAAATCGGTATGGATTTCATTACCAGTTTACCCAGAACTCAGCAAGGTTTTGATTCAATATGGGTTATAGTTGATCGTCTAACCAAAGTAGCCCACTTTATACTAGTGAAAACTACATACTCTGGAGATCGCCTAGCTGAGCTATATATGGCCAGAATTGTGTGCTTGCATGGCGTACCAAAGAGGATAGTATCGGATCGAGGTACTCAATTTACCTCAAGATTTTGGAATAAGTTGCATACGACAATGGGCACCCGTTTGAATTTCAGTATGACATACCATCTGCAGACAGATGGTCAGACTAAAAGAGTAAATCAGATACTCGAGGATATGTTAAGGGCTTGTGCTCTGTCATATGTCACTTCATGGGACAAATGTCTGCCATACGCAGAATTTAGCTATAACAACAGTTACCAAGCCAGCCTAAAAATGTCTCCATTTGAAGCATTATACGGTCGTCCAGGTCGAACACCGTTAAATTGGAACGAGACGGGTGAATGCCAAATATTTGGGCCCGACATTCTTACCGATGCTGAGAAAAAGATTGCAATGATTAGAGAAAGATTGAAGACTGCACAATCAAGGCAAAAGAGTTACGCTGACAACCGACGCCGCAAGTTAAGCTTTGAGCCAGAGGATTATGTATGTCTCAGAGTCACACCGCTCAAAGGAGTTAAAAGATTTCACACCAAAGGAAAACTTGCTACAAGATAAGTGGGTCCATTCAAGATCTTGAATCGTAGAGGTGAAGTTGCATATCAGTTGGAGTTGCCCCAATCATTGGCAGGAGTGCATGATGTGATGTGAGGTTGTGTCCCGATCTTTCGATGAGAGCGATAACTATCGATTTGGGTGGAACCGACTTTGACGATCCGACTACAACGTACGACGACGATGCGCCTTAGCAATCGCTAAACCAACTCTGAAGTGTTATTGATCATGCCGTGGGCACGATCAACCTGAACACGAGGTTCAATTCCTGCAAGCAACCGAAGAACAAGCAAGAACAATAGTAAAAGCAATCTGAAATTGCAAATAAGAATTGAAGGCAAAATCAAGATGGGGTTCTATTGAACGTCTTGACAAGGTGGCTGTCCAGCACAACTCGAAGACACAAAGTTTGCACTTGGCTAAACTAATCAAACAAAATCCAAACCCTAGAGGAGGGTGCGGCTGGTTATTTATGAGATATGAGGAGCAGGAGGTCGTCCAAACCCTAGGGAGACCAAAAACAACTCGATTACAAGGCCCAAGGCCCACTCTGACTCGGACTGGAAAAGTGACATGATTTGTTTTGTATTTTCCGGACATCTCAGAAGTCATTTGAATGTGAAACTAGATCCATTGGAAAGAGGGCGACGAAAGCTTTCAATCAAGTCTAAGATCACCCAAATCGGAGTCTGTATGCAAAAGTTATTCCTATTTGAAGTCGGTGTTGTCTCAGGAGGCCGAATTGGATTCCAGAACGTGATGGATTTGATCTCTCTCTCTTCTTGGCCCGTGGATGACGGGTTGGAGTTGGCACAACCAAATGTGGTCATATCTATAGTAGTGATATCCTCATCATCCTCCCTTTCTTGAATTTGAGTCGTCCTCGACTCATGCTTAGCTTTTAGCTTGTGCTCAACAAAAAATATTCTCATGTAAAAATCATCCACAAAGCTCAATATTTCTTTCCAGCATATAAATGCATGTTGAAAGCTAGCACTTTTGGACGCTTCCTCCCCTCTGTGAAGGAAAGCCATCATAGTAGATGTAGACAATGCAGAGGATGCCGTGAAGTGTTGGCAAACTGATATCGTGTTGGTCATTTCCAGGACGAGCATGGTCTCATCATTCTCCCTTTCTTGAATTGGAGTCGTCCTTGACTCCATCACATTCTCCTGCAAAATGTTAGTAGCGACAAAGAGCAAAGCAACATGCATATCTTTTGTGATCAAATCAATGGCTTGTGAATCACAATTACCCAAACACTCCCTTTCTTGAAAATTATCATATAGATTATTACCGACAGTAGGGCTACTTGATATGATATTATAATTATCAAATTGATCACAGTGTTGCATAGGACGTAGAGGTTTCAGATCTGAACAAATGTATACTCTATGCACTTTGTATTCTCCTTTATCATTATATTTGCCAACAACATGAAAAGTATTTCGCGATAACCATGGCAAATCAGAATGTACAAAAATCTTCTCCTTGAAACTATCTAGATCACACAGAACATCAAATTCAATGTAACCTAAAGTATTTAAAGAAGACATCAATTTAAGCTCATCTTCTTCACTAGCAATTTGAATAACATGTCTATGTTCAGCGCAAGTGTTTAGTTCAAATATAAATGTTTCATGTTCATTCACTAATTGTGGCGTGGATGAAGCATTATGACACAACTCTTCTTTATCACTAGGAATAGCATGCAAATTAGCAATGGGTTCCATTAATAGTTGCTCTAAGATAGCGTGATTCATGGACAGTTTTATCTCTTTAAAGTGATTTTCACCATATATACAGTCTATACCTTTTACATTACCTTCTAAATCATTCTCAGTGGTTGTAGGTGCAACTTCAATTTCCAACTCTTCACATACGTATGGAGCAGCAAAGATCTCCTCTTTCTGCACATTTTCTTCTTCATTCTTCTCCCGATGGTGCTCACTTTTCTGCAAAATATTAGCTACAACAGAAGGTGCAACAATGGGCACCTCAAATGAAGCTAAAGGCTCTTTCAATGATTCAGCAAGCATGTTTTCAGCTCTACAAGCACATTTAATCAATTCTGAAAGACAACTATATATTTCATCAACAAGAACATCCTGAATTTCATGATTAAGTCCACGTATGAACCTAAGCTCAGTAGCTTCTTCACATTCTTTTAAACCACAACGCAACAAACAATTTTGCAAATCATGAAAGTATTCTATAACAGTTTTAGAACCTTGTTTTAAGCACTGAAGTTTAGTAAGTAAATATTCAGCAACATATTCAGGAACATAATCATTTCTCATAAGTCTTTTCATGGCATTCCAAGTTTTAGGTTCTTTATCATGTCTAGATATATGCGTCCACCAATATATTGCATCTGATGTTAACACTTTAACTGCGGCACTAAACTTTTGGTTTTCAGATAAGTCATAATTTGCAAATTCTTTGTCTACCGCTATCTCCCAATTAATATATGCATTAGGATCGAACTTTCCACCAAAAGTAGGCAATTCAAACTTGATTTTACCTTGTTCATCATCAGTTGATGAACCCGTGGCGATGTGTGGTGGGGTGACCGAGGCAGCGGGTCCATGCTGGGAAGCCGGGGCAGCAATGGGAACCTGTTGTGCACGTAGTACACCATTGTTGTTGCTTAGGAGACGAGGTGGAGGACTGAAAGCTCCAGGGGCAGTAGCTGCAAGCATATCATCAAGTCTAGACAAAATAGTAGTAAGGGTAGTGTTAGCAACTCCCTGAGCAGTCTCGATGGACCGGAGACGGTCTTCTTGCAGTGACATTCGCTCATTAGTGAGTCGTACATTGCCCTTCGTGCGTGGAGAATGATGCAGTGAACTCTTGTTACCTGACATGGTTAGTAGCAAAAAGGGAAACACAAAGGTTTATGTAATTCCCTATTAACTACTAGGAAGTGGAGAAAAGTCGCTCAACTCTCAAGCCTTAACCAAAATTCTTACAAGTTCTTACCGTGCAGCAGGAGTTGTCGGCCATTGGCGGTGTCAAAAGTTCTCCGAAGCTTGGATAAAGCGATTGCCAAGGGACCGAACAAACGTACAAGGTAAAATATGGGGAGCTAGGTAAGCTATACTTATTTCCTATGCAATCTGATAATTCTAGTTATTGTAATGATAAGTAAGGACCCAAACTAGAATTCACAAGTCCTAGTTGCCGATCTCAAAGATATAAGCGAATTTCAAGGCAACTCACACGCAAAGATGATGTAACTTAATGCAACCAATGGAATGAGCTAAATAAGAAAATTTTCAGTACCAAAGTTCGTGTTGCATAAGTTATGTAGAGACACTAGTTAATTGCTTCAAAAAAAGGTAAAAGGGCACAAGATTGCTCACTAATTAATACAATTGCACAATCTGAAAAATGATGAACACAAATTAGGGTTTCGCTCAATGTAGTGCTCCGGCCACTATTATGTTTTCTTTCCTTTTTTTTCTTTTTTTTCTTTGACCTTTTGGCTCTTTCTTTATCTTTTCTTTCTTTTGGTGACTTTCGGCCAACACTAGTATGAGCAAAGTTTTGGAATCCCTAACTTGATGTCACAAGATAGTATGATATGATAAATCAAGATTATGTAATATATCAAGTAGCGCGGCCCTAAGCAATATCAAATAGCTAGTCTCAATTGGAATCAAAGTATTCGCAAAGGATGAATTGGTTCCCAAAGGTATGTGTACTGATATTTTATGGGTTTTATGGATTGTGGATGCAACTGGACTCAACAAACTCAAAGGAACAAAGCTAGAACACGAATTGAAGCAAGATAACCAAATTCAATGTTTCTAGGGCAGCAGATTTGTCGCCTCGATTAAAGCTTCCAAACGACCGAATTTAGAAGGTTCACTATGGAAAGAATTGAAGCTTATGTCCTCAGCTTTCAAAAGAGTACAAGAACATGCAATTTGGAGATCGGGTGTGAAAGTTATGGCTCCAACACCGAACACCACAGAATACCCCCAATTTCAGCCTGCGAGACCGATTCCGAATCCGAATCAAATTCGGTTTGAAGGAGTCCGAATCACAAAGGACACCCAAAAACGTTTTTGTAGAGGACTCTTCAAGGATTCAGGAAAGTATAAAAACTTCCCAATCGGAGTTCGGATGTGAGAATTATGATCAAAATACCGAACCGATCTGGATTGGAAGTGCAACTTGCTTCCACAACTTTGACAACTAGATTAAACAGATTTAGCTCAAGAATTAGAGTTCATGCCCAACTAGGTTTTTGTAGAGATCGTTTCTAGGTTTTAGAAAAGTGCAAAAACACTAGAATCCGAGCTCGTATGCGAAAGTTATGAATAAAACAAAGTACTAGACAGATTGAAAAAAAAAGCTACGCGAATGAAAAACGATCAGCAACTAAAACAAGGACTCTAATGGATCAAAACCTAACAAAACTCACTAAAATACCAGATTGAATCTAAAGGTTGAATTTTTTGTGGAGTAATTTTCAATTTAGGACAGAAAACAAAAACTAATCTACAGTACAGAATCTCTCACCGAGCAACTTGAAGCTCTGATACCACCTGATGTGAGGTTGTGTCCCGATCTTTCGATGAGAGCAATAACTATCGATTTGGGTGGAACCGACTTTGACGATCCGACTACAACGTACGACGATGATGCGCCTTAGCAATCGCTAAACCAACTCCGGAGTGTTATTGATCATGCCGTGGGCACGATCAACCTGAACAAGAGGTTCAATTCCTGCAAGCAACCGAAGAATAAGCAAGAACAATAGTAAAAGCAATCTGAAATTGCAAATAAGAATTGAAGGCAAAATCAAGATGGGGTTCTATTGAACGTCTTGACAAGGTGGCTGTCCAACACAACTCGAAGACACAAAGTTTGCACTTGGCTAAACTAATCAAACAAAACCCAAACCCTAGAGGAGGGTGCGGCTGGCTATTTATGAGATATGAGGAGCAGGAGGTCGTCCAAACCCTAGGGAGACCAAAAACAACTCGATTACAAGGCCCAAGGCCCACTCTGACTCGGACTAGAAAAGTGATATGATTTGTTTTGCAGTTTCCGGACAGCTCAGAAGGCATTTGAAGGTGAACCTGGATCCATTGGAAAGAGGGCGACGAAAGCTTTCAATCAAGTCCAAGATCACCCAAATCGGAGTCCGTATGCAAAAGTTATTCCTATTTGAAGTCAGTGCTGTCTCAGGAGGCCGAATTGGATTCCAGAACGTGATAGATTTGATCTCTCTCTCTTCTTGGCCCGTGGATGACGTGTTGAAGTTGGCACAACCAAATGTGGTCATATCTATAATAGTGATGTCCTCATCATGATGTGTTCCATGTATCTCAACTTAAGAAGTGCCTTCGCGCGCCAACAGAGCAGACACCTCTGGAAGAGATAGAATTGCAGGAAGATCTGACCTACAAGGAATACCCAATCAAGATCTTGGACACAGCTGAATGAGAAACCAGGAATAAAACAATCCGCTTCTGCAGAGTTCAATAGAGCAATCACTCGGAGAACGAAGCAATATGGGAACGTGAAGAAGATCTGAAGAAGGAGTTTCCCAACCTCCTCTCTAGCCAGCCCTGAATCTCGGGGACGAGATTCTGTTAAGGGGGAGGTTTGTAATGTCCCAAAATTTGCTTTTAATATATTTATGGCATTCTGGAATTATTAAAAAATTTCGGGAATGTATTTCTGAAAAATCACGAAACCAACTTCGCTAGGTTCCAGATATTCCCAAGTATTTTAGGGGATCTTTCCAAGATTTTTAGAGCCTTTCTGTTATTTTATCATAATCGTATTTCGTTTCAATACTATTTAATTTCTGAAAACAGAATCGGTTAACTGATTTTTTTTCTTTCAAAAATGTAACGTGACCCATTGATGACGTCAGTTTCCGTTCGTATACATGTGAATTAGTAATGCAAATGAATTAGTAACGGAACTTCTTTTATGCATGAATTACATTAATTAACGTAGCCGTTTTCTTCCTCCTATGAACGCACATGCATGCTAATTGGTCATTACTTCCATGCATATAGTAACAGCAATCCCTTAACACGGCTGTTTCCTTCATTTCTTGCGCGCATGACTCAAGGTCCTGCCTTTCTTCCTTCCAGCCATCTTTTCCTCTTGCACGCATACACCAAAGAGATCTTCCTGTCTTTTTACCTCTACATCCACATCTTCCTGTCTCCCTTGCCAGACGATCGCGTACCTTCTTCCGTCGCCTCGTGCGGACTTCGCCAACGCCGACGCATCCTCCGGCCACGCCTCTTCCTGCGCCAACGGTCTGCGCTGTAACCTACTGCCGACCAGTATTTCCTTATCTTTCTTTTGTGCGCTCTATCTGTCCATTTGTTGATCTCGCCTATGTGTAATTGTGCATGTAGAATGTGTCAGGCGAATGCAAGTATATATGTATATACAACCGAATGCATGCATGTATGTATATGTTAGGCATGTATATACATATATATTAGAATTGTATGTCAGGCCGTCGCCGCCGCCGTCGCCGTCGTTGCTGATGTCGCCGCCATTCGACGGTCCCGCGTGCTCGCCGGCCGTTGGTGCAGACCCGGCCTTGCGTTTCTTCTCTGTCTCTTTTCCGTAGCCAAAGCAAGCCAAGCAACAGGCAACAGAAGAATATGCATATACGCCATGAATAGTGTCATGCATGTTCAAAACTAGTTGTACGTAAACATTTTTAGGAAAACACGAAATTTATTATTTTTATTACAAATTCGTTATAAGTCCAAACTGCATGCGACAAATTTTTTAAATGAGTAAAAATCAATACCTAGCTACATTAATTTTACTAAAATTTTATAAATAAATTTGTATTGTTAAAATATTCACGAATAGTCCAAACTTACCAATTTGGTAGCTCTTAAACTATACATCCAAAAATGTCAAAATAAATTTTATAAATCTTAGAAAATGCTAAATTAATTATATGGAAGTTTTCATCATGTTATGAATTAGTTTGATTTGCGGTAGTTTCTGAATGTGTGTTTGTACGTTGTTTTGCGTGTTCATTTGGTTCTTTATCTGTTACGCGTAGACGTCGAGCTGTGTGAGGACGCGGATTTCGAGGATCAAGCTCCAGACCAAGACCTAGACCAAGAATCGCTGCTTTACGAAGGCAAGTTATGCTTTGACCATCTTGCTCCTAATGTTTTTAAATATTATGTTGATTTAAGTTATGCATGCTAATTAAGTTATAAAAGCTTTAAAGTAATTTGGGTTTAGTTAAATCACCACTTGTTATCGATTCCTTGTTCCTAGTGTTTGTATGCCATAAACCCATTGTCACCCTAAGATGGAAACTATTAATTTGGTCAATACTAGTCACCAACGGGAAATGGTTAGAACGAAGTAGGTATGCTTAGCCAAGCGGTACGCTTCATTGACACTGTTTCACAGGAAAGATGAAATATTGACTAATGAACTATGAAAGACATTTTGAGAATGTGACACGTGTGTTGATGTTATTGATGGCACACGGTGCATGGTAACCAACCAGGGTGGTAAAATAATTTAGACTGTGGCAAGTGATTAATGGAGGGCCAGATGTGGCACATGGGAGTGATGTTGTTGAATTTGGTTTTGTGAACTTTGGGTAGTCTTGCCACGGTCAACCTAAGGACTTAACCTTGCAAGCCTTTGAACTAGGCCTAACATACAACCACATGTCTGGTATGGGACAGACCTTGTTGAGTATGATTTCGAAGTCTTAGCATGTGAGACCTCAGGTGGTTTTTGTAGCTGTGGATGTGGAAAGAAGGGTGTAGTGTTACCAGATCGGTCTTACATCTCTTCAACGGTATACGTTAGCCCTATACTTCCGCTCCACAAAAGGGAAGGGACAGTGGGGACTATACCGGGAGGTACGCATGCGAGGATAGAAGTTTCAGAAAGACTTTGTTATGGTTACTTGCCTGTGTGGTGTTTAACTATATCGTGTGGGTAAAATGTATAACCTCTGCAGAGTGTACAAACTATTCAAATAGCCGTGTCCACGGTATTGGATATTGCTCGGGGATTACAGTCAAGGGTTAGACTTTATTAAAATACGTGGTTGAGATAAAAGATGAAGTTGATGGAAGTATGGATTAGGATGTGGAAATGCTTTTACATAACTTCTGGAAAAGTTATTGTTAATTCTACTTGTTTTTTTACTGCTTTTGAATCTACCTATGTTACTCGTTAAATGCTATTTATTGCAAATTAACCTTTAATCCATTCCATTGGAATAAGCCTGGCATGTAGCATATTAGGTTGCATTCTGTGCATAGCTTGTTGAGTACCAATGTACTCACCCCTCCATAATCACAATATCAGAAGATGACGACCCGGCTAACTAGGGGAAAGGCCCAGTCAGTTGCCTGTGGCAAACTGAGGCGCCACGAATAATTTTATAATTCCGCTGCTATTAATTGTTTACTCTGAAATCTGCCCTGCGTAGCTTAATATTGTAAGGCTGACCTTAAGGTCTTAACAGTTTAATTTGAATTAAATACATTATCATTATTTTTCCGTTGTGTATGTGTGATGGTATTCATCTCTGCTGTATCTGTGAGCACCAGCGTGATCTTGGACTGGTGTATCACACAGGGTGTTCGGAATTCAAATTCCGGGCGCGACATGAACGAACACACTGAGCATTGTGATCGAGTTGGAGCTTAGGTGAAATAGCTGAATCTGATAGAAGTCGAGGACTTGTCGAAGGAATTGAGAAGGGGGAAGGCTGAGCCCGCAGCGAAAAAAGGCCTCGAACACAACCGTTTCATCTTCATTTTTCAGGAGTGGGGAACAGTTCACTTTGCGATTGCCTCCAATGGAAGAACTCCCACGGAGGGACGAAGCCGTCTTTCTCCAGCTCTGTGAGAGGCTTCTCCGTCATCATTGATTTCTGCCACACTCGGTTAAAGGTCCCAGCATCAATGGCTACCTCGTCGCCATGAGCAGAGGTCGAAGTCACATCGGGCTTCCTTTCCAATGCAAGGTCTTTGCCATCAGATGAAGGTTTGGACGCCATTGCAGTAGGAGGAGAGCTAGGTTTGTGCAAAGGTGGCGGCGCTAGGGCTCGAGAAAGGCTACGGAAGAACAGATGTAGCAAAAATATGATGGTACCTTGGGAGATTTATACACCAATACCTTCTTCTCGAAGCAACGGTTCATTCCCCTTGTCCTGGCGCCTTGAACGGCGAGAAAGGCGAAATGATGATACTGCATCCATCCTAACAACCGCAGACGGCGGCAATAACTCCTCCACTGCCCAACGTTTAGATTTTTTGAAACTGCTCAAACTCTGTTCAGAATCGAGTCGATGAGTCGACGTCGAGTAATCATGGCTATCGTAAGGTTTCGAGGTGGGATGGCGGCTGGGCGCTCGACCCAGCGTGTCCCTACTCGATGACTTAGTGATTCCCAACCTACTCAATTTGTTCGACCGCAAGCCTACGAAGCGTTATCCACCAAGCCAGGCTTAGTGGTAATCGTCCAACAGCTTGAACGGACTCCCTGCTGAGCAGAGTTCAGGGGCTACTGTTGAATATCTAAATATGGGGTACGTGTGCATGCCCAGTTTACAAAGACCAAACCGTATATGCTCGGAAAAGGATATAAGGATACCGGATATCACGGGCCCAATTTCGATGGGATACGATATACATGGAGAGAATAGTATCACATTAGGAAGGACTTGATCGAGTTTCCCGTTACGAGGAAAACCAACTCGAGTACGCCTGATATCTAACGAACTTTAGATACATGGTGAAGATAACGCGTCGATAGAATCTCCATCAGTTACGATCTGGGACTCCAAGATGGCTACGACTCGGTTAAAGGCAGGGCTACCTCCGCTATAAAAGGCCGGGGGATAGGCGCCCTCAGAAAAGAGGAAGGAGGAGAAGATTTCTACGGCACCAAGCATCTCATAGTCGCATAGTCAAGCATCTGCTTTAGCCTAGGGTTCATATTCTTCGTACTTAGGCTTGAATGTTCCGATCTGTACTTCATACTCAATATACAAGCATCCACCATACAGGAAGTAGGGTTTTACTCCCCCCCGAGGCCCAAGCCTGTCTACATTGTGTATCTTCGATCTTGTGCTTAACTCTGGTCCACGAAGGTACCCGAAACATAGAGTTTATTGTCAATTTCTAATCCTTCGACACTACCCCTGCCTCTTGCATGTTAGTAATTGGAACTACATTTCATTTGTTCTTATTTGGAGTCATTTTCCCCACATTACACTCTCACAACATTGTTGGGGTTATCCGTATGCCACATGCTTGACGAAATGTGGGAAGAGTAAAAATACTAATGTAGGCTGCCATTGTTGTTGCAGATGAGCTGAATTTCCTTCCAGCCACAATCACTTGTGTACTCTGACGTTGGCAGGAGTTCAAGCTGTTATGCTTATGTCACCAATCAAATTGTTCTATCTTTGCTGCCTGAGAAAAAACTGGGTTTCCCAATGCGCTCTAGCTATTTGCTAAACAAAAAAAGTCAAGCACTAGAACAGAGGTAAGAGCTGTCTAATTTCAAATTTCTTTCTGCCATAGTTTGATTGTGTGTCATCCTCAGTATGATGGCATAAAATCTTACTCGGTGTTTTAATGTTTTTTAATTAAATTAAATAGCTAATGTTGCCATTTTATATCATTCATTGGATTGCAGCGGGTCACATTCATTGATAAACTAGCTGACGTCATTGGAATTTTTTATTTTTATCTTTTGCGAGAAGATGTCATTGGATTTTGATGTGCCTCATTTTGCTTGTACATCTTCGCCGTCTGATATATCTATATAGACCGTTGTGCTTGAGGTCTTTGTGGGTTTGTAAGAGCTATTGGACTCATATCAACATAGGCGTAATGGAAGAATCAAGGTCAAGGTCTTTTCTCCAGTATTTACATATATGTGTGTAGAGTTTCCCCTGATTTGATCTTTTTAACATTTCTTTCTATGCGGTTTGCATGTAAAAGCAGAATCTCTATTACTTTCCATTGCCTGTTCCATGATAATCAACAAGATGAAACATTGCGATATGCAAGGTCTTTTTTTTTCATGTTTCTTTCTCCTTTGATTCAGAGGTGCTTCTTCTGGGTTCTGATGTGCCAGTTTTGATCAATAGTAGCATTAGTTGCACTCCTCAATGATATGTCATGACCTCAATTAGTAATTTGATAGTACAATAAATTTATTGAAATAGGAGTTTGTTCCTTTTGCCATCTTTATAGTGTATTAGATTGTCATGTAATTGCATTATAAATTTATAATACTTTTTAGTGGTCCTTTTTATTTTGTTTTGCTTTAGCCTTTCATTTCATTTCTCTTTGCTGCTGCGTTAACCCTCTTTGAACATTGGTCTTAAGCTCTGTAAACTCTTTCACCTATGTTAGTTTGTAGAAGGCATGCATTCTGCAAGCTAGCTTCGATTCGTTGCCCCGAACATATTTGTGGTTGGATGTGCTCAGTTAGTTTGCACACCAGTCAACATAAAAAATTATTGCAAGGGTGATTGAACAGCCTTTACAGGAGTTTTGGTTATGGTGGTCAACGGTGTAAAGAGCTCAATGATGTACAAGAAATTTTGTGGTGGCGGTCAATAATGTAAAGTTTTTTTTAGGAAATTATGTAAACAGCTTAAATGCAGCAGTTTTAAGAACTTAGAAAATAATGTTCAGAAGAGTAATCTAGCTAAGACGTATGCAATTTATTCCTGTCGTTTTGTCCATAAAACACATTGCGCTCTCCTATTTCCATACTGAGCTTGCCAAAGTTGATTATAGTTATGTTCGCCTATTTCCTTTCATTCTCAATTTTTCTTGCGGATTTGCATGTATATATGCTTCCTTTGCATTGTGTCTTCGCCAAAAAGCATGGTCAGAAGCTTAGGAATTAGGATACTGACGAACTTGCCGTTCACCCATTAAATCAGTCAACGTATGCAGAATGGTCTCCTTCACCAAGTTTTGTTCACATCCAACAAGGTAGCAGCGACGGTTTAGTAGACGGTCACCAAAATGGTTTTGTATTCGTTAAGATTACATCTCAAGAATGTACAATGCATGGCAGGTAATACGGAAAAAAAAACTGCAAAATACTCTCTGGAAAAGATGACAATGATAACTTTTACCCATTCCGTACTTCACCCAGAAAGCGTAGGCCCCTCCGAAATGCCATCCAGTGACCCAGGCCATCGGACCCACTTGCAGTGACACCTAGACAGCAATAAACTTAAAAACAAGTAACACAATCCTCACGGTTGAAAACACATGAACAAAATGATCACACAACTATCAACGGCTCACATGGATAATCGGCTAGGTAAACAAAGCAGTGCTGGGTAAACAGCAAAGATAAACTGCTAACACTTTTCTACAGATAATTGGTCCAGCAAGATATATATTAGCCAGTTTGGCTTTCACCAAATAAGATTGGCCGTGCCAGATATCTTTGCACAATTTTGATCAATATGTTTGACAAAGAGCACCGTGCCTGCTCTTTCTACTAAAACAAACTTACGGGCAGTGCCATTCAATTCCCGATGAACTCTTGCATGTTTTTCAACCAAACCACATACTCCTTCTCATCCTTGCTCATCGTGTACTCGTACAGCCAGTCATGCAGCGAGTGCTTGATCCCCCTCACTTCAAGATACCTGTGCAAGGACTTCTGCAAGCTATCATCCAAAATCCTGTAGCAAACAGTGAGGAGGAACTGAAGGTCAGAGGAAAACTGCAACAAGCAATATATTTAAGGTACAGTCATGCATGTACGTAAATCAACAGACATACAGGTTACACAGCAAATGAGCAGCAATTATTTCCAAACAAATGAGGAGATGCACACACAAGGAAGAAAAACAAGGTTAAGCCATTTTGAGGGAAAGCACGGAAAAGTTTGTGGCCAAGGATCCTTAAGGGAATGTTGTTTCTTTGATTATCTGGGCAGCTCTCGATTGGAGCTCATTATTATGCTTGAAATTGAAAGAACAAAGCAGGTAGATAAGACAGATAGAACTTACGAAAATGGCGGTCCTGCATACACATTCTCAGCATCAAGATTATCACGATTCAGCATCCTCATATTTTCAATTGCCAGTTCATCATCATTAAAGTTGCAGTCGAATTCCAATATTGGGCCTTCTGGTTTCTCAACAGTGACAACCATCTGAATTGCTGGCTTAAAAGATTCCTCATTGTTCTCATTACCATCATCTCCGTCCTCATTCAAGTCTTCCTCGGCATCAAAGTTTGTGTAGACAGTAGCTTTAATAGTTTCTCCTGCAAACTCTCTTTTGAGGATTATGGATTGATCACCAGGGTTATCAATTATCTCAAAAAGGAAGTCTTCTGGTAGATCAATTTTCTGTTAAAAAACCAAACAGATGGAAATAAGTATTATGGTTAAAGTCAATTAAAAAGTCACAAAGTAAAGTTTACGACATCAATAATGCTTCCAAACAAAATCAAAGAAGTTGTACAATTAGCAGGACAAAACCAATCAAAACGCAAAGAACTAATTGCATGACAATGTATAAACTCTCAGACATTATAATATATGATACCCACCTGTAATTCATCACATTTATGAGGTTCTATGAGATTACTATACAGCTTAGATTTTACGAAGCTCAGAGAAACAAGTAATTGTACATGACATACAAATAACGCTTTTGTAAATCTGACAGCAAACACGTACAGGTCAATTCTTTGCAAACTTCCGCACACATTTCAAATTGAGTCATACATAATTCACAAGGTGCATACTTAAATATCTTAAGAGACAGCTTATCATGTTCTTGACCTATCAAAGTTAAGCATTTGAACATTATAGATCGGGCTGGAGCATCCAATACAGACCAGGATTCTCCAAACTGGTTCTGGCAAAAATTACATTCGCCAACAGTATTCCAGTAACCAGCCGGTTTCCATTTTTTTCACCAGCCAACCTCATTTCTGTTTTATTCTTTGTACCACTACTACCTAAAAGTATTTTATTTAGCGTTTACTCAATCTTGGATAGCCACTGTTACTGGCTGTTAGCATGCTGGCAATGTAGCACCCAGTCCCTGGCGGCATCTCTAGGAACAGGCATGGTGAATTCCAGAAATTAGCCGGTTACTGCCCAGACAACTAACCCTGGTGCCGACTTAGTAATTGTAATTTTAATGCAGAACTGGCTAACAGTCTTAAATCTGCACTGAATTAAAGCAAACTACTAATGTATTCGGGCCTCAAATTATAACCAGCCTACCCAAATGCACCTTATTAGTCTTTAGTTCGGTAACCAATCCTTTTCCAATAGAATCATCAAGAGATTGAGCCTAAGCCCCTTCATCCAAATGACGCGCCCTAGGAGATTTCTCCCGGTACTGATAAAACCAAGGCTAACGCCAAATCACCAAGAAATTTAATCCAACTATTACAGTGAAGCAAATAAAGGAAATGCAGAGGTGGTATTAAGGAAGTGACGATACCTGCGCGGAGGTGCCATTCTCCGATTGGACGACGCAGTCGATCTCGGAATCGATGACCCGCCTGAGGTTCTCGTCCGCGGAGATCTTGGAGGAAGACGCCGGGGATTGCGACGCCAAGAAGCGGCGGGTCGTGATGCTGGAAGAGGATGGAACGGCGGCATCGGCGTGGAAACGGGGAAGCGGAACGGGTGGGCGAGACGGCGCGGAGGAGTGGGCGCAGCGGTGGGCCAGGGGGGAGAGCGGCGACGAGGCAGTAGCGCGGCGGAGGAGCCTGGCGGCGAGCGACGCCGACGACATGGTTCCGGACTCTGCTGTTTGTTACACTCGGGATTTGGCGACGGCTTCTTGCCGAGTCTAGGGTTTTACGGGGTTTAAAGGCTGGGAGGCGGCCCGGCGCGGCCCGTTTCGGTCCTGCTACTAAATGAGTCGTGATGTGCCGGCCATGTGTCGGGGAGGTGGCCCAAGCACAGCCCGCGAAGCTAACGGGTTGTGCCATATCGGCACAGATCCGACAGGTTGAAACGGGTCGGGTTGGCCCGTTAGCGTCAAAAATATTCAAAAAATCAGGAAGAAAAATTAGAAAAAGTATGAAAAATTTCAGAAAAATGAGAGAATTTTAGAATAATTAGAAAAACTCAAGGATGTACAAAACTTTATATATATATATATATATATATATATATATATATATATATATATATATATATATATATATATATATATATAATAATGAGCGTTATTGATGTTTGGCCGCCTCGTTAAAAACTTTGCCAAGTAAAAACTCAACACGAGAAAACCTTGGCAAAGAAAAAAGAGTATAGCATATAGCTTTGTGATACAAGGAAAAAGTGAAGATTACAGTTATTCTTCCTCATTATCTAGATAAAGATTTTCGAACGTCTCAGCTAGCTCAGCATTTTCTACAGTATGTTGAGCTCGTTGATCAACTTGTTCCCAATCTTTCATAATGAGAAGTATTTCCACCATCTCACTTGTCAGGTTTGTTCTTTTCTCCTCGATTATTCTTCTGGATAGATTGAAAGCAGACTCCGAAGAAACCGTGGAGACAGGAACTGTTAACACATCCCGTACTAATATGGAAAGCACCGGATATGTTATCTTGTGTTTGTGCCACCACTGCAAAATGCTGAAGTCCTTCTCTTGCTGCTCTTGGTAGTTGACAATGTCACTATTGAGATAGGTATTTAGCTCCCCACTACTTGATGTGTCCGCACTTGTCGTTGATGTAGTCGAACTCCTTGAGGAAGAGCCACCTGCACCCCATATCTTTCCCCACGCGGTTTTTTTCTTACCTGTTGTGGGTGTTGGTGGAGGTCACTACATGTGAACTCCAGCAAACTTCCGATCATACTTATCATAAACTTGAGATAAGTTAGCACGGACATTTGAAAAATAACTAGAATAATCAGTACTTACCGCATCACTTAAAAGTGAGAGAACATTAGAGAATCCTTGAACATTAGCTCTAGGATCTAACATAAATGCAAATGCATATAACATAGGAATTTCTTGCCAATATTTCAAAATTTTAGTTTTCATAGCATAAAAAACTTCACGCAAGATATTATCATTTTTGTGACTCTTTAAGTGGGTAGTAATTTCTAAAATATGATGCACAATTAAAGGAGAGGTTGCTTAATAAACTCCAGATAAAGCAACAGTAGATTAAAAAAAGTTCTAAAAATGACAGCAAATATTTAGCAATATACCAATGCTGCTCTGTGAGTAGCGGTTGACCATCCCGTGTACGACAGTGCATGTTAATAAAAACAGAAAATGTGCTCTCATATGGTATGAGATTCTTAAGCATCAAGCAAGTAGAGTTCCATCTAACAGGCATATCCAAACCAAACTTACGCGGACACATATTCATTGTAATACAATAAGTCTTAAATGCTGCTACTCATTGATTAGAATAATTTAAGTAAGATATTGCAGTGCGAAAAGATTCAAGATACTGATATAACCTCTTCAAACCAGATTTAACTATAAGATTAATAATATGGCAAGCACAACGCTGATATAATAAGAAAGATTCAGTATAGGAATTGAAAAGCGGAGTAAGAATGTTCATGGCAGAAGTATTTGTAGAAGCGTTATCTAATGTTATTGCAAAAAATTTATCACTAAGACCAAAATCTTTCACAACTTTTACAATACAACCAGCAATATTTTCACCAGTGTTTGCTACATCAATTAATTTGAATCCTATAATTCTCTTTTCTAGTTGCCAATCATCGTTTACATAATGAGCAACTACACTAAGGTAAATCCTCTTTAGCTATATCACTCCATATATCAGATGTCAAAGATATAGAAAAAGTACATGTACTAAATTTTTCTTTTAGGTTATTGAGACAATTATTATAATATTTAATCAAATCTCTAGTTGTTGTCTGTCTAGAAATTGCAGAAAACTTAGGATTATGAACAGTCCTAATATAGCTTTCAAACACAGCTGACTCACTAAAGTTTAAAAGATCTTGAGAAGCGATTAAACGACAAAGAGATTCACAACCTACCTCAGGATTGTAGTCCCAGTTACGTACCGACGTACCGTACCGTCGAGGTTGTACTGCAGCTGCGTCTGTCTCAAAGCCATCCCCGCTTTTTTCTACAACTTTCAGCATGCCTCTTCAAGTGCCCGTTCCACCTAAATATTTCGCAGTTAATATATGATTACAATATTTACAAACAGCATACCTGCTCTAGATGTCGTCTGATGTCTCAAAAATCTACTCGAAATCTTCCCAGACTCTCGATGTACTACATCTTGTTCTTTTCGCCCCGGTGCTTGCAGATGCAGTAGCACTTGTAGAGCCTGACGATGGCACAGCTTCTGCAGCTTCTTGTGCTTCATATGATGCAAGAAGCTCCTCGGGTGAAATCCCGAAATCAGAGCTAGGAACAACGGAAAATCCCTGTGCTCCATAAAGCAAACTATAGAATAATTACGCTATTAATACTAAAATATGATTTAAAATATTAACAAAATGAAAAAATAAATTACAATTTATCACCTTGATTTCTTGACAGAAGTCGGAAGCTGAATTTTGGATTTTTGGATTTTTGGCAAAACTATTTTGAATTTTGCCAAATTACCACTAAGAGCAAAAGAATTTCCACAAGAGGATGAATAAAAGAGAATGCAAGATTGCTGGTGTGAAAATAGAGGGTAGCCACCTATTTATAGAAAAAAAATTGGGATTCTTTTTGAATTGTTTCAGATTTTTTTCGAATTTTTAAGCCTCCAACAACTATTTTTCAAATTAAACGGGCTAAATAGATCATGCCAGGCTAAACGGGTCGGGCCCGTATCGGGCCCACCCATAAATGGGTCGTCTTTGTCTTGCCCGCCATGCCATTATGCCCGGCCAAGCATGGCACAGCGAGTGGGCGTGCGTCTTAAGACAAACGCTTACACCTAGGTCATGCCGTGCTCGGGCTAGACCAACAGTACCGTGCCTCGTGCTGACCCGTTTGGCCATCTCTAGCTGTATCCACCGCCCTTGCTCCATCATGGCAGAAGAAGCGTGTGAAACAAGACTCTTTTGAACGGAGCATCAAACCCACGAATACACACTCATGGGCAAATATGCATAACCATAAAAACAAATTAAATCAAAAATTTACATCTACCTAATATTTAAGTGTGTGTATATATATATATATATATATATATATATATGATCTTAAAAAAATTAATAGGTTGATACAGATTTGCCATCACCTAGTATTAACTATTTCTCCTTAAAATTCATATACTTTTTCTAAAATAGGTGTATTGAAGTAAACCCCAGAAACTATTTTACTCCTACGAGGACATCCTCTACGCTATCTATTATCCATCTTACCTCTGAGATTCGCACCGTACAAAAATAGATTAATTGATAAAATGCCCTCACTTACATGTGCCATTGATAAAATGCCCTATAATATCTCACTGACATGTGGGCCCTGAGGTCACATGTCAGTGAAACAAATGAGACATTTTATCAATTACACCAAGTAAAATAGGGCATATGATCAATTCTCCCGCCTATGTTGATGCTACACATATGAAAAAGTACCTATCCTCTTTCGGGTGCTATTCAAAATTTGAAATTTGCTTGGAGGGGTATTTGGGAAATGATCAAATGAGCTCTTTTTAGGATGAGATAATTAGGTCATGTTTGCAACATTATTCTTTTCCCATGTTGATTAAGGTAATGAAGAAAGTGTTTCCAAAACGTTCACCCAACTCCAAATGTTCTCATCCTACAAATGTCCCGAACGCAAAAAAATTATAATTTGGAAAATTTAGTTTCTGTTCAAGAAAAAAAACTTTGCCAGGGCCCAGATGGGGATACACATGATTGAAATCTTTGCTTGAAAGTCTGCACTCAACAACATTCTTTGTTTCACAATCACCACCAAACCCCCGTCAGAAGGGAAAAAATAATCACTAACAAACTTGAGTTGAAATATGATCACTATACCAATAAACATCCTGCTTTAGACAAGATAGCTCAACATGGAGTGAAAGATTGGCATCACAAGTAAAGTTGAGCACAGGTGCTGTTTAGCAAAACTTTGGTTTATAAATATAATAGATCATATGCACTAGTTGTGCTCTCACTCACCAAGGTTAAGCCTCGGATTGGCGCTAGTGCTCTGCTTCTTCTAATAATGAATGCTAGAGCTCCTGGCTTAAATTAAAAAAAAATAACACCGCTTTGTTATGCTGTGACCTGTTTCAGCAATTACTCCTGTTCCAACTCATCCTCAATAAACTTTTGTCACACTTATCAGAGTCAAAAATGAGAAACACTCCAAGGCTAAAGCAGATAATGAACGGATAGATTATCAAGATAGCCGTCTCTATAATCAATAGTCAGACGACGAAAAAAAAGTATCTGGAAATATGTGAGATTTCAGCATATGGCATGATTCAACTTGGCTCTCAGATGGTTGCATGGCTGCTGAAAGACGGGGAAGACAAGATAGTCAGCATCTCCGTCACAGATGCCATGGCACTTAGTGCTGCTTTCAGGACATCCTGCGAGCACCCAGGCTTCACAATGCTTTTCACCTGCATGACATGCAAACAAACATAACGATAAGTGACGAAAGAACTGGTCACCCGAGGCCTTGTAAGGGTTTGTAGTTTGTACCTTCTCCAAATACTCCTGCAATTGCTTGATCCTTCCCATGTAGTCTCGATCTTCAACGCACAATGAAATAGGCTTTGTCTCGGCACCTGGTCCTTCAAATTGCAGTGGTCCAGGGTTTCTGTAGATGTCTTCCATCAAGAAGCTGGAAGAATTTTGTCTCAACAACCTGGAATGCACAAAATATCTTGTAGTAAAAAAGAATACATGTCTTTATTACAATATCAGCGCTTCAATCAGTCAAACTATGAAGAAAAGAAGAACAAGTTGACTGTAGTGCAAATAAAAAAACAATTCTTATCTCAAAACAAAGAGAAGATGAGCTACTGCTTAAATATCAGACTGCATATCATACGTACTCATATGCTTTTCCTTTTAAGTCGACACTCGCCATGTGAACAGCAGGCTTCCCAATTTGACTGGCAGCCGGACCACGCGACCATCGCTTTACAGTCATCATAGACTGGTCATGAGGAAATGTAGAAATGGTTAGGTCTTTTACGTTTGACCTGAACTTGTGGAAAGGTGATTCATTTACATCTTCAAAGAAACAATATTCTGAACTCATACAACAAAAAATAATCCAATGCTCACCGTAATAGGAGCAGCGCCACATTTCCACTTGTTCACAGGACTCTTAAGATTTGTCACAGTGGCCATGTAGCCATTCAATCCAGCAGCTAAGATGTGATAGCACACGTGCCCGAGAACCTACAACCAAAAATTAAGAGGTTATACAGCATAACAAGATGGCACATAAAATAGTGAAGTGGGCTCGAACTTACATAGGCATAATCACAATCGAACTTTGAGGGCACGGCACCTCTGGCTTGGTAGCCAAAAAAGTGGCAAATTGCGTTGAACTTCTTTCCTTTGTAAGTGCCTTCCTTCTGCAAGATAATCCAAAAACAATATTAAACGATAGAACAATTCTTATCTTACAAGTGAACTTTGAAATTTTCATACATGTTAAATCAGTATTCCTGGGGATATCTACAGCATGCTTACCAGACGTTTGCTGATTTCTGTCTCAACTAATTGAGCCAGAAGCTTCTCAGTCTCAATCTGCAAAGATAGGCGTATGAAGTTGCTGTCAGAAAAAAAAATGTACAACAAAAAAGATCAGGGAAAATCACAAAGTGAAGTGCTACAGTACCTGAGAAAGTTGAGCAGAGTCGTCGGATTCAGGATGGAGAAGAAGCTGCACGACAGAAACAACAAAATTGAAGCAACATAATCTTAAAATTATGGACTACTAAATACTAAAAAAATTATGTACCTGCTTCCTAATAAATTGAGGCAAAAATTCAAATAGTGCAGAAGCCCAAGGTGAAAGATGCGAAGAGATGTTCTCGACGGAAACACCTTTATCATGTAGCCCATGGATTTCCTAGAACAATTAGCTCAGTTCAGTAAAGTTTTGAATGGAAAAAATGAGTCCTTCAAGTACTGATACAGACCTGAAGTAAAGCATACAGTTCAGGAATACTCTCAACAAGGCCCTCAGGAATAAGAACAACACCATGATATTTATCTGCACAAGATAATATGACCATCAGGAAAGACATGCAACTGGACGATATTTATGTGCACAAGATAACATGAATACCAACAACTTGACACTATAGTAGAAAGATTTGTAAGAACCACTTAATTCCTACCTTTATCAGCCCTTGCCTGCACAGTATCACATATCTGCTTTGTAATATCAAAAATTGTAAGTTTTGATGCAGCAACCTCCTCGCCAAGGATAACCTGAGCATGATTCAAGTCAGATTAATACGAGTGAATTGTGTTCAAGTCAGATTAATGTGAGTGAATTTTATATTATGGACCAACAAGGTCAATACAAAAGAAAAGTAGGATGGCTAACCATATTTGGATGCGATTGCAGAGCACATTCCAATGCCACATGAGATGCTTTCCGCCCCATCAACCGGATAAAATAGTAATACTGCCAAGGAAAAAAATGAAGTTTTAGGGCAGATAAGCAATTTAGACCGTGAATGTGAAATTTATTTGTGTCAAAAGTCAGAAGGATAATGTAGGAAGTTCAGGACTACCTAATAATAAAATACAGACGAACTCTGGATGCTACATTGCTACTTCCTAGGGTCACACATTTTCAAAGCTCAGACAGAAGTTTCCCAAGATGTTTTGCACGTAAGCTATGATCAGTTGAAAAATTCCAGAAAGTGTTGTTCCCTCTGGAATTGCGGTATAGAATGTTATGAATAGCACTTGTATTCAACATGAGGCCAAAGGGCCAGTATATATACACGTACAAGAGGATATAGAAGGAAAGCCTATATAAGACAATAACTATACAAGGCAAATAATCTCTATACAAGGCAACTAGCAATCTCGTATATAAGGTAACAAAGATACTATCTAACATCCCCCTCAAACTCATGATGGATTAACAACACTGAGTTTGGAGAGATAAAAGCTGTGATGAGCTCTAGTCTGTGTCTTCGTGAAGAAATCTGCTAATTGAAGCTCTGAAGGCACATACTGAAGAGCCATAACCTGATCCTATACCTGTATCCACATGTAGGAAGCATCAACGCCAATATGCTTGGTGAGCTCATGCTTCACTGAATCTCGAGCAATGCTAATAGCACATATACTGTCAGATAAAAGAGGAGTTGGTGTAGAAACAGAAACACCAAAATCCTCAAGTAGCCACCGTAGCCAAGTAACCTTTGCTGTCAAAAGAGCCATCGCTCAACTCACCTAAACCTTTGGAACGAAATAGCATGCCTTCTTAGTCTTCCAAGTAATGAAAGAACCACCAAGAAAAACACAATAAGCAGAAAGAGACCGACGATCGGAGGGATCACTAGCCCAAGTAGCATCGGAGTATGTCTGAAGCTGGAGGGAGCTGGATCGAGGAAAGAAAAGACGGCGAGAGATAGTTCTATGAAGATATCGTAGAACACGAAGAAGATGACTATAGTGAAACTGGGTGGGAGCAGAAACGAACTGACTCAAGATATGAACTGGATAAGAAATATCAGGACGAGTGACACCAAGGTAAACAAGACTTCCAACAAGATGACGATAGCAAGTAGGATCATCAAGAGGTTCACCATCAGTAGGTCGAAGGTGAACATTGAGCTCCATAGGAGTCTCAGCAGCGCGCTGATCAGTGAGAAAAGCACGATCAAGAAGATCCTGAATATACTTCTCTTGGGATAGAAAGAAACCCTCAGGTGTAGAGGAGACTTCAATCCCCAGAAAGTAACGAAGAGGACCCAGATCAGACATGAGAAACTGCTCACTGAGACGTGCCTTCACAAAGGCAATATACTAAGTATCATCGCCAGTAATGATCATGTCATCAACATAGAGAAGAAGAAGAGTCTGTCCACGAGGTGAAGTGTGAACAAAGAGCGCAGGATCATGAGTACTAGCAGAAAAGCCAGCAGCAGTAACCACAGAAGAAAAACGCTCAAACCAGGCACGAGGGGCTTGCTTAGGCCATAAAGAGAGCGACGAAGATGATAAACCATGCCCTCAGGAACAGAATACCCCGATGGTGGCTGCATAAAAACCTCCTCACGTAGCTCACCATTAAGAAAGGCATTCTTGACATCAAGCTGAGAGATAGACCACTGACGAATAGACGCTACCGCAAGAAGAGTGCGAACAGTGGTCATATGAGCCACTGGAGCAAAAGTCTCATCATAATCACGACCATGCTCCTGCTGAAAATCACGTGCTACAAGACGAGCCTTGTAGCCCTCAAGAGAACCATCAGAGCGAGTCTTAACCTTATAGACCCACTTGCATGTAATGGGACGGACACGTGGAGGAAGGGGCACAAGATCCCACGTGCCAGTGCGCTCAAGGGTAGCAATCTCCTCTGCCATCGCAAGTTGCCATTCCTGATGAACAACAGCATCACGGTAAGAAGTCGGCTCGGCAAGAACAGCACCAGCAAAGCCAAGATGCTCAGGAGGCCGAATAGACTGACGATCACGAAGAGTGTAGCGAGGAGGCCCAGAAGAAAGTGACTCAACAGGAGAAGAAGAGACATCAGAAGAATCCTCAACTCGCGGACGACGAGTGTAGTAGAGAGGATACGAAGGAACAATGTCAGAAGAAACTTCTGGAGGAGGCACGGAATGTGAAGACTCGTGTGGAGAGGCTGGCGAAGAAGGAGACGCCAACTGTGGAGAAGGAAAAGTGGCAATAGGAGTATCAGAAAAAGTAAGAAAAGAAAGTGGCTCGACAAGAGATCTTTGCCGAGTGGAAGAAGGGCGAGGTAGAAGGGACGAGACTCATCAAAAGTAACATCCCGAGAAATCCGCATCCGTCGGCCAACAGGATCCCAACAATGATATCCCTTATGCTCAGCACTATAGCCCAGAAAAACGCACTCAACAGACTGAGCAGTCAGCTTGGTGCGTTCACGAGGTGCAAGGAGGACATAGCACACACACCCAAAAAGGCAAAGACTAGAGTAATCAGGAAGCATGCCACAAAGACGCTCCACCGGAATCCCACCCTTAAGAGCAGAAGAAGGCTGAATATTAATCAAGTAAATGGCAGTGGAAACAGTCTCAGCCCAGAAATGAGGTGGAACATCGGAAGCAAGTAAAAGAGCACGAGCTGTCTCAAGAAGATGGTGATGCTTGCGCTTAGCCACACCATTCTGAGCATGAGCACCAGGACAGAAAAACTGAGAAAGAGTGCCCTGCGTAGCAAGAAAAGCACGAAGGGCGCCAGACAGATATTCCCCTGCTAAGTCAGCATGAAGAATTCAAATAGAAGAGTCAAACTGAGTACGGATCATAGTGGCAAAATTCTTATAGATGGACAAGGCCTCGCTACGAGAAGATATAAAGTATATCCAAGTGTGGCGAGAGAAATAATCTATAAAAGAATATAATATTTATGACCCCCTTTTGAAACAAAAGGAGCCGGACCCCAAACATCAGAATGAACAAGATCAAAAGGACGCTGGGATACAGACTCACTAGAAGGATAGGGGAGTTGTAGCTGTTTACCAAGCTTACAACCCGCACAATCTAAAGAGGTATCACCAGACACAGATCCTAAAAGATCACGACGAATTAAAGAAGACAGACGTGACCCACAAAGATGCCCTAAACGGTGATGCCACTGAGCAAACGACCCAGTAGAAGATGCAACGGAGGCAGAAGCAACGAAGGAGACTGAGAGACTGGTAGGGGCAATGGAAGGAAGACAAAGCCAGTCAAGCTCTCAAAGGCGCTGAGAGTCACGGCGGTGAGGGCCAATACCAACCAGAGACCCCGTCCTGCGATCCTGAACACAGCAAGAGTCAGAGTCAAGGATAACACGACGACCATGATCGATGGTGGCGGCGGATATAAGCTGCATGGTGAGTTTAGGAACATGAGAAACAGCAGGAATATGAAAAGAGGAAGACAAAAGAGTGCCTCGTCCTGCAACAGAAAGAGGGGTACCGTCTGCAGTCTGTATAGTGATAGGAGCAGCAAGAGGACTAATGGAATGGAGACTCGTTGGATCAGATGTCATATGAAAAGAAGCTCCAGAGTCAAGAATCCATGGTGTGATACCTGATGAGGAGGAAGATGGTCTCTCATTGGAAGTCTGAGTAGCAGAGCCAGCAGAACCTGACGGTGCAGAAGTAGCCATGCGACGTAGCAGCATCAGAATCTCCTGAGTGGGGTCCGAACCAGCAGAAGCCTGTTGAGGAGAGGCACCAAGAAGTCCAGTGCCCTTAGGAGGACGCCCACTGCGACGAGCAAGATCCTTTTTCTTCCGATAGCAAAACTACTCTACATGCCCATCCTTGTTGCAGTAGGTACAGTGAAGCCCTACACCCTTAGTAGTCGATACTGAAGGAGGCGCCACTGATGGAGGAATAACACGAGGTACTGCCAGGACTGAAGGAGATACTAGCAGGCCCGCACCACGAAGACGAGTCTCCTCAGTACGAATAGCTGCAAGAGCCCCTAACAAGGTCACACGAGGATGACGAGCAAGCAGCTGAGCACGAATCTGCTCAAATTCAGCCCGAAGGCGTGTCAGGAAGTCGTAGATACGGCGAAGCTCCAAGTGAGAGTGCTAACATTGGCAGCACTGATAGGTGCGGCAAACCTCCGGTCCGAGAGAATCAAGCTGACGCCACACCGAGGACAGTTGAGCATAAAACTCGTCGACGGTAGAATCACCTCTTTGAATAACCGCTCTGTCATTACAACACAGAAGGTACAAAGAATCCCCAGTAGGCTCATAGCGATCGCGAAGATGCGCCCACATCGACTGAGCTGAAGACAAACCAACAATATCACCAGTGAGATGCACCTCCATACTAGCAACTAGAATAGCAAAAGCACGAGCATCTTCATCAAGCCATATCTTGTATGCAATAAATTGAGTCTGAAAAGACTCCACAGCATCAGTATACTCATCGGAGGCCTTCTGTTGAGCAGCAGTATCAGCCTCTTTAGGAATAACAGGCATGTTAGAGGGAGCAGGACGAGGCGGACATGATAGCTCGCCAGTAAGAAACTCCAACAGACGCTCCCTCGCATGTGAAGGCGCATATGAAGAACCCAATCATGATAATTGAGACCATCAAAGATAACCGGGCAACGAGGAACAGATACGGTGCCTGAAGAAGAACCTGCAGATGATGACATTTTTTTTTCAAAACGTTTTGACCGAACCGGACTTAAGCTGGTTTAAAGTCCGATCCAATCGCACCTGAGAAGAACCGAGCAGAGGAGGCCTGCGGTTGAGGAGACGTCACGGGTGACGGTGGCCGGGTCGGCGACGGCGTCACGGGTGGTGGCAGCCGGTCGGTGTGGCGTCGGCGTCGGGAGTAGCGCCGGGCGAGCAAAGGCCGGCCTCAAGCTCGGGCTGCCGGTAAGCGCAAGGAAGACGTCGGATGACCGGATGGAGGACGGCGCGCGGTCGTAGATCCGGCGAGAGCGCGCTGCGCCTCAGCGGAGCCGGCGAGGAGGATGGCCCGCGATTTAACGGCGATAACGACAAACGGAACCCAGTGCGTGCAACCGCTGAGATCTGGGCGTCACGGGCGGCCGAAGCGCGAACGGGCTCGGTGCGTGCGAGCGGCAGCGGCGGGAGACACTCAGGAGATGGCGGCGGGATGTCCGGCGCAGCGTGAAGGCGTGCGAAGAGCGGTGGAAAAGCCGTGGCGCAGGATCGGGCGCCGCCAGAGTCAAGGCCGTCGGATGGTAACCGAGGTCAACCAAGGGTGATGAACCGGTGAAGAAAAGCCAGCGAAGGAAAGCCGGAGAGGAGAGGTCGGGAGAGCGCAAGTGCAACGCCCGTAAGAAAACACTAACCCTAACTTAGCTCTGATACCATGTTATGAATAGCACTTGTATTCAACATGAGGCCGAAGGGCCAGTATATATACACGTACAAGAGGATATAGAAGGAAAACTTATATAAGGCAATAACTATACAAGGCAAATAATCTCTATACAAGGCAACTAGCAATCTCGTATATAAGGTAACAAAGATACTATCTAACATAGAACAGGGCAGCTGACCGTTGGCATCCTCAAATCGATATTCAAATTTAACAAGATGGGTTGGACTATTTCTATTTAAGAGCATCAATAAATATTTTTCCTTGTTTTTTTATGCATTGCATCATTACATAATGGAATTCATTTGCCATATTTTTTGGGTTCTGTAGAATTTAGCAAGGACAAGAAAAGAATTGACCTTAGACTAACTTTACTATTTTACCAGGAAAGTATTCACAATCAAGAAATATGGTAAGACAGCATCTGTCATGTGCTACCTTCTCAGCAGAAAGAGCATCGGTGCAGACATTGCTTATTAGCTGTGAGTTCACCTGTTAAAAAGCAAAAGGTTCATATGACCGTTACAAATTGCAATCAAATTATATACCACAAATGGCTTACATAGCATTAAATCGAAATATGATAAAACTATGGTAAAATAATAGCATAATGGAAGAAAAGTACCAATATAACTTCCTAGAAGCACCTTGCGATACAGCCAGAGAGGTTAACAAGAAGTAATAGGTGAATAATGCATCAATATAAAGGAACTGAAGAATCCTAAGCCACATGCAAGTTGCAGGATGCAATTCAACATTTTGATTTATGTGATTCTTTACCTTGCATATGGTATCAAAACCAACAGTTGTCTCGACAAACTGGTTCTTAAGGTCCCCATTCAGAGTTACAGGAACACCAACTACCTGACCAGAGAATATTTTGCGTCAGGTTATTTACATTATATATGGAAAATACAGGTTATTTCAGGGAGGGGGACCAACTTAAGGAACTCATAATCAAGGAACTAGCTAAAATAAACAATTATAATTTTCTTCTAACCTTTGTTGAACACTTTGACTCAGCAAAAGTCTCAGCAAGCTGAGCAGCATCCGTGTTGGATGTGACACCTTAAAAAAAAGAGGGCATTAAGAGCATGTATCCAATGTACAAGATAGCTAAAACTCAGGATTAACGTAATAAATACTACCTCCAATGATTACGAGAGCATCCAACTTCAAAGCCTGGCAAGTTGTCATTGCGGCATTTACTTGCTCAGTTGTTCTTATTTGATCCCTCGTCCGACCAAGCATATCGTAACCACCTTGATTTTTATAGGAAGACAGAATTTCATCGTTGATTTTCAAAGTTTTTTGTGCAAACAAGCCATCAGTTCCTCCTGTTTCAACACAAAAACGGAAATCTGTAAGGGAGCATACACAAGGTTCAATCTATGTTAACTATCCGCTATGCATGTCAACTTTGTTCATGAAAGGGTGCACGTGAGGAGCAGATAGGCACTGAGGGCTTAAGCTCCAAGCATATTTGTATCTCCTAGATTTTAATAGCAGTGCTCGGCACTGTTATGTGATGCTTAAATTCAATGTCATCAATCCTGAAAAGTTCATCATTTAATGAACTGAACCGATTAAATTCAGCCAAAAACCTTCAATAATTGCACACTAGTACTCCCTCCGTCCAAATTTATAAGTTGTATCTTTTGAATTATTTTATGTACAATTGTAGGGTGTATTTCATATTCTAATGCAAAATTAGTGCGATGTTTCCTCTACATCCCCAATAGATATCCAGTTTTACTTTATATTATCTACATATATGAATTGAATATAGTACTTAGCGATAATAATTAAAATTAATCTAGTCAATATCAATATCTCGTTCGTCTATGTGTCAAGAGAAAATATGCCTTCTAAACTTATATAGGTGGAGTACTTATGAAAGCAGAGAAGAATACATTGGCCATAGGATTTAATTAACATGTAAAGTTTTCGTAAACAACAAAAAATGATAATAATATTAGTTAAAAATCTAATTGAACTAAATCATAATTGGCTCATTAAATAAACCTATTCACGCACCAAGAAAACCGATAAGCGTGCTGTTTGGGTTGTGAGCCTTTATAGCATCATGGAGTCCCCAGATAGCATTGTGCCCACCCGGAGACTGCCTCCCACTGAAGACAACACCAACCCTGCATCCCACACAAATTTTAAATTAAAGGCGTACAGCCTGGTGAGAATTAAGGTTATTCAAAAAGCATAACAAGAAAAAAAAATGTAGATATTGAGATTCAGAACATTTCAGAAATCAACTACCAAAGCAATTTATGGCTTTACAAATCCCATCCTATCGATTCAAGACAATAGATTACTGCACTGCTGTATGACATGATTACACAGATGTGCAACTCGTGTAGCTATTTGTCCTCTTCCTGAATGACTAGCAGGAGTACCAAGTAAAAAGAGTGATCACATGTCACAGTATCGGACAAAAATAAAATTTGATAACGCTGGAACGCGTAGTATTGGAGTTTAGTGCAAAGCATTGTTATGGCACAAAGTACCATCTTTGTTTGTTACTACAACATGGCCAAAATCCATGATCTAACTTGTCTAAAAAGTCATAACCAAAAAGGATGCATTCAGTACATTCAGGAATATAGTGATTAACACTTTACAGTCTAGTTCCATTTTCAAATGGATCTGTTTCTTCTTATCTTTGCCAACAGTGTTCAAAGCACAATTCATTCCTGAAACTTCTGTTAATACACTTTTTTATTTTTGTAGTTTTACGTCATAGGAGAATTTTTGCACTAGATGCCAGCAGCAATATTTTTTTAAAATAATAGTATATTTTAAAAATAATTTTACAAAACAAATCCCATTTTTTTTAACAAAAATAAAAAAATTTCTGGTTATTATTTTTGTAAATTTTTGTTAAAATGTATTATTAAAAAATTCCCAGCACCAAACTGGAAATAGAAGATGAGTGTACCTGACGACAGGGTGCTCTGTTATGACGGTAGCGTCCGGCACATTAGCCGTCTTCCTGAGGAAATGCGCCAGCGGCTGACCGTAGGTGTGCGGGAACGCGTGGCTGATCACATGGGCGCCCGCAACATCGGCCGCGATCGCGGCGTCGCCATACTCGACCCTCACCGTGGTGCCCTGGTTTCCATCCGGACAAGAAAAAAGCCCATCAGCTTGTAAGGCAAGAAAACGACCCGCCCAATCGCCCCAGCCATGGAAGTCCTCACGTACTTATCGTACGCGTTGTAATCTCTCCCGGACTACCCTTATCAGCTGCTAGGGTGTTGCACGCAAGGCAATCCAATAAGATAATAGTAGAATTTTCCTTTTAAGACGAATAAGATAATAGAATTGGTGATTGGTGATTAGCGTGCGTGCTATCGCTTTCCCTTTCGCCGCGTCGCAATCCCTGGCTGTTACGTGGCGGAGGAGAACAACGCAACAACATTGAATTTTGCGATTGTTTATCCGCTGCCGCCTGTGTCGCTCTCTCGCGGCTCGCCCAGGGAATCTCATCATATCCATGCCTCCCCAGTGGAGAGCGACGGTGGCATCCATCCGAAAGCGAAGGTAAATGTTCGAAACCGCAGCGCACTCCCTCGACGAGATCGATCCGGCCGGAGAAACGAATAGAGCATGGCGCCGCCGCGTGCAGATCCTGAGCGGGGGGATCCGCACGGCGAGGCAACGGCGTGGGAAACTAGGTGGGCGGGCGGGCGGGCGCAGCGGCCGTGGGAAACGTGAGGGTGGTACGGTACCTGGAGGCAGGGCGGGGGCTCGGGGCGGTAGAGCGCGCGCTGCTTCTGCAGGGCGGACAGCTCGCGCGGCACGCCGTAGTCGGAGTCCATCGCCTCGCCGCCCGGGCGGTAGATGCGTCGTCGCTGGCGTCTCTCTCTCGCGTTCGGTCCGTGCCGGGGCAGTGTGTTGATCTATCGCGAATCATAATATAAGCTGCGGCATATATACCGGCGCGCGGCACCTGCACCAGCACAAGTGCACAAGACGTCACGAAAGGGCGTAGCGTGTCGTACGCATGGCCCTGCGCACGGTGTAGAGAAGCGTGCGCATGGACAAAGATCCTTGCCAGTTAGAATAGTGACGGCTAAATTTGCGGTCTTCGTTCAATCCAACTTTGGATCGAGCGAACGGACGAACGAGATCTTAAAAAAAGACTTGCTACAGTAAATTAGTAAATTACTACAGTACTAGAAAAAAAATCTCGTGTGCCGGTTTCCGATCGAACGGTTGAGTGAGGGTTGCAAGCTTGGCAGTCCCCACTCAACTGCACCAGATTCATGTCCCGTGCGCATGGTCCCGCTGACGCGGGAAGTCCTGAGCCGAGCGGTCTAGGATTTTTAGGTGGCAGGGCAGCGACAACGCTGCGGTTAGGCCGACGACCGCACGGCCCAATGTGTGAAGCTGCCCATGAGCAGACGGCACTGCACGGCCCCGTAGCTTCGCGTGCACGAGGTCCCCAAGAGCGGGCCGCAACGCGATGTGTGGTGTGACCGTCCACAGTGCCTAAACAAGGGTCTGTTTGTTTTACCTTTGATTCTCTAAAAGCTAATTCTAAATTATGGTTGTAGAGAAACTGATTCTTTAAAAGTATATATGAAGTAGATTGTGAATTCTAATGTATATAGGTGGGTTGGATTGTGAGAATCGGATTTTAGAATCGAACGGTTTATTTTTTATTCTACTTTTAAGACTAAAATATAGAATCAAAAGCTCACACCCTAAAATCACTTCTAACAAAGTAGGAGCTTCGCTCCACAGCCAGCAACCAAGGTGAACTCGACGTAGCCACACATGTATGCTGGCCAGCACGTAAACCATTTTGAACTCTCAAAACGTTTTGCTAATCTATACTCTTTATAATGCACATAAACATTCTTTTCTACGTCCACCTTAAATAGTACATCCCACTAGAGATGGCTCAACATTCATACACTCAGCGAAACGTCTCCAGAAACTTGCCTCTATCAAAATTAACCTCTCAGATCTTTCCTCAGCTTTACTCACCCACATCCAATGGCCATTGTGTAGTGTGTATAATCATCCGTGTGATCCACAATAGACCTCCCCCGACCTCCAGCATCATCAAGGAAAAGGAAATAAACGTCCTAAAATCAAGAAAAAGGAAACAAACGTCATGAAAAAGGAAAGGATCATACATTACGTGCTAGGAAAAGGAAACTGGGAGACAGGGCGATGAATTTGCGATTGTAGTCTCGAGCCGAAAAAATTCAACGGAGAGGTGTTGGAATTTTTTTCCCCACGTCTGAAATTATCTAGCAGACGGTGGGTAATTTCACGCACGAAAAAAAACCAAGCTCTGCCCGGCCGCTGGATAATTTCAGGCGTGAGAAAAAAATTACAATGCTTCTCGACCGCGGAAAAAAAATTCTAGCACCTCTCCGCTGATTTTTTCTGTCTCGAGGCTACAATCGCAAATTCATCGCCGCGAGAGCCTGATTCAGAAAAAATTATTACGACGATACTAATATAGAAAAAAATTCGAGCCTAGGCGCTGGTATATAATACCGCGCCACCGCTCCCCTGAATTTTTTCGGCTCGAGGCTATAATCGCAAATTCATCACCGCGAAAGTTCGATTCGGAAAAATTATAACGATGATGTCAATACAGTAAAAATTCCCAAAAAATAATAAAAAAACAATCAAACGATGCCCGTCCGCTCGATAATTTTGGCAATAAAAAAAATGCTCGGTGGCCGCTCAAAAATTAAAGAGTGAGAGAAAAAATGAAAAAAAATCAAACGGTGCCCGTCCACTGAATAATTTCGGGAAAATATGAAAAATAAATCTGCGCTCGCGATCATTTGAATCCGAGGAAAAAAGATAAAATAAAAACAGCGCTACAAATTACCGGTTCCATGAAAATTTTTAAAAATTAAGCAGCACTCACATACCGCTGGTTCCGTGCATAAAAAAAGAAAAAAAATTCAGCGCTCTTCGTGCGCTGAAATTAGGTTTTATGGGGCTAGATCTATAAAAAAGTCTCGAGAAAGGTCATATTCGGAAAAAAATACGATCACGAAGCCAGGACAGTAAAAAAATTCAAGTCTGGTTTCCTTTCATGCGGATCCTCCCTGTTTATTTCCTTATTTGATTCGCTCTCCTTCAAAATATGTAGTACGTACAGTTTTGACCAGGATAGTAAAAAATACAAGTCTGATTTCCTTGTATACGGATCCTCCCTGTTTATTTCCTTGTTTGATTTGCTCTCCTTCCAAATATATAGTACGTACAACATGATGACAAGATAAAGTTGCTGCAAGCACTTAAAAAGACACTCGTATCTTCACATCCTTTCTTCCTTGCGTGATCTCATATGTAGCTCCCGAGAATTCCTAACTAAAGAACGCCCAAACGCCAGGACGGAGGTGTCATACCTCTAGTCGTTCGGCGAGGCCGCGAGGCTTTTACGTGCGGCAACGGATGCCGACGATGTTGGCGTACATACATACGCACGCGTGCGACGTCGGCGACCGGCGACGTCGGCTCTTTCATGCCTGGACAAAGGTACATACAGAACTGTCTAAATCCAACTTGCCTCAAGTGCTTGCTAGCTCATGAACTGATGATCGATATGTGCCAATCATAAGGGATGCATGCATCCCTATCAGCCAAGTCTTTCTGATTTGTCAAAGAAACAATATTCTAATCTCCTGAACTGCTATTAAAAATTGAAGTCATGGCAATGACTTGCGAGCTTTACTCCTCTCAAGCGGAGCATGAGGTCTTCCTCTTTACATGCTCTGTAAAGTTATTATATTATTATATATCCATGCATCGTAAAGGGGTCAGTTAGGAATTCAAGAACCTTCTCTAATACAGTTTTGGCTCTCTAAATTATTTTGTTCTCCTACGTCTGCATAGCCGTAAAGGACAGTTTTAAAGCTTTTTCAAGTGTTAAATTGCATAGTTTTCTTTTCTTAAACAGGTATACTGCCGTTGTAACGTTAGTACGAGCACTATACTAATGTTGCCAATATCAGCACGACAACACGAATATAACATCTCGGAATACGCATGCCCCGCCGCATGTTCCCTAAATTTTTGGAGTCCGTTTCCAGTAGCACTCGATGCAGACCCCACGCCCCGAGCCAATTTAACACCATCCCGGCAAGCAAATGCTTCAGCGGCAAGAGCGTCTGAAACATGACTTGCCTCCTCACGCACAAACTCCCCCCGATCTCCTCTGATCACCGCCCAAAGACTCCGTCAGAAGAAGCTCCAGCGAAACTTCCATCAGCATTCACTTCGTACCATCCATTTGGTGGTGGTTTCCATCTCTCCGCCATTGCCGGTACATTAGGCTTATGCGGTTTAACCATCCATGCATGCCGTCTCCATAGAAACTTCCCTCGCCAACGGACTGCAGCAGAGGTGTTCCATCCGTTTCCCCTGTTGGGAAATCACGTGGTCCAATGAAAATCCACGATGGTCCCTTAGCCGAAACCCTAGGCGACTTCTATATAAGGAGGAGGAGGGTCCCCCTATATACAAGAAATCACAATAGCAATAAAGAATTCTGTCGTCGCTCTCCCTAAACCTGTGTCTCTCTTTCTCTCTCTATTCTCCAATTCAGATCTGTTCGGGAACTCCGGACTATTCGATAGCGAGGTTCCTTAACACGTTATCAGCACGAAGCTCTATCGGTGATCAGATTTGAAAGGTGAGAAAGGTGGGTTTTTTCGGCGATTGAATCTAAACGCTTGTCGTTTCTATGCACGCATCTATCCTACGCATCTTGTACTGTATTCGTCACGTGGCACGAAGCTACACGACGATCGATCGAAGCTACTCGTCATGAAGCTATAGTATTTTCCTTTCATCCAGAAAAGAGAAGAAAACATAGAAAGCTGTCGTCTGCCTCGGCACCGCGCCCGCAGCGCATCGCAGCCTGCCGTCACCCGAATAGCCCGCGCCCAGTGGCGCCGCCGCCTCGGCTTCCTTGGCGGCACACAGCGCCGCGACGCGTCGCCGCTCCAGCTCGCAGCCGCCGTGCCCAGCGCCACCGGCCGCGCAACACGGAAGAAACGCGCGCGCCTCGTTGACCCTGCCGGCGCCGAGCCACCATGCGCGCTGGCCGCCGTGTGCCGTACCTCGGCCTTGGCGTCGCCGCCCGCCAAGACCGCGCCCAAAGCACGGCGGCGGCGGTGCTCGCGACGGCGCATGAAGTAGCGGCGCGCGCCGCCGGCCGGCGGCGCCCGCCAAGCACGAAACGGCGACCATCCGTTGCTCGGCGGCGGCGCCGCGACGGCGCCGAAAGAAGTGGTGGCGCCCGCCGAAGCCCGGCGGCGACCATCCATTGCTCGAAGTGGCGACGGCGCTCGCGACGGCGCCCAAAGAAGTGGCGGCGCCCGCCTGAAGCCGAAGTTGCGCCCGCCCAAAGCACGGCGGCGACCGTCCATTGCTCGAAGTGGCGGCGGCGCTCACGACGGCGCCCGTAGAAGCTGCGGCGGCACCGGTGGTGCCCGACGGCGACGGTGGCGCCCGGCGAACCCGCCGACGCGTCCGGTCCGGCCGTCGCCCTCCGGTTGGCCTCGCCGACGCCGCCGCCTCTCCTCGCCGTGCCGCGCCCGCGCCCGCGCCTCCCTCGCCGCGCCGCCTCCCGTTGGCCCGCCTCCGTGCGCGCGAGGATAGAATGGCGGCTAGGGTTGGAATGCCGTGATTAAAGGCATGCGCTGTGGGCTAAAGGCCCAAGAGGCCAGACGGGAGAAAGAAAGCAGCCCGGAGGCCTATCGGCCTGGAAAAGAAAAGAAAAAAAAGAAAGAAAAGAAAGGGAAGAAAAAAATAGCAGAAAATTTGGAAATTTGCTAGAAAATTCCAGAATATTATTTGACTCTGGTTTTAATTTTTCTAAACTTTATTCTCTGCATTTATGAATATTCTTTATAAATTTTTGAATCCATTGCTTTATTTAGCATACTGCAATGCATGGCAATTTATTTTCTGCACTTTATGTTTTTGCAACCTTTTTTTCTATTAGATTACACGTAGTAATCTAATGTTAGAATTTTGAAATCATGCAGATGTCCGGTATCGTGAATCGTGAGTTTGAAGAACTGGCCCCGCACGGTCAGAACTACCTCACTTGGGCATCGGACGTGAAGATCGTGTTTGGGGGCAAGAAGCTCCGTGCAGCGATTGGTCTAGGGTCCTCGCAGGACGAGAAACCTACCGCCGAGCAGAACGATCAAGCCTTGCACTTCCTCAGGCACCACCTCTCAGCCACTTTAAAGAATGAATACATGGCTGAGGAGAGTGCACTTGAGCTTTGGACTGCACTTCAGAAGTGGTTTGAGAAGCTCAAGTACACCATCTTGCCCCAAGCACAACAAGATTGGGTCCGCCTGAGGTTTGCAGACTTCAAAACAGTGGCCGAGTACAATTCTACCTTGCACAGAATTTGTACCAATCTCTCCCTATGTGGCAAGAAGATCACTGATGAAGAGAAGATTGAGAAAACTCTCTCTACCTTCCACCCAAATGCTATCCAGAGTGCACGCAGCTATCGTCAGGACGCATACAAGGAGTATAGCGAACTGATTGATGTAATGTAAGTTGCAGAATCGTAAGACAATGTTCTACGCAAGAACTATGTCTCGCAGCCACCTGGAAGGGGCACTGGCACAGAAGTCAATGCCAATAGCTATAAGATGAGAAAGCTCATTCATAGAAAGAAGGGCAAGCAGGGTGGAAAAGAGAGGTCTCAGGCCAAAGGAAAGTTCAAAGCCCCAGTGAAGAAGGATGACAAGGAAAAGGCGCACGCCAAGCAGTATGGACAGCAGAACCAAACGTGCTTTAGGTGCGGCACTTGGAGACAGTGGTCGAAGATATGTCGGGAATTCAATAAAGTGATCAACGCCTATCAGGCTAAGAGGAAGGCAAAAGAAAACGCCCCAGCAGAGGCGCACTTCGCTAAGATCGGTGATGATGATGCCATGGATGAAGATACCCCACTTGTCTCATCCTCACAGAATAGCCTGGACATCGATGCTGCAGCCAATATTATGGCAAATGAAGAGAAAACTTCTGTTGATGATATAGAAGCAGAAATTAATGCATATTTTACAGATTATGTTGAATGCATTTTTTAGATTATGGTTGTTAGCAAATTCTTTTGAATAATGAATTGTAAGCTCTAGAAGAGCATACTTCTCTCATGAATAAATATGCAATTTATTCTTTATTCCAGTATTCTTTAATTTGCAAGCAATGTTTGGATTATTTTGCCTCTATCTGATTAGAATCATATTTCTTTTACTAGAAATCGTGTAGCGCCCAAATGGAAGAGATATGCATTGTTGATAGTGGCACAACAAATACCATCTTAAGAGAGTCTAAATACTTCCAGTCGATCACGAAGAACGCTGGAAAGATAACTACGATCGCAGGAAGCGATTCATATATAATAGGCTCTGAAAGAGTCACTATTATATTGCCTATGGGTACAACTTTGGTAATTGAAGAAGCCCTTTTGTACCCTGAATCAACGCGCACTCTCTTAAGCTTCAAAGACATCCGCGCCAATGGTTTTCATGTAGAAACCAATGAAGAAAATGGCAAAGAATACTTGTGCATTGTGAAGCACACGGTATGTGGAAAAATGGTATTAGAAAAATGTCCCTCATATGAATCTGGTTGTACTACACGAATATTCATGCACCCGAAGTGTATACTTCCTTGAAGACTGTTTTTAGAAGCTCTAAGTTATTTTCTTTATGGCATGGTAGATTAGGTCATTCTGGTCTTAGAATGATGAGAAATATAGTGAACAACTCACAAGGTCATGGCATTAATGTTAAAAATTTCCCGAATCATGAAGATTTTGTGTGCCCTGCATGTGTCACCGGGAAATTAATAACTAGACCCTCTGTCATGAAAGTGCAAAGTGAAATTCCTGCATCCCTGGAACGCATCCAGGGGGATATTTATGACCGATTCAGCCCTTGTCGTACGTTTGATACTTTATGGTGCTCATTGATGCTTCCTCGAAATGGTCGCATGTATGCTTATTGTCAACAAGAAACCATGCTTTTGCAAAGCTGATCTCGCAGATCATAAGAATTAAGAATGCTTTCCCTGATCATCACGTGAAGTCCATTAGAATGGACAATGCCGGAGAATTTACTTCAAAGACATTTGATGATTATTGCACGGCAACAGGGATAGCAGTTGAGTACTCCGTACCGCACGTCCATACGCAGATTGGACTAGCTGAAGCACTAATAAAAAGGATTAAGTTCATTGCCAGACCGCTTTTGCAGAGTTGTAACTTGCCCAACACTTGTTGGGGACACGCAGTCCTGCACGCAGCAGCTCTCATCAATTTTAGACCTTCGGCCTACAACATCTATTCTCCTATGCAGCTTGTGCACGGGATCATCCCGAAAATCTCCCATCTCATGAAATTTGGGTGTATGGTATATGTTCCTATACCACCCCCTCAGCGGACTGCAATGGGCCCTCTCCGCAAGTCTGGGATATACGTTGGTTATGAGAGTGCATCCATAATCGTATTTCAACCCATGATCGAGACTTGCATCTGACCGATTCATTTGCATTTTTGACGAGGATCGTTTCCGTCATTAGGGGAGGAAATCAACCTTTGGATGAAAAATGCCGAAATCATATGGCATTCCATCGATCCCCGCGCATGAACCCCGCACTAATGAAGCAAATCAAGAAGTCCAGAAGATAATTGATTTGCACAATTTAGCAAATGAACTGCCTGATCATTTTTGTGATCTGAAGGGTGTGGTTAAGTCACATGTATCCGCAAGGAATGCACCAGAGAGGGTGGAAATACCAAAGAAAATAGAAGGTATCCCTCAACCTGTTCAGAGGCCTCAAAGAAAAAGAACAGGAAATCTGTCTCCTCAAACCCAAAGTACCCGGAGACGTCTGGAGAAAACTGGGCGAGAGGACTTACCACAACCAATCAAGAAAATACCCCAAGGAAAGAAGGGGAGCCAGTTGATACCTGGCACTGGAAAGAAGCCGACGGAAAAGGCAATTCCAGACTTGAATCTTCCACTACAGGAAGCCGCCAGAAATAATGTGTGCGCACACATAGGCGATGAAAAGCTAAAGGAACTTGCTCCTGCAATAGGGAATAGCAGTGAGGAGCAAGTAGAAGTGCATGAAGCACCCCATGAAGAAATGGCCATAAACTTTGTAATAACAGGAGAATCCCTGAATAGAGCAACAACCAACGTTGATGCATACTTCACAAAGAAGATTGCCTCGATCATTGATCATGATCCCGAGCCTGCATCTCTAGCAGAGTGCAAGAAAATGCTAGATTGGAAAGAATGGAAGAAGGCAATCACTGCAGAGTTAGTCTCTCTGAACAAGAGAGAGGTGTTTGGGCCCGTATACCGCACACCTCCCCATATAAACCCTGTAGGTCACAAATGGGTCTTTGTTCGGAAGAGGAATGAAAACAACGAAGTTGTAAGGTACAAGGCAAGGCTCGTAGCTCAGGGTTTCACTCAACGCCCTGGAGTTGATTATGAAGAAACCTAATCACCGGTCATGGGAGGAATTACCTTTAGATATTTGATCTCAATGGCAGTCAACTTGAAGTTGAGAATGAAGCTAATGAATGTTGTCACAGCATATTTGTATGGAAACTTGGATTCGGAGATATACATGAAAGTACCGGAAGGTATTCCTATCCCGAACCAAGACGGAGCAAATAGAAACCTGTATAGTGTGAAATTGGAGAAATCACTGTATGGGCTAAAGCAGTCAGGAAGAATGTGGTACAATCGCTTGAGCGACTTTCTCTGCAAGAAAGGCTACACAAACAGCGAAGATTGTCCATGTGTGTTTATACAGCGATCCCTGAATGGATTCTGTATAATCTCCGTCTATGTAGATGACTTGAACATCATTGGGACGGATGAAGAAATTGAAGAAGCATGCTCATACTTGAAGTCTGAGTTTGAAATGAAGGATTTGGGTAAAACCAAGTTTTGTTTAGGCTTGCAGCTTGAGCATGTCCAAGGAGGAATCTTGGTACATCAATCAACCTACATGCAGAAAGTGTTGGAAAGATTTGGCTTTGAAAAGGTACATCCTGCAAAGACTCCAATGGTCGGAAGGTCACTCCAAGCAGACCTAGACCCATACAGACCTAGATAAGAGGGGGAGGAAGTCCTGGGAGCAGAATTCCCATATCTGAGTGCAGTTGGAGCGCTCATGTACCTTGCGAATAGCACTAGGCCGGACATTGCGTTCGCCGTGAATTTGCTAGCTCGGTACAGTGCAGAACCCACCAAAAAGCATTGGAAAGGGATCAAGGACATCTTCCGTTACCTCCAAGGAAGCAAAGATCTCAGTTTATTCTTTAGAAGAAACAATGAACTGAATTTGGTTGGCTACGCCGATGCTGGGTATTTATCAGACCCGCATACTGGCAAGTTCCAAACTGGCTATGTTTTCCTATGTGGAGGAACAACAGTTTCCTGGAAGTCGTCTAAGCAGACCCTTGTCTCGACGTCGACAAACCACTCGAAAATCATTGCTTTGTATGAAGCATCTCGTGAATGTGCATGGCTCAGAAGAATGGTTCACCACATCCAGAAGTCATGTGGCTTGAACATTGAGCAAACTCCCACGATCATTATATATATGAAGATAATGCAGCTTGTGTTGCTCAAGCACAGATGGGTTATGTAAAGAGCAATCTCACGAAGCATATCAACCCCAAGTTCTTCTATGCTCACGAATTGCATAAGATGAACGAGATCAAGATATTGCATACTAAGTCATGTGAAATCTTACAGATTTGTTCACTAAATCACTCCCAGCATCTACCTTTGAAAGGTGCGTTAAAGGAATTGGAATGATGAAACTTAGAGAAGTGCAGATTTCAGGGGGAGATATTTCACATACTCCCACATGAATCTCGAATATGAAGTTTGAATACCCAACATGAATCTCGAAGATTAGCAATTGAAGTTTGGGTGAATTGTACTCTTTTCCCTTAGCAAGTTTTTCATGAAGTTTTCTTGCATAAGGTTTTAATGAGGCAATTCGTGCAACATAGTAAGCGTATGCTATGTACTCTTTCTCCAAGTATTTTTCCCACTGGGTTTGTCTGGAGTTTTAATGAGGCATATGAATCTCACGGCAAAGGGCCCAAGGGGGAGTGTTGGGAAACCACGTAGCCCAATGAAAGCCCACGATGGTCCTTTAGCCGAAACCCTAGACGACTACTGTATAAGGAGGAGGGGGTCCCCCTATGTACAAGAAATCAAAATAGCAATAAAGAATTCTATCGTCGCTCTCCCTAAATCTGTGTCTCTCTTTCTCTCTCTGTTCTCCAATTCAGATCTGTTCGAGAACCCCGGACTATTCGATAGTGAGGTTCCTTAACATCCACCATGCCGTCTATCATTACGCGCTGTCCATATAGCCCACATGCTGCAAAGGATAAGTGCTGAGTTATACCTTGGACAGAGATTATCATCTAGAAGGCCTCTGAACCAAGTCGCCGGATGCAATAGAGGTAGCTTCACACCAGTGTGATCCCTCAAAGCTCCCCAAAACATACGGGCAAAAGTGCATTCAGGATACATATGGCTATGCAATCATCATCCGAAGAGGAGATTGCAGATGCAGTATTACAATTTAATATCTTTATGGCTATGATTCTACGCAATGATAGAGAGAATCGACCTCGACAAGTCAAGGTGAGCCGTATATTAGATTTGCATATAGGAATATACCCCATATGCCTATATAAGAAATTTACGTACAAGCACATCTCTAAGCATATCTTGACAAATCCATGTACAAGTGTACACATCTCTAAGCATTCATAGGCGACATGCATTTCTCCAAGCATATGTATATATAGAGCATACCATGCACAATGGCATGCTTTTTCTTCATCTTGTATAATTTCTCTGACTTATGCCCTTCAGTGCATTGCCTGGTTTCTGATTGGTTGTTTTTATTTGCCCTTGATTTGTTTCTGTTGAGTATGGTGACTCGTACTGATTGAATACGAATAGGCTACACTAGCACAAATTAAAAATTCTACCGCATAAACCAGGATGCCAAATAAATAAGAGATCATAGATCGTTACCACTAGACGCGCAGTGCAGCGGAAGGAGAGTTGAAGCAGCCTAATTCAACGTAGCGTCCGTCCTCGAACAGTTATTGATTATCCTCGAGCGGTGGTCGAATGTCACAAACAGTCATCTTGATCAACACCGCAGTAGCAGCAATGCTTCTACCGAAGTCTACACGTTCGGAGAAAGAATGCCATGCGTCGATGTGCTAGCACCAATGCACATGGCAGTGCCGAGCAGTGACGGCTAGGGTTTCAGTGGGTGCGTTAGTACAACAATTGTCTTACCCTAGCCATCACGTACTCCCTTTATATAGTCCCTCAATGGAACCCTACGTTAGAGGCCTAACCAAGGTATTAATTGTGTGGTCATATAGGTTCATGCATATTCGGTCGTGGCCTAAAAAATCCTTTCGGCCCATAAGTCGGCAGCGGCCTCTAGCAAGACATAGCGACTCCTAAATATATACACATATCATATCGGACGAACCTATATAGTGCTCATGTACTGATCCTTTTGCCTCCTGATGCTGTTGGAACAGAACGTCAAAAATCGTTAGGATAATTTTCTCTTTATTACTTCTCGCTCTGTTCTCTTACAAAATTCAGGTCTACCTCTATATTTATACCAAAAACTACAACCCTTACAAACGGAATAGGATTCCACTTCCTTGTCCTAATCGAACTCCTTGCTTTAACCGGACTCTTACCAAAACTTCTAACTGATTACAAGATTATCTCTAACATTTTTCCCTTTAATCTTGTAACATTTAATTTCTAACTCAACTCTATCTAATCTTCCAAATTTTCCTTAGATTTTCTTCTCTCCAATCTCTTCCTTTTCAACCCTCTATTTCCTTGTGCCGTCCAATAACTTGTTACTCGTTCCGTATGCTCGAACTCATTCGCGTTGTCTCGCCTGCGTACATAAAACAACATCCTCCTCTCCCGAGTCACCTACACCTGCACCCACCTGGTGTTTCTGCGTTCTCCTGACGCCTATGCTGCACCCACCTGGTGCCTCTGCGTCTTCCTGACGTCTGTGCTACGGTACTACGGAAAAGACATGAAGAGAAACAAAATACGAGCATTGAATTATTGTTGTTTTTTAGAGCCTTTCTCTGCACCGCCATGTCCTGTTGACGCTGCACTGCTCCGCGCCTCCTCGCGCTAAGAACGGAAGCTGCTTCTTTGACTTCTTTTGCTTATGCAGTGCTTGAAATGCCTGTGTTGCTAGCGCTTGTCTTGCTTACGCAGTGCCGAAGGAAGTCCCTCACGTTGCTAGCACTTATCTTGCTTGCGTTACCTCTTCCTTTTTCCTGCCCACGCCGAAGTCCGGCACGCCGCCCAACCCAACGACTGCGTCTCCGTAGAATACCGTGACCGTGACGTTCTCCCAGGCCCCAGCAGTGTCCCGTCGCACAGGACTCTCTTTTTCCTTTTCGTCAATGCCGCCTCGCGTCCGTCTGCACGTGCTCCTGCTTTGTCTGTTCTTCTCACAGCAGCTGCCGAAAGCTTGATGAGGAGGGCGTCTTGCTGCTGCCTTGCGTCACGCGGCCTCCTGCACTACTTTGCGCGCCGCTCGATTTGATTACGCCGCTTGGAGTTGCTCGGGAATCTTCATAGCTGCCACGCACGCTCAGATATCCGCGTCGCACAGCCGCAGCCGCCCACGGACACGCTTTTTTTTTCTCGTGCGGTCGTTCCAGCCGTACGTCTCCGTCTGATTGGCCATCTCTGGGAGCCTCCTCCCAGGTGGCTTGATAAAAAAACCTTAAGCTCTGATACTAATTGTTAGAATAGAACGTAAAAAATCTTAGGATAATTTTCTCTTTATTACTTCTCGCTCTTTTCTCTTACAAAACTCAGGTCTACCTTTGTATTTATACCTAAAACTACAACCCTCACAAACGGAATAGAATTCTACTTTTTTGTCCTAATCGAACTCCTTACTTTAACCAGACTCTTACCAAAACTTCTAACTGATTATAAGATTATCTCTAACAGATACCAGATCAAACTCAAGGCGAGAAACGTGCCATCCTATGATAACTCGATCATTTCTGTAGTAGATTACTTAGTTGCAATTAACTCATCGATCACATTTCGTATGACTATGCACTTCCTTAATCCAACTACATTGAGGGGCCAGAGATATCTCTCCCGTTATATAAGAGGGGCAAATTCTATCTTGATCGCTCATATTCCTCCACATGTTTCATAGTAAACCCAAAAGCTAGCTTCATGACTACCCAATTACAGAGTAGCGTTTAGCAACCCTCAAGTATACTATTACACATATAGGAAACCATAATAATCTCATGTCTAAGGATCCTACATACATTATGTATGAGACCAACTGATGACAATTAAGAATATAACAATTCCCATAGTGTCTTATGATGGGTCATTTCAACACCATGTTCTCCAATATTTGTCCACATTTTGATTTGATATCCCTATGTGATCCGTGAAATGTGATCATCAATCAATACATATGATGACCTATAAATCACGATTGTCCCACATAATGATATAAGGTCAGGGATAATTTACAATAATATCAAACCATAAATAAAGAGTTTCACAAATAAGTTACATACTTATTGATCGATACTAATGATATTTATTCAAGGGACAAAATAATCATATTATTCCATAAATATAGACGTGATACAATCATCCACATGATTACCTCGAGGGCATATCGCTAGCACATATAGTCTTTTAAGATTTAGAAAGATGTACTATAAGCAGTCCTAGATGAATCCTAATAGGATTATGATTCCTACTTCCCTTTGAAGGAGGAAGAAGAGGGCTATATAAACGGATGGGATGGTCATGAAAAACCCAAACAAAAAGAACCAAGCAAGGGGAGCTCATCCATCGTAGAGGTGCACAAGAGGATTAGATACTATGTTATTCTTTAGTACTAGATTCTTGTATATGGCAAAGATCCTACCGTCCTACAAGGTTCGAGAGGTTATGAGAGATCAACAATCACTTGTAATCTTTTGAGGTTGAGTTTACAGAATTTGCGATCGGCTTTTTCAAATCTTTCTCTCTCATAGTGATTGCTTCATCGTTGTTACTTTGGTTCTCTATGAGATTCATCTTTTTCGTTCTTGAGACCATGCACGCTCGTATTGTATCTCACAAAATTTTGATCTAATATAGGGGCAACTACGCATAAGAAGGGGTATTAGAGTGTAAAAAATGGTACCAGAGTCAGGACCGGATTATCATATTTGTGAGAATGTTGGTATAGCGTCAGATGGTACAAAATTAAGATCGATGTCGATGATGTGGAATCAAGTGGAGATATTTGACAGCAGAGAAAATTTTAGCATGTGGCAATGTGTGTTAAAGGATGTCCGTATCTAGCAAGAGTTAATCGCTACTCTTGAAGAGGACAACCCGAAAAAGAAGTCCACTGAAGACTCGAAGTTGATGGAGTAGAAGACTGTCTGTTTATGTATGCATGCGTGTACTTTAAGTGAAAGTGCTATATTGTGAATATCGGTAGATAATTCTACTTGCTGCATGAAACTTCCTTAATAAATGCGCAACTTCAGCATTGAAATACATAAGTTAGGGAATAGACAATAACTAATGTCAACCTTGGGTATACTCGATTATACATACTTAAGCTTAGCATGAATTAGTTTTGGGAAGAACATATGAATGGTTGAAATATTTGTTCGGAAATGGGAATTTCAATATGATAGACCAGAGGGGTTACCTTTGTTATTTTGGTATAAAATCAAAGCTAAAAACTAAAGTTTTGACGTGAACAAGTTATTAATATCATCTATAAAATATGAAGGATGTACTTGCACATAGTGTAAGGAGAGTTCTCACCCTGGTCAATTAAGGACCGAACGTAGTGTTGTATAATATAAGATATTCGTGTAACCATAAGTACTATTTATAGGGTGGTTCTAACCTACTAAGTTACCTAGAACTAACTTTACACATTAGAAGGCTGAAGTAGTATGGGCATTCTAGGTAGGTTTGCTCGAAGGGGTTCCCTCACTGAGGTATTGGGGCTAAAGCTTTCCGATACAACGGTGCATGCTTTGCTATGGGGGAAAACGGTTATAACAGAGCGTAAATTGTCATTGATATTATGTTTATGAGAATTTTATTTCTACCACCATAGCAAGGGTCAAACATCATCGGGCTGATGCAAAGTTAGGTCTATGTGATATAACGATTTTGTCATGATCTCTCTGTCGCACACCAAAGGAAGTGTGTTAGTATAATAGCTTGGAAATAAGAGTTGGTTATCTCTTATGGGTAAAGTTGTACGCCTCTCTAGAGTGTAAGTCTTTTCGAAAAGCCATGCTCGCAGTCATGAAAGACTTGGTGCACTGACACTAGTTGGTTTTGAATTTTAAGAAAAAAGTTTGAATTGAAAAATGATGGGTAACCATGTTTTAGATGTTATGCCAGATATAGCAGTTAATAGATAATCACAATTATGTAAGATTGTGATTTGCTCATATTTATGTTATATACTTGTTATTTACATCTATGTCAACCGCTCTTTACAAATTCCGTTTTGCAATCTACTACTTGTTCTTGTTGAATAAATTTCTCTTTATTGGGAACATGGTAGGATAGCCATTCATATGACATAGCCGTGCATATACTTATAATTGTGATACATTACAAGTCTTTCTGAGTACAAATGTAATCACCCTTACTTGTTGATATTCAGATGATAAAGAAATCGCCTCCTCCAACGATTCATATTATACCGCAGGTTTCGGGAAATATGATGACAATCTCTTCTAGGGCTTGATGTAGTCGGTTTACCTTTTGGATTTTTGGGTCGAGGCATACCGCTGGACTCTGATATTTATTTTGCCACTTTCGGCTGCACTCTTGTTCATTTGGCCCAATGGCCCTGTTTATTGTAAGAACTATGTACCGTTTGTATATAAGACCTATATTTTAATATCTATGACATGCTGTGTATGGATGTGATGACAATATTGTGAATGTGTGTACTAGGGGACGTATATGGTGAAAGCTAGCAAATGGTGAAATCATGAAAGTAGGCAATTAGGAGTGTTAGATTGACCTTGGATGGACCAGATTCAAGTAAAATCCCACCTTCTCCACTTAAACACCCTTTTACACATAACCCCTAGAAAAAGTGCCTACCTCCCTCCCGAATCCATACGGCTACTTCATTCCCCGATTGATCGCTTTGTCTCTTCGCCTGCCTGCCTCCCTCCCGACTCCATGCGGCAGCCGTCTCCGCCGTTCACCGTCCACCTGAGAGCGCCTCTAGATGATAGCGGGCGAGCGCACGAGCCAGGAGCACAGGAGCGACTTGCCTCCCTCCCTCCCGACTCCGCACGCACGTTGGCTCCGCCCTTCACCGTCCACCCCGAAGGCGCCACCGCACGCATGCCGCTTCTGCCCGTCGCCATTCGACCTGGCGCCTCCGTCCTCACCTTGTCGACGGTGCCCTCCTTCCTGGCACCTCCACCTTCCACCCTAGCGCTGCCTCTGCCCTCAACCCTGTGCAGCGCGTCGCAATCAAAGTAGAAGAAATGTAGTATGCGATTATGGTCCTGGGACCAATTGATGCACATCGCAAAGCTTTGTGTGTGTGTGTGATTATGATCCTCTCTTGATTGGGGGATTGCAGGGGGAGCTTATGCAAAAGAACAGTTGGGATAAGCTCTCATGTCCCTCCTTTTTCCTGGACTCCATTTTGATGCCAGTGTAATGATGTGCAATGCTAATCTTGTTTCATGATTGTAATGTATGTTTCTCCCTATCAAATCATGCAGTAAAATTTTTGTTTGTAATGTTTGCACATTGTGTACAAAATTTATTTTGTTTGATAATTTGAATAAGTTCTGTTGTCTCTTCTTTTCCTGGTCTTTGATTTGTGAAATGCATTGCGATACTAGCTCTAACCTTGTAATGATGTGCAGTGCAATCCTCGGCTCATGTGGTGCTGCTACCTTATCACTGCTAAATTCTGCATTAAAAATTTTATTATACTATATGTGAATATTTTCTTTTGGGGAATCAAGGATGTGATGGTCAAGAGTATCTGTCAGATAAGTACAAGGACGCTGGTCCTTCATGATCTTGGAATGCTGCATAATCTTGTAGAAAATTGGAGCCAACAAAAACAACAGCATTTACATTATAGTAACACCTTTGTTCGAAAACTCTGCATCAGGTATGAAAGCCAAAACATGAAGAATCAAAAGCTCCAAACTTTTTATGTGTGAAATGCAAAGAACAGTTTTCATCATGCCTGAATGATAGGACTTTTGATAGTTGTTAGGCATACGACAACGGGTTCAAGTGCGAGAAACTGTTCGCTCCGACAAAGAGTAGCAATGCTCCAACTGGGCTACTAAGCTAAGGATCACGGAAAATGGTCTTCATGTAAGTAAATTTCTTCTTGTAGTTATAGTGATTAGCAGCTTCAGATTCCTAGTTCTTCTGAATTCAGTGTAATTGTGACTTTTTCACACACTAGTATAGTGCCAGTGCTAACGCTACGACGGCAGTACATCTGCTTATCAATTAAATAAAAGATAAGTATGAATATAACACTTAATAATAAATAATCTTGTGATCACATTGTACGTACTACATATTTGGAAGGAGAGCGAATCAAACAAGGAAATAAACAGGGAGGATCTGCATGCAAGGAAACCAGACTTGAATTGCCAAAACTGTATGTACTACATATTTGGAAAGAGAGCGAATCAAACAAGGAAATAAATAAGGAGGATCCGCATGCCCGAAGGTGTTGCCCTTGATCTCCTCCCCGTACCGCGCTCGCCAGCATCGCCTCCGCGAGCGCGGCGTCGATAGCCTCCGCCGCCTCCCGCTCTGCGCGAAGGTACGCGTCCATCTCCGACAGGCCAATCGCGCGCCTCAAGCTCCTGGTGTAGTCGACGCCGGGCGGGTCGAACGCCGCGCGGGCAGCAGTATGTCATCCTGGAAAGCTGGACCAATAATGGCTTCCCTAATTGTCATCCAAATATGAATGCTAACATATAGCACCATTTGTGCGTCCTGATTGAGGCTAATTATTATCAGAATATCTGTTACTTTCCATAGTGTATTTAGGAATAAGTCCTTAAATGAACACATTCCTTATATAATATTTTTCGCTAAATAATATTATCAAATGGGTTTAGATTTACAACATAAATTCCATATATATAGTTCAATTGAAATATATATGTGCGGGCTCTCCTGTTGTGGGCCACATGAATAAATGAGTTAGACACATTAAACAACGGCCATCGGATGTGGGTGAGTAAAACTGAGGAAAGATCTGAGATGTTCATTTTGATGAATGCAAGTTTCTGGGGACGTGTTGCTGGGTGCACGAACATTGGGCCATCTCTAATGAGGTGCATTATTTAGGGTGGACGTAAGAAAAATTGCTTAGGTGCATTATAAAGGGGTATAGATTAAAGCACATTTCTCATAAGCATCTTGAGCTGTAATGAACTTATGACTACTGAACCCCATGCTAATATCACACTTATCTATTACATTAACCAACAATGTTTGAAAATAATGACTCATTTTCATGTCAGCTAATATCAATGCTGCATCATAAGTTCAAAGTTCTAACAACTCATCACAGAAAGATCTAACAACTCATCACAGAATGACTTCAAACAAGCAAAAACATGTATTTGGTTCCTAGAACAGTAAGAAACTACTTCGTTTAGATGAGTTTCTACTGCTTCACCACACCAGGACAACAATACCTACAAAAAGACATAAGCAAATGAAGATGATTAATTTTCAGATATAGTAGCTAGCATTTTTTTCATTCATATATTAATCTGAGATAAATATTTACCTGTAGCTACAATTGTAATGGGTTGTTAGGGCAGTTACGACTATCATGAGTGCCAACCATCTTGCACTTGTTGCACTTGCAAAGCTGACGACCTTGCACTTTATGCACCTCTACCTCCGTGTTTCGCTTTTGCTGCTGCCCTCCTTTTTTGTCCTACTTCCCACCCTTGTCTAAATGGCCCTTAATCCTTTTGCTTCTCCCCTTTGAATGAACATCAGTTGGAGGGTTTCTATTTGGGGAGGTATCGCACAGCCAACATAGGCCTTGAATTCTTCTTGTCTGCTAGTATGCATTGCTGGAACCTTTTGAGTTACATTATTTTTCAGGTCGCGAACACGAGTCCTCAATTCTTCCATAACATCATCGGATTGTTGGGCCAACAATATGGCCTCATCCAATGTTTGGCGCATCTCCGAAACTAGTTTTTGCTTTTTCATTTCACGATAACGTGTACACTTCTCTTCCAGCAAGTTCTTGTTCCCATCATACATAGGAGACCTTTTAACCATGTTCTTCCACCTGTATTTAATGAAATGGCTTGGAAGCTCCGTCAACTTTTCATTTCACAAAACCATACGGATATGTTGACAAGGAATTCCATGTGCCTCAAATAGCATGCAAGAACACTGAGTGGTTTTCAACTTGCCTTCTTGTGACATGCTATCAATAGTGCATAGATCTCTGGCTGCAACCAACTCCTTTTGAAAATCTTTGAAGACCACATGGGTGAATATCTCACTTGTATGCTTCTCTATACCCCAAGTTGTAATCAAAGTTGGCGTTGAATGGAGGCTTTCATTATCAGCCTTGAGCTCATTCTCGCGCTATTCTTCCACGGCTGTATTAAACCTTATCCAAAACTCCACCAAGGCATGCTTGTAACCAATAAAATGGTTAAAAAATGAGTTCGCACTTTCTGACCTTGAAGTGGTCCTCATGATTTCAGCCAAAAATACACCCCTGAAATATGCAGGTACCCAAGTCTTACGGATGTGATATCTATTGGCCAACCACTCATTGCCCTCCAAACATAATTCGGAAATCATGTGTAACCACCTCTCCTCAAATTCTTCAGGCATTTCTGAGCCCCACACACAACAGTTGACAACACTGTGGAAATGCGTGTTGTCTCTCGACGAAGGACCAACCTTGTCTGGAAGCTTTCTCATTATGTGCCACATGCAAAACCTATGGATAGTTGTCGGCAAAACTTCCCTAATAGCAACCTTCATGCTACCATCTTCATCGGTTACTATTAGCCTAGGTGTTGCACCTTCCATTGCCTTCAAGAATGCTTGTAACACCCATTTATATGAATCTATCTTCTCAACAATTATCAATCCAGCACCAAACAACAGACTAGACCTATGATGGTTTATTCCAATGAATGGGCAAAATTTCATACCATATTGGTTGGTGCTATATGTAGAGTCGAAAGACACCATCTCTCCAAATAGAGCATAGTTCTTCCTGCTTGAAACATCAGCCCAGAACACATGGGTAAGCCAATTTTTCTCATCGAGAACATAATAAAAAAGAATGCTGGGCTGATAAGATTATGCTTTCTGAGGTTGTCGATGAACATATGGCCATCCGAATCCCTTAATATTTATCTCAACTCACTGTAGTAATTTTGTAGGTCTCTCTTTGTGCACCCTACTAACTGAAATCCACCCTCGCTAATACGAAGCAATCGAAAGGCTCCAGAAGGGCCAATGCTTGCTGTATGACATGTGAACAATGTGTTCTTGGCCTTTTCATTGACTTCCCTATTAGACTTGATTAAATGCAGCTTAGATGGTGACACTAGGTTATGTTGATGTTCTACCACAAATTCTGAAATTGAGTACATGCCATCTTCGGTACGCTTTACATTAATCATGGCCGGACAACCACATCTAGTGACCTTTTTCGTGAATGTCCTTTTGTTCGCACACATAACCTTCTCGCCTTCCTTTTTCTCTGAGCGAAAGCCTTCCTTAGAGCACAAGTAACGCTTCCACGTCACCACACCATTCTTGGTACATCTCTACCCAATTCTCACAGAAAATCCAACAATGTGAGCGTAATCCTTGTAAAACTTTTCGACAGCCTCCAGATTCTCAAATGTTATGCCCATAATTGGAGTTATTTCATTGTTAAAATTTGGTGTACATGATGAACCCTACGATTACGAGACAACATTGTCACGGTAGGTACCAATTGTTCCATGTAAAAACATGATAATGTTGATAAATCAACTCACACAGAATGGGCCGCTACTGCTCCTTCCTTTTTTGGGGGTAGTAAGGTTATCTAAATCTTTCGAGGGAGAGTTGATTTCTGCTATCGATTGTGCATCAGCGATTGGATGGATAGGCAAAGCCATGTCCCAAGCATTGTCCACAGGCTCCATCTATCAACCAAAAAGAACTAGTGTTAATCAATTGAACAGAAAGCTAGCATCGAATAGACAAATTAGGTGAGAAAACTAAATACATGCTGCCTCATGGTGCAGTTGTGACAGGGAGATGGTTTGGAGTCTTTGTATCCGGTGGGTCGTGAGCCGTGAGAGGGTGCAGGGGGACAGGAAAGGGCGACGATGCCAGATAGGACAACGGCGGCCAGAGGGGGCATTCATGCGGTGGCATCGCCAGGGTGAATAGAGAAAGGCAGAGGAGAGGGTGGCTGCGTTGCTAGGCTGGAGGGCAGAGATGGTGCCGGGGTGGAAGGCGGAGGTGCCGGGAAGGAGGGCATCGCCGGCAAGGTGAGGGCGGAGGCGCCAGGTCAGACGACAGTGGGCAGAGGCGGCATGCGTGCGACGACGCCTTTGGGGTGGACGGCAAAGGGCGGAGCCGGCGTGTGTGCGGAGTCAGGAGGGAGGGAGATGAGTCGCTCCTGTGCTCCTGGCTCATGCGCTCGCCCGCGATCATCTAGAGGCACTCTCGGGTGGACGGTGAACGCGGAGGTGGCTACCACATGGAGTCGGGAGGGAGGCAGGCGAAGAGACAAAGCGATCGGTCGGGGAATGAAGCAACCGCATGGATTCGGGAGGGAGACAGGCACTTTTGCTAGGGGTTATGTGTAAAAGGGTGTTTAAGTGGAGGAGGTGGGATTTTGCTTGAATCTAGTCCATCCGAGGTCAATCTAACGCTTCTAATTGTCTACTTTTATGATTTCACCATTTGATAGCTTTCACCATGTACGTCCCCATATAACTATCATAGTTAGTAGTACTAGTGTACCACTGTATAACTATCAACTTCAGTTTATATGGGTCTTGCGAATTTTTTTAAAATAATATTATTTTTATCTAGTTTTAAAAAAATAATACGCCGATTTTTTTTTACAAATCTACACACCTGTTGTCATTTGAAATGGCGACATAGAGTTTGTCGCCATCTCAATTGGCGACAGAGAGCTTGTCACTATTTCAAACAGCAACAGGCAACAAAAGTTCTACTTATTTATTTAAAATGTATAACTTAAATGCGTTATGACTTGCAGGCGATGATAAAATTAGTAAAGCACTAGACAATTCTATTCAAATTGCAAAAATATACCGTTTGCAATTTTAACTAAATATGACACCATGTGGTTGGGCGACAATAACGCAAAATGCAGAAAAACGTGAATCAGCGGTGATGTAGCATTTCTGTCATTTCAAAGTTCTGAGCTAAGTCACAAAGTGGGATACAACATAGGTACATACCTTAAGGAAATCATAAAACTGGGACACAACATAGATATATACATGCCTTAGAGAATTGATAAAACTGGGATACAACATAAGTCACAAAACCATACATTCTATCGCCATAGTCTTCAGTATAGGGCATGGTCATAAAGATAAAAGTCATCTATTAGTGGCTGAAGGGGTATGGTTGGGAGCTAGCCCTCCTTCAGTGCTGGTTGAATGTCCTCTTGCATTGTTTCTTGAACGACCTGCTGTAGTAGTGCTTGAACGGCCTATTGTGGTAGTGCTTGAACGTCGAGGTCTAGGTGATACGAAATCGTCATAGTCATCGTCATGTGTATGGTTAGGAGCTAGTCCGCCTCTAGTGCCGGTTGAACGTCCTCTTGCATTGTTTCTTGAACGGCCTGCTGTAGTAGTGCTTGAACGGCCTGTTGTGGTAGTGCTTGAACGTCGAGGTCTAGGTGATACGAAATTGTCATCATCATCGTCATCGTCATTTGCATAGTTAGGAGCAATCCCCCTTCGGTGGTGGTTGAACGTCCTCTTGAACTTGCTCTCTACCCCTCTAGTTAGATCCGCTTCTGCATCTTCTGCACGAACCAAGCATCACACCCCCACCGAAGAGCATATACATCGCTAGGAATTCTGGGATATCTTTGTTCAGCAACTCTTCATTCTCTGGGAATAACTAACACACAAGACGAGCATACGAAGTAGTGAACTTATGTATAATGCTAAAAAGAATAGTAAGGTGAACAAATATGAAATAACTAACCTTAATATGCTCTGCGTACCGATCGGGCAGCATCAGTACCATGTTAGATCTTCTAGAGAAACCTGTAGTAGAAGGGTGGTCGGCTAGTTCGCACACCCTTAAATACCTTTGACGCCACCATTGCAAGTGCGCCTTCAGGTCGTCGGAGGTCACAAGGTTCACGCTAGAGGTTGTCACGTTATGCCTCGGTAATGTCGGACGCCACCCTTGCTATTTGGACACCAGTTTATTTAGGTTCTCCTACTTGAATGGATCGTCCTCCCCACTACGTGTAACCTTCAACGTGTAATTAAGAGCTACGCTGCACATATCAGGTATCCACGAAAATGCTCTGCTAGAGGATCCAGCCATGGCGAAGAAGTGTGAGTGGAAGTTGTGTATGTATGCCTGAGGTTTGGAGTGGAATTGGGGTAAGGAAGAAGGGCCACTTGGGTGGTTTTATATGCCACTTCGGTCTGAGAAAGTGGGCTGAAGTATGTTGTCGTTTCGGTCTGAGAAAGAGGTGGGCTACAGGGTGTTGTCACTGTGCTTTGAGATAGGCATTGTGTTGTCTGTTGGTCTATGATGGGCAGTGTTTTGTCACTTTGTAGTGTGCATAGTGTTGTGAAATCAGTCTGGCAAAGTAGTTGTGTGTGTTCATTCACGACGTGACAAATCTACTGGTAGTGTGTTTGCAAATAGCACTACGAAAGTAAAAGATTATGTGTGCATTGCACAAAACTGAATAAAACAAAATAACATATCTGAATATTACATAAGCTGAGAAAGTAAAACACGATATTATTTATGGTACATCATGTGTAAACGAAACAAACTAGCTAGGGCCCTTGCGCGGTGCAACTCCTCGTGTGGTCCCAGGCCTCCTACGGCGTTGCACATGCCCGAACGGATAAATGAGCTGGTCAGGGGCCTGTCCACGAGTACTCCTAGTAGGCCATACCGGTGCTGTCGGAGTAGCAAAGGCGTCCTATGTCGGCTGAGACAGGTTGGGCGCCGATGCGATCTGCGACGGACCAAGGAACACACCCGTGGACTGCTGGTAAGGATCCACGAGAAAGTCGAAGTCCTCGTCCTGGAGCATACCGAAGTCACTAGAGGTGCTCACACTCTGGTCAGGTGCTGGATCGGTCGCTATTGACAAACTTTTCACGTTAGAACAACACGTAATATCAACAACATAATATATGAAAGGAGACTACGTGTTGTACCTGTGGTCATGGGGATGGACACGGGTCCGGTACACCGAGCCCCGACCACGCCCGACGAGGGCGATCCGCTGTGCAAAGCCTCGCCGACTCGCATGATGGACAAACGAGGGGGGACCTATACCACGTCGTCCGCCCTAGGCCGCCTACACGACGTAAGATGGACGACGCGGTAGGTCAAGTCCCGAATACGGTGCAACGCCCCTCGAAGGTCGTCCGCTGTGACCCCTATCCTCTGGGTGGTACCGACCGCCTCTATCAGGGCGGACGTTGCCTCGTGTGCCTCCTTGGCGAGGTCGCTCTGCACAAACGTTAGGTGGCTAGTTAGTTGGCACAATTTTGAAGTCATTACATTGAATGACAAATAGAAAGAGTACGAACCGTGTGGTGAAAAGCAGGTACGTGTCTGCAGTGGAGGGCTCGTGCCTGGGAGGTGACTCCATGATACGCACAACTCGAACGCGGGTGCGCGTGCTATACCACTGGATGTACGCGTCGGAAGGACCGAGATGGCGAACAGAGGGGGGTGAATGGTCGCAAATAAAATTTCCCCCAAAATACTCCAACAAAAACCTTGACAAGATCGCTCAAAGGAAATCGTGAAAAACCTGAAAAACTAGACAACTATATGTACCCCAAGCTTGCATGGATAAGTACCATAAAATATGTGGGGATTTTTGAGTCACAATACTGGTTGTCTAGTGTCCAAGATAAACAGGAATCAATTCAAACTCTTGCTTTTAGAAAGGACATCAATTCAAATCACAAAAGTCACTTTCAGAAAAGCAAAAGCAGAATTTCCAGAACTTGTCCTCAATTTGCATAAGAGGTTGGTGGGTTTCTGCAGCTCACAAAATTTTGAGACTTTTTCTCCCTATGAGCATCGGAGTTGTGAAGAACTCCACCAAATTTCTCCTCAAAAAGCCATACATAAAAAACAGGAAAAATCTAAGAACACAGTCTGGTCAAGAACTTCGAGGAGAAAGTTTGGGGCTCGGTTTTCACCTCATGGCACCCAAACGGTGCAACAAATGAACTCCAAAATTTTTCTGCAAGTGGATATCAGAGTCCCGCACCTCCTGCAATAAGAATCACTTGAAAAATATTTTTCTAGATGTTTATAGAAATCAAACACTGACTGCTGCGCGAAGAACAAGTTCTGAACAAAGTTGGAACTTGAAAGAAAAGATGTTCTCTACTCAATCCAAGAGTGCAAAAGAGATGTAAAACCATATGAACACACTCAAAACATCCAAGATCAGCAGCATTTATAAGGAGGGGAGGCAAATCCAAATTACATGAAAGTAAATTGCGAGAATGTAATTGCGGGAAAGTAAATGCTGAATTTAAATTGCGTAAAGTAAAGACATAATGTAAATGCGCAAAATAAATTCAGAGGTGGATGGATAAAACTTTCATTTCTGGAAGGAGAGGTTACAAAGCCTCACTTTCATGTGGGCAAAGCTCAAAGGAGCATTCACAAACCTTAAAACCTTCAAGGGAAGGAGGCTACCCCTCCACCCCTATTTATACTACTCTTGGACCACCTACCACCCTTGGATGAGTCCCTCAACCCTAGAGCACTCATCTAAGGGCTATGATTAACCCACACACACAGCCATGCAAGGGCTAACCCAAAACCCACACACATACCGGGTTTTCTTGCACGGTTTTCAAAGCATACTACCTTGACCCGCTAACCTATCAACTAGACCTCAATCCGACGGCCCTCATTGATCCACGCGGCATCTAGCTAGCATCAACTCCTTTCCTTGCCTTCTTGACTTGCCTGGACACCATCTCTGATCATCTTCCGGCGATCTCCCAACCGTCTGGACCTCCGACACTCCTCGCCTAGTCCCGATCATCCTTCGCCTCACCATGACCTAGCACCGTCGTCCTGCAACCATCAAAAACAAGGAAACACATCACATAGCAATGCCCACAAAGATATGCAATAAACCATCCAACTCATCACTACCGCGCCCATATGGCCGGTACTGCCACTCCTGGCAGAGACAACTCAAATTGCTTTATTTTGAAAATCAATCCAAATCAAACTCAAACTTGAGCACACCTTGCTCAAATAAAGTCAAATACTCATCACAAACATGGATGGACCTCCACATGGTCCTTCAGCGTCGTACGTGTCGTGGTCGTAGGGGGCAGTCACGTCGATCATGTTCGCAAGAGCCTGTGCCCACTGCTGCGCATGAGGTACCATGCGTGCTGCCCAGCTCTGCGTGCCGATGAAGCCTTTCCATGTGTTCCTGCAAGAACGAAAGTGCAACATAACTTCTCAAGCCATCGAGATCATAAATACTAATGGAAGTACAAAAAATGTAGAAATACAAACAAGTGCACGGCCGCCAGGACGATGTCGCTTGTGGGTAATGGGAATGTCTGTCACAGACCGAATTGCCTCATGACGCGGTGGGCGTGGTACGGCTCGACGAACATGTCAAACACTAGGTGACATCGTGTTAACTAGTACGCGGCATCAGCAGTGCACTGCAGCGAGAGGCCATGCGGCGCACGTGCATCGACGAGCTCAGGAACGTAGGGGCACCATATGATGCGATCGTCCGTGAGCTAGTCAAACATCGCTACGTACTGAGGGTACGAAGCGTGCATCGTGACCGGGGTGAACGTCGGCTACAAAAAAAGCAACAGAGATGAACGTTAGTTGAACACGTGGAAAATAAAAAAACAACGGAAGGCTAAGATAGATTTTACTGACCGGTCGGCGACACCACAATATCCCCATAGTCGAACGATCAACCTCATCCTTGGGGGCCCTGTAGAAGCCTGCGCCGTAAGAGGATAGGTCCATCTGTGGTTGTAACATCCCAAAATTTGCTTTAATACGATTTTATGGGTTATTTGTGCATTCTATGATTTTCTGGATTTTATTGGATTTTCTGGATTTATTTGAATTAACTTTAAATTAAGTATATTGATCTTTTGTTGAAAACTAATTAAATTTATGCAAAGCTAAAATAAAGTTTTGCCAAAAATATTTTATCTGAGTTCAAAATGTCTCAAAGTATTTTTGAGAATTTTCTTGGATTTTTCCTGATAATTTAATTGCCTAAAACTAATTAAATGAATTTCTGTAATTATTTTAAATCAGAAAACCGTGTTAAATCAGGTGAACACTAATGGGCTGGAGCCCAATAATGTGCTCCTGGGGCCCATTTCTGTGCGGCCCAGTGCTTTGCGCCGCCGGCCCGTTGGCCTGTTTCCGGAAGGCGCGTCATCAGCCGTTGGATCGGATTGGATGGCTGAGATTTGAGGGTGGATTTGGAAACCCTAGCGACCGTGGGCCGTTGGATCGAGATCTTGCGGTGAGGATTGAGCCGCGTTGGTTTAGGAAAGGGAGGATCGTGCCCGTTGGATTTAGAAAGAGGGGATCAGATCGTATCGGCTTGGGAGTCATCGTGACCGTTGATCCTTGATCGGACGGTTGTCCGTTGTCATCTCCGATCGGGACTCGGAGTCCGTCGCCGATACGTCGCCGCTGCCGCGTGAGCTAGGTTTCCATTTTGAGCACGCTCACCGAGGCTATAAAAGGGGAGGTTAGCCTCCCGAGGCTCTTCCTTCCATCGCGCATCCGTAGCCCTAGCCGCAAGCGTCTGAGCCGCCGTCGTTTTAGCGCAAAAGCTCACCGTAGTTCTAGTTGTGCAGCTGTCATTTTTGCGCTTCTGTGTCGCCGTCGAGTCGTCTTCCGTCGTGTGGGTTCCAGATCGGAGTTCTTCGGGTTGCGCTGCGTCGGATTCGGGGAGTTTCGTCATCGGAGCATCGCCGGAGCACCGTGGGGTCGGCATCGTCTTCAAGTCCGACAAGGGAGCGTCACTGTGCCGTCGTCGCTGCACCCATGAGGTATCACCCGTTAGATCATCCGTGAACCGCTAGGATCGAGCCACGTGCGCGCTTGAGTAGATCGCCAAGTGAGCCGTCAGATTAGATCGAACGATCTGGATCGCGCCGCGTCTCGGACCAATCCTGTTGTGACCAGGGTTCAAAATTTCGGATTTCAGACCACCCCAAAATCTCAAGTACCGGCCGGAAAAAAAAGCTAAAAAATTTGAAATTGCTACAGTAAAATCTGAAATTTCATTTTTTTGCGAAATTTCGTGTTTTTTTGGCCGGTTTTGAAAGTTTTAGGGCCGGATTTGGTCCAATAACCCTTAGGAAAGTCATCTCCTATGAAAATTTGTTGAAAAACCTAATTTTTTAAACATTTTAAAATTTTGGCAGAAACACTGTCAGATTTTTATAAAATCTTACAAGCATGATAATAATCTTAAAATTTTACGGTACTATCATTAGTAGATTAGGATCATACATAAAAAATTTGAAACTAATTTAACTTTATTTGTTATCTTTAAAAAATCAAAAACAGAATGAACATAATTGGGACAGTTATATTGTTAGAATTTTATAAATTTTGTTGAGTGTGATTATGATCTAATTTTTTTTGAGAGATTAATAATTGACTCAGTAACATTATATAAATTTTTCAAAAAATTTAAACTTTGTTTGTTTGGTGAATCAAATCTATGTAAGCATTGAACTTCGTTTGTTATATTATATTTCAAAAATCAAAAAGAAAAGAACATAGATGGTACTGTGCCTTGTAAGAATTTTATAAATTCACTGGAGTGTGATCATGAATCACCATTTTTATGGGATATTAAGAACTTCCTTATCACCATTATTTAAAATTTTCAAAAAAATTTATGGTTTACATAATTTTTCATGTTGTTCAAGTTTGCCGGTAAGCCTTTTAACATGGCAGTACTACTGTTCGAATTTTTAAAAATTCATACAGTTTGATCATCATCTGAAAATTTTATGAGAGCATTATAGATACATCATAACCATGCACAAAAAATTTCAACAGTTTATAACTTCATTTGTATCATTTTCCATTCGGATCAAACTTGTCGGTCAGTGTTCTATCAGGACAGCGCCACTCTACGGATTTTTAAAAATTACTCACATGTGAAAATCAGCTGAAATTTTTATGAGAAAATTAGTTATGGATCATAACCATGCAAAAAAAAATTCAACAGTTTATAACTTGATTTGTACCATTTTCCATTCCAATCAAACTTGTCGGTCAGTGTTTTATCAGGATAGTACCACTCTCCGAATTTTCAAAAATTCCTCAGATGTGATCATCAGCTGAAATTTTTGTGAGAACATCAGCATTGTGTTAGAAACTGCCAAAAACAATTTCAAAATTGTTTGATAAAGTTTAGACCACTTTTCAGCCAGTGCAAAAAAAACAAAATTTTCGAAATTTCGCCCGAAATTTCGGGTTTTTTCACCGAATTTCGGGTTTTTTTTTCCGGATTGGACCGGATTTGAATTTTCAAATTCAAATTTTGTCCGAAATAATTCCGAAATTTCGCCGAAATTTCGTTATCCGGCCCGGGGCGAAATTTATTCCGAAACCGAAATTTGAAACCTTGGTTGTGACACGTGTCGGGTTCAACAGCCGAAGCGTCGTGGACCGAGTCCGCCGTGGACCAAGTCTATAGACCGTGACACGTGGCGCATCGTGATTGGATCCAGATCTTCGCTGACGTCATGCTTGCGTCATAATTGCGTTTTCAATTGGAAAATAATCCAATTGGAAGTTCTGCAATGCTGACGTCATCATGAGGTCACGCTGACGTCATAAATTGGTTTTTCAATCTAAAATTAATTCGGTTAATTGTGATTTTCCAATTTTTGTATTTTCAGTATTTATCCAAACTTCAAAAGGCTTTATCTTTTGCATTTTAACTCGGATTTGAGTGATTCAAATTTCTAAAAATTTGTAAAATTGAGATCTATTTAATGGTGATTTTTAATTGATTTTTGGAGTTCAATTGCTCTCTGTTTTGGTATTTATTTGCTCTTCTCCTTCGGTACGCGTAGACGTTGAATTGTGCGACGCTTCGGAGGAAGATCTAGCAACTCAAAAGCAAGCTCCAGATCAAGATCAAGACCTATTCCAAGGCAAGTTGTGCTTTAATCATGTTGAACCATGTTTATACAAATGCTATATTGTTTTACTTTATTGCATAGTATTTCAAGTATACAATTGTTTCAAATTAAATTGGGATCTAGTTAATCTACCCACTTGATTTATATACCCTACCTTGTCATTTGTACGCCATGATCTATTGTTACCCTAGATTGATTCATTATAGTTGGTTAGTAATGATAATCAACATGGGATAGTTAGACCGTATTAGTTGCTTAGCCATGCCACGTCATCACATGTGTTTGAATCATTGATAATTAATCTTGACTAATGGAATATGGAACGATGTTATGAACTCGTGTGTCATGTGGGATCACACGATGAGATTGAGTTGTTTGTGGCGAGTCATGTCACGCAACGATGTTGAATTGTTGATGGCACGTGGTGCTTGGTAATCAACTTGGGTGATAATCACTTAGATTGGGGCAAGTGACAAGAGGCGAGTATGCCAAGGTGGGCCCAATGAGCAGAGGGTATGTGGATGTCTTGCCTTGATCACTCTAAGGACTTAACCTTGCAAGCCTTTGACCTGAGTCAATCATGCAACCACATGTCTGGTATGGGCCAGCCTAGCTCATTAATTTGCAATGTCTTAACTTTGGTACTATCTTGGTCGGTGTGAGTTCCTGAGTTATGGAGTAACTCACATGGCGCAAGAGGGGGGCCCTGGATGTGGTAACCAGTCCCACCAGTGTTGAAACCTTAGCGGGTAGTACCGGGTTACGTTAGCGCATTGTAAAGGCTTTGTTATAATCACTCGCCTTTGTGGTGTTTGGTTGTATCGCGTGAGTAAAGTGCATAACCTCTGCAGAGTGTAAAACTATTCGGATAGCCGTGCTCGCGGTATTGAGCAATGCTAGGGAATTACAGTTAAGGGTTAGCTTAATTAAAATGGAAAACTTGGTTGAGATGGAAGGATGCCCTAGGAGTTGGAAATTGACTTAGGATTGGAAATTTGGTTTACTTGAGGAACACTAAAACTATTTATTATTGTTATTTATTTTACAGTCTTTATGATCTATTTATTGTATTTGTTCATAAATGCTGCTTATTGCAAAATAGCCATGATAGCCGATCCTTTGGAATAAACCTTGCATATAGTTACATAGAATTGCATTATGTGCACAACTTGTTGAGTGCTTTAAGTACTCACCCTTGCCAACAACAATAATCAACAGTTGAAGAATCTACACCTGTGTTGGAGGAGGAGCTCCAGGAGGACACGAGTCATAAGGGTCCGAGCCTTGTCAATTGCCTGTGGTGAACTGATGAGCTATCTACGTTTTCTACTTTCCGCTGCTTAATTCTTAGCTTATATTTCAAGTCTTCCCTGCGTGGCTTAATAATGTAAGTTGGTCATAAGATCATACACTTAGCTATATCAATAAATGGAGTCTTATTCTGTTGTCGTTGAGTATGATGTGATATGTACCAATGTTGAGCTGTGTGCACTAGCGTTGATCCTGGGACTAGTGCGGTAAACACAATGGGTTCGAATCAGTGGATTCGGGTCCTTACAGTGGTCGTCCAATCTGGAACCTCTCGAACGACCACAGGTGTAGTACCAAAGGGCACCCGGTGAGATTCGACGAGTCTAACACGCGACGACACCCATTGCACAGGGACTGATACGTCGCGGTGAGTACCGTAGGTCCCCAAGCCAGCTGCGGGATCTCCTCCAAGTCGGCGCCATCGATCGTTCTCGCAAACTAGATCAGGTGCCTGTCGACGGTGTCCCTGTGCGATGAGCAGAACAAGATGATGAGGACATCAATACCAACGATACATCCATGCCTACACAAGATACATCCACGCCTACACAAGTACTACTTGTTACTGGTCCTATTACTCGTGCTAGTGCTCGTCAACTTAATCATCAGGTGAGTTCACTCTTGAGTTCATGTCCATCATGTTTAGACTGTGGAGACGTGTGCACTCTTGTTTTGCTTAGGAACCAAGGAGAGGACCGAAAGGGAAACGGATTCGCGCAGTCGGATTCGGATCGCAAAGACAAAGACCAACTTGTGACGGACGCCACGGTCGCATATGGACTCGGATTGGGGCGCTCAAGTACTTCGATGATTTCGATGAAGTCTATTTTCATATGGATCTGGACTCATGTCCATATCTGTTCCGAGGCGCCGCAATCGCCAAATTACTACCGAGAGATTTTTCTGCTCGGGTGTCGCGCCACCATATTTTGGCCCAATGGGCCGTGTATCCATTGGGTCCATTAGGACGCGTCCTAGGGTTGAGCTCGACCTCAAAGACCCTTGTGGTCGACCCTTCCACGCTTATATACCCCTTAGCCGCCACCAGAACACTTGGGTTTTGTTTAGATCAAGTTTAGCTCGCTACTTGCTTGTAAGCGCGTGCTAGATTAGCCGCTCGCCTTCTTGTCTTCTAACCCCACCTTATTGGAGATTGAGTTTGAAACCTTCTTTACATCTAGTAATTCAAGACTTGTTCTACTTGTTCTTGCTAGTTCTTCGATTGCTTGCGTAACGAGTGCCCTAGTGGCCGGTGTCACGCCCACAAGATCGCGCACCATAGGAGGTGGTGTATCGGTTGCTAAGGCGCAGCGTCCTTGGAAGGCTGTAGTCGGGCCGTGAACGTCGTCTCCTCTACCAATCGAGTTATCCCACGCCCTCTCATCGAAAGATCGGGAATTCACCCAACGGGTTTACATCACAAGACCCACCCGAATAGCCACAAAAGGTACGCCTCGAAGTGTCGGGCGACGGTGTGCTCCCCAGCTCTGGCTGCCATCCTCTCGGGCTACAGAAAGTAATGGTTAGGTTGTTAACTGCAATAAAATCACATACAAAAAGTGAAAATCACAATTACGTAGAACTGCACAAGCCAGCGCTGCATCGGACCCTGCGTAGACGTGAAAGGCGTGTACCCTGCCGCTTGGGGTAGCACGCCCTCAAACCGGTGGAGGATATTTGTTCGCCACTCTGGGTCGACGTCTGCAGGAACCACCGCATCCCCTAAGCAGGGCAGGCCCAGGAGATAACTGATGTCCTCTAGTGTCGGGGCCATCTCACCGCATGGTAGGTGAAAAGTGTGGGTCTCAGGCCGCCACTGGTCTACTAGAGCAGTCAGCAACCTCCTGTCGTAAGGGAACTTACTAGAGGCACCCCGTCGGTCCTGCGCGTCCGCGACGGTCGCCTCCACCATCCGGGCAACAGGGAGTAGGCTAGCCGCTCTCAACTTGCAAACGAAAATGACAATTATTATTGTGGCGTATGTCCAAGACATGGTTACAACATTGCGACGAAACTGAACTAACCTCAGGATCCATCCCGGATCGATACGCCATGCCCTCATGGGGGTGCGCAAACGCAGGGCCCCAAGCTCCAACGCTGCCTCCCCATCCTGCGGGGGCAAGGTCGCTAAACGGCTCTGGTGAGTCACGTCGACCGACGGGTGTCGGGACCCGAATATGCAAATCCGGACCCTCTGTGTATTCAGCACTAGTCCAGGATCACGCTAGTGCACACAGTCTCAACATAGATGAAATATCACAAACATACACAGTGAAATAATAAATAAAGTCTTCTTCTATTAATATAGAACTATTGAACGACCTTAAGGTCAAACTTACACTTGTGTGGCCTTGGTGGCTTCAACTCAAAATAAATAAACAGCAGCGGAATAAAGAACGTCGATGAATCCCATCAATATGCCACAGGCAACTGACAAGGTTCAACTCCTAGATATTCGCCTCCTCGTGGAACTTCTCCTCCTTCGAAGTTGTAGTCTTCTCCTCAACTGATGATTTTGTGTGTTGCAAGGGGTGAGTACATAAAACACTCAACAAGTTGTGCACATAATGCAATTTTATGTAACTATATGCAAGGCTTATTCCAAAGGAAAAGGCTATTATGGCTATTTTGCAATAAGCAACATTTATGAACAAATACAATAAATAGATTGTAAAGACTGTAAAACAAATAACAGTAATAGATAGATTCAGCATTTCTGAAGTAAACCAAGTTTCCAATCCTAAGTCAATTTCCACTTTTCATGGCATTCTGCCATCTCAATAAGTTTGGTTTAACAAAAGTCTAACCCTTGACTGTAATTCCCGAGCATTGCTCAATACCGCGAGCACGGCTATTCGAATAGATTTTACACTCTGCAGAGGTTATGCACTTTACCCACAAGATACAGTTGCTCACCACACAGGTGATTGTCCGCAACAAGCCTTTCAGGAACGTCTACCTTAACCAATGAACCTCTCCGGTATTGCCCTCACTATCACACCCCTCACACAGAGCTGGAGTATAGTACAGGCCAACACCGTTGGATGGGCACTAAGCCGTAGCACAGGTACGCTCCCTAATCAACTAGTTCTGTCCCATACCAGACATGTGGTTGCAAGTAAGACTCAGGTCATAGGCTTGCAAGTTTAAGTCCTTAGGGTGACTAGGGCAAGACTCCCACATACCCTCTGCCAAATCTGGCTCACCTGTAAGTTCAAGCTCCATTGGTTTTGGTGATTGATTTTAGATTAATGCTTAATCATTATTTAATGACAAATCTAATCATTATGAGACTAACATATTTAATTGAGCCTTATTCTCAATTAGTCTCATATTTGGATGGAAAATGGAAAACCCAAGGTATGAACTTGTATTCACTCTATTGTTTTAAAGCATACGTAGGATCCAAGAAAATAGAGAATCGGGAAGAAGAGAAGTCATCATGTGTTGATGAGCTTCAAGAGGTGATCCCGAAGTGAAGAGAATAGCTAGAGAAGGTTCATCATGTGTTGATGAACAAGAAGAAAAAGATGTGATCCTGGAGAGAAGATGATTGAAAATCATAAAAACTTCAAGTGGATCGCTAGAGGCAAAGGTATAACTAGCTAGGGCTAAGGATGTGTTCCTAGTCTTTACCGGTCTCAGTGTTTGGGTTTGAGACCAGGTTGCTAGTTAGGTGCCGTACTATTAAGAGGGGTTGAGTCTTTTAGCTTGAGCTTCATCATGTGTTGATGAACTCAATCCGATTCACTCTAGCTCACTCTCCTATTTGGTGTTTGTATGGAGCTAACCATTTGGCATGTGTTGCAAATGGGTGAAGCTCGTGCATTGGATTTTGCATAAGCTAAGTATTTGCATGTGTTGCAAATAAAGGTGCTCATGCTTGCATCTTACTTGATTTGAATAAGTGCTTGTTTTGCATGATTCTAAGATTTGCATGTGTTGCAAATAGAGAGCTCATGCTTTGGTGTTTTAGCTTATGATTGGATCATGTGTTGATCATCACAAGGCTAAGTGTGCTTTGTGGTTTGAGTTTGCAAAATGTGTTTTTGAAAAATATTGAATGGATTTGTTATTTGCAAATGTGTTTTGCAAATAAACTAGAAGTTATGGGTTTCGATCCTAGAGCATGTGTTGCCATTTGCAAATGTGTTTTGCAAAGTGTCGGGATCATGTGTTGATCCTTACATGGCTAGAGGACTGATCTCATATGTTCGTGGTTTATTTGCGAATGTGTTTTGCAAATAAGTTGAATTTGTTAATTTGCAAATATGTTTTGTAAATGAACTAGAAGTTATGGGTTTCGATCCTAGAGCATGTGAATAGGGTTTGCAAATGTGTTTTGCAAATTGACTTGATCATGTGTTGATCATCACATTGCTAAGAGGATTGATCTCATAGGTTTGTAGTTTATTTGCGAATGTGTTTTGCAAATAAATTGGAGTTTAAAATGATTCTTTGGAGTATGTGATTAACATGTGTAAATGTGTTTTGCATAGGGTTGTGATCATGTGTTGATCATAACATAGCTCAAAGAAACAATTCTTGAAAAGTTTGGAGAAAAGATTGCATAAAATCGCTTTGAGGTCCTTAGGGTCGGTATGATCGATTTCTCACCGGTCATACCGGATATCGGTATGACCGGGGCCTCGCCGGTGTGTAAATCACAGAAGACTGATTTTTGGCGCAGAGGTGGCGGTATGACCGGACCACCTCCGGTCATACCGGTGAGCGGTATGACCGGGTGGTCTCCGGTCATACCTGTTGTGCAATTTTTGTGAGTAACGGCTAGTTTTCTAGCCATTGGCTCTGAGGACGGTCATACCGGCCCTAGGGCGGTATGACCGGGCCTCTTGGGTATTTTTGCCCATTTTGCCCCCCAACGGCTAGTTTTTCTTGTGGAGGCTATATAAGGAGCCTTGGGGGCTGGCATTTTGAGGAGGTTGGCTTTGTTGAGTATTTGGGTGAGGTTTTGCATGTGTTGCACACTCATATTTGGTTTTTGAGCTAAGAGTGAGCTCTAATTGCATGTGTTGCAATTAGAAGAGGATTGAGAGCCTCCTGTGTATGTGTTGCACTTGAGGAGGATCTAGTGCATGTGTTGCACTTAGGAGGTCACCGGAGTGCATGTGTTGCACTAGGTAAAGTTCAAGCGGAAGGCTTGACTTGTTACTCTTGGTGTTTGCCGACACCTAGACGGCGTAGCGGCGTCGTGCGCGGTGAGCTTCTCGACGAAGGTTGTGAGAAGCCTCGGCAAGTTGTGAAGGTCGGTGCTCGCCTACCCAGAGGGGGAAAGAGCAACCACTAATGGATTCTAGGTGGGTGCTCAAATTCGTGGAGCCGGTCCGATTCGTTTGGGCAAACCTCAACGTGGATTAGGGGAGACCGACAAGCCTCCGAACACCACGGTAAAAATATCGGTGTGTCTCTTGTGCTTGTATTCTATTCCTTATTCAAGCAATTTATATTCATAGAATTAAATTGATTGATTGCTTGTATTTAGGATTGCAATTTATTGTTAGAGACTAATTAGTTAGTGCACTGTAGGGACCCGAATCCACTGATTCGAACCCACTGTGTTTACTGCACTATTCCCAGGATCAACGCTAGTGCACACAGCTTAACATTGGTACATATCACATCATACACAACGATAATAGAATAATAGTTCATTTATTGATATAGCTAAATGTATGATCTTATGACCAACTTACATTATTAAGCCACGCAGGGCAAGACGGAGAATATAAGCTAATAATTAAGCAAATGGAAAGTAGAAACGTAGATAGCTCATCACCACCACAGTAAACCGACAAGGCTCGGACCCTAATGACTCGTGTCTTCATGAACTTCATCTTCCAACACAGTGTAGATTCTTCAACTGTTGATTATTGTTGTTTGGCAAGGGTGAGTACTTAAAGCACTCAACAAGTTGTGCATGTAATGCGCCTATTTATCTATATGTAAGGCTTATTCCAAAGGATAGGCTATCATGGCTATTTTGCAATAAGCAAGATTTATGAACAAATACAAGTGAATAGATTGTAAAGAATGTAAAACAAATAGCAATAATAAATAAATTCAAGATTTCTCAAGTAAACCAAGTTTCCAATCCTAAATCAAGTTCCAATCTTCCATATGGCCATCCCGCCATCCCAACCAAGTTGTCCAATTTATTAATCTAACCCTTAATCAGTAATTCCGAGCATTGCTCAATACCATGAGCACGGCTATCCGAATAGTTTCACACTCGCAGAGGTTATGCACTTTACCCACGTGATACAACCAAACACCACAAAGGCGAAAGATTATAACAAAGCCTTTACAATGCTCTATCTTAACCCGATACTACCCGCTAAGGTTTCAACATCATGGTCTCAAAACCACGCCCGTGGCCCCCTCTTGCGCCATGTGAATTACACTCGACCCGGAACTCACACCGACCACGATAGTATCAACATTAAGACTTTGCAAATTACTCACTAGGCCGCCCATACCGCATATGTGGTTGCATGATTGACTCAGTCAAAGGCTTGCAAGGTTAAGTCCTTAGTGTGATCAAGGCAAGACATCCACTTACCATCCGCCCATTGGGCCCACCTTGGCCTCCTCGCCTTGCCACTTGCCCCAATCTAAGTTATTATCACCCGTTGATTACCAAGCACCACGTGCCATCAACAATTCAACATCGCTATGCGTGACATGACTCGCCACAACAACTCAATCTCCTCGTGTGATCCCACATGACACACAAGTTAATAACATTGTTCCATATTCCATTAATCAAGATTAATTATCAATGGTGATGACACATGTGATGACGTGGCATGGCTAAGCAACTAATACTGAACTAAACCTCCAATGTTGATTATAATTATTAACCAACTATATTAAACCAATCTAAGGTGACAATGGATCATGGCATACAATGACAAGGTAGGGTATAGATCAATCTGGTATTTTAGCTAAGCCCAAACTAATTTGAAACAGCTTGTATATTTGAAATATATGCAATAGCGTAAATCAAACATAGCAATTTTATAAACATGGGTTCAACATGATCAAAGCACAACTTGCCTTGGAATAGGTCCTGATCTTGATCTGAAGATTGCTCTTGGGTTGCTTGATCTTCCTCCAAGCGCCGCACAATTCAACGCTCTACGCTGCATCAAAGAGAAAAGCAAATAAATGCCAAAACAGAGAGCAATTGAACTCCAAAAATCAAATAAAATTCACCATTAAATAGATCTCAATTTTACAAATTTTTAGAAACTGGAATCACTCAAATCCGAGTTACGATGCAAAAGATATAGCCTTTTAAAGTTTGAAATAAATACTGAAATCAGAAAATCAGAAATTCGAAATTAACAGATTTATTTTTATTCTGAAAAAGCGATTTATGACGTCAGCGTGACGTCAGCCCTGGACCGAACCAATCAGAAGCCGACGCGTGTCCCGGTCCATGGACTGAGTCCACAGCGTGGCTCTGGACCACGGTGAACCCGGCAGACGACGCCGACCGCGCTTGACACGCGGCACGATCCGGTTGGTCACCCCACGGCTCAATCGATTCGCAGACACGATCGAACGGCCCTAATTATTCGCGACGTGGCGGAACCTCAACCCTCCGCTACAGATCGGACGGCTCACGGTTCACCCGTCGGCAATGGCGACGCCGCCACGAGACTCTTACCGGACTTGGAGAAGACGACGCCCCGACGGCGATCCAACGACGCTCGGCGATGACACCTTACCGGTTCGACGCGCAGCTTCACGGCGAACCCAGATCCGGGACCAACGCGCGAAGAACGGCTCGATGGCGACGTCATGGGTCAAAACTCACGCGCGCGCCCACGAATCGCGAGGAGGTTCACGGCGCCGCTACGGGCTCCACGGTCGCGCGCTTTAGAGAAATGTTGCGCGACGACGACGAGTCTACGGCCTCCGGCAGCGACTTATATAGCACTCGCCGACGCGCAAACAATGATCCAAGTCGGCACGGCGATGAACTCGGATTCGCGACGCAACGGAGACGAACTCCTAGTGCCCGTCCGATCTCAAATCAACGGATGAGATCTCCCGAGACGTGGCATAATCCCGCCGGATACGACATCCAACGGCCGCGCTAGATCCTTTCCTTTTCGATCCATTAACTGAGCCGCCCAACGCAAAACCAACGGACGCCGATCCTAGGGTTTGAGTTAACCGCGATGGCTCTGACCGTCCGATGCGAGATCAACGCCACGCACAAGCACCTCCACACATGGGCCAATCGGGCGCACCGACGCTGGTTTACCACGCACGTTGTTGGGCTTGGTCCAACACTGCTCACAAGGTTATTAAAAAATTTCTTATTTAAAATAATTCCAGAAATTCATTTTATTTATTTTAAGCAATAAAACTATTAGGTAAAATCCAAGAAAAATCTCAAAAATACTTTGAGACATTCTGGACTCAAATAAAATATTTTTGACAAAACTTTATTTTGACTTTGCACAGATTTAAATAGATTTGAATAAAAGGCAATAAACTTGATTTGAATTTAATTCCAATAAATCCAGAAAAATCCAACTAAATTCCATAAAATCACAAATGCACTTTTAAGCAATAAAAACTTAATTAAGCTGAATTTTTGGGATGTTACAAACCTCCCCCCCTTAACAGAATCTCGACCCGAGATTCAGGGCTAACTAGAGAATAGGTTCGGGAATTCTGACTTCAAATCTTCTTCTCGCTCCCAAGTGGCTTCACTCTAATGATTGCTCCATCAACTCGCAAAGCGAATAGACTTGTTTCGGTCTTGCGCCCATAACATCCAAAATTCGATCGGTTGCTCTTTATAAGTCAAATCTTCTTGCGCTCTATTGCATCCAACGGGTTTGCTCACGGCACTCGAGACACTTCTTAAGTCGCGATACATGGAATACATCATGCACTCCGCCAAAGATCGAGGCAACTCTAATCGATAAGCCACCTCTCCTCGACGGCTCGTAATCTTGAACGGACCCACATATCTTGGTGCAAGCTTCCTTTAACGTGAAATCTTTTAACGCCTTAAGAGGGGTAACCACGAGATACACATGATCTTCTCGTTCAAAACTCAAATCTCGACGACGGTTATCTCGCGTAGCTTTTCCGCCTTGACTGTGCTATCTTCAACCTCTCTCGATCATTGCAACTTGACTTTCTCGCTTCTTCGAGAATATCCGCCCAAAACTAACGCTCTCCTCCTTTCATTCCAATTCAACGGGTACGATAAGCACGCCCATACAACGCCTCGAATGGTGACATCTCGTAGGCTAGCTTGATAACTATTATTATAATCAATTCGCGTATGGCAAACATTTATCCCAAGAGGTAGCATAAGCTAAAGCACAAGCTCTCAACATATCCTCTAAAATCGATTTACTCTCTCATCGACCATCCGTCATGGGTGATATGTCAGACTAAAATTCAGACGGTTCCCATTGCTTCGCAACTTATTCCAAAATCTCGAGGTAAATTGGGTACCTCATGTCGACACAATCTTCTTGGGCACTCCATGCAAACATACAATCCTCGACATGTACAATTACGCTAAACGATCTCCGAGTAAGTGGTCTTTATCGGGATGAAATGAGCGACCTTGGTTAAACGATCCACAATAACCCAAATGGAATCGTAACCTTTCCGAGTCTTAGGTAGACCGTGATAAAATCCATTCCGATTTCTTCCCACTTCCATTCCGAATTTTTAACTACCGCAATGCATCAAATGGTCTTTGGTGCATGGCTTTACTCTTTGACATACGTCGATAATGCAACATGCTCACCACTTCACGCTTCATATTCGCCACCGTAATCTCTCCTTCAAATCTCGTACATCTTGGCACTTCTGGATGAATTGAGTACTTAGAATCGTGAGCCTCCTCAAGAATCAATTGCTTTAGCTCCTTTTTATCCCAGACGCAAATTCGCTTTTAAAGAACATGGTTCCTTGCTCATCCAGAGTGAAATCTAAGGCTAGGCCTTCTTCCTTTTAGCCTTGATTTTTGAAATTTTATCGTCATCTTGTCGACCTTCTTTAACTCGATCCTCTAGTGTTGGCTTCACTTAGCGCAGCTATCATTCCTCATGAACGACTTCCAATCTTAGCTTCAAATTCCTTGCATAATTCGGTTGATCCTCCATTGACAATGTATTTGCGCTATGGCTCTTTCGACTCGAGCATCCGCCACCACATTGGCTTTTCCAGGGTGATAATGGATTCCCATATTATAATCCTTAATTAGTTCAAGCCATCTTCGCTGTCTCATATTCAGGTCAGCTTGAGTGAATATGTATTTCAGACTTTTATGGTCCGTATATATCTCACATCTATTTCCTATGAGATAATGACGCCATATCTTTAAAGCATGCACTACGGCAGCTAACTCCAAATCATGTGTTGGGTAATTCACTTCATGTGGTCTTAACTGTCTCGACGCATAAGCAACGACTTTGCCTTCTTGCATTAACACGCATCCCAAGCCTTGCTTCGAAGCATCGCAGTAAATGTCAAATCCATTCTGCACATCTGGCAATACTAATACGGGGCCGTTGTTAAACGCTTTTTAATTCCATGAAACTTTTCTCGCACTCTGGGCCCATGCGAACTTCTTTTCTTTCTTCAACAATCGCGTCAAGGGTTTAGCAATTGTCGAGAATCCTTCTATGAACCGACGGTAATATCCCGCCATTCCCGTAAAACTACGGATCGGGTAATGACTTCGTGGCTCCTGCAACATCAAGGCCCACTTTGTCGGGTCGATCATGACTCCTTTGGTAGTCATTACATGACCCAAGAATTCGACTTTCTCCTTCCGTAATTCACACTTGCTAAACTTTGCATATAGCTGATGCTCTCGCAGCCTGTCTAAAACCATCCTTAGATGTTCTGCATGCTCTTCTTCAGTTTTTGAGTAAACCAAAATATCGTCTATGAAGACTACCACAAACTTATCCAAGTAATCCATAAAAACTTTATTCATCATGTTCATGAAATATGCTGGGGCATTAGTCAATCCAAATGACATGACTGTGAACTCATAATGTCCATATCGCGTAGAGAACGCAGTCTTAGGCACATCCTCACCGGATCTTCAACTGATGGTATCCTGAACGAAAGATCTATCTTGGAGAAAACTCCAGCTCCTCTTAATGGATCAAATAAGTCATCGATCCTGGCAACGGATACTTATTCTTGATCGTTACTTCATTCAGTGCACGATAATCAATGCACATTCTAAGACTTCCATCCTTCTTGCGAACAAACAAAACCGGCTCCTACGGTGATGAACTTGGTCTAATGAAACCTTTTTCTTGCGCCTCAATCGCTTCTTCATTTCCACTAACTCGCTTGGTAGGCATCCGATATGGTCTCTTTGATATCGGTGTTGTACCGGGCGCTAACTCGATAACAAACTCGATATCACGGTCCGTGGCAATCCCGCAAATCTTCCGAAACACATCCGGTATTCCTCGCCATCGCACATCTTCCATGCCGATGGCTTTCACGCTGCTGACCATTAATCGCCCATCTCGAATCAAGGTCGCTTGAAACTCCACTTTCTTGCCACTAGGGCCTTCCAAAGTCACGATCCTTCGCCACAATCCAAAATAACCTTATGCTTTGACAACCAATCCATTCCAAGGATGACGTTTAGGATTGCGCATCTATCAAGATAAGATTCGCTAGAAATTTATCCCATCCATAAGCAACTTAGCTCCCAAACACCCAAGGCTAGATCTAAGCTCGATCCCGGGCTTGACTAAGAGCACACACTTAAGATTCACCACTTTAAATCCATTCTTGGTTGCAAAACTTTGAGACACAAACGAATGCGAAGCTCCGTAATCAAACAAAATCAGAAAGGTGTAATCGAGTTGACCAAGAACTTACCCAAGACGACGCTCGTTGCCTCTTGAGCTCCATCCGCGGTGATGTGGTTGATCCTTCCACGCACGGTTGATTGCGGGTTGCTCCACCTGGCTTGGTGCACGATTTCCTCCGATGTTGGTGCTTTAGCGTGTTGTTCCTGTGTTGAAACGAATCGCGTGATGCCTCCTTCGTGGACACCTATTAGAAAAGTGCCTGGCTCATTGCAAGTATAGCATCTCTTCACTGCGGATTGCTGATTTCCTCCCGGTGCATTGTTGCCCTGTCCGTGTCTGAAAGCTCTGATTGGCAGGGCGAGGTGCAGGGGTCGATGTCTTATTCACAGCTGGTGGTTGGAACCTGGCAAATTGCTGTGGTGACATCCTCAAACGTAGATGGTTTGGACGTCCACCCTGATTATTCATCAAGCGCTTACGGTTTTCATCTAGCTCCTTGCGCTTATCTTCTAGGATCAAAGCCTTATTTACCAGCTCCCAAAACTGGAAATTGTGGGTAATCACCCCACCGTAGTCCCGAAGTTCAATCCCATCATGAAACGAGACTGTTCGCTTTATCTGCCGCTACGCCTTCAGGGCATAGCGAGCTAATCGAGTAAATTTGTTCAAGTATTCGCCACCGTTGGCCTCCTTGCTTCAAAGCTCAACTCCTCCTTCTTAAGATCCATCATTCCTCCGGGACATGATATCGGCGGAAAGCATTAGTAAACTCCTCCTGTGTTATCTCCTGTGGGGCTCCATGAGCGCACAAGAGTTCTCCCACCACTCTGCGGCGGTCCCTTCCAGCTTGATGAGAGGCGAAAGCACCTTCTCATTTCCTTCACACCGAGTGATGTGCGCCTTCTTCTCAATTGTCCTAAGCCACCATCGGCTTCCAAAGGATTCACATTTCCAAAAGTTGGTGGCCTAGTCCTCATAAAATCGATAGCTTTGACATAGGTCGAGGTCCACCATGATTGTTCGAGTTGCGGTGGTTGTTGTGATTTATCACGCATTGGTCATCTCACATCTGCCGCATCATTGTCCGTGATCGCTTGAGTCTCAGGCGCCGTAAATGCTCCTAGATTCTCGCATGTTCATCGTCGGTGGTTGAGGGTCGCCTCCATCGCTGGGGTTGTCATTCGACGCACCCACTTCTGAAGCACCGTTGTTTCTCGAGTATTCACCATCCGATGATTGCCTCTTAGGTTAGGAAAGGTAGATGTAGCATAGATAAGAAGTAAGAATTTCTAAAGCGGGAAGATAGGTTATACCCAATTGAACAATTCTTTATTTATTCTTGGTATGGTGCTTATTTAAGCCTACAAGCTTTGCAACACATAACGCACACTCAAAGATTACAAAGAAGCAAACTAAACACGAAACCTTAACGCCAACTAGAAAGGTAAAGACTAACTTAAAGACGCGACTCACACTCGAGTCTCAACACACCTCAAGGTCGACACTCACTCATCCACCACCTGGGCCGAGGCCGATCCGCGCATACACCGGTGGATGAGCGGGCATCGGAGCGAACCTATCCCGTGACCTACTACTGGTCCTCTGCAACAACGGGTCTCGTGACTCCTCCGTTCCCACTCGCGCTCCTCGATCCTCCTCGACTCTCTCCGGCTCTGAACTCCCCGAGTCACGCGCCCACTCGCCTCAATCGCCTCGTGGCCTCTCCCACTCGGTGATCATCCCGATGGTCAAGCACGGTCACCTCGAGCTCTGCCGCCACTCTAAGTGCCTCGCATACGCCTCCAGCCCCGGGTAGTATCTCTCATGTGATCCTCCCGGCAAGGGCGAACTCGCAAGGTGCGCCGCAGAGCACACTCGCTTCCTCGATCCGCGCCTTGGCACGCTTGAACGTCTGGGTGCGGTCGAACATCAATCGTGAAGCTCGTCGGCGTAGTCGCGCGCATACACGGCGAAGAGCAAGGCGAGCGACCTCTGATTGCAACCTCGCACGAGAACCTTCGGCGGAGATGTTGATGGCACGCTAGCTTCCTCGCTCTCCCGAGCGAGATGATCAACTTGCAAATGAACCCTCGGTGAACACCATTCACCGCCCACCGCCTCCTCGGTAAAGTGGACGATAGAAGCCTCAAGCGCCCAAGTACTCTCACACTCCATGGCGAGCCGCCACCGACTCTCAAAGGTCGAACGATCGGCATCGCTCCACAAGAACTTTGAAATAAGTTCTCCACCCGAAACGGCAAGTAAGACGGTAAATTTAGCAAAGGCAAGAAGTAGAGAATGAGATGAGTCGAGAGTGTTTTATTAGTCAAGTTTGGATTTTCTTTTAGAAAATAGTTTTGGACTCTCACAAGACACCTCCACACTATCTAGGCCAAGACCTACAACAAGATGCTCGATACCACCTCTCAGAGGGACCCGAATCCACCGATTCAACCCACCGTGTTTATCGCACTATTCCTGTGATCAACGCTAGTGCACACAGCTTAACATTGGTACATATCACATCATACACAACGATAATAGAATAATAGTTCATTTATTGATATAGCTAAATGTATGATCTTATGACCAACTTACATTATTAAGCCACGCAGGGCAAGACGGAGAATATAAGCTAATAATTACAATGGAAAGTAGAAACGTAGATAGCTCATCGCCACCACAGCAACCGACAAGGCTCTAACCCTAATGACTCGTGGTCTTCATGAACTTCATCTTCCAACACAGTGTAGATTCTTCAACTGTTGATTATTGTTGTTTGGCAAGGGTGAGTACTTAAAGCACTCAACAAGTTGTGCATGTAATGCGCTTCTATTTATCTATATGTAAGGCTTATTCCAAAGGATAGGCTATCATGGCTATTTTGCAATAAGCAAGATTTATGAACAAATACAATGAATAGATTGTAAAGAATGTAAAACAAATAGCAATAATAAATAAATTCAAGATTTCTCAAGTAAACCAAGTTTCCAATCCTAAATCAAGTTCCAATCTTCCATATGGCCATCCTGCCATCCCAACCAAGTTGTCCAATTTATTAATCTAACCCTTAATCAGAATTCCCGAGCATTGCTCAATACCGCGAGCACGGCTATCCGAATAGTTTCACACTCTGCAGAGGTTATGCACTTTACCCACGTGATACAACCAAACACCACAAAGGCGAAAGATTATAACAAAGCCTTTACAATGCTCTATCTTAACCCGATACTACCCGCTAAGGTTTCAACATCGCGGTCTCGAAACCACGCCCGTGGCCCCTCTTGCGCCATGTGAATTACACCTCACCCGGAACTCACACCGACCACGATAGTATCAACATTAAGACTTTGCAAATTACTCACCTAGGTGGCCCATACTGCATATGTGGTTGCATGATTGACTCAGGTCAAAGGCTTGCAAGGTTAAGTCCTTAGTGTGATCAAGGCAAGACATCCACTTACCATCTGCCCATTGGGCCCACCTTGGCCTCCTCGCCCCTTGCCACTTGCCCCAATCTAAGTTATTATCACCCGTTGATTACCAAGCACCACGTGCCATCAACAATTCAACATCGCTATGCGTGACATGACTCGCCACAACAACTCAATCTCCTCGTGTGATCCCACATGACACACAAGTTAATAACATTGTTCCATATTCCATTAATCAAGATTAATTATCAATGGTGATGACACATGTGATGACGTGGCATGGCTAAGCAACTAATACGAACTAAACCTCCAATGTTGATTATAATTATTAACCAACTATATTAAACCAATCTAAGGTGACAATGGATCATGGCATACAATGACAAGGTAGGGTATAGATCAATCTGTATTTTAGCTAAGCCCAAACTAATTTGAAACAGCTTGTATATTTGAAATATATGCAATAGCGTAAATCAAACATAGCAATTTTATAAACATGGGTTCAACATGATCAAAGCACAACTTGCCTTGGAATAGGTCCTGATCTTGATCTGAAGATTGCTCTTGGGTTGCTTGATCTTCCTCCAAGCGCCGCACAATTCAACGCTCTACGCTGCATCAAAAGAGAAAAGCAAATAAATGCCAAAACAGAGAGCAATTGAACTCCAAAAATCAAATAAAATTCACCATTAAATAGATCTCAATTTTACAAATTTTTAGAAACTGGAATCACTCAAATCCGAAGTTACGATGCAAAAGATATAGCCTTTTAAAGTTTGAAATAAATATCAAATCGAAAATCGAAATTGAAATTAACAGATTTATTTTTATTCGGAAAAAGCGATTTATGACGTCAGCGTGACGTCAGCCCTGGACCGAACCAATCAGAAGCCGACGCGTGTCCCGGTCCATGGACTGAGTCCACAGCGTGGCTCTGGACCACGGTGAACCCGGCACGACGACGCCGGACCGCGCTGACACGCGGCACGATCCGGCTGGTCACCCCACGGCTCATCGATTCGCAGAGACACGATCGAACGGCCCTAATTATTCGCGACGTGGCGGAACCTCAACCCTCCGCTACAGATCGGACGGCTCACGGTTCACCCGTCGGCAATGGCGACGCCGCCACGAGACTCTTACCGGACTTGGAGAAGACGACGTTCCCGACGGCGATCCAACGACGTTCCGGCGATGACACCTTACCGGTTCGACGCGCAGCTTCACGGCGAACCCAGATCCGGGACCAACGCGGCGAAGAACGGCTCGATGGCGACGTTCGCGGTCAAAACTCACGGCGGCGCTCCCACGAACTGCGAGGAGGTTCAGCGGCTGCTACGGGGCTCCACGGGCTGCGGCGCTTTAGAGAAATGTTGCGGCGGACGACGACGAGTCTACGGCCTCCGGGCAGCGACTTATATAGCACTCGCCGACGCGCAAACAGCGATCCAAGTCGGCACGGCGATGAACTCGGATTCCGGCGACGCAACGGAGACGAACTCCTAGTGCCCGTCCGATCTCAAATCAACGGATGAGATCTCCCCGAGACGTGGCATAATCCCGCTCGGATACGACATCCAACGGCTGCGGCTAGATCCTTTCCTTTTCGATCCATTAACTGAGCCGCCCAACGCAAAACCAACGGACGCCGATCCTAGGGTTTGAGTTAACCGCGATGGCTCTCGACCGTCCGATGCGAGATCAACGCCACACCAAGACCTCCACACATGGGCCAACTGGGCCGCACCGACGCGGGTTTACCACGCACAGTGTTGGGCTTGGTCCAACACTGTTCACAAGGTTATTAAAAAATTTCTTATTTAAAATAATTCCAGAAATTCATTTTATTTATTTTAAGCAATAAAACTATTAGGTAAAATCCAAGAAAAATCTCAAAAATACTTTGAGACATTCTGGACTCAAATAAAATATTTTTGACAAAACTTTATTTTGACTTTGCACAGATTTAAATAGATTTGAATAAAAGGCAATAAACTTGATTTGAATTTAATTCCAATAAATCCAGAAAAATCCAACTAAATTCCATAAAATCACAAATGCACTTTTAAGCAATAAAAACTTAATTAAGCTGAATTTTTGGGATGTTACATGCACATAGTGAGCCTAGAGAATTTAGGCTTTGATTGTCAAAACCTTAGTTTATCGCTTTCGCATTATTTAATTGTTAAGGTTTTGGCATTAGGGTAATTAGGGGTGAATTGCTTTGTAGAAATTAAGAGAGAGAATTTTAAAAGCCGCCTATTCACCCCCCCTCTAGTCGGCATCCTCGTCCTTACACCACCTTGGCATACTGCCCCTCACGACTTGCCCCAATCTAAATCATTACCACCCCAGTTGATTACCAAGCACCACATGCTATCAACAAGTCAAACCTCGTTGCGTGACATCCACTCGTCACCACAACGCAATCTCATTGTGTGATCACACATGACACACAAGTTCATAACATTGTTCCAAATTCCATTAGTCAAGATTAATCAGTGATGATTCAACACATGTGATGATATGGCATGGCTAAGCAATCTACGACGGTCTAACCAACCCATGTTGATTATCAATATTAACCAACTATTAATTAATCATCCTAGGGTGATAATTAGATCATGGCATACAATGGCAAGGTAGGGTATACTCAAATAGGTTAAATAGCTAAATCCCAATTTATTTTGAAAACAGATCTACACATGAAATAACATGCACATAAAGAAAAATAAAGTAGCATCTTTGCAAACATGGGTTCAACATGATCAAAGCACAACTTGCCTGGCCCTTGCGATTTTTACTGTTCTTTACTCTTTATCTTTGATTCTTGATGTTCGATCTTCAATTTTTACCTTCTTGATCTTTAGCTCCTTAGAACAACTTCCGGACGATGCATCTAACGATTGAAGAAGAAGCAAATACAAACCAACTCAAAAGATAAATCAAATAAAATCCAAATTGAGAACGGATAGTATTGGATCACAAAGGCTTAGATGAATTTAGGAACTTGAATGAATTAGATCAAAGATTAGACAAAAAAGAACGAGCTTTCGGAATACACCGAAAAGGAAAAGATTGATAATTGAGAAAGAAAGAATAATATTTCAAAGAATATTTCTTCTAAATTTATTATCTTGATTGGATAGACAATGACATATGGGCTCTCGATCTATAAACCGGGTCCATAAGGATATGTTAGTTCGCAATGAACTAAATTGATGCTCAATGTTGACTTTTGTTGACTAAACAAATACACAGTCAAACAAAAGAAAGATAGACTAATAGATTAGATATGGCACAAGGATATGACATATGGCCAATGGTCTATCGACCAAGTCCACGAATGACTTCTAGGTCAATGGCAGATTAGATTTTCAAGAATAAGACATGGGCAAGTGGGGTCGATATTCATGCGATTCGATCTGAGATCAGTCATACGTCGATCAAGAGGCTTGACGATGACAAGGCAGCAAGGAAATGAAGACAAGGCTAAACTCATAAGTGATGGGGTTAGATTACAATAAGGTGATAAAGAGGACGATGATATTGCACTAGGGCTTTTGCGTGCATGCACACATGCGATGATAGCGAAGCAACGACAGGACACTCATGCAAAGATAAGATGTCGATTGTCGGTACAATGATATGGTAGCAAGGTTATGATATGGCTCAGGATTGATCTGCGAGTTGCAAGGTTTACATGACATGATGCATCGTTAACGACAGATTGGACCCAAGGTTAAGTTAGGGTTTGAGAGGAACGATGCGCGGATAGATCCATTTAGCATAGGGATAGGATAGGTAGGGTTGGCTCTGCGATAAAAGACTATCAAGGGTGGCTAAACCGAAACAAGATCCGATAATGAAAGGGGCTAGGTCAAAGACGATGGGTAGATTCCAGAATATGGCATTGATGGCAACCGAAGACCAAATGAACTCTAAAGATGGTCAAACCAGAGAATGATGGATTACTGGATATGACGACACGACTAAGGCGAACTAAGATGGTTGGCGGCAAAAGACGGCACGAGGCACTGACGAAAGGCGGCGGCTAACGAATATTAAAATTTTTGGTTGATAGAACAACAAAGGGGAAGTGAGCACCACGTAGAACGCGGTGAGACGAGCTCAACGATATAAGTGGATTTGACGGCAACCCAATGGACAGATCACAAACTACCAATGAACGGCTGCAAAAGCTAATAGATCAAACGGTCATAACTATTAAAATAATAGATGAAACCTAACCAAATTTTACAGAGAGCTATCTGGGACCCTAAGGCACAATATGACGTGAAAGGATTAGAGTTTTACCTTCTGGATCAACAGGGAACGCACGAGGAAGTTTTCAGCTGTACGTACGCAGTCTTATCGAGGAAGATTGAATTATCTGCAAAAATACCGCAGACAAAACCTTGATTTAGGGTGAGCACCGCATAGAGGACATCAAGATGAGTATACATTAAAAAGGGCACGGTCAAATTCGCAAAAACGAAGGAGAATGGGCGACAACAAGATTAGAGATTGGAACGGCCGTAACTTTTGATTTTGTGGATGAAACTGCACCAAATTTGGTGGAGAGGTAGATGAGACCATAAGGCACAAGATGACACAAGCGGATTCCAGAAAAACTCAAATGAACGACGGGAAACACAATGCCAATTTCGGCCGACGAGGGCGGCGCACCGGAAGAGGAACGACTTCGACTTTTCGGGTTTGGGAGGTGCTCTGGGGATTAGGGGTGCGTGGGAGGGGTCTTAGAACACTTATATAGGCCTGGGAGTCGTGCCATACAAGGAGACACGATGAAAAAACGAATTTGGATCGAAAACGGATCGGATCGAACACCTGGCGCAATGAACAGTTACTGATAACGTGGCGCATTGCGGTGCTTCAGATGGGGATCGGAGGGCTGCGGCTGGGCGGCGACGTGGCCGGTTCGGGAGCTAACACGTGGAGGTGCGGGAATGGAGGAAGGATTGGGCCCAATAAATTCCGGATTCAATCCAATTTCCGAATTAAAATAATTCCAAAAATTAAAATAATCCGTTTAGAGCAATAAAAATATTATACAAATTCTAAAAAATTTCTAGAAAATATTTTAAGACATTTGGAGCTCAAATAAAATATTTTTAACCAAACTTTATTTAAAATTTTGCAGAATTTAATTAAATTTAACAAAAGGCTTAATTAAATTAATTCTAAATAAATCCAAATGAATAGCAAACGAACTCCGAAAAATCTCAAAAAATTACAGAAAATTCCTTGAAGTACAATGAACTCAAATAAAACTATGTTTATTTTAATTTAAGTTTATATTAGTCAAATTAAATTATTTTAGCATTAGAAAATTCCAGATTAAGCTTTATTAAATCGAGAAAATCAGCGGGGATTTTTGAAAAGATGAACTAAATAAAAGATTTTTGAAAACCCAAATCTTGGGATGTTACAACGGGTCAAGAAACTCGTACAACTGCACGCCCGCCATACCTGCAAATAAAAATGTTTATGTTAGTGCAAATTGTAAAAAAGGTATAAAATGAATACAACAATTATAAATAGAACATGAACGCAACAAGTACACACAAAATTTAGAACACACATAGTATATGCAAATAAAAATGTTCATGTTTGTGCAAAGTGTAAAAAAGATACGAAATGAATATAACATAATACACTCTCATTTAATCAAGTACAAGAACATACATAGTACATGTTTTTACTACACATACGAATTCAATACAAGCAACTGAAATTCTAGTACATTGACACCAGAGTGAAGTAAACAACAGTTCAATACAGAAAGGCCATACAACACTTCACGGCATCTGAATCTTCGGGCAACACTTGAAAGTGTGCCCTGTCTCCTTACAAACAGAACATTTCTTTCTGTGCGACCACTTTCCGCATGACGTCCATATCATTCCTTATACGCTGGATTGCCTTCTTCCTACTCCTTTAGCTTGCTCATATCGAGACCAGTGTATCCTCCCATCTTTTGTGCTCCGTGAATAAACCCACCACTTAAACCGTACATTTCGCGCCCAATTTGCGACCACGCTTTCCTTCTCAAGAATTGGGATAGGAATATACCTGGATCCATACGAATAGTCGAGCAAGTAGCCATGACATGGGAGCATGGCCTATGTAATAGACGAGGCTTGTTGCAGGTGTAGACACAAGTTTGCCTGTGTATGATGCATTCGTGAGCAATCTTTCCCCGATTCGTCCCACGACCGGCCTTCTCCTTGCACAGCACCTCGAAACGGAGCTCCCTTGTGCCCATCTTCATTGTTGCGTGCATCTCCCCCTTCTTGCCTTTGTCCTCCATATATGCAGAAATCATCTCTGAGTACTTCACAGCAAGATCATTCATGCGCACGATCGCCCTTGCATAGCGATCGACGAAGTACTTCGTGATGCCACGAAGAACACCCTCCACTATAGCAACCAAGGGAAGGGGTCTCAACCCTCGCATCACCCAATTGTAAACCTTCGCAAGGTTTGTTGTTATGACCCCATACCTCGCACCATCGGTGTCGTAAAGTAGAGCCTATTTCTCCCTAGGCTCATGCTCTATCCATTCGGAGAAGTATTTCAGGGCCCTTCCATTCCTTCGAAAAAGGTGGGGAGTGTCAGTGGGTAACTCCTCCAGCGCGACTAGGGCCTCCCCTATGGCCGGGGCTACCCTCTTCGTTGCCTCCGCTGTGTGCCTCGATGTCAGCTCATCCAACTTCTTCCAGTGTGCATCGAACTTTCTCTGCTGGTTCTGGTCACACAACCTCTTGAAAAGCTTTGTCAACTCCTTGTTCCTGAATTGCTTGTAGAAGTTGGCGCCCATATGGCGCTTGCACCACCTACTACGTAGATCAGGCCATGGATGAGTCTCATCCACACCTTGCTGCAGTTGAACGATTGCCCTCAAAAGCCCGGTATGCCAAATCAACAATACCGGTTTTGACATTCCGTAGGAACTAGTGCCAGCTATCTGTGTTTTCACCCTCCACGAATGCGAGCGCTACGAGAAGAACCTGATTATTGCCGTCCACTCCTATGGCAGTCAATATCTACCCTTTGTATTTACCAGTCAAAAATGTCTCGTTCACACATAACAATGGACGGCAATGCCTAAACGTGTTGATGCATGCACCGAAAGCAAAGAATGCCCACGTCAAAACCATCTTCCCAGGGAAGCGCTGCGAAGGATGCTCACAAATGTCCACATAAGTTCCAGGATTTCTGTCCTTTATCACCTGAAGCAAACCTGGCAAGTTCTGGTAGGAGTCTTCGTATGTGCCGAACCGTGCTTCCAATGCCTTCTGCTTTGCTCTCCATGCCTTCGCGTAGCTTATAGTGTACTGGAACCTCTGCTCTATTGCGAGTATAATGGCCCGTGGCTCTAAATCCATGTTGCCTACAATCTCTCCGTACATTGCATTGGCAATAAAGCCTGATGATATGTTTCGATGTGACTGCGTAGACTCCGTTAGTATGCATGTATGTGGGAGAACTATAGAACACCTCCAAAAGGTGTCCCACTTCGGCTGGTACGTATGGACACGCCACAGGCAACCCTCCATCTGGCATCTGACATCATACACCCGCTGATCAGACTTTGCAACCTTGAAGGTTCTGTGCAACAACACTGCCCATGCTATTACTGTTTCTTGAACCTCACTCTTATTCTTGTAAATTGCACCTTCTCTCACCTCACTTTGATCATACTCCAAAGTGAAGTGTTCGCCATCGTTGACCACCAGCCTATCGAATTGACACTCGTCCCACTCCGCAGGGAATAGCCCTTCATCGTCTTCATCATTACTTAAAGCCTCGTAGTCCTGACTCTCTGTGTCCATCGCTTGGACCGCTGATTCAATGTTTTCTCCCTCATCTGCCACACCCATTACTTCCTGAACCTCTCCCATTGCAACATCAGCTCTCTCACCTTGCACTTCGTGCTGCCCCGAACCTACATCCTACTTTACTAAGCCTTCTCTACTTCTGCTGCTCTCCCCAACTTCCTCTAGTTCTTCACCAACATCGTCCTGTTGAGTCGCATGGCCGGTATTGGCTTTTTCAAATGCTTGTGTCAATAACACTGATGGCCATCCTTTCTCAATTGCAATTCTTACATACGAACTCCAAGATTTCGGCCCCCTCAGTTCCATTAACTCCCAGTACGTGAATTCCATTCTCCGGCAACCTACTCCGTCCAACTTCAGATCATGCAATTCACGATCCAAAGAGAACATGTGATACAACCATCTCATAACTGTGGCCCATGAACGCTTCCCTACACGTAACAGGCTAGCTTCCACACTTGCGAAATGACTTAGATCTACCCCTTCAACACCCATGTGTGGAACCCCTTCTCCGTAGTATATTTCAAATTTCACTCTGTCATCCATAACTGTCAAGTATTTCATCGAATTCTTAACATGTGCACAATTTAACGCTACATTGCAAGACTAATAATGATCCAAAATTTGAATTCTTAACACGTGATTCAATTCATTTTTCGTTGGGTTCAGACTTGCTAGTCAGCATTTCATCAGTACAATTGCAATATTTGAATTCTTATAAATTCGTCAGATTTCATAATCTTTTAAAAATTTTACGAGAACATCACTGATGTGTCAGGAACCTTCACGAACAATTTCAAAATTTTCCGTTGTTCTTTGAGTTATTTTTCGCTCCTTACATTTTTACTGAGCTCTATACGACATCTCAGTTTTCTCAGAACAAAAATAACCGGATTTGGATCCCACGTTTTCTAGTTTATCCAAAATTTATCCAGAGTCTCTAATCAAATAACTATTAGTATAATCCCTACCTAAGTTATCTAACCAAATAACTATTATTACAATCCCTACCTAAGTCATCTACAATATTTTAATCTCTACCTAAGTCATCTAATCAAACAAATATTATTACTCTATTTAATCTGGTCACTACATTATACATTTAACATTTAAATATAAACACAGAAAAAATAATACCTGACAAAATACAGATCTCCTCCTCCTCTCTTCCTCTCCTCGCTCTCTCTAGCTTGCTCGGTCGACTGGCGATAGGCCGCATGGGGCGTTATATAGCCGTGTTCTGTCGCCAATTGAAATGGTGACAGAGAGCTCTGTCACCATTTCAATTGACGATAGAGGCGACGTTTCGTCTCTGTCGCCAATTGAGATTAGCTCTGTCGCCATTTCAATTGACGACAGAGGCGACGTTTCGTCTCTCTCGCCAATTGAGATGGTGATAGGCTCTCTATCGCTAATTGAGATGGTGACAGGCTCTCTGTCGCTATTTCAAATGATGACAGATGTGTAGATTTGTTAAAAAAATTCCGGCGTATTATTTTTATAAAATTAGATAAAATTAATATTATTTAAAAAAATTCTGGGTCTTGCGGTGGAAGGAATAGCTTATTTATAGCCTATTAAACCGAGGCCCGTCCTCCTCATACAGCCCATTCTGATCCTGATGACCCAGCCACGCGCCGGCCATGTTCTAGCGTGTGCCACTTACGGCCCATATCTGGCCCGATGGAGCAAGAGGCCGGCGAGTCCAACTCTCCACCGTGTGCCGTGTGACCCAACCGTCTCCTGTATTGGTAAAGCTTAGCGCCACAAAATCGATGAAAAATGGTTAGAATTTTGCGATTTTCGGTTGCATCCGTGGTTAGGCTTTTAAAATCATTCGGTAAACCGGTTCAGTTAAAAAAAAATAAAAAATCAGAAAATTTTGTTCGACGTAAATCGGTCGAAAATCGATGAAAATCGACGAAAATCGCTAAAAAAATCGACCGCAAAAAAAGTTTAACTAGTCCATCGGTTTTCCATGAAAACGGTCTATTTTTGAATTTTTTTTTCAAAAAATTTGTTTTTGAAGCTCAACTATTTTTGACGATTTTCGGCGCGATATTTCCGATTTTCGAATTTTGTACGATTTTTTTCAAACCGATTTTGTGAACCCTGCTTATTAGTAATTCAGTATACTTCGCACGCAAACAATTTTAGACACAAGAAAACTTTACCATCTGTTGATGCAAGAGGCGGAGACCAGCCTCGGGCCACCTGGGCGGGGCCGAGGCCGAGGCCGAGGCCTGTGATCGAAATGCTTTGAGTTAGGCTTGTTTTAGCTATGAGTTGACTACGTCTTGGCCCGAGAAGGTGCAACTGCAATAGCCAGTGCTCATCATCAAGAATCCTAGACGAGCGAAATAACATTCGCTACCCAACTGGTGTAACTCTACATTTTGCTTAATAATGACGATAATTGTCAGACGCTAATGCTTGTTCAATACTTGAACGCAACCGAGTTGTTTGCAACTTGTAACAATTTAGCAAGTACCACCATGTCCCTGTGTTATCAGTACGTAATGTTCACTTTTGCAGAATCACTTTGTTAGCTAGTAGGTGCCATTCATGGATTTTCGCCCTAGATCCGCCCCTGTGACTGGGACTGTGCACGGACTCGAGTCGTAACCTGATTTATTAATTCCACATAGATTTACAGGTTTACAAGAGTACATGACCCGCATGCAAATTTATAAGTTCAACCGCGCATGCATTGACCACGACAGCAAGGAGGCACCCAACAAGCATGAAAAAGAGCTCTTTTACAATACACTAAATTCAATATGGAATATTCATATTTTTCGATCTAATGCATCGTATTAGTTAATATTTATTTATATTTCCTCTGGTATATAGTAAAGTAGAAATACTATTAACATATCCATAGCTAGATCTGATTTCTACTGCACACCATATACTACGCACTTGTATAATGTACCACAAAATTTCTGTCGAGAAAAGTTCTGAATAGCAACAGGAATCAATACAAAAGCTGCCCCTGATCAATCAGCCGGGCCTGCAGCCACCATCATCAGTAGGGCGAATCGATCACAATTAGAATGGAGGGTAAACCTAGCTTCCACCCCACTGTTGCCCTCCATGCCAGCAAGTTGCAGATTGTGGATATGTGGGGACTGACGATCGCTCAGACTAAGGCCGGAGAAGCCATGATTGCCCATAACTAACAAAAGCAAGCAGTTGCTGCCGAGCACAAACAGGGCCGTGCAATGAGTAGCCCGGCCGGTGCATACACCGGAGAAACAACAGAAACATGTGCTTGTCTGGGCCATGCAAAGAGTAAGACAATGGGTGCACATATAGACGATGTGTGGATTAGAAGCACGCCAATGCCCGGCCGGTTTTTCCTCTCTTCCTGGTGAGCAACACAAGCATATATAATACCTCCATGTACGTGTTGCAGCTGGGGAAGAAGTGCACTTGAAGCCATCTCCTGTCTCCGTCAACTGATGTCTCTCACTCTTTCGCCTCGTTGCTCGTTGTTGTGCCATGCTTAACTGTCTCTATCATTACCCACTTACCCACCACTTGGTTGAGCGATCGACCTTGTCCCTAGCTTTCCCTCTATATATAAGCGGCAGCTAGCTAGCTAGCTCCTTGTCTTCTTGCTCCACGAAGGCATCTTGTTGCTCATTTCTTCGTGGATGCGTTCCCGCGATGGACGGCGCCACGGCCACTGTGATCTTCTTGGCTTTCTTGGTAGTGCCCATGCTTGCCAATGGCGCCTTAGCGGAAGCTGGTCGGGTTCAGGAGCAGAGTGTAGCGACGGATAGCCGGAACGGCACTTACAATACCAGTAGCGTGGCCGGCCGGAAGCAGGGAGGAATGGGCGGCGGTGGAGGTGGGGGAGGAGGGGGCAGCAGCGGGGGGAATTCTTGGAGCTACGGCTGGGGCTGGGGCTGGGGCATTGAGGGCGGCGGCGGCGGAGGAGGAGGTGGTGGTGGTGGTGGTGATGGTGGTGGTGGAGGAGGAGGAGGAGGAGGTGGTGGTTCTGGCAGGTGCTGGTGGGGATGCAACAACGGACGGCGTAAAGGTGGCAAAGAAGGCGGCGGCAAGGGCACGAGGACGGAGTGGCGCAGGGACGGCAGCGGGGCGCCGTCGGCGGCGAGCAGGACGAGGGTCCGGCACCGGCCGAGCTACAGCTCGAGCCTGTACCGCGTGGGGGAGTACGCGCGATGCACGGCGCCGGGGCGGTGCCGGGGCACGCAGCTGCTGTGCCCGATGCAGTGCGAGGGCCCCTGCTTCTACGACTGCGACGCCAACTGCAAGGCGCACTGCCGCTTCTAGCTGTCGGCTCGACCTCGTCGTCCGTCTCAACTCCGACCAAAGGCGACGACAATTCGGCACCAAACGCGGTCTCTCCTCCGGCTCCATTGGCAGTGCGAGCTCGTCGTGTATACTCGCGGTTGCTTTCTTGGTGAGATGGATGCATTTGCTGCGTGATGGGGTGTCACGTGCTTTTGATGGCTTTTGTGATTTGTCAGTCTGATTGCTGCTACCGTCTCAGCTTTCTTTTCATTTTCTCTTTCTGTCAGTGTGTGTTTTGTGCAACTGTGTGCGCGCTAAACTACTATGGGATTGTCTAAAAAAAATTCTCTGCTGATAAGTTGACTGATTTGATTTTCAATCTCAGTCACTTTTGAGTGATAGGATTTCCATCCGATGGCTACTATGCTTTACTCATCCATCACCTCTACAGAATATAAAAACACAAATAAAAAATTTACGATCTAGATAAAAGTAAAGTAAACCTAGGTGAACCCTTACAAAATAAAAAAACAAAAAAAATCTAACCTAGAAAAAATAAGAGTAAACTTAGGTGAACCAAGGATTCAAATCTCGTTTTCGCTCTAAATTTCGTCGGTGGCCGGAGAACGAAATTAGAATTTGAATTCCGGATTTTCAAAACGAAATCTCGCCGGTTTTTGCCGAGATCTTGCCAAATTTAATGGCGCGAAATCCAGTCGAAACGAAGTAAAAAAAATTTAGAAAATTATGAAGCTTATGGAATTTTTATAAATAGTTTAGAAAATTATGCAGATTCCTGACACATTGATGATGTTTCCATAAATAGTTTAGAAAATTATGAAGCTTATGGAATTTTTAAAAATTCAAACATTGCTGCTGTCCTGATAAAACGCTGACCGACAAGTTTGAACTGAATGAAAAATGAAACAAACCACGTTATAAGATTTTGAACCCCGATCCTGCCTGGGCTAATTGCCCGCATGATGCGTGCCTGTGATGATTAGAGCTCGTAATCTATTTGCATTTGTTTGTTTTATCTTCCTTCTGGTTGGTCATAATATGTGCCATGATTTATCGAAGATTCCTTCAGCTTTTTCCTTATGCTTGATGGGGTAGCTCCTTTCATAGAAAAGGTTGGCGGTGCTGTCATTATCGACTGAGCAACTCAATATTGACGCATCCCTTTAGGCTTAAATCAAATCTGATAACTAAAGAATTGATGGTAAGTTCAACGAAGTACAGTTTTTTTTGTGGTGTCAGCATAGGAGATGCCTCTATGTGTTAATGGGTTTAAATCAGTTCAGACTTTTAGACTAGGATAGCCGAAAATTGGAAATGGACTACATAGATTTTGACCCCTTCTTTTTTGGGCTAGGCCGTGCGCCTCATCTTTTTGTACTAATTACTAGGGACTAGGGTAGATGAGAGCCTATCCACTTAACTGTTCGAGACTTTCTTGAGGAGGTCGCGACTCAGCGCCACTGCCATCATCCTCTGTCGTTCCTCGCCGCACTCAAGCTCTCACCACTTCCACCATCAGGAACTGTCAAGTGTACACCATCTCCCTCCAATTGTACATGCTAAGCACGGCCATCAGGTTGTCCGCGGCCAGGATGGGCGGGGACAGGATGAGGACGAGCCAGAGCACGATGGAGAGGAGGAGGGCCAGGAGCGCGGTGGCGAGCGAGTAGTGGCGCTGCGGCATGCAGGATGTCGAACCGGAGCACTACCCGCGTGTCAGAGAATTACGGCACGAATAAAGTAGCAGTTATTGAACGAAGTTCAATAGTTAGCTGATTGGAAAAGCCGATAAATTGCGATTTTTGACAGATGACAAGTCATCTCTCAAAAATAGGGGGCATATGTTTGCACCAAAATTTGGCAAGTCTAGTCAAAATCGGCAATAAAGTCAAAGATACGGGAATTAACTGACAGGTTGGAAAGATTTGGAGATATTTGATAACGGCAAGATCTTTAAGGAAATAACTGTCCGAGATAAGGCTAATACGGATCAAGACTTGAAACGTGTTGTAGTAGGACACGATCGGCCGAAGGGTATAAAAGAAGGACCAGAGCAAGCTGCAAAGACAACAACACAATACAATCAACCACTTTTACTTTCTTCCTTCCTCACAACTAGAGTAGCTTTTGTAATTTAGTCTCTGTAATCGATCTTGATCAATAAAGTTGCGCATCGCCAATTGTTGATCTTCGTCAATTACACACCAGGTTTGATTTGTTCTGATTTTATTGTGCATCACCTTCTTCAGAATCAATCTACCTTTATCCTCTGATTAGCCTTAATCGGCTAATTAGACTTACCTTGTTACCTCGATCTTGATCGGCTTCAAGCTGATTAAGTCTAAGCCGATTGATTAAGTCTAAGCCGATCAATCGGCTTTGTGTGAATTTTATATTTTTTACCTTGTCGGTTACAGGTCAAATCGACTGGCATGCTCTGATTAGCATTAATAAATCAATCATCGGCTCTTGTGACAATGCTTAAGTCGATGATAGCAAATAGTGTTAAAACTATAGCCCAGGAGTTAGCCTCGTCAGGTAGCCTGCTTGACCCATTGCAAGCTTTGTCGAATTATCTTTGTTTTCAGTAGCACAAAATACGCAGAGCTCAACGACCGATCCTAAACCATCGGCTATAACCTCACCCCCTACCATGATGCCTACTCAGCCGACCGTAATATTGCCTAGAGATCCTCGGCCAAGTGGGGTGAGTCATTACCACGCATACACCGACGCCGCTAAGTTAGACGCATCAACAAATATGCCGCAGTCGGCTCCGTTCTATGCTTTCCCACAATCGGTTTCACAGCCGATTGGGCCTGAAAGATACCCGCATGAACCTACCTTGTTTAGAAATCCAGGTCCGCATAGGGTAGTATCTTATTCGGAACCGTTCGTTCCAATACCCGAACCTCAAGTCAGGCATAATAGGTATGATCAGAATACTCGTGTGCCGACGACCCAACATAATTGGCAACCCGAGTTTGCACTCGGGGGGCAGAATGCCAATTGTGATCAACATTATCAAGGGCCTGCGGTGCCAATGGCCGATAATGTAAACTGGGCCAACCAGATCTCCGCCGTCTTGAGGGACCAATTCGGCATACAGCCGAAGGGGAAGGTTATCGGCTATAGAAAGCCGTATCCTGATTACATAGATCGTATGCCTTACCCCCACAATTTCAGAGTTTCGGATTTTGCAAAATTCTCTGGTGACGACTCAACTACTACTCTAGAACACATCGGACGCTTTATCGCTCAATGTGGTGAAGCAGCTCAGTCCGATGGACTGGAAATAAAACTATTCCCGTTGTCACTGTCCAGAGCTGCCTTTACTTGGTTCACTTGTTTGCCTCCGAATTCGGTCCACTTATGGAACGATTTGGAAAGCCGATTCCACGAATACTTTTTCTCAGGAAGTTTAGAACTAAGGATTTCCGACCTAAGTTCTGTTCGCCAAAGATTTGGAGAATCGGTAACTGAATACATTAAGAGGTTCAGAGAAGTTAGGAACCGATGTTTTAGTGTCACGTTGCCCAACAACCAACTTGCAGATTTGGCTTTTCAGGGATTAATTCCACCACTTAGGGAGAAGTTTGGAGGGCAAGAGTTCAACGATTTAAGTCATCTGCTTCATCGTGTATCGGTTCAGAAAAGCCGATTCCCAGATAATAAAGCGTTTAAAGATAGGTTTTAAAAAAGTGGCAATGAAGAAAAGGACAAAGTGAAAGTCAATATGGTGGATTATTGCCCAAGCGATTTTGAGGAGGATGAAGCAGAAATAAATATAGTCGAATGGGTAAAAGGGTCTAAAAAGTCCTTAGTTTGTTCTTGGCTAAAGCCGACTAGAAATAAGTCAGAGGTTAAGTATGCCTTTGATGTTTCCAAATGTGATCGTATTTTTGATTTATTATTACAAGAAAAGATAATACGATTGCCCGAAGGACATATTATACCGTCAGCTGACGAGATCAAGAAACGCAGGTATTGCAAGTGGCACCACTCTTTTTCTTACAATACTAACGACTGCAATATCTTTCGTCAACAGATCCAATCGGCTATTGAAGATGGTCGGCTAAAATTTGCTGATGAGCCGACCATGCAAGTTGATGCTGATCCATTTCCAATCAACATGGTTCAATGTTCGGCTAAAGGAAAGGAGCCGATGCATGATGAGCCAAAGAAGGATCGGCAGGTCAATATTCAGCTGAATTCAGACGGCGGTCAGACGTTGAAAATAACAATCGGCTCATTACAAATAGAAGCCGATCACGAAGGAAAAAATTCGAGGACCATTAAACCCAAGGGAAATCCTCAGGTGGGTAAATGGTACAAAGCTGAAAAATCACCATCAAGGAATCGGCCAAAATGCCGGGACCAACGTTTTCGTAATTGATGGAGAAATATGAAAGAATGAACAGCCGACCATGATATCCTGCTCACCGGTCGGATAATTTATATCACACTAAAGATATGGAGAGGGCTCATAGAAGATGTCCCTTTTGGCAATTTTGTTGGGAAAGGGGAGTGTCCCTGCCATCTTCGTATACATGTCCGATGGAGTATTACCCCCGAAACGATTGGCCAAGACAATCGGCTAGAGATAGGCTGTCTGGACCGATTCGAGATCACAGCAAAAGTTACAGGAGGCCTGTTCACGAGAGAATATCCAAACCAGATCAGACACCTGACCAGGTTGAAACACTAAGGCCCAATTCAGACCGGGAAGATTTGGCTGGCCAGATACGAAAGCCAATAGAGCCCAAACCTAGGTGGTGTCCATCTGGCCTTAGCCGATCACAGCGCAGACGGCTTCAGAGGCTAAGGACGTAGGAGATCCGAGAAGTCGATGCAGAGAAACAGAGGGACGAAACTTTCAATGAGCTTCGTCCGGTCAAAATTGTCAAGAAAGAATGGAGGAAAAAAGAACAAGCCGAGGAAGATTTTGAATCGGCAGACGATCTAGACTCTCCTATGATTAGGGATGATACACCCCCAATGGATATCAACATGGTGTTCACGTTGCCAGCCGAATTCAAAATCAAAACTGAATCGGCTAAAGAAACTTTTGCCCAATCTTGTTCGGGAGTCCAAAACGCAATCTTCGAGAAACCAAGAGATGATCATCGGTATTTGAAACCATTATATCTGAAAGGATGTATAAATGGAAAGCCGATATCAAGGATGCTGGTAGACGACGGAGCCACAGTAAACTTGATGCCCTATACGACTTGCAAGAAATTGGGTAAGTCTGATGAAGACTTGATTAAAACTAACATGGTTTTAAACGACTTCACAGGCGATCCCACGGAAGCCAAAGGCGTCATGGTTACAGAACTGACCGTCGACAGTAAGACTTTGCCGATCGCATTTTTTGTTATTGACGCCAAAGGAAATTATAGCGTTCTGCTTGGAAGAGATTGATTCACGCCAACCGCCGATCCGTCAACTATGCATCAAGCGCTTGTCCAATGGAACGGAGAGGAAGTGAAAATTGTCACGGCCGACACATCGGCTCACATTGCCATGGCCAGTTCTGACGCGAATTGGCAACATGAAGAAGCAGGATGTATATCTGGAAAAACATTAGAAGATTGTGATTTCATCTGCGTGAGCAAGACAGGACTTGTGCTGATCAGTGTCAAGCCTGGCACATTTGATCGAGCAAACGAAGTGCTACGCCGATGGGGACAAGAAAAACAGTGAAGGCGTTACAAGACAAAATGCAAAGCTATCGGCAAACAACGGATAGCTATGAGGCTATAGAAGATTTTCAAGAGGAAGAAAAGTTGGGTCAGGGCTTTACGTCCACCGATCTGCTTGAAGAAGTTGATATAGGTAGTGGTGATAGAAAAAGACCAACTTTTATTAGCGCAAATTTAGATGTAAAATATAAAGAGAAGTTAATCGAAATTCTTAGAGAATATAAAGATTGTTTTGCTTGGGAGTATCATGAGATGCCTGGTTTAAGCCGACAATTGATCGAACATCGACTACCCATTAAACAAGGTTATCGGCCGTTTAAACAGTACCCTAGGCGTTTTAATCCGGCTTTGTATAAAATTATAAAAGAAGAAATAGAACGATTGTTGGAAGCTAAATTTATAAGGCCTTGCCGATATGTGGAGTGGGTTTCCAACATTGTTCCAGTCATGAAGAAAAATGGAAAACTTCGAGGCTTTACGTCCACCGATCTGCTTGAAAAAGTTGATATAGGTAGTGGTGATAGAAAAAGACCAACTTTTATTAGCGCAAATTTAGATGTAAAATATAAAGAGAAGTTAATCGAAATTCTTAGAGAATATAAAGATTGTTTTGCTTGGGAGTATCATGAGATGCTTGGTTTAAGCCGACAATTGATCGAACATTGGCTACCCATTAAACAAGGTTATCGACCGTTTAAACAGTACCCTAGGCGTTTTAATCCGGCTTTGTATAAAATTATAAAAGAAGAAATAGAACGATTGTTGGAAGCTAAATTTATAAGGCCTTGCCGATATGTGGAGTGGGTTTCCAACATTGTTCCAGTCATGAAGAAAAACGGAAAACTTTGAGTATGTGTCGATTTTAGAGATTTGAACAAAGCGACACCGAAAGATGAATACCCGATACCTATAGCCGATATGCTTATCGATGCTGCATCAGGGAATAAAATCATAAGTTTTCTAGATGGAAACGCCGGAAACAACCAGATACTCATGGCAGAAGCCAATATACCAAAGACAGCTTTCAGATGTCCTAGAGCCATAGGTTTATTCGAGTGGACGGTTATGACTTTTGGCTTAAAGAATGCTGGGGCAACATATCAACGAGCCATAAACCTGATTTTTCATGACTTAATCAGTCACATCGTTGAAATATATATTGACGATGTCGTAGTAAAATCGGCAGATGATTTGCAGCATTTAGCCGATTTAGAAAAGATTTTCCAGAACATAAGATCATATGGCTTAAAGATGAATCCTTTCAAATGTGCGTTTGGCGTATCGGCTGGGCAATCTTTAGGCTTTATGGTATATGAGATAGGTATTGAGGTTAATCAAGCAAGAGTGAAAGCCATAGCCAACACCGAGCCGCCGGCATGCAAAAACGAATTACAGAAGTTGATCGGCAAGATTAATTATCTACGGAGGTTTATCTCAAACCTTTCCGGCAGAATTCGTGCTTTTACCCCGTTGTTGAAGTTGAAGGATAATCAAGAATTTGTGTGGGGAGCCGATCAAAGAAAAGGCTTTTGATGATGTTAAAAGATATTTGTCCGATCCCGGTTTTGGTTGCACCATTTAAAAGGAGTTCCTTCGGACTATATGTGTCTACCAAGAGGAAACTATTGGAGCTGTTCTAGCACAAGAGGTTGGTGGTAAGGAAAGAGTTATTTTTTATTTAAGCCGACGACTACTTGATGCAGAAGTCAGGTACCCTTTCGTTGAGAAATTGTGTTTATCTTTATATTTCTCATGCACGAAGTTAAGACATTATATATTAGCATCGGCTTGTAAGGTGATCTATAAAACCGATATTATAAAATATATATTATCAACTCCAATACTACGGGGTCGACTTGGCAAATGGGCTTATGCCTTGGTTGAGTTCGATTTGTCTTATGAATTGGCCAAAGCAGTCAAAGGGCAAGTTCTAGCCGATTTTATAATAGGGCATGACACTACTGCCAACTTAGTATCCGTAGCTCCTTGGTAATTGTTTTTTGATGGGTCTGTATGCAGAGAGGGCGATGGAATCAGTGTAGTGCTCATATCACCTAAAGGGCATAATTTCGAACTCGCATTTCGGCTGAATAGCCGATGCTCAAACAATCAGGCAGAATATGAAGCATTACTCAAAGGTTTGCAATTATTAGACAATATCGGAGTATGTGCGGTTGAGGCGTACGGGGATTCTATGTTAATTGTACAGCAAATAAAAGGAGAATACCAATACCGAGACGAAGTACTGCCGAAATATCTAGAACGATGCTTCGAGATAATCGGCTCATTTACATCATTTTCTATCGGTCATGTCCCTCGAGAATTGAACGATAGAGCTAATGCTCTGGCTCAACAGGCATCAGGATATAAAGACTTTGGCCGATATCAAGTAACTGAGCTAATGGATAAAGCCGTCATGTGCGTAGATGTCACGGATTGGAGGACGCAGATAAAGAAATACCTGATCGATCCATCTGAGCCGACAGAACGCAAGATTAGGACACAAGCTTTGAAATACATTGTTATGGATGATATGTTGTATTATCGGACGATGGAAGGATTGCTATTAAGATGTCTTGGGGCCGAAGAAGCGCGGTGGCAATGAGTGAAGTACATGAAGGCATTTGCGGTTCTCACCAATCGGCTCATAAGATGAAATGGATGCTTAGACGGACAGGTTACTTTTGGCTGACAATGCTAGAAGATTGTTTTAAATACTACAAAGGTTGCCAAACTTGTCAGAAATTTGACAATATACAATTAGCGCCAACATCAGCTTTGCACCCAATTATCAAGCCATGGCCGTTTAGAGGTTGGGGAATAGATGTAATCGGCCAAATATTTTCTGCTTCGAGTAAAGGCCACAAGTTTATTTTGGCTGCAACCAATTATTTCTCAAAATGGGTTGAAGCTATACTACTCAAGAAAGTGACCAGTGTTGAGGCAATCGGATTCGTTAATGAGCATATTGTCCATCGGTTTGAAATACCGCAAACAATTACGACCGATCAAGGCACGGTATTCATGTCCAATGAGTTTCAGACTTACGCAACAAGCCTGGGGATTAAGTTGTTGAATTCATCCCCATACTACGCTCAGGCTAACGGACAAGCCGAGTCGTCCAACAAAACGCTAATCAAGTTGATCAAAAGAAAGATCGATGAAAAACCAAGGAATTGGCATTCGACTCTATCGGAGTCGCTTTGGGCGTATCGGCTAGCTTACCACGGAGCGACGAAGCTTTCACCTTACCAGCTAGTGTATGGTCAAGAAGCCGTATTACCCGTTGAAATCAATATTGAATCTATACGAGTGGCCAGACAAAACAGTTTGTCAGCTCAGGATTATAACAATTTGATGATCGATAATTTGGATGAATTAGCAGAATTACGATTATCTACGCTTGATCGGCTTAAGAAGAATAAAATCAGGGTGGCGAAAGCGTATAATAAAAAGGTCGTGCCTACATCTTTCGATCAAGCCAATTTAGTATGGAAAACGATATTACCTGTTGGTTAGAAAGATAACCGATTCGGAAAATGGTCACCTACGTGGGAAGGACCATACAAAGTTAATCGGCTAGTCGGTGGAAATTCGTACGTACTAGAAACGTTGGAAGGATATGTATTGCCTAAAGCTATTAACAGGAAGTATTTGAAGAAGTACTACCCTAGCGTTTGGATTGGAGCCTAGCCGATTAAAGATTTCGTTCAAAAAACAAAGTTAACACGATGCTGTTATTCGGCTAAAAGAGATTGCAGACTAAAATTACAGGAAAGTAAAATTAAATCGGTTAAACAGCCGATTACAAGCATAGCAAAAATTACAAAGTATTCAAACAAGTGTTTCTGAAAAACGGCCAACAGAGTTTTGCATCTCAGGAAATTAATGTTGGATGCCTGAGCCCGGGAGGGTTGCGCCTAAAGCCGACAGAGCACCTGCGGCCTTTGCGATTACACATTGAACTTCGTCAATGATGCGATCGTCTTCCTTTGTGCTCCCTGGCACTGGCACCACCTTGGTCATTTGTTTCTTCACGCCAACCACGGCTATCGCGAGTCCCAACTTCTGGTCCTTGATGGCCGATGAAGTCTTCTCAAGGGTCTGCTGGCCTTCAGTGATTAGTTTTTCCGTCTTGGCCAACTCCTCTATAAGAAACTTCTTAGTCGTTTCGAGCTGACTGAGGGAGGTCTTGGTGGTCTTCATCAGCTCTGTATCGGCGTCAAATTTTTGCTTTTTAGCTTTAGCGTCAGCAACGAGCTCGTCCAAAGTATTCTGGTCGGCTTCTTGAGCTTTGCGCTGAGCTATTCTTGCCTCAGCTGCCTCCACCTCAGATCTCCTCTCGTCAAGATGGCACACGTTGAGGAGAGCTTCCATGGCCTCTGGGGGCAGATCGGCTTCAACTGCTGATAAGGCATCGCGGATCGGCTGATTATTGGCCAGGATCTCCGATTGTGGCCTCGTGACTAGATCAAATAGCTTGTTCAGTTTTTCTTTCGTGCCTGGGGTGGAAGTGACCGCAGCCGATGCCTCCTTCGAAACTTCGAGGATTCTCCTGATCTCAGCATCATAGTCATCAGTGGCCATGATCTCCGGATCATCGAGGTCAGCCAAAGAGAAACCCAACAGATTCGTTGGGTCGGAGAGCTCCGGCAGGTCGGCGATTGGAGCTGTTGAAATTGGCCGTGGTGGGGAGAGCGGTGTAGAAGAAATTTTTGGAAGATCGGCCAGAATCTTCACGGCTTGAACCGATTGCATCAGCTGAAATAAGAAATGCAAGGTAAGCCAACGTACTGAAGGACATGATTCTTAGCAAAGAAGTGCAACAACCTACCTTGTCAGTAGCCGACGCATGTGGCGAACTCTCGCCGCTTTGCTCTTGGGGCTTGGGTCATTTTTTCGCAGGAGCCTTGGTGTACTTTGTCTTTTTCTTTTCTAAAAATATAGATCAGCTAAAGGTCAGTTCGGCGAAAGAGAAAATAGTAATAGTCGATTGTGTTTATACTTACTTGGTTTTTTTTTCTCAATGTCCGATAAGGATGGACTTTGGACCCCTAGAGTACCTGAAGTATACCCAGTAAGACCAGTCAACTAATGTGGCCTTTTGCCTTGACCATTTCCCGATTGGCCAAAGACGGGCTTCTTGCCGACATCCTTAGCCTGCAATACGTAGTAAAAGTGATTAGAAAATGCATCTGGTAAAGGACCGATGTGCAAGAAAAGATTATTCAAGCCGATACCTTATCAATATCTACTAAACTTGTGTTAGTGTAACCCGATGAGCTAGCTTCATTGCTAGAATCGTTGTTAGACACTAAAGATGGCTTTGGCAGATTTGGAAAGAATTCGTTGATTATAAACGACGGAGTCTTCTCCATGTACAAACACTCAGCAATAGCCGACCACCATGTTGTGAAACCCCCTGCACGGCGAGCGTTCAAGTGCAAGTGTGGGAGACTACGAAGTTGAAGCTCATCGGCTAAATCCAAGACTAGCCTCGCTGATGTGGCATTGCGAACCCTGGCTCTAGGTTGAAGCCGATCTAGAAGTGGCAAACTTGGAATTACCTGGCCGAAGCCGAGCTGTCTTGCGTATTCTGAAGGATGGTAAAACTCATATGAGGGTTGGAATGTCCGATTCCTAGTATGAAGGCCGACATGGAAAATGCACGGAGAAATGAAAATTCTATACAAATCCAAAGTCTCCTGAGGCATCAAAGAACTATCGGCTTCTAGGTGAAGAAATGAAGGCCAAGAAAAATCGGCTGTAGCACCATAACTAAAGAAGTCTTGCTGCTTGAAATCTTCGGTGTTCAATTGCAAAAAGAACGACAAGAATCTTCTGCAGCTGTCGGGAGAAATCCTTGTCTCATTACTGGAGCACATCATAAACCTCTCACCAAAAGATCGGCATTCTCTAAATTGGATAGGTGCCCCCTCTGGTATGTCATCCCTTGGAAAAGGAGTCTCGTCGGCTGAATCCAAATTAAAAGAACGGCTGAATAAGCAGTATAGCCATATTTGCATAAAGCACATCGGACCACCTACATTACCGACGGTGAATTTCTCAAAACCGGTATAGAGCCGACTCCTTATTACATAAAGCATCTGATACACAACGCCCAAGAAGATTTTTCCTAGTGCTAGCCGACGACCTTCAACAAGCTGCTCTGTTATCACTTGATAAACCTGAGTTGGTCCAAGAGATGCTCCACAAAACAAGAAACGGTCTAGCCAAAGATTCAGAAAGGCAACAAGCTCTTCGTCCGATACCGGGCCATTAATCTTGTTATTATTTCCAATATATTTGGCCCAACCTTTGCCCTTAGATCGGATGAGTTTGTATTTCGGTTTTCCGCTAAAAGCCGATACTTGTTCTCCATCTGGCCAAAGACAGCACAATTGAGCAACATCTAAAAGAGTTGGGCCGATGGGACCGGTACGGAACAAGAAGGTGTTAAAACAGTCCGACCAAAAATAACAGGCCGTGGCCACCAAGGGCTCGTTGGCTTCTGGGTCGGCTAAGGAAAGTGGAATACACTCAGCTATGCCCATTTTTTCCCATTCACCCCTCTTTTGGGCCGCTACCCTGATAAACCAATTCCTCCATCCTTTGAGAGTCATCGGCGGTGCTCAAACTTTTATTCCAACCTCTATGTTGTGACCAGAATGGCAGAGGTAAACGAGGGACTTCTTGGTTTGTTACGGTATGAACATCTAGATTTCCCAATGGACCCAAAAAATATTGGTCGTTGCTGTGCGGGATCGGAATAAGTACCTGGCTAGGGTCCATTGCAGCCGATGAAGAAAGATGGATGAGCCAAGGATTGCCTCGAAAGTACTTCAAATAGGAAGCTTAAGCTGATTGCAGACAACTCAAGAGCTTGTGCGCGTGAAGAATGACCGAAGTGGGGGCCGCATTTTATAGCAAGGTAAAAATTTGAAGCAGCGGGAAGTGAATCTCAAAAGGCGCGAGTAGTTAAAACGCACTACCCGCGTGTCAGAGAATTACGGCGCGAATAAAGTAGCAGTTATTGAGCGAAGTTCAATAGTTAGCTGATTGGAAAAGCCGATAAATTGCGATTTTTGACAGATGACAAGTCATCTCTAAAAAATAGGGGGCATATGTTTGCACCAAAATTTGGCAAGTCTAGTCAAAATCGGCAATAAAGTCAAAGATATGGGAATTAACTGACAGGTTGGAAAGATTTGGAGATATTTGGTAACGGCAAGATCTTTAAGGAAATAACTGTCCGAGATAAGGCTGATACGGATCAAGACTTGAAACGTGTTGTAGTAGGACACGATCGGCCGAAGGGTATAAAAGAAGGACCAGAGCAAGCTGCAAAGATAACAACACAATACAATCAACCAGCTTTTACTTTCTTCCTTCCTGTCAACTAGGAGTAGCTTTTGTAATTTAGTCTCTGTAATCGATCTTGATCAATAAAGTTGCGCATCGCCAATTGTTGATCTTCGTCAATTACACACCAGGTTTGATTTGTTCTGATTTTGTTGCGCATCACCTTCTTCAGAATCAATCTACCTTTACCCTCTGATTAGCCTTAATCGGCTAATTAGACTTACCTTGTTACCTCGATCTTGATCGGCTTCAAGCTGATTAAGTCTAAGCCGATTGATCTCCACGATCGGCTTTGTGTGAATTTTATATTTTTTACCTTGTCGGTTACAGGTCAAATCGACTGGCACGCTCTGAACCCAGTGTTCGTCTGGTGTGCTGCTGTCAGAAACCCTACATCAAATTTTTGACGCCAACAAATACATACATATGCTTATATTCTCAAGAGCTCACTAGAACGAGAGGTTCTCTATTCATTGGAATGGAGGCTTGCTGCAGTTTGGGTTTTTTCTTGGCTAATTCAGTGACGTGATTAATACGATGCTACCGACTTTAGTGCAAAATTTGTTAGTAAAATGGTGATGGAAGCCAACAGAAAACAAAGGTGCTAGATTCATTTTTTCCCGTAGTTGATAGGAAGGATGAGGTAGCTCTTATATCTTTTACAATGGCAGACATTCATCGTTGCTATATCACACAAATTTAGTGTGTTTTAGTATATGCTAGGTTCAACGTTTAGTTTCACATGCTATTATTGTCAGCTCAAGTTCAGCTTTTGGTTTCAACAAATAGAAATTTCCAAAATTTTAGTTTATCGTGATTCATCGTGTTGTTTTATGTGAAGAGAATCTTTATGGTGCATTATACTAATAGTACATAATGAGTAGTAAAAATCAGATCTAGCCATTAATTTATTAAATGTATTCTTACTACTCTACTATTGAAGGAAGTATAACTAGATACTAGTTAATCTAATCCATTAGATAAAAAAAATAACGGAATAACTTGTGTTCGGACGTCCGTTTTTTTGGACGCTTGCAATTTTTTTTCACGTGTGAAACATTTTCTTCCTATGCGTGCAATATTTTCCTTCGATAATAGTAGAAATGTTCGCACAAAACAAAATATTGCAAACGTTGAAAAAAATGTTGCAGGCGTAGGAAAAAAATATTGCACGATATGTCCGAGAAAATGAACAGTAATCGGACGTCCGATTGCTAGTATCACCCAAAAAAATAAATTGTCTATATTCAAAATATAGTGTACGGTAAAAGAGCTCAACCTTAAAAGTTCACCTAGAGGCATATAATAAATAATTACCAGCCCTCACTTCCCGAAACACATATATCATAGACATAGAAATAGTGCCCTATAGCTAATGTCATTCCTGCACAAGTGCACAAAGAGATAGCCAAACGGGCGGCACAGCACGACCCGGCCCGTTTAACCGGTGGTACGGTCCATTTAGGCACGACTTGTTTAGGCCTGACTACTAAACGGGTCGTGCCGTGCCAGCCCACGTGCCGGGGTGGCGGCCCAGGCACGGCCCGTTAGCCTCTCGGTCCGTGCCGTGCCGGCCTAGTCCTTCGCGGGCGGTAGCCCGTTAGTGCCAAAAAAAATTAAAAAAAACTATAAAAAATTAGAAAAATAGGAAAAGTATGAAAAAAATGCAAAAAAATAAGAAAAAAATCAAAAAAATAGGAGAAATTTTGAATAATTAGAAAAACTTGAAGTACCTAGAATTTTTTTGGATTTTTTTCGAATTTTTTAATCCTCCAACGGCTATAAAACTTATATTTTTCAAACTAAACGGGCTAAACGGGTCGTGCCGTGCCGTAACCGTGCCGAACCGCACTGTGCCGTGCCGTGCCAGCCCGCTGTGCCCAAAACAATGAGGTGCCTCGGGCCGGGCTGTGCCTACAATGGAGTGCCTCGGGACGGTCGGGCCGGGTCGTGCCTAGGCCGTGCCTACAATGGTGTGCCTCGGGCCGGCCCATTAGACACGGCCCATTTGGTCATCTCTACATTGGTACATTCCGATTAGCTGAGAAAGACATCGCTATCAACAAAATAATTAACTGTTACAATCAGTAAAAAAAGAAATTGATCTAACATATAAAGGCACTCGCTGATCTCAAACATGGCATTCACAGGTGAAAGTCCCTACAAAAAGAATAGTAATGGTGGCATGTTTTGCTGCACAACTCATCTCGTACACTGATCCAACCATTTTAGTAATTTCATTTGATGTTTCATGACACATTTTTTTCCTTAACAGTAAGGCGGTTCATGATTTTCATTCCTTTGCTTTCCACATGTCAACAACTTTGTTAGAGTTAGCAAATATATATTGCGCTTTCTAACTACAGATCACTTCTGAGCTACCATAAATTAAAAAAAGATAGTTGTCTTTACATGTTTACCAATATCTAATCATGCATTTTCTTAAACGACAATTGAATGCCACCGGTTCTAGCACCACGGTCCTGACCATAAGTCCTTAATATGCCTTGACTAGTCATGTGCCCGTGCGTTGCAACGAAAACTCAATTTGCGACAAAAAAAATTATTTGCAAAGAACACTAACTTTAGTTATGTTTCAATAGTAGGAAAAATTTGTTACTCCGAAGAGATTTGACTATCGGGTTAAATTCTCTTCCATCTTAACCGTTCATGTTAGATCCAACGAATCAAGTATTCTGAAGGAGAACGGACGATCGTCACCAACTCTTAAGTATAATTAGTAGAGAGATATCAATTCTTACCATTGAAGGAGGAGAAAATTATTGCCTTTCTCTTGTAGGAAATCTTTTTGCTTCTTGCACGCAACCTTTCTCTTCTCTTCTTTTTCTGCGTGTGTCTATACTACCGACCGGTCTATCCTCCTGGAGATGAGAGTTGGTGCCCTCTAATAGGAAGTAGATGAAAGCAGAAGACAACGTACACAGGCGAATGGAAGCCAGATCTCCCCGACATCTTCATAATTGGCACGTGATTTGGTTGCGTGATTCTTTCCTTTTAATCTATGCATTTCCAGATATGATGAGATAGAGTTAGGACATGATGAGAAAATCCTTCCATTTATAAGATATATGAATAACATCCTTCCATAGTAAGAACATGTGAATAGAGATATGCTAAAATATTATTTCTATTAAAAAAAGATATGATAAAATCCTTCCATCTAAAATATGATTAAATTCTCTTCTATCTCAGCTGTTCATGTCAGATCTAACGAATCAGATACTTTAGAGGAGAACGGACCACTGCCACCAACTCCTAATTAGAAGTAGTAGAGATAAGCACCACGGTTCTTGCCATAAGATGTGGGCATGAGATTAAAAGTTACTAGAAACCTATACGCGGCGTGGGCGCCGCTCTCCACGCGAGCAAATCGAGAAAACACGCGATCGACGCTCCACACAAGAGTAAATCGAGAAAACGCGCAAAAAGGACCTAAAAAGAATTTTGTGTTTTCCGCAAAAGGGCTTAAACGTAATGCTAGAAAAACTCAATAAGGACCTAAATGCGATGTATATTTTTTTTAAATAAAAAGGGACCCGAATTTTTTTTGTCCCGAAAGGGCCTAATCATAAAAACGCAACAAGACCTAAATGTGATGTATATTTCTTTAAAAAAAAGGACCCGAATTTTTTTTTGTCCCGAAAAGGACCTAATCGTAATTCCTTTTTTTGTAAAAGGACCCGAGCACAAGTCTTAAAAACGCATAAAGATCTAGACGTAATATATATTCTTTTTTCGGAAAAGAATCTATATGTAATTTTTGTTTTTGAAAAAGGACCCGGATGTAAATTGTTTTTGCCGGCTCAGCTCGAGCCGCGAGCCGAGCCGACTTGTTCCACGGCTCAAAACAATGAGGAGGCCGAACCTTGCAGGCTTTAGTAGAAGGTTATATATGCTCCCTGTACGAATGCTGATTACATATTACATGAGATTTTTATGGCTGTCCGTCGCTTCGTTCGGATTCGGCTTCGCCCGAGCCGACGCGCGCGGCGCCATCCGCTGGCGCCTCTTCCCTCCGAGTTGCACCTCCATTGGATCCGTTCCTCCAAGCCGCATCCTCCGCGCCGGCCACCCGGATCTGCACCGCGCGCCGTCCTTCGCTTCCGCGACGGTCGACCGACCCACTAAGGAACTCGAGGCCACCAGGGAGCACCTCCCTCAACCAGGATCTATTCGCCGATTCGTTGCCGCTCCGATATATCCGACTTCGCCTAAGCCCTTAACCGGACTAGCCTCCATTGGCGCTGCCCTCCGCGTGCGTGGCCCTATCCACTCCACTGCCGTGCCGGCCTCCCCAGCAGCTGGAGCCATCGCCTTCACGGCACCACCCCAAGTCGGCGCTCCTCTCCTCCGCCGGCACCGCCGTCCGCGCGCGCCGTCGTTCGCCTCCCGTCAGACCTGCTTCTTTGCCGCGGGTCAACGGCCCGCAAGCCCCTGCTGTGCCCGGCGGTCTTCATCGGCCGCGCATACGCCAGCTTCGCCGCCATCGATCGTGGGAGGTGAGGAGGTCATGGGCTAGGGTTTTGCCTAGGGGAGCGAGAGGGAGGTGGCGCCTGTACCCGTGAAGGGATGAGGCCCGCAAAGGGATAAGGCGAGTTGAAGAAAAAAATCGACTGAGAAAAAAAAATCGATCGAAATTGCTACGTGGACCCGAAGCGTACCAGAAAGTATTTTTTCTCTTTTTCAGATCTAATATACCATTTTTTTTATCTGCAATTTTTCTCTACCATGTCATCTACTAAATTTGACATTGAGAAGTTCGATGGCAAGATCAGTTTCTCTATATGGTAGGCTCAAATGAAAGTCGTTCTCACACAGTAGGCGTGAAAGAAGATTTGCTAGTTAAATCGGTGACCATGGCAGATGAGCAATGGGAGGAATCGGATCAGAAAGCACTCTCCACCATACAACTTAGTTTATCTACATATGTTCTGCATGAAGTTATTAATGAGACCATAGCCGCAAAATTATAGCAGAAATTGGAAGTTTTGTACATGAAGAAAAGTCTCACCAACAAACTGCGCCTCAAAGAACGTCTGTATACAATTCACATGACGGAAGGTACTTTTATACAATCTTATCTTAATGAGTTCAACTCGCTCATCGTTGATCTTGAGAAATTAGAAGTAAAAATTGAGGATGATGATAAGGCTATTCTGTTGGTCGTCTCTTTGCTTGCTACCTTTAAACACTTCAAGAAAATTATGCTTTATGGTAATCATGGTACCCTTAGTTTTGATAACGTTAAATCAAATTTGTTGGCTAAGGAGAAATTTGATATTGATTCTCGTTCTGAAGTTAAGGCTAAGGATTTAATTGTTAGAGGTAGAACTCAACATAAAGGCAATTCTCCTAGATCAAAGTCTAGATCTAAATCAAGTGGCAATAAATCTAACGATTTTTGTTGTTATTGCAACAAACATGGTCACGATATTTATCAATGTTTCAAATGGAAAAACAAGACAGAAAGAAATAATAAGACTCAATCCAAAAAATTAACCTGTTGAGGCTAGTTTTGATGAAAATGAACCTGACGGTGAGGCTCTAATCATAACTTCAAATTTGAAGAATCAAACTACATGGATTATTCATTCAGCTTACATTTTTCATATCTATCCATATAAAGAGTGGTTCTCTACTTATGATTATGTTGCTAGTGGTGAAATTATGATTGCTGATTAGTCTCCACTTGAAATTATTGGAATCGGTTCTATTCAAATCAAAACACACGACGGCATTGTTAGGACCCTTACAAATATTCACTATGTTCCCTGAATGTAAAGAAATCTTATTTCTTTAGTCACTATAGAATCTTTAGATTATAAGTATACCTATGAAAATAGTGTTCTTAAGATTTCAAAAGACAATCTTCTTGTGATGAAAGACAATAAATAGTCTTTATTACTTGCAAGGATCTATAGTTGCAGGTTCTACAGCTGTTTCTACTATTGTATCGGATCTTCGCATCACCAAGCTTTGACATATGCACTTAGGTCATATGAGTGTAAAAGGTATGCATCTCTTATGCAAGAAAGGACTTTGAAGTGACATTGGCAAACTTGATTTCTATGAGCACTGTGTTTTTGGTAAATAAAAGAGGTCAGTTTTATTATTTCAACTCATCAAACTAAAGGAAATCTTGATTATTGCTATTATGATCTTTGGGGTCGTTCTAGATTTCCTTCTATTGGAGAATGTGAGTACATGATAACCTACATTGATGCTTTTTCTCTCAAAGTTTGGTTTATTTATTAAAACACAAGCATGAAGCTTTTTCAGTATTCAAGAATTGGAGTGTTTTGGTAGAAAATCAAACTGGCAAGAAAATCAAGAAACTTAGAACAGACAGTGGACTGGAATTTTGTAGTGGTGAATTTGGTCAATTTTGTGCTAATCATGGTATTGCAAGACACTTAACTGTTCCAGAAAAGCCTTAGTAGAATGGTGTGGTAGAGCTTATAAATCGCACTCTTCTGGAAAGAGCCCGTTGCATGCTTTCAAATTCAGGTTTATGTCATAAGCATGCGTTGTGGGTTGAGACTATTTCTACAGCTTGTTATTTGATTAATCGCTCTCCAAATTTCACCGTTAATATTTAGATTCTAGAAGGGGTTTGGTTAGATAAACCAGTTGATTATTTCAATTTGAGAATTTTTTTGTCATGTATATGCTCATGTTAACAATGGAAAATTAGGGCCTAGAGCAAGAAAATACATATTTGTTAGGTATGGTTTTGGTGTCAAAGGATATCATTTGTGGTGTTCTGATTCTCGCAAAATAATTATTATTCGTGATATTACTTTTCATGAAGATGTCATCGGGTAGTGACAATGATGGTTGTTCATTCACAACTGAATCTGAAATTTTTGCAGCTACTACAAGAAATGCATAATTTGAGATAGTTTTACCTACCATTAATAATGATTCTTCCACTTGTTCTACTTCACAACCAACTTCTTATACAGCATCACCTAGCACTAATGATCATTGCATAGCTCGAGATAGACCAAGGTGGATTCAATTGCCTGTTAGATATCGTGACACTGATAATATGGCCTATTATGCTCTTCTTGCTGCACAAGATATTTGTGATACTTTTGAACCTTCTTCTTATTCAGAAACTATCTCATGTGAAAACTCTTCTAAGTGGCTGATAGCTATGAATGAAGAAATTGAGATCCTTCATAAAAATTATACATAGGATTTGGTTGAGATTCCAAAAGGTAAGAGAAATTTAAAATGCAAATGGATATATAAGAAGGAGGATATTTCTGGAGTTGAACCTGCAAGATGGAAAGCCCGGTTAGTGGTAAAAGATTTTGACCAAAGGGAAAGTATTGACTTCAATGAAGTTTTTTCTCCTATTGTACGTCACTCATCCATTTGGGTTATGCTTGCTTTTGTTGCTTTATTTGATTTGAAATTAGAGCAACTTGATGTTAAAACTTCCTTCTTACATGGAGATTTAGAAGAGAAGATTTTTATGACACAAGCTGAAGGTTTTGCTACTCCTGAAAAAGAGCATTTAGTTTGTCATTTGAAAAAATCTCTTTGTGGTCTTAAGCAATCTACTAGGCAGTAGTATAAAAGGTTTGATTTCTTTATGGTTGCATAACAATATTCTCATAGCAATTATGATAATTGTTCCTACTTTAAACAATTTCCAAATGGATCTTTTGTTTATTTGTTGCTTTATGTTGATGACATGCTTATTGCTTCTCAGGACAAGTCCCTAATTAATTAGTTGATGGCTCAACTTAGTCATACATTTGAGATGAAAGATCTTGGTCCAGCAATGAAAATTCTTAGGATGGAAATTCAGCGTGACCGCAAAGTTGGTAAATTATTTCTATCTCAGAAAAGCTACATTGAGATGATTCTTGATAGATTTAATCTCAGTGATTGCAAAACCTATTTTTACTATTTTTGTCTCTCACTTTAAATTATCTTCAAGTCAATGTCCTACTAATGGAGAAGAAAAAGAGTACATGTCGCGTGTTCCTTACTCTAGTGTAGTTGGAAATCTCATGTATGCTATGATTTGCACCAGATCAGACTTGGCTCATGCAGTTAATGTGGTTAGTAGATTTATGCATAATTCTAGCAAAGAGCATTAGAATGTTGTTAGGTGGATTCTTCATTATTTGAAAGGAACTTCTAATTTTGGCTTGATGTTTGATAAGAATAAAGTGATGACAAATAATATTGTTGGGTTTGTTGATTCTAATTATGCTGGTGATCTTGATAAACGAAGATCAATTTCTAGATATATCTTCTCTTTGTGTGGTTCTGCAGTCAGTTGAAAAGCATCTTTACGGCCTATTGCTGCTCTTTCCACTACTGAAGCAAAGTATGTTTCTGGTACTGAAGGTGTTAAGGAAGCTATTTGGTTGCGAGGTCTGATTTTTGAACTTGGTATTTCACATAAAACTATTACTGTTTATTGTGATAGCTAAAGTACTATTTGTTTGACTAAGAATGATATGTATCATGCCAAGACCAAGCACATTGATATCAAGTACCGCTTTATCTATGATATTATTGCTGAAGGATAAATTGTTGTGGGAAAGATACACATTAATGATAACCGTGGTAACATGCTCATGAAGACACTTTCAAATACCAAGTTAAAACATTGTTTAGACTTGGTTGGAATTCATGGTGCTTAATTACCCTTCGGGGTTTTCCGGAGACAATATCATTATAGATTTTGAGTTAAGGGGAGGTTCGTTAGAGATAAAGTTTCCTCAAATATCCAAACAAGAGTCCCAAACTTCTACGACTCAACTTAACCGGCTATATAAACCAACTCTATGTATATGTAAATTGAATAAAAATAGTGATTTATCTTTTGGCTATGCTACAATCTCGATCGATCTTGACTATATAAACCAACTTTACGTCAGACTATTAGGCCATGTTTGGCTATGCTACAATCTCGATCGATCTTGACCGAGAATGGACCTCATAAACAAGCATCGGTGATGCCAGCATTTTTTGCAGACCTCTTATCTCGCAGAGGACCAATTGAGCGCGGCTTAGCACGCCGTACTTATCTACTTACTTATATTTCAGGTGTTTTTCCCCCAAAAGCACACAGGAATTTTTCAAGTGAATTTAATTGGAATGTCCAATTCTTTGTTCCAGATGCGGCTACTGAAAACTGTCGGACCTACTATGAAACGACCTATTAGCAGATTAATAAATCATTTCAGAATGAATCAAAATCGGAATGATGGCAAAACAAGGGTCTTAAGTTTGTTTTGAAAGGTATTAAACAAGTTTCGTCTCGAGGCAACGGATGAGCATCTCTCTCTTTCGCTTGGGGAACAAGATGCGTGCTGGTTGCTAGATTGAGAGTTGAGACTGACAAGCTTCGTCGTATAGATGTCATAGAAAATTATTCGTATCTATATTAGCGTCCATTGATTAATAACCAGTCCACCTTTCTGTTAGTGTCGAAAAATATGACGAAGGATTGATCGGCTCAAACACACGAGAAAGCTGGGTTCAAGTTGGTTCGTGGCATGTCAGCCGATTTTATCCTGCAATCGGCAAGACAAATAGAAAATATACGCTCAAAGCTAATAGAATGTGTCAATCGGCAAAGATCTAAATAGTTATGAAAAGCCGATCAAATAAAGGACAGTGATAAGTCTAAACAACCGGTTAGGATTGATTAGATGATTGATAAAGGTAGACTTTCTCGAAAAAGGTGATGCGCAACAAGATCGGAGAAAACCAAACCTGGCGTAATTGAGAGAGATCAACAATCGACGATGCGCAATTTTATTGATCAAAACCGGATTACAAGGAAGATTCTAAATTACAGAGCTACTTCTAGTTGACAAGAAAGTAAATACAAAGTAGATATGAGTTGTTTGATTGATTTGAGTTGTTTTCTTGCTCGCCTTTGACCCCTTTTAGTGCATAGGCCGATCGCATCCTTCTCCAATGCATCACCAACTATGACCCGTATCGGCCTTTGTACATATACAAGTCTATCTTTCGAATAAATTTAGGTCATAATTCTATCTTTAACTTCACTTTTCCTTTTTTAATCGATATCGGCCAAAAATATCCTTTTTATCCTAAGCCTGACAAATTGATCATGTTTTGCCACTTCTGGTGCAAACATATGTCCCCATTTTTGGGAGATAATATGTTATCTTCCAAAAACTTTTTCGTTGGCTTCTATCATCATCGACTTAGCGCAATATCGTTGTTAGTAACCGCTCCATTTATGGCACCGTAAAATGTTGAGATGCGTGTCTTCACCATTAACTATGCGCAAACTGCTGAAAATTTTTCCACCTTTTCACCTTTTTTTACCTCCTATAAATATGGGGGCCGTCCTTCATCATTTTTCACACTCACAAGCTCTCAACTTCTCAGTAATTGACTTCATCCTTAATTTCGGACTTAAGCTCTCATCTGCTTCTTCTCCCATCGGCTTTGACAACCTCTCGTCAGCTTCAGTACAAATGGTCCTCACTAGGTATTCATCCCTGTTCCCGATAGTGATAATCAATATTACTTAGGCCCAATAGGAAATATCGATCTATCGGTTGTCATAGATCAAGAAATTTCTCGACTTCCATTAAATGCCTCTAGGTATAATTTAGATGGATGGACTAAGAGCTTTAGGGCTTGGCCGATGATACTTAAAGGATAGAGGGACTGGTATAATCGGCTAGCGGCACAAAAAATGGTTGAATGGGAGCGGATGTGAATATCATAGTGTCTCCCCTTATCCCTAGCCGATCCAGAGGCCAACGAGCCCTTAGTAGCCACGGTCTGCTATTTCTGGTTGGAATTTTTAATGCTTTCATGTTCCAAACTGATCTAATCGGTCCAACTCTTTTGGACATATTCCAGCTTTACTGCTTAAGACTGGACGGGGATCAAATATCAGCTTTCAATGCCAAATCCCAACACAAGCTCATTCACACCAAGGTTGAAGGCTAGAATAAGTACATCGGTGATAATAGAAGAACAGGCCCAGTGTTGAATAAAGAGCATGTCGCCTTCATAAACATGTGTCCAGATCGGTTTCTATTATGCGGGGCATCTCTAGGGCCGACTCAAGTATATCAGGTCTTGGCCGAGTAGTTAGTAGAAGGCCGTCGGTTAGCATTAGGAAAAATATTCCTTGGTGCATCTATCAAATGATGCACGTTATACGCAGTCGGCTATTCACTCGGATGGGGCAGTTCACAGTCGGCAATGTGGGAGGCCCACTATGGTTCATTCAGACATGGTTGTATTTTATGTTTAGCCGATCATTTGAAATTCATCCATCAGCAAAGGCACCGTTCCCTCACGAAGAAATTCCTGAAGACCAAGAGATGCGATTTAGGAATAGCCGATCTTACGGCAAAAAATAAATCCTTTGCTTGGGTAGTGACTCCAAGATTACAGTCGTCAGAGTGAGAAAATTCTTGGCCTTCTTCTTTTAGCTCATCTAGAGTGACTTTGGCCAACACGACTTTTTCTGTTACAAAGAAGCCAATGATTATCCATGCCCATCTTTTCTTCACTTGACGGGAGATAGTGACACCATGCTTGAAGAATCATTGAATTTATATAAGATGTTCATCTCTCCAAGTGTATTGTCCGTCGGCTTGCACCTGAAAAATTGGACATATCAGCCCTCATATGAGCTATATCATCCGTCAGTGTATGCCAGACAGCTCGGCTTTGGACAGGTCCCTCCAAGTCTCCAGATTTTTGATCGGCTGCAACCAAGAGACCGAGTGCGACGTGCTTCATCGGCTGAACTAGTGCTGCATATAGCCAATGATTTCCAAGTTATAGCATTTTCTTCTGCATACACGGAGGGCGAGCAGCTTTACTAGTTGGTGGTCGGCTATCTGTCAGCTTTATATCTGACAGAAAGAACCATCGAAAGAATGAACTCTAAATTTTTTCTAGATTTGCCAGAGCAGACAGATGATAGTAACTTTGATGGCAGTTGGCATTCTAGCAGCGATGCTAGTTCCTCGGGCTATACTAACACAAGTTTTGTTGATATAACCGGCGAGGTATTGACTTAAAGTAGAATTTTTCTTCTCAAATATCTTATATCCTTTGAACTTCACTAATCGGCTATCGATTCATTTTGCAGACCAAAGTCGCTAGGAAGAAGCCAGTGGAATCCAAGATTGTCGGCCAAGCTAGCAAAAAGCCACGCTCTGCAACGGCTTTGACTGGCTATTCATTGGGAACTTTGGGAATTCAATGTCCTTCCCTTTCCTACGTTGAAAAACAACAACCAAGTAAGTATTTATTGGCTTTATCTTATGCTTACACTATTTCTGTAAACTAACTTCTTTAGACGATTACTTTTTAGAGAAGAAACGCGGTCAACCCCAAAAGGTCTTGGTGACAAGGGGCCAAAACCTCTTGAGCAATCGGCTGAAAGCTCTCCACGTGCATCAGGCACAGATGAGGTAAAACAATCTCTTAAGCCAATTTTTAAATATAAACTAGCACTGCCTAACTTTTGAATTTTTCCTGCAGCCTTCTCTCACCCCTGCCGCACACATTGCTGACATCTTAGCTGATTTGCTACCAGAGACAGAAGTACCTCCTCCCCCTTCATAGGAGACTCCAAAAGCCACAACTCTCAAAGCTGCACCAACTGCCACCGCTGCCCCTACTGCTACCGTAAAGCCAAGTGCTAAACCGATTGAATCTATGAGCAATGTGCTCGGATTCAACTGATCCGATATTGAAGACGACGTTGACTTAGGCGTAGACAGTTTTTCAGAGGAGATCCAGAAGATTATGACGGTTTCAAAGGATGAATCAGCTAAGGTTACTCCAGCCCTGGGTGTAGCAGAAAAGTTGAATAACTTTTTTAAGCTACTCTTCACCCCGTCGGCCAACCTACTCGAGAACGCCCAACCTCTTAGGGATGCTATGGTGGTGGTGCAAGCCAATCTGCCAGAGGAGGCGATGGCCGCTTTGCTAGAGGTATGACACCTCGATGCAAAGAAAGATGCAATGGAGGTGGCGAAGGCAAGAATGGCTCATCGAGCAGCGACACACGAAGATTAGAAGTTGCTTGGTAAACTTGTACCGATACTAAAGCTCTTAAGGCTAAGTATGATGAAGAATCCAAAGATTTGAAGGCTACCAAGGAGATGGTACTTAAGCTGGAATTGGCCAAAAAATCCTTGGAGGAAGAGCTGGTAAAGGTCAGTGACTCTCTGGCTGAAGCACAAGAGCATATGACAACCGCAACATCGACTTTGAAGAGCCAAAAAGTGGGGCTAGGCATGGCCATCGTAGTAGTCAAAAAACAATTGACCAAGATTACTCCCGTCCCAAGCTCAGAAGAAGAAACACAACAAGATCCTTGAGGACGTGAAACAAATCATTGCCAAGGCTGCTACTGCTGCACTGTCGGCTCTGGGAGCTAAGCTGAATAACTCTGAGATATAATTGGCTCATCAAAAATTGAACTTGAATACTTGTAATGAGAGGCTTGTCATAAAACAATATTTGAATGTTTGTAATATACTTATAATCGACTTCTTAACCGATTATTATTTATGTTTTATCCCTTTTCTCCTTTATGATGTTTATAATCGGCTTTAGTTTACTTTTAGTCTACAGCCAGAATTAACTGCATCGAGTTAATTTAGCTTTTCATGACCGATAGCTATCAAGAGCCAATCCAAACACTAGGGTGATATTTCTTCAAGTACTTACCATTAATCGCTTTAGAAAACACCACACCTTCTAGTGTCTTCAAAATATAAGAATTTACATCCACAAGTCAATGAATCTTGTATGGTCCTTCCCACATTGGAGACCATTTGCCAAATTGATTATCTCTAGAGCCGATAGGCAAAATAGTTTTCTAAACCAAATCAACTTCACAAAATAACTTAGGCATTACCTTTTTATTATAAGCATTTGCAGCTCTCACCTTGTTCTTCTTAAAACGATCTAGCATATGTAAACGTAATTCTGCCAAGTCGTCCAAATTATCGATCATTAAATCCTTATAATCTTGAGCTGACAAGCCATTTTGCCTAGCCGTTCGTACAGAGTCAATACTAATTTCCAAGAGCAACACAACTTCTTGCTCATATACTAGTTGATAGGGCGATAACTTTGTTGCACCATGGTACAAAGCCCGATAGGCCCATAATAATTCCGATAATGTCACATGCCAATTTCTCAGCTTTTCTTCAATTTTCCTCTTGATTAATTTGATCAACGTTTTATTTGACGACTTGGCTTGATCATTAGCCTGAGCATAATAAGGTGATGAATTTAACAATTTTATACCCAAACTCCTGGCAAAACCTTGAAACTCATCGGATATAAACACAGTGCCCTGATCAATCGTAATAGTCTGTAGAATTTCAAACCAATAAATAATATGCTTTGTAACAAATTAGATAGTTTCAACACTTGTAACCTTTTTAAGTGAGATTGCTTCAACCAATTTAGAAAAATAATAGGTCGTAGCTAATATGAATTTATGACCTTTACTTGATGCAGGAAATATTTATTCGATTACGTCTATCCCCCACCCTCTAAATGGCCAAGGCTTGAATTGGATGCAAAGCCGATGCTTGAGCTAATTGTATGTTGCCAAATTTTATAACAAGTCTGGTATCTTTTATAATATTTGAAACAATCTTCCAGCATTATCGGCCAAAAATACCTAGTACACTTTAACAGCTATTTTCTTTTATGAGCCGATTGATGGGATCTACAAATACCTTCGTGTACTTCTCCTATGGCCACTTTAGCCTCTTCGGCTTCAAGACACCTTAGCAAAAACCCTCTAAAGTCCGATAATATAATACATTATCAAAGAGGATATATTTGAGGGACCGTCGCTTGATCCTTCGATCAGTAGGTTTTGAGGGATCGGTCAAATACTCCACTATTTTTGTTCTCCAATCACTGGTGGTAACACACATGACCATTTTTTCTATTGGCTCGAATTCCTCTAATCAGCCAAAAACTTTATAGCCCGATGCCTATTGAGCTAGCAAATTAGCCTTGCCATTCAGCTCACGAGGAATATGACAGATGGAAAAAGAAGTGAATGAGCCGATTACAGCGACACTGCTCCAAATATTTGATCAAAACTTCATCATAGCAGTTATATTCTCTCTTAATCTGTTGGACCACCAATAGAGAATCGCCATAAGCCTCAACAGAATCAACTCCGATATTATCGAGTAGCTGTAGGCCTTTGAGAAATGCTTCGTATTCGCTTGATTATTGGAACATCTGCAATTTAGCCTGAATGCGAACTCAAAATTATATCCTTTTGGCGAAATCATCACTATTCCAATACCATCACCTTCTCGACATACCGATCTGTCGAAAAATAGTTGCCAAGGGGCAACAGATATTAGATCAGCATTCATATCACTTTCATGCCCTGTTATATAATTAGCAATCACTTGACCCTTAACAGTTTTAGTCGATTCATACGTCAAGTCGAACTCGATGAGCGTGCATGCCCATTTACCAAGTCGACCTCGCAAAATTGGAGTTGATAACATATATTTTATAACATTGGTTCTACAAATAACTTTACAAGCTGATTCTAAAATGCAATGCCTTAACTTTGTGCAAGTAAAATATAATGACAAGCAAAGTTTTTCTACAAAAGGGTACCTAGTTTTTGCATCAATTAAACGTCAGCTTAAGTAGAAAATAATCCGCACTTTACCGTCAATTTCTTGCACCAACACAGCTCTAATTTTCACCTCTTCAGCCGATACATACAATTTAAATGGTATACCTTTTTGGGTGCAGCCAAACTGGAGGATTAGACAAATAATCCTTTATGCTCTCGAAAGCTTTCTGCTGATCAGCTCCCTAGACAACATCTTGATTATCCTTTAACTTCAACAGTGGGGTAAACGAGCTAATACGGCCAGAAAAATTTGAAATAAATCGTCGTAAATAATTAATCTTGCCAATCAGCTTCTGTAAATCCTTTTTACAGGCCGGTGGCTTAGTTTTGGCTATAGCTTTGACCCTTTCTTGATTAACCTCAATTCCTCTTTCATAAACTATAAAGCCCAAAATTTGCCCAGCCGACACACCAAAAGCACACTATATGGATTCATCTTCAAACCATGTGCCCTGGTATTATTGAACACTGTTTCTAAATTGGCCAGATGTTGCAAATATTCTTTGGATTTTACAACAATATCATCAATGCAAATTTCCACTATATGGCCGATCAAGTCATGAAAAATCAAGCTCATGGCACGTTCATACGTTGCACCAACATTTTTTTAAGCCAAACGTCATTACTGCTCACTCAAACAAACCTAAGGCACTAGGGCACCTAAAAGCTGTTTTAGGTATATCGGCATCTGCTATGAATATTTGATTATATCCGGTATTACCACCAAGAAAACTAATAATTTTATTTCCCGATGCATCGTCGATAAGCATATCGACTATTGGCACTGGGCACTCATCCTTTGGCGTGGCTTTATTTAAATCTCTAAAATCAATACACTCCCTGAGTTTGCCATTTTTTTCACAACAGGAACAATATTGGAAACCCATTCAGCATATCAGTAAGGCCTGATAAACTTAGCTTCCAATAATCGCTCGATTTCTTCTTTTATAAATAGTATACAAGGCCAGATTAAATCGTCTAGGAGACTGTTTAAACGGTTGATAACCTGGTTTTATAGGTAGCCGATGCTCAACAGGTTGTTGGCTTAAACCAGGCATCTCATGGTACTCCTAGGCAAAGCAATCTTTATAATTTCTTAATAACTTGACCAACTTTTCTTTATAATCTATGGCTAACCTTGAACTAGTAAAAGTGGTCTTTTTCTATCATTATCACCTATATCGACTTCTTCTGGCAAATCAATCAACATGAAACCTTGGTCTAATTACTCGATCTCTTGAAAATCTTCAATGGACTCATAGCTATCTGTTGTTTGCAGATAGCTTCGCATTTTATCCTATAAAGCCTTTATTACCGATTTGCACTCCATTGGCGCTAAATTTCATCTGTCCGATCAAGTGTGCTTGGCTTTACATTGATCGGAATAAGCCCTATTTTGTTGATACAAAGAAAATCGCATTCTTCTAGAGCTTTACTCGATATTCACTCGGCTTCTTCATGTTTCCAATTTGCATCTGAACTCGCCATGGCGATGTGAGCTGATGTATCAGCTTGGACCACATCGACCTCGTCCCTGTTCCACTGGACAAGCATCTGATGCATGGTTGACGGGACATAGCAGTTGACATGAATCAGATCTCACCCTAGCAGAACGTTGTAATTACCTTTGGCGTCAATCATGAAAAACACGGTCGGCAATGTTTTTCTACTAAATGTTAACTCTATTACCATAACCCCTCTTGCTTCAGCGAGATCACCTGTGAAGTCATTTAAAACCATGTTAGTTTTAATAAGATCCTCATCGGGCTTACTTAGCTTCTTGTAAGTGGTGTATGACATCAGATTGACGATTGCTCCTCCATCAACAAGCATCCTTGATATCGGCTTGCCATTGATATACCCTTTCAAATATAATGGCTTTAGATGCCGATGATCATCTTGAGTCTTCTTGAAAACTACATCTTGAGCCCCCAAACACAATTGAGCAAAAGTCTCTTTGGCTGATACAGTGCTTATTTTGAACTCGGTCGGCAAAGTAAACACCATATTGATGTCTATCGGAGGTGGAGAACCATCCCAAATCACAGGTGAATCCAAATCATCGACTGAATCAAGCTTTTCTTCAATCGGTTCTTTTCTCTTCCACTCTTTCTTAGCTATGTTAATTGGTCGGAGTTCATTAAATTCTTCATCCCTTTGTTTTTCTTGCTCAGCCTCTCTCATCTCATGTGTCCTTATCCTTTGAAGTCTTCTATGTTGTGATCGGCTAAGCCCTGGAGGACACCATCTGGGTTTAGGTTCGATCGACTTGAGTAATTTTCCTACCAGATTGACCTGGGCCATAGAACTTGACTCTTCCTTCACTCGCATTGGTAGTTGGATCGGCTTGGAAATTCTTTCATGGATCGATCCTCTACGGATTTCATGACAGACCTGCACCGACTTAGATATTCTATCTTTAGTTGACTGTTGTTGCCAATCAACTTGACACGAATAGTGTTCCATCGAACATGTATATGGTGACGGCAAAACTGACCCCTCTTCCAACAGAATTGCCAAAAAGGACATCGTTGGTGAGCCCTTTCCAAGTTATCGGGCTAGTACATATTATCTGGCTGACATGTAGGATAACGCGGTCAGTTGCTTCTTCTTTCATATTTTTTCTAACAACCGGAAGAAAGTTGGCTTTGGCTTATAAATCGCCTTGTGTGGCTGCGATGCCCTCTCAGTCTTGTACCACTTACCGATTTGCAAGTCTCATTTTGTCTTAATAGTCCTTGAACTTCTCCATTCACTGTCGGTTTCTATTTGTAGTGAGCCGACCGTGATGTTTAGGGTTTCCTTGCCGCTGTAGCTCGACTGAACATCAACGTGACGTTCAGCCTTTGACCCCATATCTTGCATCGGCTCTTTTCCTTTTCCAGAACATTGAACCATATTAATCGGAAAAGGATTAGCATCCAATTGCATTGTTGTTTCCTCTGCAAATTTGAGTAAGCCATCTTCTATAGCCGATTATATTTGCTGTCGAAATATATTGCAATCATTAGTATTATGAGAAAAAGAATGATGCCACTTGCAATAGCTTCGCTTTTTAATTTCGTCAGCCGATGGTATAATATGCCCTTTGGGCAACCGTATAATCTTTTCTTGTAGCAATAAATCAAAAATACGGTCACATTTAGAAACATCAAACACATATTTTATTTCCAACTTATTTTTAGTTGGCTTAAGCCAAGAATAGACCAAGAACTTCTTAGACCCCATAACCCATTCGGCTATATTTATTTTAACCTCATCGTCTTCAGATGAATCGCTTGAGCCGTACTCGACGAGGTTAACTTTGGCTTTATCCTTACTTTTATTATTATTATTAGCCTTGAATTTGTCCGTAAAGCCTCTATTGTCAGTAAAATGGCTTCCTTGAGCCGATACCTTATGTAACAAGTGACTTAAATCGGTAAACTCCTGTCCTTGAATTTTTCCCTCAACTGGAGAATTAACCCTTGGAAGGCTAAATCGGCCAATGGATTATCAGGCAAAGAAACACTAAAACACCGATTTCTTATTTCTCTAAATTTCTGGATATAATCTGTTACTGATTCCAAAAATTTCTGGCGAACATAACTCAAGTCAAAAATTCTAAGTTTCAAACTTCTAGAGAAAAAATATTCATAGAATCGGCTCTCCAAATTGGTCCAAAAATTGATCGAATTCAGGGATAAGCTTGTAAACCACGTAAAGGTAGCTCCTGACAGAGATAATGGGAACAACCTAATCTTTAATCCATCAAACTGAGCAACTTCACCGCATTACACAATAAAACGTTCGACGTGCTCTAAAGTGGTAACGGAGTCATCCCCTGAGAATTTCGCAAAGTCGAAAACTTTGAAGTTTTTAGGGTAAGGCATTCGATCAATGTAATCAGGGTACGACTTCCGATATCAAATAACCTTTCCCTTGGGCTGTATGCCAAATTGATATTGCAATACGGTGGATATCTGATCGACCCAATTTACTGCATTAGCCGATGCAGTGTTAGAAGCTTGCCAATTACGCTCATAATTAGCATTCTGCCCTCGAGCGAGCTCGGGTTGACAAGGTGCTTGTGAAAGCATCTAGGCCCCTAATTCGATTCGGTTTTGGTAATTAATGATAATTATAATTAAAGGACTAATATTTTTATTTGAGTATACTGAGAATAGGTTGGTCTTAAATTTGGCGATCGTGGAAGCATGAAAATGACAAAATGGAAGATCAACGCATTGAGACAAGATGGCTAAGGTATAAAATTTAAGGACCTTTTTTATATCTTTTACTAATCTCGGAGTTTAGAAAAAAAGATTGGGTTGCTAGAATAGGCGCCGTACTATTAAGAGGGGTCTTGAAAACTTGTTCGATGTCAAAAAATGTTTAGAGGCTCAAACTCATGCACACTTAATTCTTCATGACATTGCATTCAAGTAAAAACTCAAAATCATCAAAGGTAGCAAAATTGGCCAGTGTGGTCGGTGCTACCGGCCAACAGTAGCATCGCCCATAGATTGGTCTATTTTTACAGAACACGATGATTTGGCGCTAAGGTAGCCCGGTGCTACCAGAACCTCTCCAGTCATACCGGCTGACGGTAGCACCAGGGTCCCTCCGGTCTGTTTTTTCCAGAGAAGTTGTATTTCGGCTGAGGGGCAAAAATTGAAGCCGGATATGACCGGACCCCCTCTGGTCATAACAGCCACACTGACCAAAGATCACTGATAGTGCATTTAATGCACTGTAGCGACTGTTGTCTTCTGAGGAACGGTGCTACCGGCCTTAAGGCAGTATGACTGAGCTTCCAGGGCATTTTTTGTTGGAAATATGCCCTAGAGGCAATCATAGGGATGATTATATTTCCATAAATGTTCATAAACTATGATATTGTTCTCTGAATAACATCATGGATATTGATTAATAAGTACGTGACTTGTTTGTGAAACTCTATATTCATCTTTATGATGTTCATTCTAAAAGTGATCCCTAGTCGATAAACATATGAGGACACATATGAATAGACTAGTATATGTATTGGTTGATGACCATGTTTCACAGGTCATAGATATGGAGATATCAAACCAATAATATGAACACATGTTGGAGAATATGGAGTTGGATCGACCCACCTTGAGACACTGCGAGAACGTTGTATTCTTTCATTTCATCAGTTGGTCTCATATACGATGTGTATGCTATATCCTTCGACTTGAGATTGTCGCATGTTCTCAAGATGCGTAATGGCTTACTTAGGGGTCATCAAACGCTACTCCGTAACTGGGTAGTTATAAAGATGGCTTTCGGGTTTGTCATAAAATATGCTACAAGGCGTGGTCGATCAAGATAGGATTTGCCCTTCCATACAATGGGAGAGATATCTCTAGGCCTCTCGAGTGGTCGGATTCTGAAAAATGCATGGCTATGCTCATCGAGTAAAGAGTTACTCGAGTCATCGAGTTAAAGAGTTAACTCGATGAATTCGAGAAATCCGAGTCATGGTATCGAGAAAGAGTGGTCAAGCTATCCAAACAAGCATGACAATAAATCACCTTGGGTTTGACCAATATCATGAGGCAAAAGGAAATGCATATAGGACATTGTTGAGGTTCGTCCAATTTTACATGTACTTGGGAATCGGCATGTCTTGTTAGGGGCCACTACCGGTTATTGGTCAAGTAAGAGTATTCGAGCTATGTCTGGTCGAGTAGGAGTACTCGAGCTGTGACTAGTCGAATAAGGGTACTCGAGCTATATTTGGTCAAGTAGGAGTACTTGAGCCATATCTAGTCGAGTAGGAATACTCAGGCCATGTCCAAGTGCACGTGAACCTATAGGGTCACACACTTAAGAGGTTGTAACCAATTCGGATAGGGATCCGAGTTGTAATGGGCTTAGAGTTCCTAATGGGCTTCAAAGGGTTGAAACTCGTTACGGGACATCTTTAGATGGTGGCTTTGCATAGAAAAAGACAAACGGAAAAACACAATAGGAATTCGGAATTCCTGTAACCTTAGCCGCCACTCCTCCTCCACCCAGAACCGCACAACCGATGCTAGCACTTCGACGCGTGGTGTTCCTGCCATGTACGTGTGGATATCTTGGAGGTGTTGCTGCGAAGCTTCAATGCTAGGACGATCCGCAACTTGCGACAGTCACAAGGAGCTGTTGGGGAGGCGCGAGGCTAGTACGACTATATCTGTATCACCGCGCTACATCGACTCTACTTCCGCTACGGGTCTATACGTTTAATGGTAATTCTGTGATCTATAACTTGCAGTGGTTCCTTGGTTACGCGGTAGAAAATTTTGATTTTTCACTAGAATAGCCTACCTGTTCCCCATCATTTTTGTTATATTTTTAGCCAACAGCCATATTTGGTTAGTGGAGGTTATAACTACCCCTACCTGCATTCTAGAGCAACTCTTGGGTCTCATTGATCACATTTGAGATCTAGCAAGTCTCCAACTCATTGTGTGCATTAAATTCTCATTTTGAGAGAGTTAGGAGAAAATTCAAGTGTTGCATTTAGAGTTGAGCCTTTAGACACTTGATTCGAACTCAAGCAAACTTCAAGACTTGTTACTCTTGGAGGTTACCGCCTCCTAGACGGCTTGGAGGCAATTGTGCGCGGTGAGCTTCTCAACAGAGGTTGTGAGAAGCCTCGGCATCCTTGTGAATGCCGGAGTTCGTCTACCCGGAGAGGGAAAGAACTACCAAGTGATCGAGGGAGTCTCAATTGCGAATTGGAGCTAACTTGAAGTTGATCAAGCTACCTCAACGTGGATTAGGAGAGACCGATAAGTCTCCGAGACCACGGGATAAATTTCGTGTCATTCTCTCTTGTGGTTTGATTTCTTGAATTCATTTGTTCAATTTACATTCCTAGAAATTTTAGAGTATTATATATTGCTTATACTTAGATTGTTGGAGCACTTAGTGAACCTAGAGAATTTAGTCTTAATTATCAAAAATTGTAATTCTTGCTTAGTAATTTTATTTATTACAATTAGAGCTGAAAAATTTAGAAACCTCCTATTCACTCCCCCCTCTAGTCGATTATCCTTGATCCTACAGCTTGAGCTGATGGGAACTGACCGGATTGCTCATACCCCACGTTTTTCCTAGCAATCGGCTCTGGTACTGGAATAAAAGGTTCCGAGTACGTTACAACCTTATATGGAGCCATATTCCTCTACGGGATTGGCTTGGCGTACTGCGGGTGCCTAGGAGGTTCAATCGGTTGTGGAAACGATTGGGAAAAAGCGTAGAACAGAGCCGATGGTGGTAAGTTGGCTGATGCATCCAACTTAGCGGCATCGGTATATGCTTGATAATGCACAACCCCACTCGTACGAGAATCTCGTGGCAGTATTATAATAGACTGGGTCGGCATCATAGTGAGAGATGAAGTCGTAACCGATGGCTTAGGATCAGCTATTAGCATAGGGCTTTGCGTGTTTGGTGCTACCGAATAAACAAGGTAACTCGGTAGGGTCTGCAATGGATCGAGCAGGCTTCCAGCCGGTGCCAACTCTTGAGCTATAGATTTAACACTGTTAGCTATCATCGGTTTAAGAGTTGTAACTAAAGCTGATGATTGGTTAATCAAATCATGGTGCACATATTGGTTAATCATGGCAGATAATTCAGCTTGTGCAAACATGTATTGACTTACCGATGTGTTGGTAATCCATGCATCGCCGAGGGCATTAACCGTCAACAATGCGGTTTTTTGAGTGACACCACGTTGAGTCTTTTGATAACAGCTTAACATCATCTCCTCGAGCGCAGCTTTCCGATCCTCAATCTCTTTACACTGTTCAAGTGTCAAATCATCCAATGTTGGGACGATTATAGCTTCAGTGTTGAGATCGGATGGCGGAATCGATTTCCCAGAAGAAGACATCATGTCCCACAGGGCATGCCAAAAGTGTGTTGGCACCGAAAAATATGACGAATGATTGATCGGCTCAAACACATGAGAACACCGGGTTCAAGTTGGTTCGTGGCATGCCAGCTGATTTGATCCTGCAATCGGCAAGACAGATAGAAAATATACGCTCAAAGCCGATAGAATGTGTCAATCTGTAAAGATCTAAACAGCTATGCAAAGCCGATCAAATCAAGGGCAACGATAAGTCTAAACAACCGGTTAGGGCTGATTAGATGATTGATAAAGGTAGACTTTTCCGAAAAAGGTGATGCGCAACACGATCGGAGAAAACCAAACTGGCGTAATCGAGAGAGATCAACAATCAGCGATGCGCAACTTTATTGATCAAAACCGGATTATATGGAAGATTCTAAATTACAGAGCTACTCCTAGTTGACAAGAAAGTAAATAAAAGATAGATGCGAGTTGTTTGATTGATTGAGATTGTTTCTTTTGCTCGCCCTTATCCCTTTTATAGTGCATAGGCCGATCGTATCCTTCTCCAATACGTCGCCGACCATAACCCGTATCGTCTTTGTACGTATACAATTCCATCTTTTAAATCAATATTGGTCATAATTCTGTCTTTTAACTTCACTTCTCCTTTTTTTTAATCGATATCAGCCAAAAATATCCTTTTTTATCCTAAACCTGACAAATTGGTCAAATCTTACCAAATTCTGGTGCAATTACTTTCTAAAACCTTGTTTGGGAGGTGGATAAGCCGAGATTTTGAGCTTCCCAAAACAATCTCTAAAACAAAACTAACCAACCCAACACAAGGATTGGCAAAATTGATTTTAATCCTTGCATCATCTGCCATTTTTTTTCGTTTTCTAGACAATACTATTATGATTTAATAATAGTTTCTGAACAAAGAGAATATTTCTTTTTTTTTGTGAACTTTTGGTTAGCCCATCGTTAGTTAGTCCAGCTGTAACGAAAGACACCATGTACCATCTCAGGTGCAGTGTTTGTGCAGAGTGAAACTATTGGAACCTCCTGTTCCATTCCAGCTTGCTCTCAGTGGAACATTCCGACCATCGTCAGCCCGAGAGGCCCGAGAATTCCAATGCCATGGCGGCAGCAGCAGCAGGGATCATTTCATCGCCTTGTCCGTTCCACAGTTGACTGTTGAGTAGAGACAATGCATCCAGTGGCGAGCCCTGGTTCGCAGGTGACATGCTAGGTCCGTGGATGCAGCGCACAAGTCAGCAACGGGGACCATTGATCCTAAAAAACTGGGCCTTTTCAGCAGGAGTGGTGCTTTTCATTCTTTTGACCTGGTGAGCGTTGAAAGTTCGCAACTGCATGAGATGACTGGCGACCAGTACCGGATAAGACTTGCTATCGTCTATCTGTACTGTATAAATAAGGAAGAAATCCGTATAGCATACAGAATTTTGGTCAAAAGTCTATTTAGCAACCTAAACTATAAAACTAGATATCTGATCTCCTAAACTTTCAATTCGGTTCAAATAACAAATTAACCCGGTTTCGCATAGTGGCGCTACCCGTGTGGCACAATGAGTAGACGATATTGCCATATACGATGACACGCTAGCCAAGTTAGGTTTGTCGAAGGTTACATCTCGATAATAAACTTATGATTACGGGTACCTTTGATTTAGCAAAGTCAAGTACGAAGATAGCAGCACACGATATAAATAGGTTCAGGCCTCCAGATGAAGTAATACCCTACATCCTGTGCGGATGATGTATGTATTTGGTGTATCGAGTACAGAACGAGTTGTCTAGCCCTAGTTACAATGAAGATTGGATCTTAGACAATGGCTAAACTGTGGCTGGAGGTTGACGAAGTGTGGTCCGACGGCTTCTGGTTGCTCTGCGTCTTGTAAAAGCTCTTTCTTAAAAGTCTTCTTTTTGATCCCCCCTTGAGGATACCTACCCGTGGTCTTATATAGTCGGGGTAGCCCTGCCTCAAGTTGAGTTGTAGTCGATTTAGGATACCAGATCGTTGACGATGAGGAGTCCATCGTCGCCTGATCTTCGCAGCATATCCAAACTTCTCTGGATACCAGGCGTACTCGAGTCAGTTTCCTCGTAACGGGAAAGTGATCGAGTCATTCCTAGTATGGAGATATCCCCTCCGTGTATATCTTATCCCATAGAATTGGGTCCGTGATATTCGGAGTTTTTAGATGCTTGCTTGAGCATATATGGTATAGTCTTCGTATTTCTGGTACGTACATATACCTCATATTTAGATATTCGATAGTAGCCCCCGAACTCTGCCTAGTGGAGGGTCCGTTCAAGTGCTTGGTTGATTACTGCCAAGCCCTGGCTTGGTCGAGTAATGCCATACCGGCTTGTGGTCGAATGATTCGAGTAAATTGGAAAGCGCTAAGTATCGAGTAGGGATGTTGCTGGGTCGAGCGCCCTGCCATCAGTCTGCTTTGAGTCCTTAGGTTAGCCACAAGTTACTCGATGTCGTCTTATCGACTCGACTCTGAGTAGAGTTAGAAAAAATCCAGAAAATCTTAACGTTGGACAATTGAGCATTTATTGCTCTCGTTTGCAATGTCAAGATTGGAGCAGTGTCATCATTCCGCTTTTCTCGCCGATCGAGACATCGTGCCGCAGAGAGTGAATCGTTCGCCTGAAAAGGTTTTGGCTTATAAATTCTTAGGTCCAGAACTATAGTCATTCCCCTCCTTTTTGCCTTCAGCCTTATTCTCGAAGCCTCCGTTGCGCTCCTTAAACCCTAGCGCCGCCACCTTTGAAGAATTCATCCCCTTTCTTTTAATGGTGTCCAGCCCCTCAGCCAGTGCCGGAGTTCTCCCATCACCGGAGAAGAATCCTAAGACGGCCGCATCCACTTTCCGCAGTGACAAAGCGGTCTTCGAGGACAAGGCCCTCCAAAGGGTGTGGCAAAAGTCGATGATGACGGAGAAGCGCCTTGCCGAATTGGCGAAGGATGGCTTCGTTTCTCCTCGGGAGTTCCTTCATTGGAGGTCGTCACAAGGTGATCTATATCCCACACCCCAAAATGAGGATGAGACCATTGTGTTTGAGGCCTTCTTCCGCTGCGGACTCAATTTTCCCCCTTCTCCGTTCTTACTCTCGGTCCTTGATTTCTACAAGATCCAGCTTTTTCACCTGAGCCCCAACTCAATTACCATGCTCAGTGTGTTTGCACATCTCTGTGAGGCCTATCTGGGTGTCAATCCTAGCCTCAATCTATTCTGCCACTTTTACAATCTGAAGAGGGCGACGAAAAATGATGCAGCAAGGGGTGCCGGTTTTCACCTCCACAGTGGAGTGTTGAGTACGTATATTCCTATCCCCGTAACCTCTTCCTGGCAGTTGAACCGGAAGAAACGGTGGTTTATATCACCTCTTCGGATACCGTGAACTGCCCTCTAACTTATCGACCACTTTTCCCCAGTTCAATTGACCTCTGGATGAAAGTCCCTCCTTCGACTGCCCGCAATGCCCATTACATCCGGAAGATCGAGAAGTTGAGGGAGATCAAGTTGACTGGGTGGAATATAGCCAGAGATTTCATCATGCACCGATCGAGTCCGCTGAAGTGCCGGGATCACTTGGCCTGGGACAACTCCGGGGTCAGTGATGCCACCAGGGACAATCCTGGAGGTAAGTGTTTGTAATACTCTTGTTCCCTTTGCTTTAGTCGATAAGTGGTGAACTAACTCGCAGCTTGCTAGATTTGTCAGACTTGAACATCTCCTTCAGGCTGAGCAATATGTTCTAGGACTCGAAACGTGGCTATTGCGGCATTGAGGTATATACTCGCTCGCCAATCCTCGGCCAGAGGTGAGTATTGTTTTGTGGTTCGTAATGCATCGTTCGTGCATCTATCTTCCACTTTAACCCAGTATTTCCTCAGAAAGCCAAGTTCGACGATGAAGGTGGGCCGATCACGGGAGCCATCGGCCTAGAGGACGATGAGCTGATCCGACAATGATCAAGCATCAGGCTCTGTCCCCATAGATGTCGTCTCTCCCTTGAACGATCCGACGCCTACCATCGTCCTAAGTGACGGTGGTGCGGCCCTGGAGCAAGAAGTGGCCGAGTCTCCTTGAGTGAGGAGGTCTGTGTCTACAGCGCCCCGTCGTCCAGCCAAGCATCCTCGTACCTCGTCGTCGAGACCATCCAATCAGGTGATCTTCAATTGCTTACTTGGCTGTTATGAAGTTCCTTCTGACGTGATCCAACAAATATTGAATGACCAACGGGCCGCCTAGGGGGCCGATGTGCTGAAGTCAGTGGCTCCCACGCGGATGTCTCCTCGAACAGGCTCTCCATTAACCAAGGCGGTCGAACAGGTAACACCACTTATCGGGCAATGCTTGTTGAATTCGTTTTTGTCGAATTTTTGTTCATAGTAACCATTTGTTGGCAGGTTTCGTCGTCGGCTGCTGACCCGTCAGCACCATCTCCTCCATCGACCGCACCGATCAAGAAGCCAGATGTTAGGACCAGACCAGTCCTGATGAAGATAACTGCGCAGATAAAAATGTGCAAGCGAAGATTCGTTTGGCGAAGTAAGTCACCTCTCCCTTCTTTTAATGATTCTCTTTTTTCCTTTCGGAGGTGTCAGGTAGAGAATTTCTTGCAGGAAGGGTGCACCCAGCGGTGCTGTCGATAACATCGCCTCTGCTGCCTTGTCTTTTCTTGGCATGGTCGCCATCGCCGCAGCTCCCTCTTCGGCAGCTCTTGCTACATCAACGACTCCACCTCCTCCGGCTTCACAAGCGCCTCCGATGTATTGGTCTGTTTTGAAGCCCCAGATCTTGGTATGCTACTGCAATCGATCTTGCCTCGTGTGTTCCCTATTTTTTGCTCTGTTTTTTATGCTTCTTTTCATAGCATGTTGCAGATACCTTGCTTGAGGCTGAAGCCTTCTACGAGCAAGCTCATCAACGAACAGAGCGGCTCTTGGCTGTCAACCAACAAGTGGTCAAGATGAAAGACACCGAACTGGAGGCACTCAGGGCCAATTTAAAGATTGCACAAGTAGAGGCTGAGAAGCAGAAGGAGGAGGCGAAGAAGCTGAGGATGGAGGCAGAGAAAGCTAAAGACAGAGAAAGCTACTGTCGAGACAAGACAGAAGCTAGAAAGAAAGTGGTCGAGGTCGAAAAGGCTGCATTAGATGCCGCACTTGCCACTCTGCAGTCGGAGACGCTCGAGCACATGACCTCATTTGCTCGTCTTGCAACTTCCCACATGCTCGGCCTGGTGAAGAGCCACCATCAGGACATGGACTTCTTAGTATTGGACGAGGGATTCGTGTGTGAGGCAAGCGAAGCTGCCGACTACATCAAGTCCTTCAGGGACCTTGCCGAGAGGTTCATGGCCCAGTTGGAGCTGTCTTACCGGCGATGATGATGACGCCAGCTAGGATCCTTTGGCCTGGACACTCTTATGTAATGGTTGAACCTTTTTTGGTTATTGTGGCCTTTGTATGATACTGCTAATTAATTAATTTGCTTGTCTATCGTGCTTTGCCTGTTATTTCCTTGTCGATGAAATAAAGTAGCACAAGTAGATGCAAATCCGATTTAGCACTCAGAGACCCTCAGTAAGCAGCTTCGTTGCCAAGCGCATGTCTGATTGTATCTGCACACAGGGCTAGAAAAACTTTTATCAAATGACTTAGCCCCGAGTGAATACTCGGAGAGGCCATATATAACATAAAGACTATATAAATTGGAGTAAAACTACATGATATTTGCAAGTCTTCATCGACCATAAAGTTTAGACTCTACAACGAGCATAAACTTACTGGGCAACGCATGTAGAATCGACTAGAGGCCTCGTCACCCGCTGTCAGCTGAGCTTTAGTTGTCTGACAATCTAGTACTCGTATGCACGTAGGATAGAATTGCTCATCGTCGGGTTTAGGCATGGCCACCCTTTGGTTTTGTTCACTGACATGCTAAGTATGTGATCGAGTAAATGCGTGAAAAAATCACATGTAAAAGGACTAAAGAGTTGTTCCTACAATGCCCCGCTCGATAGCAGTATCGACCAGGAAATAGAATAAGGTACAGAGTTACCTGTAGCCCCCGACTCCTTACTCGATGGTATCATCGAGTAGGGAGTAGATTGACATAAGTACAAAGTTGTGATGTAGCCCCCAACTCCCTGCCCGATAGCTGGATCGAGCAAAAAGTGAAGTATCAGCATCAAAGATACTTGTTGTAACTCCCAACTCCTTATTCGATAGATGTATTGACCAGAGAGTGGAGTCAGGTAAAGAGAAAATTGAGCAATGTAGCTCCCGACCCTCTACTCAAAGATTGTATCGAGTAGATGGTAGAGCATATGCATCAAAAATGCATGATGTAGCCCCCGACTCCCTGCCCGATGGCTGTATCGAGAAAGGAGTAGAGCGTGAGCATCAAGAATAGTAGCCCGCGACCATACGCTCAGGCGCATGAGCCCCCGAGCATATGGGTAAGGCCCATCATTTTTTTGGAAATCCGAACGGGCAGAGTATAACCCCATTCCAATGGTTGGGTACTATTACAGCCTTTGCGCCCCTTCGGCTTCCACACGGTGCGTCATCCAGTCAACGTCATAACTTAGCGTCTCTTCGGTTTTTGTACTTGCGTGGAAGTGCAACGGACGCCTCGTGGATTGGGACCAAAATGGATCTTGACGGAGCCGTTGCTACAGTGCGACCCGTTCCCAGAGCTATAAATAGGTGGGACTTGTAGTCATCTGTCGTACTCAGTTTTCTTTCTTGCCTTCTACTCGTAGCACTTTAGTTTTTCAACCGCACCCATGGCTTCTACTCCACCATCGTCCCCGTATGTGGAGATCCTCAGAGAATCCCATCCCCCTATGCTGCTGGCCGTAGTTTCTCCGGGGCGGATCATCATCACCTCCGATGATGAGGAGGAGATCGACTGGGAGGCCATCGAGAGGGAGGTCTAGCCGGAGGAGGAAGATGAGGCCACCGGGGAAGAAAACGATGCCATCGAAGAAGAAGACATCGTCGCTGGAGGAGAAGATACCACCTCCGGAGAAGAAGGTGAAGTTCAAGACAGCTTCATCGATCCGGCCTCCGCTCGAGCTCCTCGCTCATCGGCACACCGCCACCCTCAACACCGACCTCTTCTCTGTCGACAAGCGGACGGGTCTTCGCGTCCTCTTCTGGCCCGTACGAAGGGCGAAGGCCCATCCTGGGGACCATCCTTTTCCAGTCCCTGTGGATGCAGAAGAGGCGGTGCGATGCCTCTGAGGGCAAGTAGCAGTAGGGTACCTACCTCATATGTAATAGGGTAACTCGTGTTAGTTAATTTTAATAAACTCGTACTTACCTGGATTTTGGTTGTGATGCATGGTCTTTATTATTCATGTATGAAATTTTCTCAATTGGTCGAAGTTCCATGAGTTGCCAAACACCACTCCTTCCGCCGTCGATAGCCGTACTGATCCGGGTCGAGTCGCCTCAACCACTACATAGGGACCTTCCTATTTAGGTGATAGCTTATTATTGTTACCTTGCTTTTGCACCTTTCGTAGTACTACGTCCCCAGTGATGAGTGCTCTTTCTTGGATTTTCTGGCTATGGTATCGACGCAAGGCTTGTTGATACTTGGCTGCTCAAATGGATGCTCGATCCCTGTACTACTCGAGTAGATTTACATCAGTTGTTCACACCTTTTCCTGTTCCCCTTCTAAGTAGTTGTCCACACGAGGTGACCTGAATGTTAACTCAGTCGGAAGCACCGCTTTTGCTCCGTAGACCAAGAAAACAGCATTTCACCAGTGGCTCGATTAGTCATGTACGAACAGCCCACAACACCAAGGGGATTTCTTTCGTCCACCGAGTCGAGTAAGCCTTGAGCCTATCAAACACGCGGGTCTTGATCCCCTGCACGATTATGCCATTGGCACATTCGACATGTCCGTTACTCTGAGGATGACCTACGGAAGCGAAGCAAAGTTTGATACCTAATTCTTCGCAAAAGGCTATAAAAACATTGCTCTTGAACTGGCTACCGTTGTCTATGATGACTCGATTAGGGATGCCGAATCGAGTAACGATGCTCCTCATGAACTTCTTAGCCGCTTCTGAGGTGATATTCCTGACGGGTTCATCTTCAATCCACTTGGTGAACTTGTCGATAGCCACGAACAGGAACTTGTAACCTCCTTGGGCTCTTGGGAATGGTCCCAAGATATCCAAGCCCCAGACGGAGAAAGGCCTAGACAGAGAAATAGTTTGCAGAGCTTGGGCTGGTCAGGTAGTTTGCTTGCTGTAAAATTGGCAGCTCTTGCACTTTTTCACTAGCTCGCAAGCATCCTGGAGGGCAGTCGGCCAATAGAACCCTTGCTGAAAAACCTTTCCGACTAAGGTGCGATAGGACGCATAGTTACCACAGATGTCTTCATAGACATCGAGCAATATCTTATTGCCCTCTTCCTGAGTGATGCACTTCATCAAGATTCTGTTACTACCCTTTCGGTAGAGCTTGCCGTCTACCAATGCGTATAGCTTAAACTATGGCTGGAGGTTGACGAAGCGTGGTCTGTTGGCTCCTGATTGCTTTGCGTCTTGTAAAAGCTCTCTCTCAAAAGTCTTCTCTTCGATCCCCCTTGAGGATACCTACCCCCGGCCTTATATAGTCGGGGTAGCCCTACCTCAAATTGAGTTGTAGTCGGTTTGGGATACCAGATCGTTGCCGATGAGGAGTCCATCGTCGCGTGATCTTCGTAGCATATCCAAACTTCCCTGGATACCAGGCGTACTCAAGTCAGTTTCCTCGTAACGGTTGAGTCCTTCCTAGTATGAAGATATCCCCTCCGCATATATCTTATTCCATATAATTGGGCCTGTGATATCCGGAGTTTCTAGATACTTGCTTGAGCATATATGGTATAGTCTTCGTATTTCTAATACGTACTCATACCCCATATTTAGATATTTGACAAGATCAATGATAGGTGGGGCTCACATGCTCTTTTCCTCTGCCTAGCTCCAATTATACTTTCATGGTTGTCTGCCACTGTAGCTCCTCCCTCTCTATTTTGATTTGAAAGAGTAGCCCTTGTGAGTCCCACTTATCATTCACCTAAACTTGCTCAGCGTGTCATCCTACGTAGCAAAATCACTCACTCAACACACTACATAGGCAATACCACTATACGAAATCGGGTCAGAGTGTTATTTAAATCAGATTGCAACGTTTTGAATGTCAAATATTTGGTTTTATAGTTCAGGATACGAGACGGCTTTCAAGCAAAATTTGAGATGTTATGTGGACCTTTTTCTATAAATAAACTTCTTGTACGTGCTCCTGCAACAACAATTTCTTGTTGTAGGAGTAATAACATAAGACTTACGTGTACCAGGGTTCAAAATCTCATCGAGATTTTAGAAATCTCAGCCAAAATTTTGGATTTCGGCCAGGTTTGAGATTCCAAATCTCGACGGGATAAAAAAAATAAAAAATTCAAAATGCTATAGTGAATTTCGACGAGATTTCGGCTTCTTGGACCGAGATGATCACAAATTTGACCGATTTTCATATTTGTAGGACCGGATTTCAAACCAATTTTTTTATGGCAAATTGTAATGCCTTTTCTGAGGAATACATGTGAAAATTTTACAAAAAAATACTTATACAAATTTGTGACTGAGATAATCACAAATTCAGCATGATCACAAATTTGATTGAGATGATCATAAAGTTTTTCATGTTTGCATGTGTGTTTGCAGGATTTAACATGTTTTCATGTTTGACCGAGATTTAGCATGTTTGACACAAATTTGACCGAGACATGTTTGCAGGACTATATTTAGCATGATCACAAATTTGATCGAGATGATAACAAAATTTTCATGTTTGCAGGACCGGATGTCAAGTCTCATATGTGCTTGTAGTGCATTCGTAGTTGTATACATAGTTCTGTCAAGTATATGTGTGCATGTACTTACTACAGTCACCTTGGTTCTTAACGGAAGTGATGTATTTTGGTCTAAACCCTAAGCCCTAACTTAGATTTCGGCCTTAAATTGTATTTCGGACTAAACCCTAACTTGGATTTCGTGTGTCGGCAAAGATTTGGACATAATATGGAATATACTAGACCTACTTAAAAACCTGAGGCTGAATCCGTTGGATGGGGAATTTTATGTGCAAATAGGATTTGCATTCAAATAGATAGAAAATATAAATAAATGCTTGAATGATTTTTTCATATTTTTCGCAATTTTTTCTAGGCTTGGGGAACCATTTCACATAGGTTGAAAGGGGCCAAAATTTCGATCAATTTTTCTGTGCCTCGATCAAAAATACATGATTTGAAATTTGATTTTTGAATTTCGACTAGATTTCGTCCAATTTTGGACTTCAGCCGCCCCGAGATGTGGTCCGAAAATAAAATTTGAAACCTTAACTGTACTATCTCACGGAAGGTTGAGTTACTATTGGACCCAGTTTAACCTTGGGGTGCAATCGATTCGGATTCAGTCGGATATCGCTCTTTTCGTATCATAAACCATATTTTTTGTCGAATTCAAAATCAAATACAGATAATACTAGATACGAATACGGCCTGGATAATATCAGTCACGGATTCGAAGCGAATACGGAGTGGAATCGATCCAGTATCGAATATTTTTTATCGGATATCGCGCAATAATATATACTTCATATAGCACACATATCGCAACGATTAATCAACCATCGCCACCATGGCCCACCACCTCCTCCTGCTCCTCACCGTCATAAAGTTATGTATGTGAAAATTAGATTGACAACAGAATTTTACCATAAGCGTCGGAATTGAATAAATTCATCGAAGACCATTTTGACCGTATGTGAACGGAATTCGGGTTTGTCGCTGAAAATCAAGTTCCACCCCTTTTCTCTTTTCTATTCTCTCCTTTCTTTTTTTTCTCTTTTCTTTTCTTTTCTTCTTCTTTTCATTTTCTCCTTTCCCTTTTTTTTCTTTTCTTCTTTTCTTCTCTTCTTCTCTCTTTCTCTTTTTTCCCCTTCCTGGCCGAGCCCCTTTTTTTCTTCCTTCTTTCCTTTTCTTTCTTTCCTTCTTTCCCCCTTTCTTTTCCTTTCTTCCTTTTCTTTCTTTTTCGTCTCCCCTTTTTCCTAGCCATACACTCCTCCTTCCGTTATTCTCCCATAGACAGCACTGACCGACCTCCACCTCCCTTTTCTCCTAGCCCTGTGCCGCTGTCTGGGCTGGGCCTCACGCTGCGCCGACTGCCTCGGGCCCTGCATCGCATAGAGGGCCGCGTCATTGGCCTCGACCTCTTGGTTGCCGCCTAGCTGGCTGCACTGGCCACTTCCTGCCTTGGGCCACGGGCGCCTCGCGTCGTGTCGTATCCTCCACGGCTCACCTACACGTTGCCCTCGTCATTCGCGCCAACTTCAGCTCCAGCTGCACCTTGCGTGTCACTTGGCCGCTGCCGTTGTGCCTTTTGGTCGTCCGTGTCCCAGCCCCACGCTACCCCCGAGCCACTGGGCCACGCTTGCTGGCTTCTTGCTGCGGACGGCACTGGGGTGGGGGAGAGGGGCGCCGAGGAGTGCGAGGGCGGCTGCGGGAGGGTCAGAGGGCGTCAGGGTGGATGGGGGAGGGGGCGCCGGGGAGTGGGAGGGCGGGCAGCGAGATGAGCGGAGGGCGGCGGCGGGAGGGCGTCGGGGCCTGGCTCAGCCGCTCGGGGTCGGGACTCGGGGGATGGGACCAAAGGAAGTTAGGGTTGGGCACTTGGGCCTGGCCGAGTGACCTCCTGGGCGGCTGATCGGATATCCGATTTAATTCTATCCGGATATATCTGAAAATAACTTCGGAATATACCGATCCGACGGATAGTACTCTCTCGAATCCGAATCCGATACCGAAATAAAGTATCCGAATCCGACAACTATCCAAATCTGATTCGAACACATTCAATCGATCGGTAGATCGAAAATTATTTAAACCCATTGCACCACTAGTTTAACCGAGTTGGCCTGAGGAACTTGTACTTTCTACAAGGCAAGATTAATCGTTGATGTTACCCATGTGGCCAAGGTGAAACTTTTCGCTTGGTCTCTTCTGGAATAATGGCTCCCAACCACTTGTCAGGGCCTGGAGAAAGTCTCCTGCCTCTGCTGTCTTTTTTGCGCTCTCTTTTCTGCCTCCAAAAAAGATTCCGCTGGAGCTGGGACAGGCAACGTTTCCTGTCGCTGGATCGGAGTGACCTGGGGTGGGGTGCTAATCTTCAATTAGGAAAATGATGTACTCCTCGTACTACTCCTGCGGATGACGGTCAAGGTTTTAAAATCTTGCGAAATTTCGCAAGATCTCGTATTTCAGTCAGGATAAGATTCAAAATCTTGATCGGATAAAAAATATTTAAAAAAATAAATTGCTACAGTAATCTCAAAAAAATTCAACTTAGTTTTTTTTTTACCATTTTTGACTTTTTACGGTCGAATTTGACCCAGATTTGGTCCAATAACCCTTAAGAAAATCATCTTACGTGAAAAATTGTCGAAAAACCGAATTTTTGAGACGTTTTAAAATTTCGGTAGAAACACTATCAGATTTTTATAAAATTGTATAAGTTTGATCATGATCTAAAAAATTTATGTTACAATATTTAGTAGTGTAGGATAGTACAGAAAAATTTTCAAAATAATTGAACTTCATTTGTTATCTTTAAAAAATCAAAAACAGAATGAACATAATTGGGACAGTAACATTGTCACACTTTTATAAATTTGCTCGAGTGGGATCATGATCCGAAATTTTTATGAGAGATTAAGAATTGTCTCAGTACCATTATATACAATTTTGAAATAATTTTAAATTTTTTTGTTTGCTCAATCAAATCTATGTAAGCATTAAATTTCATTTGTTATGTTTGAAAAATCCAAAACAGAAAGAACATAAATGGTACAGTACACTTGTAAGAATTTTATAAATTCATTGGAGTGTGATAATGATTCAAAACTTTTATGAGATATTAATAATTTCCTTAGAACCCTTCTCTAAAATTTAAAAAAATTATAAACCTTTTTTATTGCTAAAACAAATCTATGTATTGATCATGAGGCTTTTATCATGACGTAGCACTGTAATAATTTTTGAAATTTCTTGAAGATTGATAATCATCTGAAAATTTTATCTAAACATTAATGATACATCAGGACCATCCACCAAAAGTTACAAAATTTTCTAACGTGGTTTGGATCATTTTTCGTGTGGTTGAAATTTACTGGTAAGGCTTTTATTAGGGCAGTAGTACTTTCCGAATTTTTAAAATTTCATGATGTTTGATCATCATATGAAAAATTTATGAGAACATTAGTGATGCAAAATAACGATGCAAAAAAATTCAAAATTTTCTAACATGGTTTGTTCCATTTTTCATTCGGTTCAAACTTGCTGGTCAGCGTTTTATATGGATAGTAGCAATGTTCGAATTTTTAAATATTCCTTAGGCTCGATAATAATCTGAAATTTTTTATGGGAACATCATTTATATGTCAACAACCTCAAAAAAATTTCAAAATATTTCGACATCGTTTGAGTCATTTTTTGCTCGGTGCAAATTCATCAAAATCTTGGTAAATCTCGCCGAGATTTCGGGAATTCCGGTCGAAATTTTGTTTTTCTCAGTAGAAATAGAACCGAATTTGAATTTTTGTTATTTGAATTTCTTCCGAGATTTACCGAAACTTTCAAAATCTCGATGAGATTTCGGATTTTGGTCCCTAGCGAAATTTCATACGAAAACGAAATTTGAATCTTGAGGAAGGTATCGTTTTCTTGCGTTTGTCATTCATTGATGCTGGAAAGTTCAGCTTGTCACCGTTATTACTTCAACAGCTACCGTGCCTTGCTGCTCAGTGCAGAAAACACCTCGAGGACATGACACCCCAGTGCAAGGTTTCCTGGTGTATATCATAACTCGTGTGAAAATTACCACAATATTCACCTATAATTTCAAAATGTATATATTCGAATTTGTACATTTGCCTATGGCGAGTTAGCACTTGTCCTTACAACATGAGTAAGAGTCATAGCTAATAAGTGTGAAACGCTTTTTATTCACCTCTCCTTGAAACTTCCAAACCCCCTTCTCTGCTTTTTCTTTTGCTGAATTTTAACCATAAAATTCATTCCTACGAAAAATGTTGCCTTGTTGATATTTCAAAGTTTTTTAAACAACTAATTATTTCCCCAAGGCCATTGTTGCTGCAGAATGTTGTTGATTACTGGTGGCTGTGGAATCTACAAAAAGGAGATGTTATAAATTGAAGTTGTTGAACTCCTATTTGCATTTTATGATGACTTGGGAAAGGATTAAGGCACATTTAAAACGTAGGGATTTCACAGGAAACACTATAGTTCCTACATAAACCCTATGAAATTCTTGCTTTCCAAACAAGGCCATAATGTATCAGAAAGACTTACAAATAGCATGCAAAATAGATGTTTAATATGCAAAAGAACAATTACAAAGATAATTGAAGATTTCATTTCAATGATTATTCGATTAATGGTGCTTTTCAAGTAAGAATAGTAACTATAATTGAGCAGCCCTTTTTATTCACTTCTCACTACTACAGAATAATACAATACTATCTCTTCATCTGGGTCAGCTCTCAACTTTTCAGGAAAAAACTGATAGTGTTAGATGATTTGGCGTGGGTGAGAATTATGGTGTAAAACATCACTATTGGTCTGACCTCAAAACGGATAGTGATGACAATGGTCATCACGATCGGTTTCTGAAGTTAGAACCGATCGTGATAGTATATGTACCAAATACTAAAAGCCGAGGCGTCCACCTCTCCCTTGAACTCTCGGCTTTTCCTCCCGATCCATTCATACCAAAAGCCCAGGCGTCTACCTCGCCCTTGACCTCTCGGCTTCTCCTGATCCATTCAAATACCAAAAGACGAGGCAGCACCGAACTCACAGAAAAGGCGTCATTGGCGATGAGCTCCTCCTCCTTCTCTTCCAACAGTGGCAGGAAGCCGGCGCACGACGGCCACAGTGGACCCGCCATCCACACCTCCGCTGACCTCAACCGCCGTCCCTCCGTCCCTGGCTTCCCCGGTGCTAATAGCGACCCTGACGAGAAGAGGTATCTCCCTATCTCTAGAGCTATGTATATTGTTGTAACACCCTAATTTTTGCTCTAATTTAAAATTTGAAGTATTTTTTATTTTTGAGAAATTTTGGAAATTATTGAAATTTATTTGGAATTATTCAAATATAGCCTTTCTTGAAAACAAATTAAATAAAGGAAAAGTTTTTGCAAAGTTTTATTGAAAATATTTTAATGGAGTTCCAAACATCTCAAAGTATTTTCGAATTTTTAGAATTTTTCAGATATTTTACTACTTTCTTTGGCCAAAACTAATTTCGAATTATTTTTATTCGAAAAGGATTTAAAATCCCTGAGCGATTATGCAGGCGAAATCGTTGGTCGGCCCGATCGATCGCGCTCGCCCACTCGTGACTCGGCCCACGCACCCGCCCCCCGAAAAACCCTAGCGCCGCTTAGCCCAAGCCGTCCGTCCGGATCGCGACGCTGTCGCGTGTGCCACGTCGTCCGTCTTGCGTGAGCCTTGGATCATCGCCGCCGAACGCGCAGAGATCGCGCCACGTCGCCGTCCCGCGAGATCATCGGAGGCGTGGCGTTGATGGCCGTGACTTCCGCCGGCCGTTTCGCGCCGCGTCGAGGCATCCCTTAAGTCCCGTTGAAGGCGTCGTGTAGAGGCCTTCGCTCCGCATCTTTGACACCTCGCCGCACGCCGAGACTCCCTCTAGCGCCGAGAGCTCGCCGTGGTTGCCTTTCTACGCCACCGTTGTTTTGCTTCCTCCCATCGTCGTCCGAGCCGCTCCGTGCGTGCTCAGGCCCTTCTGAGTTCACCGGCCACCGCATCGAGTGGACCACTTCATCATGCCGAGAAGCCCGCAACGCCGCGTTGCACGTCGTCTTCATCCTCTCCGGCAAGATCTGCGCCACCGTGACATCGCCGCCACCGAAACCGTCCCATCGTCCGATCGCCGCCGACGCACGATTCATCCACGTCGCCAATCAACGAGAATCCTCATCTTCACCCCTCGGCCGTTTGATCTAATCAGCGGTCTAGATTGCCGATTAGTTTCACGATTAGTTTATTTCACCGTTAGATCTAGATCGTAGGGTTTATTTTTTACGCGTCGCGTAAAGGTCACTGCGCCGTCGGATGCGCGTCGGCCCTTTGGATTGTGCCGCGTGTCGCGCGCGATTGGCTAGAGCCGATAGCCTTGGCTCATCGCGGCCGTCCGTTTGAATCGGCGGATGAGATCGCACCGTGCATCGGGCGATCTGTGTTGACGCGTGACGCGCGAAACCGAGGAGTCGCCGCGCCGTTTACCGGCGTCACCCGAGTAATCGTGACCGTTCGATCGGATCCAAGGGTCACGGTGAAGCCACGTGTTGGCTCCGCGGTAGAGGTGAGGCGAAGTCGCATGAATCTCGGCCGTTCGTTTTAAATCGAAGGGCGAGATTGAATCGAGTTTCGGCGATTAGTTTAGCGCCGCGTGTCGCGTTGGGATTGGTCGCGAGCCGTCGCCGACGCCACGGCTTCGTCACCCGTGCACGAGCACGATGCCGCCGGTCCACGGTGGACCGAGGCCAACCGTGGACCCGACCCATAGACGAGAGCGGCGTGGCGGCCTGCAGGCGTGCCGCGTGTCGAGATGGCGTCATATATATATTTTTTATATATAAAAATATTTCGACCGAATTTCTTTTCTGTGTTGACGTCATCATGACGCTGTTTGGCGTCACAAATGCGAATTTCAGTGTAAAAATATTTGGAAAAATCGGATTTTCTTAATTTACGTATTTTGATTTTATTCAAACTTAAAATGACTAACTTTTGCATTTTAACTCGGTTTGGATGATTCAAATTTCTAAAAATTCATAAAATTATGAGATATTTAATGGTGAATTTTATTTGAATTTTGAGGTCATTTAGGCTTCTGTATTAGTTATTTATTGTATATTTTGTTTGTATGCAGCGTGAGACGCAAATTTGGAAAGTTTCGAGGAAGAATTAGTCGCTCAAGACCAAGCTTGAACAAGACCAGCAACTCTTTGAAGGCAAGTGATGCTTTGATCATTTTGATCCCAGATTTTAAAATGTAATTTATGCTTTGAAACTATGCATGCTAATTATTTAAAATGAAATTAAATTGATTTGGGATAATGTAGATAATCAACCCATTTTGTTATGCCACCTTGAATTATTAATTGTATGCCTAAACCATTGTCACCCTAAGTTTGATTATATTAGTTGGATGCTAATATTGTGCCAACACGGAGGCTAGGCCGTGAGTAGATGCTTAGCCTTACAACGAATCATGAGTGATCTTTCAAAAATGCTACAATCTTGACTAAAGACATATTGAATGTATTTTGAAAAGTGGTGTGATGATGCCATATGATGAGATTGAGGTACCGCGACTGTGTGGTTCCGTGCCGATGTGGAGTTATTCTTGGCATGTGTTGCACAATAATCAATCTGGGTGGGAAAAGATTTAGGCCGGGCAAGTGGCAAGAGGTGTGTGCACGTGGGCTGTGTGGCATTGGGTTGATGAGTGATGTGAGTCTGTGTGCCACATTGGGCCGTGTGCCATTGTTGAGTGTTGGAAGTCTTGCCTTGGTCGATTAAGGACTCCACCTTGCAAGCCTTTGATCCGGGTCACCCGTACAACCACATGTCGATATGGGACAGACCTAGTTGACTAGGGTTACGATATCTTTCCTCCGATACCTCGGGGTGACAAGACACGGGTGTATCTGTATGGGGAGCGTACGTGCTACGGCTTGGTGCCCATCCAACGGTGATTGGCCGGTCCTATACTTGGCTCTGTGCGAGGAAGTGATAGTGAAGGCAATCTGGAGAGGTTCTCTGTTAAGGTAGAAGTTCTGAAAAGCTTTGTTGCGGACAATCACAGTGTGGTGGCGGTGTATCTTGTGGGTAAAGTGTACAACCTCTGCAGAGTGTCAAACTATTGAATAGCCATGCTCACGGTATTGAGCATTGCTCGGGATTCTGATCAAGGGTAGATTTTCATAAACAAAATGTGGGAAGGGTGGTGTGTGCGGTGTTGGAAATGAACTATTAAATTGCGTTAGAGAATCTTCAATGAAAAACCATTTGAGTTTAGTATTATTTATATCTGTACCTTTGCTTTAATCTAAACAAGATACTAGTTCAAAAATGCTTGCTTGATGCAAAAGAACCATTTAAGCCAATCCATTGGAATAAGTTTTGCATATAGTAATAGCGCGCATTTTGTGCATTACTTGTTGAGTGCCTTGTGTACTCACCCCACCTTGCTTATCAAACCCAACATCGGTGGAGGAGTCTACACCAAGCATGGGAGGAAGAGTACATCGAGGATGCGAGCAACTAGGGGCAAGCTCGATCGGTTGCACGTGGCAAGATGAAGGCTTCCACGACCCTTTTATTTATGTTCATTGCTATTTCTTTACTTTGAATAATGTAAGCCTGTGTGGTGACTTATCTGTAAGGAGACCATAAGGTCGTATAACTCGATTTATATACATGTTTGCACTATTTATTCTTATATCTTTGTGAATGTCTCAATGTGCAACCTCAGTATGACTGTGTGTGCTAGCGTGATCTGGGATCGCACGAGAATACAGAGGGTCCGGATTTGCGGTCGGGTCCCGGCAGAGAGTGGTATCGAGCAGTGATGTAGGACTTGACCCTAGTTTGGTTGTGCCTAGGAGGGTAAAACTATTTTCTAAAAGACCTAATCAACTTGAGCAAGAATATCAAAGAAATCCCGACTTATCTCTTCTCCCTTATTCATACCTATCTTTGAATTTTTATTATTCTCTGTTTAATTTAAACAAGGTTTTTTTGGCGGATGAGGATGATCCATACCTATGGAGAGCGCACCGAGGATACGCCATGGAGTTATGGCGTATGATGCACGATTGCTCGGAGGTTTTGATAGACCATCATGTCGAGGACTTGGTGGTGCAGGCAGACTTGGCGTCGCTGGGATGTCAAGATCATAGTGTATGCTCGGGAGAGGACGAGGGCGAGCCGTCCTATCTACATCACGGTCAGGAGGTCTTCTTTTGAGGCCGGAATCCAGGAGACGGCACGACAAGCGATGCGGCAGATTGCCCGCACTTTCTCCGCAGAGTTGGAGGACACCGTCTTTCGTCACCATCCGCGTCGAGACAATCGTTTGGAGAGGATGGAGCTTGTAGAGGAGGACGCCACTATCACCCACCGGCGAGGTGCGTCATCGCCCGGAGGATGCCTTGATGAGACGGTCAGAGAGTTGCGAGAGGACCCGCGCCGAGGTCACGAGGCGAGGATCCAACATGGAGGGCTTAGCTCATTCCATGCGTAAGATCCGGGAGTTGGAGATGGCTTTATGCGGACCGAGCCCGAGCGATCCCGAGTTACGATCCAAATCCAGAGGAGCAGGCAGAGGCACCAAAGTCAGGGAGCAGCAGCCCGGGACCACGGAGTCGATGGGGTCTTTTGCATCACCGCGATGGGTCACGAGACCAGTTGCCCGATGCGAGCACCCACGGTGTATGCTCCGGGGGAGCCGCAGCCGGGTTGGCTCGATGAGTGATTGAGTCTAGTAGAGTATAGTGTCGAGACTCGAAGGTTGAGTCGCGTCTTTTTCTTCAGAGTCACCATTAGGTGTGAGTCGTCATGGGTTCCTATGTTTGCTTACTTGTTCTGGTTGTGAGTGTCTCGTATGCGTTGCATTGCTCTTAGGCACTTGTGAGCAACCATACTGCTTTATATTATATCAATAAAGTGGCTAAATAATTTAAGTTACACCTGTTTCCCCACATAAATTCTTCTACTTGTCTATGCTTTCTTCTTTTCTTAACCTTGGAAGCTTGCAACAGATGGTGAGGACACGTGAAAATGTTGGAGCCAGCGGAAGTGGAGCTAACCAGGCGGATAACCAGAATGAAGAGTCGATTCCTCAACCGCGCAGTCGATATGCGTAACACAGGAGCCTTCTTGATTGCCAGACTCAACTTATGAACACGATGGTTCAAACCATGCAGCAGATATCCAACCAAGCTGCTGCGAATGTTCAAGCTGGGGGTAACCATGGACCACACCCCTACTCAAGGTTGTCGGAGTTTATGAGAACCCGTCCACCTACCTTCTCAGGCAACGCCAATCCACTGGAGGCGGACGATTGGCTAAGGACAATTGAAAGGAAGCTGCACATTACCCAGTGTGTAGGACATGAGAGGGTACTCTATGCCTCTCATCAACTCGAAGGGACCGCCGAATGGTGGGAAAACTTCGCGCTCATGAGGACCCACAAAGTATCACGTGGGAGGAATTCACCTCAGCTTTCCGCCAGTACCATGTACCCGAGGGTATCATGGATCTCAAGAAGGAGGAATTCCGAAGCCTCAAGCAGGGGGGCCAGTCAGTGGCCGATTACCTGAACAAATTCACCCAACTGGCACGCTACGCACCAGAGGACGTGGCTACGGATAAGGCCAGACAATCCCGCTTCATGAAGGGATTGAATGCGAGTGCAGTGGGGCCGATCACCCACACATTCCCGACTTCCAAGAGCTAGTTAACAAAGCTCTTATCTTAGAGGACAAGCGCCGAGAGTGGGATGACAACAGAAGCGCAGAATGGCGCAACAAGGAGGTCGTCGGGCGGCGAGAGGTAGAGGACGGCACCCCAATAGTTCATTCGGTACCGGCCGGAGGCAATGATAGGGCACCACCGCCAAAATCGCCCGATGGGTCGAATGTTCGACTCACCAAAGCGTAGCGCAGTCGGAGGAACCTCTCGAGCGGTGGGAAGACGTTGCTACCATTGCAATGAAATGGGGCATTTGCCAACAATTGCCCTAAGAAGGAGGTGTCACCCGGTCCGCTTTAACACAGGAACACACCGCAAGGACTCCGCGCCAATCGTGAACCGCGGGGCATCAACAGCAACAACTCCATCCCAAGGAACCGCACGAGGCCGAGTCAACCACATTACGACGGATGAAGTCCAGAATGCCACGGACGTTGTACTAGGTAAGTTCCTAGTAAACTCAGTACCAGCTACTGTTTTATTTGATTCCGGAGCTTCGCATTCTTTTATTTTCCGAGATTTTGCTGTTCAAATCTTTTATTTCCCGAGATTTTGCTGTTCAAAATGATATGGAAATAGTGAATCTTAAATGTGTGCTCATAGTCCAATCCCCTGGATCAGAACTCCGATCTAAAGTAGGATGTTCTGGGGTAAGACTAATAATTAATGGAGTGGAGTTCCTAGCGAACTTAATCGTCCTTAATACCCAAACCTTGGATGTTATCCTGGGAATGGATTGGTTAACCAAACACAAGGCAGTGCTGGACTACGGAAAAAGAGTCATATCGGTCGAGAGTCCGGATGGAAAGAAGATTGAGTTTGAAGCAAAATCAGTGCGGGAGGAACAATTGATGGTCAACAGCATGAAGACTGTCAGCTTAGAAGAACTGCCCATAGTCAATGAATATCCGGATGTATTCCCGGAAGATTTACCTGGAATGCCGCCAGATAGAGATATCGAGTTCGTGATAGAGTGGTTCGAGGACAGCTCCATAGCTAAGAGACCTTACAGGTGTCCACAGAGGAATTGGTGGAAATGAAGAAGCAAATTGAAGAACTGCTAGAAAAAGGATTTATAAGACCTAGTTCATCGCCATGGAGAGCACTCGTCCTATTCACAAGAAGAAGGACGGAGTTTTAGGATGTGTATAGACTATCGTGCACTCAATGATGTGACGATAAAGAATAAGTATCCTCTACCGGGATCGATGATTTGTTTGACCGATTGAGAGGAGCAGAGTCTTCTCAAAATTGATCTCCGATCGAGATACCATCAATTGAAGATCCGATCGAGGATATTCAAGACGCATTTTCGTCAAGATATGGGCACTCGAGTTTACTGATGATGTCCTTTGGTTTGACAAATGCACCAAAGATATTTCATGAACTTAATGAATAAGGTGTTTATGGAATACTTGGACAAGTTCGTCATCGTATTCATAGATGATATCCTTATCTATTCCAAGACGAGCGAAGAGCACGCCGAGCATTTGAGGCTAGTCCTTGAAAAGTTGAGAGAGCAACAGTTGTTTGCGAAATTTAGCAAATGTGATTTCTGGAAGAATAAGGTTGAATTTCTTGGACACATAATGACTGCAGCAGGAGTTGCGGTAGATCCAAAGAAAGTGGAGACGTTACGCATTGGGAGCAACCCAAGTCGGTAACCCAAATCCGTAGTTTCCTTGGAATGGCGGGTATTACCGTCGATTCATCGAAGGATTCTCTACGATTGCGAGACCTCTTACGCAATTGTTGAAAAAGGAAAAGAAATTCTTATGGATGCCTGAGTGTGAGAAGAGTTTTCAGGAGTTAAAGAGGAGATTAACATCGGCACCTGTATTAGTTTTACCTGATGTCCATCAAGACTTCGACATCTATTGTGATGCATCGCGTCAGGGATTGGGATGTGTGTTGATGCAAAATAGGAAGGTAATCGCCTATGCATCGAGGCAATTGAGACCACACGAGGAGAACTATCCGACCCATGATTTGGAATTAGCTGCCGTGGTGCATGCACTAAAAATATGGCGTCATCATCTCATCGGAAATAGATGTGAAGTGTATCTGAGATCATAAAAGTCTTAGGTATATCTTCACATAAGTGACCTAAATATGAGGCAAAGAAGATGGTTAGAATTAATCAAGGATTATAATATGGAATTCACTACCACCACGGTAAAGCCAACGTGGTGGCGGGCGCCTTGAGCGAAAGAACCACGGTGTAAATATCTTTGATGGAAACAAGTCGGGCAGAATTGTGTAAGGAATTCGAAATTAGAATGGAAATAGTACTAGAAGGATTCCTAGCAACCTTAGAAGTAAGACCTACCCTGGAAGATCAGATCAAGGAAGGGCAGAAAGATGATGATAAGATCAAAAGAATTAAGGGCAAAATGGATGAAGGCAAAGCAAAAGATTTCAAACTGGATGAACAAGGTACTATGTGGTTTAAAGAGCGATTTGTGTCTTAGAACAAAAGGAGTTGAAGTAGTTCATTCGAGGAGGCTCATGACTCCAAGTACTCAATTCATCCAGGAAGTGCGAAAATGTATCAAGATTTAAAGGAAAGATTTTGGTGGCCAAGCATGAAACGGGAAGTCGCCGAATACGTTGCATTATGTGACATATGCCAAAGAGTCAAAGCTATGCACCAAAGGCCAGCAGGGCTATTACAACCCTTAAAGATACCTGAATGGAAATGAGAAGAAATTGGTATGGATTTCATAACCGGATTGCCCAGAACGCAAAGTGGATATGATTCCGTATGGGTCATAGTGGATCGCTTAACCAAAGTGGCACATTTCATACCGGTAAAGACCACTTATTCCGGAGACCGATTAGCAGAACTTTATATGGCACGGATCGTGCGCTTGCACGAGTAATCAAGAAGATAGTATCGCATGAGGTACCCAATTTACCTCCAGATTTTGGGGTAAGCTACATGAAGCGATGGGAACTCGTTTGAACTTCAAGCATACCATCCGCACGGATGGGCAAACTGAGAGAGTCAATCAGATATTGGAGGACATGTTGAGGGCATGTGCCTTAGCATATTCAACCTCATGGGACAAGTGTTTGCCTTATGCTGAGTTTAGTTATAACAACAGTTATCAGGCGAGTTTACAGATGTCTCCATTTGAAGCTTTGTATGGTCGGTCCTGTCGCACACCATTGAATTGGAATGAGACAGTCGAACGACATGTCTTTGGACCGGACATTCTTCAGAAGCGGAAGAACGGTCGCTCGATCGGGGAAAGATTGAAGATTGCACAATCAAGGCAAAAGAGTTATCCGACAACCGTCGCAGGAACCGAGCTTTGAACCCAAGATTTTGTGTATCTTAGAGTAACGCCACTCAAAGGAGTCGAAGGTTCCATGCAAAGGGAAGCTCGCACCCGATATGTCGGACCATTCAAGATCTTGAGCCGCAGAGGTGAAGTTGCTTATCGCTTGAGTTACCACGGCCTTTGGCAGAGTGCATGATGTATTTCATGTATCACAATCAAGAAGTGTCTTGAGTCTGGAAGAGCAAACACTTTTGGAGGAAATTGAGCTGCAAGAAGATCTGACTTACAAAGAACATCCGATGAAGATTCTGGACGTAATGGACAAAGAGACAAGGAACAAGTCAACACGTTTCTGCAGAGTTCAGTGGAGCAACCACTCGGAAAGTGAAGCCACGTGGGAACGCGAAGAAGATCTGAAGAAGGAGTTTCCTAACCTATTTCTGTAGACAGCCCAGAATCTCGGGGACGAGATTCTGTTAAGGGGGGAGGTTTGTAACACCCTAATTTTTGCTCTAATTTAAAATTTGAAGTATTTTTTATTTTTGATAAATTTTGGAAATTATTGAAATTTATTTGGAATTATTCAAATATAGCCTTTCTTGAAAACAAATTAAATAAAGGAAAAGTTTTTGCAAAGTTTTATTGAAAATATTTTAATGGAGTTCCAAACATCTCAAAGTATTTTCCAGAATTTTTCCGGAATTTTTCGATATTTTACTACTTTCTTTGGCCAAAACTAATTTCCGAATTATTTTTATTCAAAAGGATTTAAAATCCCCGAATGTTGTGCAGGCAAATCGTTGGCCAGCCCGATCTCGTGCTCTGCCCACTCGTGACTCCGCCCACGCAGCCGCCTCACCAAACCCTAGCGCCGCTTAGCCCAAGCCGTCCGATCCGGATCGCACGCTGTCGTGTGCCACGTCGCCCGTCGCGCTGAGCCTTCGGATCATCGCCGCCGAACGCACGAGATCGCGCCACGCCGCCGTCCCGCGAGATCATCGGAGAGACGGGCGTTGATGGCGTGACTTCCGCCGGCCGCTTCGCGCGCCGAGGCAGCCCTTAAGTCCCGTTGAAGGCGTCGTGCGAGGCTTTCGCTCCGCATCTTTGACTCTCGCACGCACGCCGAGACTCCTCTAGCGCCCGTGAGAGCTCGCCAGAGTTGCCTTCCTTCGCCACCGTTGTTTTGCTTCCTCCCATCGTCGTCCGAGCCGCTCCGCGTGCTCGACCCTTCTGAGTTCACCGGCCACCGCATCGAGTCGACCACTTCATCACGCCGGAGAAGCCCGCGCAGCGCGCTGCACGTCGTCTTCATCCTCTCCGCAAGATCTGCGCCACCGTGACATCGTCGCCACCGACCGACCGCCGCCCACCGTCCGATCGCCGCGAACGCACAGATTCATCCACGTCGCCAATCAACGGTAATCCTCATCTTCACCCTCACCGTTTGATCTAATCAACGGTCTAGATTGCCGATTAGTTTCACGATTAGTTTATTTCACCGTTAGATCTAGATCGTAGGGTTTATTTTTTTACCGCGTCGCATAAAGGTCACAGCCGTCGGATGCGCGCCGGCTGCCTTGGATTGTGCCGCGTGTCGCGCCGCAGTAGGCTAGAGCCGATAGCCTTGGCTCATCGCGGCCGTCCATTTGAATCGAGCGGATGAGATCGCACCGTGCATCGGGCCAGTCCTGTGTTGACGCGTGACGCGCGGAAACCGAGGAGTCAGCGCCGCCGTTTCTGTCGACGTCACCCGAGTAATCGTGGACCGCTCGATCCGGATCCAAGGGTCACGGTGAAGCCACGTGTTGGCTCTGCGGTAGAGTGAGGCGAAAAGTCGCATGAATCTCGGCCGCTCGCTTTAAATCGAAGGACGAGATTGAATCGAGTTTGGCGATTAGTTTAGCGCCGCGTGTCGCGTTGGGATTGGTGCGCGAGCCGTCGGCCGACGCCACGGCTTGTGTCACCCGGCACGAGCACAGTCTGCGCCGGTACACGGTGGACCGGGCCAACCCGTGGACCCACCCATAGACGAGCGACGTGGCGACCTGCGGCGTGCCGCGTGTCGAGATGACGTCGATGACGTCATATATATTTTTTTTATATATAAAAATATTTCGACCGAATTTATTTTCTGTGCTGACGTCATCATGACGCGGTGCTGACGTCACAAATGCGAATTTCCAATGTAAAAATATTTCAGAAAAATCGGATCTTCTTAATTTCTGTATTTTCAGATTTTATTCAAACTTCAAATGACTATAACTTTTGCATTTTAACTCGGATTTGGATGATTCAAATTTCTAAAAATTCATAAAATTATGAGCTATTTAATGGTGAATTTTATTTGAATTTTTGAGGTTGTTTAGTCTTCTGTATTATTTATTTATTGCATATTTTGTTTGTACGCGTAGACGCAAATTTGCCGGAAAGTTTCGAGGAAGATTTCATCGCTCAAGACCAAGCTTCGGAACAAGACCAGCAACTCTTTGAAGGCAAGTGATGCTTTGATCATTTTGATCCCAGATTTTAAAATATAATTTATGCTTTGAAACTATGCATGCTAATTATTTAAAATGAAATTAAATTGATTTGGGATAATGTAGATAATCAACCCATTTTGTTATGCCACCTTGAATTATTAATTGTATGCCCTAAACCATTGTCACCCTAAGTTTGATTATATTAGTTGGATGCTAATATTGTGCCAACACGGAGGCTAGACCGTGAGTAGATGCTTAGCCTTGCAACGAATCATGAGTGATCTTTCAAAAATGCTACAATCTCGACTAAAGACATATTGAATGTATTTTGAAAAGTGGTGTGATGATGCCATATGATGAGATTGAGGTACCGCGACTGTGTGGTTCCGTCATCGATGTGGAGTTATTCTTGGCATGTGTTGCACAATAATCAATCGGGTGGGAAAAGATTTAGGCTGGGCAAGTGGCAAGAGGTCAGTGTGCTGGTGGGCTGTGTGGCATTGGGTTGATGAGTGATGTGAGTCTGTGTGCCACATTGGGTCGTGTGCCACTGTTGAGTGTTGGAAGTCTTGCCTCGGTCGCTTAAGGACTTCACCTTGCAAGCCTTTGATCCGAGTCACCGTACAACCACATGTCTGATATGGGATGACCTAGTTGACTAGGGTTACGATATCTTTCCTCCGATACCTCGGGGTGACAAGACATAGGGTGTATCTGTATGGGGAGCGTACGTGCTACGGCTTGGTGCCCATCCAACGGTGATTGGCCGTCCTATACTTGATTGTGTGAGGAAGTGATAGTGAAGGCAATCTGAGAGGTTCTCTCGTTAAGGTAGAAGTTCTGAAAAGCTTTGTTGCGGACAATCACCGTGTGGTGGCGGTCAGATCTTGTGGGTAAAGTGTACAACCTCTACAGAGTGTCAAACTATTCAATAGCCGTGCTCACGGTATTGAGCATTGCTCGGGATTACAATCAAGGGGTAGATTTTCATAAACAAAATGTGGGAAGGGTGGTGTGTGCCGTTGTTGAAAATGAACTATTAAAATCATGTCTGAGAATCTTCAATGAAAAACCATTTGAGTTTAGTATTATTTATATCTGTACATCGCTTTAATCTAAACAAGATGTTCAAAAATGCTGCTTGATGCAAAAGAACCATTTAAGCCAATCCATTAGAATAAGTTTTGCATATAGTAATAGCGCTGCATTTTGTGCATTACTTGTTGAGTGCCTTGTGTACTCACCCCACCTTGCTTATCAAACCCAACATCGGTGGAGGAGTCTACACCAAATGGGAGGAAGAGTACATCGAGGATGCGAGCAACTAGGGGCAAGCCCGATCGGTTGCTCGTGGCAAGATGAAAGCTTCCACGACCTTTTATTTATGTTCATTGCTATTTCTTTACTTTGAATAATGTAAGCCTGTGTGGTGACTTATCTGTAAGGAGACCATAAGGTCGCATAACTCGATTTATATACATGTTTGCACTATTTATTCTTATATCTTTGTGAATGTCTCAGTAATGTGCAACCTCAGTATGATCAGTGTGCTAGCGTGATCTGGATCGCACAGAGAATACACAGAGGGTCCGGATTTGCAGATTCGGGTCCCGACAATTGTCGGCATCACCGCGCGATTAGGATTAGGGTTTTGTTGGTTGATCAGTTCATTGATAGGAGCTTTGTGCTGGGTAGGATCTGATTCAATACTTTGATATAGCAAAAGAGACACATACAGGAAAATCAAATTAAAGGAAATATTGACGCATCATATGTGAATTTGTATGTACTGACATTCTGTTGGTGCTTTGTGAGTATACTCAACTTCTGTCATTCTGTATTGTTTTGTAAAGGGACTAGACAGTTGTTTATCTTTGGGACCTTGAATGTGTGGTGGCTATTGCTCTATGAAGATTGGGCTGTAGTGAGACAATTTATGACAATATTCATATTCAGGTTTCATATTTAGATATTCTTGTCTAAGTGAGATTTAGATTTTCTTGTCTAATTGAGATTTAGTAAGCATAATTTTGAAATCTGTTTTTGGTGAGTCTAAATAGAAAAGATTGTCAAAAATTAGTCTATGATCTTGTCCCTAGTGGCGAGGAGGTCATTTAATTAACGTAGCCTGACATCTGATAGCAATCTATAACTCAACTTGAGCTTTTGTTGCTAGTTGTATGGTTTGTGGGTCTTCGTCGCCGAACGGATCTGACATGCTGACGATAGGAAAATTGAGCGCAGTTCAAGAGGAGTAAACAAAAGGCCCTAGGTCTGACCCTGCATACAAGGTTACGTTGGATGCTTCTCAAAGCAACAATACTTCATGGGAGTTGATGAAGGTAATAATATTGTAATTATTTTATGCATTTCATTGCTTAGGTGATTATGTAAATACTACTTTTACTAGTTTATTGTATCCTTGTAACCTAACAGGAAATATTTTAGATAAAAGTTGGCTATAAAAACAATACGAAAGATCAAAAAGTTATCCTATTTCTGAATGACTACTATTGTGCCAAGAAGTGCTGCAAAGAAAAGGCTGCTATTGCAGTATAGGGCTGCCTGAGGAGAGTTACGTTAGAGGATTGTACTACTGATTTCTACATTGAGTATGTATCCATAAATTAACACTGTCAATAGTAAAGTTACCTTCATTCCTTATTTTATCTTGTTATAAAATCATCAGGGGTTTCTTCGGGGTCAACTTCAAAGGCTGTAGTGGCATATGTGTAAAGATATTTGGGTAGTGATGTAATCTGTGAATTATAGTGGCATATGTGTCAACTGTGAATTTGTTAATTGTGTATATGCTGTCAATCTATGAATATACTTTGAATGTGAATGTGATATGTGTACTCCTGTTAAGTATGTTTGTTTTCTATATATCGTGAATGTGATATGTGTACTGTGTGTATATCTGGTGTTGTTCTAGAAAAATATACTGGACTTGTAGGGTGGAGGACATCTCTATCGGTTCTGAGCATAGAACCGATAGAGATAATATAATTGGTCTTCTGGTCGGTTTTGAGCTTGGAACCGACCCAGATGACGATATATCTGTATCGGACGAAAAACGACAGTGATAGCCGCTCATCATCATTGTCTAAGGACTTTGTATCGCTACTAACACCGACCCAGATAACGAAAAAGAAGCAACCTAGATGACCATTTCTGTAGTAGTGTCTTCTTGAAAACTTTCTCCACCTCTCTCTCTCTCTCTCTTAATTTTCTTTTGCTAAACTTTTTCATAAAAAAATATTCATAAGAAAATATGGACTAGATTATTTCTCTAATGCAGTTGTTGCATATGGAATTTTATTGACTATTCTCGTGAATGTTGAATCGCAAGGTAAGGAGCTTTTATAAATTGAAGTAGTTGAAGTCCAACTTGCTACAATGACTTGGAAAAGATTTAATGGACTAGAAATACTTACATTAGCACTTGAAATTGATGTTGAACTTGGGGAAGATTAATTACGAAGGTAATCAAAGATTGTTTTTGAAGGAATATTAAAAGAATGGTGCTTTTCAAGTAAAAAAATCAGGTACTACGTTTTTGGTGGGCGTAATCCTTCATACAGTAAGAAAAAGTTGTATTACAGTTTGTAATATAATGAAAAATGCTCTCTATTTTAGTAATTAAATTTTGAAAGTGTAGGAATAACTTTAAATTTAGCATATAGCCCCCACAGTTCCATTCCCTATTCATTCTCTCCGACTCCCCTCCCAATTGGCTATCAACGCCGCCAACACCACCTCCTCGTCCAATTCAATTAGGACTAATAACTAATAAGTGAGCAACTCTTTTTATTCACCTCTTCTCGGAAACTTCCCACCAATTTAGATATACTTTCCCTACTTCTCTCTCTTCATTTTCTTTTGCTAAACTTTTAGCATAAATATTCAGTCCTAAGTAAAATATGGTCCATGTTGATATTTTGAAGTTTATGAAATAACTAGATTATTTTCCTAATGCAATTGTTGCATATAGAATTTTGTTGATTGTTCCTGTGACTGTTCTATCAGAAGGTAAGGAGCTTTTATAAATCGAAGTTGTTGAAGTCCAACTTGCTTTTTATAATGACTCGGAAAAGATTAATGGACCGGAAAAGCTTACAGTAGCACTTGAAATTGATGTTGAACTCGGGAATATTAATTGCGAAGATGATTGAAGATTTTTTTCAAGGAATAACAAAAGAAAGATGGTTTTCAAGTAAAAAAGTTTGGTACTGGTGTTTTTAGCTGACGTAATCTTTTCTACAGTAAAACTGGTTATATCGCAATTACACTGTTGAATGATTTTTTATTTTAATAATTATCATTTTAAGTTTAGGATCTAATTTTAAATTTAGCATAGATCCCTATAATGTCATTCTCGTAGTCTTTGAGCCCCTCCTAGTTGGTTACCGCCGCAGTCGCCACTACCTCACAAAGGTTGGTTTCAGCTGTTCATCATGGCCGTCGCCCAACGACCCTACCGCCACACAAGGGGTTGAGGCAATGAACCTGTCGTGGGTGGGTGCATCACATTCTCTTGTGGAATGGATTTTCCATGTGATGTCACATCACGTTCGCCTCCAACTCATTGGATTTGGGGAGAGTAGATAACAGTATTACCATTACAACTGTATAGTAATAAGTTTTATATAGTATCAGCAAGTTCAAGTGAACATTCAAAAAGTTTCATGCTTCAGTGAATTCACACATTTTTAGAAGTTTCTAGAAGATTCCAAGATAAAGTTTCAAAGAGTTTCAGATTTTGGAACTTAAGTTTCAACAATGAGTTGCAACAAGTTTCAGTCCAAAAGTTTGAAGAAGTTTTAGCAAGTTTCATCAAGTTTTGACTAAAAGTTTCAACAAGTTTCATCAGAACAATCAACACAGAAAAGAGCAAAAAATCCTAGCATGCTCACCTGTGGCCATCGTCCCACCCCTTGGCACTAGCTAGCACCACCGCCTCCTCCCTCTGCTCGCCCAAGAGGTGAAGCCGGAGCTCGAAGTTGCTCGTGTTGTGTGCAGCGATGAAGTTGAGCCATGAGACGACATGAGCAAAGTCGGTGTTGGACCACTCTATGACCCAGATGAGGAGGAAGGTGAGGGTCGTGGGGATCTGACGGATCCCATTGCCAGCGACGAGGAAGACGTTTGGATCCTCCTCCTTCGGCCGCGATCGCACCGCTACCGGCTCCTCCTTTGGCATCGCTACAGTTACCGTTCCGTGACTCACGCCGCCGGATACATCACCTGCTCATGCACCACAAAGATCTCTTGCAGTCATTGTGCCTGCTCGAGTATGCCCTACGGCGCTACACCCACTCCTTGCTTGCACATCCTCGTCCGCCGCATCTCCCCACTGTGCTTTATCGTGCTTGTTTAGGGCTGGATGTTGGATAGATTTCGTGCCACTAAGGTCGACCACGTTGCTTGTCTCTATCACCATGGAACATGAGCTGAGGATGGAAGAAGATGGCGCTGCCTAACGGTACAAAGATGGATTTGGATGAGAAAATGGTGGAGCAGGTTGTGTGTGAGAGAGAAATAGCTCAATTTAAAGGTGAGAAAGGCAAAGTCCTGTAGCATAACGATTTAGATAAGGAAGGAGTTAAATTCGAGTGGTTGTCAGACGACTAAAACCTATCCCACCGTTTTATCCACCAGGGTTAGGGTACATTGTTCCATAATATTTCTGTTTGGATTTTGGATCCTCCAACACTTGACCGTGCCCGATCCCAACGTTGACCCAAGCACACAGCTTCCCCACCGACTCGTCCCGCCTCGGTGTCCCTGACAAAATGGGCCCACGAGCAGCTGCAATAATTGCTGGCCTCAAGCTGGGTACACGTGGTGAAAATCACAAAAGATAGCGCTGTAATAAATTCCCTCCAAAAAAAAAAAAGAAACAACTCAGCGCGTCATGTGAACGCAGAAAATTTCCGGGAAAAAAATAAAAGGAAACACAGCGCGTCAATTCATGTGAGCGCAGAGAAAAGAGAAAAATATCTTCCCCGCCATTTTTGGCAACACCCCTGGATTACAACCAAATCACAAACGCTCTAATAAATGCCGTGAAAACGGGCAAAGGAGATATCACTGCGAATTCCACGTGTTGTTAGGGTCCTCTTGTGAAAATCACCACGCTCCCCTGCGGTTTAAATCTCTGGGCTTGGGCATTTTCATTTTCCCGTGCTCCATTTTTTGTCCTCCCGTCGCTGTTTTCTTTTCTCTGTAGATTGCAGTTTTTTTCTTAGCTTTTGGTCGAGAAATTTGCGAAGGGGTTGTGGAATTTGAGAGGATGCTGTGGAAAAAGCAGCGGAATTTGGTTGCTCCGTGCCCTCTTGATCGCTAATTTCTTGGTTTTCTTCGCGTATTTTTAGGGTTTATCTTGGGGTGTTTTCGCCATATTTAGGAGGGGAGTTTTCCCTGCGAAATTTTCGTTTCTTTTTCGCTTTTCCCCTTTTCCGTGCTACTGTAAAATCCGAATCTTGTCAAAGAAAAAAGAAAAAGGGAAAAGAGTGAGAGAAAAAAAACAGGGGAGTTCGTAGTTTGTACAAGCAGTTCGTCCAGTGTTCACTTGGAAGTTGTACACTCTCCAGTACGCTTCTTGATCTCGCTGAATCTCGCGACGAGACGAAAGAACTCGAATTGGTAAGCTTGTGGGGATCGTGTAGGGAGGCGTAGGTTGGTGAGTCATTGTTTTTTGCTTTCGGGGTTGGATGCAAGGAGGAGCCATGTCGGCTGCGGCGGCGGGTGAGGCGCCGTACGGCGTGGGCATGAAGAAGAGCCCGCTGCACCCTCAGCCTCAGCCGCAGCCCAGCGCCGGAGTCCGCCTCGCCTACACCCACGACGGCACCGCCGTGTTCAAGCACACCCCCGTGCCGGCGCCGGCGTACCAGCCGCCGCCTCCGGCCAGCTCCGCGCCAGCGTACCAGCCGCCGCCTCCGGCCAGCTCCGCGCCGCGCCCGCGCCCCGTGCGTGGCAATGGCGCCCCGTCGGGGTCCTCCATCAACGCGAGCGCTGACCTGCCCAAGCGCAAGCGCGGCCGCCCGCGCAAGTACGCCCCGGACGGGACCGTGCCGCTGGGTGTCGTGCCGGTGTCGCAGCCAGCTGGTGCTGCCGCCGCTTCTGCCGCGGCACCCGCGCTGCCCCCGGGCTTCTCCTCGGGCTTGGGGAGCGGAGGCGTGGTGAGCCCCCCGGTGCTGCCACCGCTGCCGCTGCTCATTTCAGAGGATGCAACGCCGCTTGCCAAGAAGAGGGGCCGGCCGCTGGGCTCCGTCAACAAGAAGCCGCGGCAGGTGGCAACGGCAGGTAATGTTCGTGCTAGCCTTTTTAGTTGGAGCAAGCAAGAGTAGCGGAAAGAGCAGAGTGCATATATGGATATGATGGTATTTTAGTTCTGATACACGTATATGCTAGTACTCTGCAACGGGCAAAGAAAGCATCATAGCGAGTATTTTTATTTCTTGTTGTGCCGGCAAGCAGTATGTGACGAGGGGGGAGGGGAAAGGGTTCCTTGAACAGCAGTTCAGAAGATCTGAACCATCGTTTTTTAATCCAACGGTCTACGTGTAACTGCTAAAGTTGCAGCCTTAACGACTGCATTGGATCTCTTTGCGACAAGGGTGAGGGGGGAGTGGAGTTGTGTGCAGGGAATGGAATATCTGGTGATAATGACCTTTATGCCCTTGGCCTTCTACTTGCTACAGGTTTCTTTCAAAAAAAATATAAAAAAAACTGACTAGAACTGAAATGAGATGAGCTTTCTTCAGGATCACTGCTTCAAGTTGACCAGAAGCAGCACTCCTGCCCAACTCCCCTGTTAGAAATGCACAAACTAGAACTTGTCCTGCTAGTTAGCCAGAGAAATAATACTGCTTACATTTTATTACTACTGTCCAGTGATTTGTAATTTTAGCCTATTCGGGTTCCTACAGAACTATGCCTTATATATCTTGTGGTCGGTATTCTGTTGATCTACTTTGCTAATAAGAGTTTCTACTTCGAGTATTAACAATAACTGCGCGGACAAAGGTAATTTGTTATCCTTTTTGTCAGTTGGAGTGTATCTAACTATTAATCCGTGTCAAATTGATGTTAAGAATTTTAGTAATAAGAGTTGCGACATTTTTTCCTTTCACTTTGAGCTTTCGTCATGCATGGCTCAACAATAGTATATAGTTGTTATGCCACTATAATCATTTGTTGTGATTCATTCCAGAGGTATAGCTAATGTTTCAGAATATATTTGGAAGATGCTAGTTTAGTTCATATCATGGATTATCTACATGCTTATGCGCATTAATGCTTTCATCAGTTTGCCAATATTATGACATTATCAAATCTTTCTTAATTCGTAAGGGCTTTTTTTTTTTGCGGCAGGATCAGGCAGGACTGGATTGAAACCTCATGTTATCACAGTCCAAGCTGGAGAGGTACACTGCCCCAGGCTTACGATGCTCCTCGAGATATCCTAGTGCACTCTCTCAGATTTGGTTATATTTGGATATCGAAATATCTGAGTGTGATGTGTTTCTTACATCATTTGTTTATGTTTCTTTAGGCAATGTGGATTATTTTGTGCCTATAATTGGTGTTAAATACACTGATGAAGTATTTTTCTTTTTAATTTTTTTTTAAAAGTTGTCCTTGTTTATTACATTTTAGCTGTTATTTTGCAATGACTTGCAACTGAATTGCTTTTAAATTTTCAATACAATGCTATTTTTATTTCTCATTTTTTGATCTGGCCATACTGAAACAACCAGTTACAAGGCTTTTTAATTGGTTACCACCATGGCTGGTGTTACAAAAGCTATACATGTTAGATGTTTGTTTTGCTCTTCTCTATGAATATAATACATATATTAGCTGTTTGTTTTGCTGCTATATGAGGTATACATATGTTAGCTGTTTGTTTTGCTCTGCTCTACGAATATAGTAAATATATTAGCTGTTTTGCTACTATATGAAGTATACATATGTTAGATGTTTGCTTTGCCACTATATGAATATATATTTATGTTGCTGATTTATGGATATACATGTATAAATCTAAATTTAGATAGCAAAATCATATGCAAGGCCAAATACAAGGTTGATTTCCATAGTTTCACTAAAAGGTGGGGGGTGACCGATTGCGTGCCAGTTTCCGATTTCTAGAACATTGGTCTTGTCTGCTGCCTTGCTGCAAGTGGACATCCACTGCTTAGCAAAACCATTCTTAGTATAGTTTTAAGTCTATAAGTGTGCCACTATTATACTTTGTACACTGGTTGGAACCATGCCTCAGGGCTCTTTGGGATCCAACGGTCCTGTAGGAGGATATAATAGCCAGAATATCAGAAAAAGAAATGGCAAGAAGGAGATCATGGCGAAAGATTGCCGATGAAGGAAGAAGCTGCTTGCGGACAGCAGCGGCATTGCACATCAAAACTTGCGGAGAAAAATGGGCCGAGGGCATGATCGGATTGATGTGGCGGACGTTGGCGGAGTACATGGTGGCTGGGTGGACTCGGGGAGAGATGACAAAGCGGAAGTCAACACGGTCGGTTGGCATGGTCGGCAGTGCAGAAGAAGCTATATAAAAAAAGTATCTGATCTATTGATCAAGCAAAAGAACTATCTATCGATCGGCGAAAAGAAACCGATCTATTGATCATAATAGATGAAAAAAGGGTGGACACCTGTCAACAATGAATGTGCAGCCCCGAGGAGATTACATTGCCTCTCCCGAGGGCAGCGTGTAGCGGAATTTGGTGGTGACTATGAACAAGTACAGATGCGAACCCACTCTGATACCATGTAGGAGGATAGAATAGATGGAATACTTGAATGATTGTATTGCTTAAGCCTCAGAGGGCATACATATAGAGAACAATGTGACTTGGAGATCAAATCAATCTAATACAGATATAGAAGGTTAATAGAGATATGGAAGGAACCATATCGGATATAAATTGTCCTAATTGATTATATTCTTTCTCTTATAATCTTGCCAAACATGTACTATAAAAGGTCCAACGCCCCTTTGCTCCAACCTTGCATGTTAATTATTTAAGTTGTAGTAATAGAAACAGAATATGGTTTGTGTTCTTGGTTGTCAATGAGCTGTGGTATGTAGTAAGCAGATGTATTTCAAATCATTGCATAGCATACCTTCTCTATATTTGAGATTTTTTGGCTGTCAAACCACTTATTTCTTACATGAGAATTAGAGGTGAATTTTAATTTCAAACCTCTTATTTTCTTTTTTTAGGTCAGTATTTTTTTAATTTTGTCATTGTAAGGTAAACTTTCATTTTGAACCTCTTATTTCCTTTTTTTTCAGTTTGAACCTCTTCATTATTATCTTTATTATAATTATCTTCTCACGAGAGCTTGCTGCTGCCCGTCACATTTTGTTCTTTGCTGACTGCCTTTACCATGTTTCTCGCTCTCTTCCATATGTTCTCCATTCTGCCACAGCTTTGCCTCATATGGTAAAATGCTAAGAAATGATCCATGATTTCAGGATGTAGCATCGAAAGTCATGTCCTTTTCTCGGAATGGATGGGCAGTTTGTATCCTCTCAGCCAATGGTGCTGTATCCAATGTGACAATGCGGCAAGCGGCTTCTTCTGGTGCAACAGTGACTTATGAGGTTTGCTCCATTTTTTAGCTTGGAATCTGTACATTTGAAATCTCCTTTTTCTGGTATGCTTTAGAAATTACACGTCAGCTCCAACCAAATTTACAGAATTAGAAAGGAAAAAGTAATGTGAGGTAGTGTTTAGGGATAGGACCTAATTATTTCCTTTAACAACATATTTGCAAACAAAGCATATTGTTTTCCAGCTCTGGAAATAAATTGCTGTTATTTGACCTCTAAATTTGCTTCCAATTTTGAATAATATTGTAATTATTCGCATTTAATATGCAGGGCCGTTTCGAGATTCTCTCTTTGTCTGGCTCGTATCTGCTATCAGAATGTGATGGCTTGAGCAGTCGAGCAGGTGGAATTAGTGTTTCGCTTGCTGGTCCTGATGGCCGTGTTTTAGGCGGTGGAGTAGCAGGACCTTTGACTGCAGCTTCACCTGTTCAGGTTACCTTTTCAGTTTTCACTGAATGCACATGCTTTTAATTGTCCAATTAAGATCTTTATACGAGATGCTGATTACTTCCATATTTCTGGATCTTGCTCTGTTTCAGTAGTAAAAAGCCATACGCTTCCTATATGGGAAAACCATGAATAGAAGTGATTTGCCAAATGACATTACGGAAAATAATCAAGCGATTCTTTTTGTTTATGGCTATTTTGGGAACTGGCATCATTTTACGAATAAATGTAGTTTACTCAGAAAAGTGAGAACCTTGTGTCTTAATGGTTTGTGTTTCGTTATATTGATGTTCAGGTGGTCATTGGAAGCTTTGTAGCTGATGGGAAAAAGAAGACCAAGCAAGCTGTGACCATTATGATTCCAGGTGCTAGCAGTGGATCCTCTGGTGGGCCTGGAAGCCCGCCAAACCAGAGTGCCGCTGGTTCATTCAACACCAGCAGCCAACCACTCTTGTCTAACTTCTCATGGAAATGAGCTCCAGCTGAATCTTTGCTGGCGTTGCTGTGAGATGATGGTCCGTTTCTGCTTTAGCTCTGTAGGTTCTCTTGCAGCCTTGCTGAAGGAACTTATGGTTTCCTGGCTTCGATGTAGTATCGCCAGATTATTTCTCATGTAGTGTCAGTCAGCTCAAATTGTTAGCTTTCTGCTCCTAGCTCCATTTTGGTACTCTCTGCACTCAGGAAAAGGTTAGCTTGATGCACCTATGGATGTGGTCTGGTTGCATTATGTTGTAATCAGTTCGTGCTCTATTAAAATATTTCTGTTTTTTATACCCGTGATCTTATCTTGAAATCTGTTCAGGTTTGGTACTCATTCTGCATGGTCGGTCATGTTGCACACATCCCACCAGTAGAACGGAATTACGCCACTGTTTATCTTGTTCTAAACCTGGTGTGGGAATTATGGTGCATCCGGATCCATTTAAGAATTGTATTCTAATTCCAATTCCAGTAGAATTAGAATCTAAAACCAATTCCCATCCTATTTTTGTAGAATTGCAGGGTTCCAAATCAATGAACCAGAACTATCGACAACAATTTACAATGTAGTTGGCATACCGCATGCAAATCAATGGACCAGCCTCATCAGCATGCCTCATGCAGTTCGCAACAAGTACCTTTGTATCATTTCATGTCACAATTTGGTCGGCGTGGGCTCCTTTGCGATGCAAAGTGTTCCTATGGCTCACAAACCATGACCGACTATGGACAGCGCAACGGCTTCAACGCAGGGGTGGTCAAGTCAGTATTTTTGCCCGATGTGCTACTGGAATCTTAAAACTGTATATCACCTATTCATAGGCTACCTACAAGTTCGGCGTTTATGGGAGGCCGTGGCCACATGGGTAAAGTTACCATCGCTCCAACCAAGCCATTGGATGCCAGATGCAACCTTCCAAGATTGGTGCCTTCACCAAACAAGTCTCTAGCGAAGACTTTGCAAAGGTGTTAAAACCCTGATTACTCTAACATGTTGGCAATGGTGGAGAGAGAGAAACAACAGAGTGTTTCGGAACGAATACAATGGCAATGAGGATATCTTTCAGTCCCTCAAAAACAAGGCGATGGTCTGGATCATCGCTGGAGCTGTTCAACTAAGAAATCTTCTGCAATGACACGCTTAACCCACCAAACGCCCTTCCTCTAGTTTTGTTGTGCTCCCTCTTGTATTTTCACCCTAGTGCAAAATCCTACGCCTTTTCCCCTGTAATCTCTTCTCCTATCTAATATAATTCACAGCCTAGCTGTCCTTCAAAAAAACAATTTACAATGTGAAATCCGGCAAGCTCATCCAGAATCAGCTCAGGTAGCAAGGAAATTTTTTAGGCAAAATTGGTTCCAAAACACTGTAGAATTTGGGTATTTACTTGGGACATTCTAAAACTGTGTTAAACTGAAAACACTCCAAAATAGTGGTCAATTGCCACAGCACATTGGATCGATTAAAATAATATTTTCCTGTGCTCTCTCCCATATACCCAAATCAATCATTTTGTTCTTAATCCGGAAAATACCAAAATAACTCAAAACATTCCGAGGAAAACAAGTGATTCCAAATAAAGCATTTTGAATTCAAATGATTACTTTTATCTCATGATTAACCTCTAATTAATTACAATAAATTCTTTTAAAATTTAGAACATTGGGAAAGTGCTTTTAAAAATCCATAATAATTCTAGAAAATTCTCAAAAAAATCATAACTGAAATTCTACATTAATTTTAGACAAATAATAAAATTAGGATATTACAAGCAGAAGGGAGGGAGACAATTATTATTATTTTTTAACAATTTTTTGCCAATGGCAAATTGAATATCTGTGCACCTTTTCTCCCATATTTTCTTGAGATGATAGCCACAGTGTGCTGTGGTAAATGACCACAGTTTTAAAGTGCCTTCTAGACAAACCACAATTTAAAATGCCCCACGACAAATGCTAACATTTTACAATGTCATGTAGCCAATTTTGCCAAAATTTTAAATTATTCCATGGCCACCAACTCCCAAGTTTTTCCAAAATCACTTTCCTCTGAAGGACAAGCTGCATGTGTATTTTAGGTCATACGATGTGAGCGGTTCAGATTTCAGTTACAGACCAAGACCAGCTTAGTACACTGTCTTATCACACAAAAAGTAATCTCCAATTGCACTCTGCATCAAAGAATATCTAAATGAAATAACTGGATAATGCATCAAAGATTATCCAAATGAAATAACCTGATAAAAACGTCCAGTGTAAGTCAACCTATTATTATTATTATTAGAGAGGTGCTTTAATGCTTTTCTTTTTTACAGTTACACAAATATTAAAGCATGAATGAAGGGTAGATGGAGATTACTTACCCCTTCGCTTGCTTCAAGATTTGTGCAACTTGTATTAGAAGGGAAAGCATTGAAGCACTGCTCTTATTATTAACCTGGAGTCCTGGAGTGCAGAAGGGGCAATCTGACAAATCTGTCATACAAATAGAAATGCACGCATTACAATACAACATAACAGTTCCATAGTTGCCCTCACTGACACTACCACAAGCTAATATAGCTTCTTTTCCTTGCTATCATTGGGGACGGGACATGTTATATTATTCAGTGTATCATCGTACCAGTTGTCCATGAAAAAAAAACTAACGCAATGCGGCTGAAGTTATCTCAGGTCTCAAGTGCCTCAAGAGTTCAGGTCTCATTGAACTTGAACACACAATCATAAAGCCTTCCACCTAAAAATTGTGCGACTTCAGGATGCTTAACCTGGAAGATAGCAGCAGAACAGAAGTTTGTAAAGTTCAGTAACAACCTTGTGCTGATTATCATAATTTGCAACTAATCTGGTTACTCTCCAATATAAATTACAGAAAAACAGTGGGCATAGAACAACGCACCATGCCAATCTTGATCGAGTCACATTTCATTTGTGCGTATAGGTTAGTTTCGATTGCTCTTCCCTGCAACACAAATCAGAAGAAATGTGATGAGTCTATGGCCTTAAACAAAGAGCCGTGCAAAAACAAACGGATGTGAATGTTGCAAACGCACTTACCATGCCTTCCAGAGCAACCAGGTCAGCATCATTTGCCATAAAGGCTAGCTCTGGTGACACACTAGACAAATCAATAACCTGAGAAGAGAGTAATCTATTTAAGTATCTAAGAAGACGCAATACAGCTTATGAGGCCAATAGAATGGATGGCATAGTAAGGATCCAGAAGATTCTTACAGGCAGATCGTTACCAGAGTTGGCAACAAGGAGGTCAGATGCATCCACACCTGCAAGCTTTCCATTTTCGTCCTTGAGCTGATGACAGATGCAGAACAGGACTCAGATTCTTGTATCAGAGATGATTTACAAACTTTTTCTGGTTACCTTGTTTATAATCTCAACTAGCTCTGGGTAAGTGACATCATTGATCGAAGGCATGTCATTGGCAGCAAGTATCACCTGCACCAAGGGTAGCTACTTATTGATATTCTTTATTAACAGAAAAGAAGAAATTCTTGAATCTCAACAATTTATACATATTTCAAAGTTAAGATTCAAGAGCTGTATAGTCACTAATGACTAAACAAACAAAAAATTACATAAATTTTGTTGTAGGGATAAAAATTAACATTTAAGCTAAGATTTTAAACAAATGAAAAACTTTTCTGGTTGTCCCGGTTTCCCATGTAAGTAACAGGATAGCTCACATGTAACCTACCAATTAAATCATAATACACACCCTCCGTTTGGATTTAGATTTCGTTCTAGCCCATCAAACACAGAACAAGGTGGTAATTAATTCATCATTTTGTGACCTGTTTACCCCTGTTGATTACTCTTACCGCTAACTAATGATGCCTAGTACTTTAAAATTAAATATATTAATTAACTGGAAAGAATTACTAAGCCGCATCAAACATCAATAGTAAGTCTTTTTCTTAAGCAATCTTCGCTATATTTACATGAGAATTATATACTATATAATAGCAGGTGTTTGCTTATTGCTAGGTATGAAGATTGCAAGAATGACAAATGGAGCCAAATTGCATTGAGGAACAATGGTGAAACTCAGCGGGAGACGAGGGAGGACGAGAGCCACATGGAAGAACTAGAAGGCGATTTGGGCCACATGCACACACTTCATGCAGCAAGCCACCTCCATGCAGCCTAGGCCCAAAGCCCATGCGGCCAAGCATGAGGGAAGGGGAGGTGGGAGGCGCATGGGCCCAATGGGAGTGCAGCCCATGCGGCTATAGGGTGGAACCAAGGAGGGCCCAAGCCCAATTCGATCAGCCCAAGAGAGGAAGGGGAAGCCCAATTCGGCCAAAACAAGAAAGGAAAGAAAGAGGTAAGACCAAATTGAATTTAGAGCGCAAAGGAGTCCAACTCGGATTACCAGACCAGTCGGACTTATGGTCATAATTCTCACATATGGACTCGGATCGACACGTTCTTAGACTTTTTGAAAAGCTTGGAACGTCCTCCCTATTTCACTCCATTTCTTCTATCTATAATTTGGTTGACAAGTATCAGCTTCCCGATATGTAATCTCTTTGTATCTTTAAGAGTTGTAGTTGATTCGACCCCAAAGGCCAAACCAAAGGGTGTTTGGTCATCTTGTGGCCACACCCCTCCCCTAGGTTCTCTTCTATATACTTGTGCTGACCATATTGTAAATAATAGACAACAATTATACGAATCAACATAGCATATGCGCTTGTTCTTCTCATTGATATTACATACACAATAGAGTGGGGAATTGGGCATTGATTCTTCCAAAGATCATTCCATCTTTCCACTGGTCGATGAATATCAACACGCGTGTGATCTTGGCGAATCAAAGAGTTACAAGCCCATTATATCTAACAACGGGGAATCAGCTAGTATTCATCAAGTGCGCAAGTTATCTTTAGTCCTATGTCATAAAGATCGGGCACCTTGTATCACCAAGAATCATGCCAAGGGGATAGCCAAGAACTGTAGCTAATGTGCATGTAGATTCATGCATGCTTGAGACTTGTAAATGGAGAACTGGAGATACTCAGTAGGTGTGCGTGGGACCACGTAACTATCCATGCATGTATGTAGAAAAGTGTGGAGATTATGTTGTTAACAGAAAGTGTAAAAGAACAGATATTGAAATATATCACAAATAATTCAAGTGCTTCATACAACACAGACATGACAAAAGCTGGGCCATATATAGCCTTTGGTCTAAAAGAAAAGAGGCATGACAAGAGTACAGCTTCAGGAACCATCTCCCCTTGCAGCTTAGCATCCCAATCCAATATCATCCCTAGGGCAATCGGTTGCTCGTCCATATCCATGCCTGCGAGCCTAATTTCCCCCCGTCCATATCCATGCCCGCGAGCCTAATTTCCCCCCATAGGTATGCCCGTCAGGGCTGACAGGCAAAAAACCTTACTAGTGCCCGTCACTAGCGGGTCCCCAATGTCCGCAGGCATGCCTATGCGCGCACCACCCACCCCCTCTTTAGAAAGGCAGCTCGTCACAATTACAATAAGGGGGGCAACTAGTGCTTGGACGTACAATGGGAAGCTTCTCATCGTACACATCGGCACAACATCGGTAAACTACTTGTGCCACAATTGTAATCACCATATGCAACAAAATACATAATAACATTGGGTAAAATCGAGAAAATAGAAAAGAAAAGGAGATATCATCTTCTCACAAAATGTATAATAACCATGAATATGGCTTTGCAAAGTGCTAAAACAAGATCAAAATTCCCAGACAAAAAATTTACAACCTTACAACACTGCAACATTTGAGAGAGAGTGCAGCAACAAATTTAGAAAATATCCACAACAATCAACCGAGAGGAGGTGTCGGTTGTGCAAGAGAGCATGTGAGCTCAGATGAGGAGGAAGCTAGCATAGTGCATCGACACCGGCAGGTCCTGATCTTCTCCGGCGCCCCTGCTCCTCCGCTATGGTTCTTCATCTCCACCACCTCGCATGGTGCTAGGGCTTCCCCTTAGCCCCATCACCACAGGCCCCCCTTCCATCAATGTGCCATCCTGGTTGTGAGGTCGTTGAGATTTGAAAACATCAGCAAGGTGGGAGGTGGACACCATGACAAGCAACAAAGGCCTCAGATCTACCATGGCAATCTAGTGTAGCATATTCAAAGCGGGAATGGGATGGATCTGGAGGAGTGAGCGACGTGGAAGTAGAGGAGAGGAGCAGGTGTAGGTGTTGGCTGGTTCCAGGTGCCAGCAAGGCACCGGAGATGGAGGGGAAGGGGTAGAGATAGGGTTGTGTAGGAATGAGGACAGGAGCATAGGAAATGGGATGGATTGGGGCGACTCTTGCGACTGTGCGAAGCAGGCCATGCTCAGCAGAAGGCTCTAATGGTGGATTCTCGGTTAGATCTCAAGGGTTGCTGGATCTCACTAGTAGAGGGTTGCTGGGGCTCACTGGAGGATGCTCGTGAGGAGAGAGACGGGGATAAGGAATGAGTGCTTGGGAAGGAGGAAGCAACTGTGAGGGGGAGAGGTGGACTGAATCGTGAGCATCCGAGTGAAACGGTCCAACTCAGATGTAAGGGTGGAAGCAATTCCCTTACAATACTGCACAGAACAACATCAAAGATTCAAAGTGAAACGACAAAGTTCAGTGCACACAAACGAATTGAAAATAATCAAAGGAAAAGAAGATACTAACAATACATCAACTAAACAAGAGTACCCATGCCCGTGCCCGTTTAACTGTCGGGCAAGGTTTTATTCCCATGTTTATAACCACAAATACTAAAGAAGGAACATACACACCTCTATTAGGTTTTTTGCAGAACAAAAACAAGTCCCTAAAATGACATCTAAAAAAATGTAGTTTCACAAAAAAATTATCCACTTTCAATTTAACTCATCGATAGAGTTCAATGTGATTCATTTTCCATAGACTTTATCTTGCATTCAATTTCTTAAAAGTTGCATAGTTAGCACTGTGTTACTGGCGGGAACAATCTGGCAGAGAAATGGTAAGATCAACTCTTATCCAGGCATAAATCCCCGAGCAGTTCTAGATTAATAACATAGCAAAATGAAAGGGTTAAAACAAACCTTTGTGCCACGTCGGAGCAACTCCCTCGCAAATGGTAATATGCCCAAGATGATATCAGCACCAGAATTATCAACAAAAATAACTGCCTACAGTAGGTCATAGAAGAACGATTCAGCTATGCATAAACATAGGTAGGTTAATATACAATATCTACATTATAAAGATGCACAATGCGAAAAGAGTAATGGCACTGTAAATGTTGTTTAGATCCAGCTGTGCATCAAATGGATTTCACCCAGAGTTGATGTGTGCATGATGCAGAGTTGTTACTAAATACTACTAAAAATAGATATATAGATAACAAAACCATAAAAAAGCTACAATATGATAACAAAAAAGAACACGCTGAATATCATTGGGAGAATCATTTATTACTAACAATGTAAAGAATACATGTCAAAACAGTAACAGCTAATATAAGCTTAGCCATTAGAGATACAAATTGAACAAGAAGACTAATGGAGTATATTGTTAAAAACTTGAAACAATTCTCTTCTAAATGATGAAGCGGGAGAATTTCTCATGCATTTAAAGGAACTGATACATAAATAATCACATTTATAGAGTAATGTACATCTATATATGTGTACCTACAATTATACCGAACCTATAGCCGGTAACACGTGATGACAAGACTAAAACAGATTCTTGGCATTGTAGGGATATCTAGCTGTATCTGGCATCCAGGCTTGACATGTAGTTGCAATAAGTTTACAATGAAAGAACAAATTTTACCTTTTCCCAAGATTTCTTGGTCCATTTATTTTTGAAGGCATCCAGGTCATCAATAACCCAAGGTCGAGATACAAGATTCTGGCAACTTGCCAAAAAGGACATGCCATCTTTAGCAAAAACTTCTGCGAGCTTTAAAAAATGCAAGAAAACAAAGTTGTTAGACAGATCAACACATGTAATGTATTCTGAGAGCGGAAAAAGGAAAATTTGTTCTACGATATATGGATTATTTCAAGAGAATTCAAAAGGATAAAATGATTTTGTCAATTCTATGCCTTCAGGTTGATTGGCCTATGATATGATTAAGGCAATGGCGCTCTAATGAAACCAAAGTAAAAACCGATGTTAAAGTTCCATGACAAGAAAAGACCAATAAAAACATTCGTGCAAGTGACAATACATACCTGTGCAGATCCTAAATCAAATATGTTTCCTGCTAAGATTCCACGGATCAAGTTCTCCACTCGTTTCCCATCATCTTCGATTTCATCATTCCGCCGAACAACTCCCTCAAACAGCGACATAGCCTTAGCATTTTCCTCATCCTACTTATCATAAAGCACCAAAGGAGAATAGACAGTTACAACCACTTAAACTTGTTCAAACTTGTCACAATAATGAACACGAAAAGTAGTAGTAAATACAGGAAAAACCTTTGTTAGAATTTACCTTAACCTTCTTGAAGATATCCCTAAACCCCAATTCTCTAAGGACTAGCTCACGAAGCCTACAGAGAAGCTTGAGATCCATTCCAAGAGTTAAGATTGCAAGTAATCCCAGAGTTTCTTGTATTGTGCAAACAAGAGCTCATCTATCAATGTCTTACTATGCAGTCTGGCGGCCCTCCGTTGCTCTCTGGGTTCTTCTTCAACTCCTCAAGCATTGCTGTGTACCTTCACCATACAATAGGGTGTGCATAATGAATTGTTAGGGCTCTATCTCCTAGCTCTTTTCACATTAATCTGGAGAGAGTACCATTTTGGTCCATGAGCTTTGGGCTCAGGTGAATTTCCATGCTCAATCTTTTGTGAACCATAGAACTGTTCAACTTTAAGCCCAACTCCACAATAACTGCACTGCTAGTATAATATATATAAAGTATATATAATACTAACTTAGTAACTTGGACAGTTACTTCTCCATGCCACTCATACCAGCTACTGCCCTATATTTAGTTTCAAATATGTAACATTGTCATATCATACTTTCATCCAGTAAATCCAAAGGGAAACTTATTTTAGGCTTGGGTAAGGTGTGTTTGGTGGTTAGTGTAAAAAAGATGTCATACCAACATTGTTCACGGCCAATAGAATTTAGCTATTTTCTGTTGGTATTCAATACATGGCTTGCCAATCTTTGCATAGTTGGCTGGCCAAATCATTAGTCCCTCCCTCCCTCCTATACAGTTTCAAAGATTTAACATTGTCCTATCATAGTTTCATCTGGTAAATCTAAAGGGGGATTTAATCTAGGCTTGGGTAATGTGTGTTTGGTGGTTAGTGTGCCCTGTACTTTCATCCGGTAAATCTAAAGGGTTATTTTTAGGCTTGGGTTTGGTTAAGATGTGTTTAGTGGTTAGTGTGCCCTGCCTCCCTCATACAGGCAGCTAACAATTGGCAGCAAAACCTCTCTGAATGCCAAGTGGGGCCGTTTTCCTGGGTTGCCAACAATTGACAGCTAATGAAAATGGCAGGTGTTTGATTTGTGATTGAGAATTTTGATTATGCCAAGGTATTGGTAATGCCAACAATTGGCATGGCTGATAGGTTTGGTTAGCATCCAATGGATACCATGCAAATTGTTGGCACGACCAAGGCATTAGAACGGCAAAAGTTCTTTGGCCACAAATAAAACACATGACAATTCCATCAGGAACAAAATGTTGGCAAGAAATGTGAGACCCACTTGGCATAGAGAATGAAAGGCGGGAGTCAATTGCCAATTCTTGGGGCCTGAAATGGCGCAATGATTTGGCTGCACAACAAGGCAAAAACTGGCTGAAATGGTAAGAACTTCATTAGCAAGGCAAACATTGGGCAACAACCATACAATAGACACTCCATTGGTCACGGCCAAAAGATAGAATTAGCATCCATTGGACACGAGCCAAACACACGCGGCGTCACTATAAAACAGTTCAATGCTGAAAATGCATCCAAACCCAAACTCAGGGGGACCAAAATAGTATTCCTGCCTGCATTAACCTCACTCCCAGGCTAACAAACTAGTACCTTCCACCAATAGCTTATCTCTACAACAAGTGTTCTGAGTTGTACGAGAGCAACATGATTAATATGATACTGATCACCGATGACTGACCAGATGTACACAAGAAGTCAATGACACATACCTCTGGGCAAACTTCTCGGCCTTGGCTGGCGCGTCGGGCACCGTGGGGTCGTTCTCCGCCCGCTGCCTGCAAAAGAGGGCGGTAAGACAAGCTCAGAATTGGTGCGGGAATGGAAATTCCGGAACCGGGACCGTACTTGAAGGAGGGGACGGAGTTGAGGAAGAGGTCGATCCACTGGATCTCGACGGGGGTGGCCTTGCGGGGGTTGTCGGAGGGGAAGCGATAGGGGATGGTGCAGGCCCGGTACGTGCTTTCAACCGGCGCCTGAAGCAGCGGGAACGGCACCGACGGCGACGAGCTCTCCATGCTCCTCCGCCGCCCCGACCGGATCGCCCCCTCCTGTTCCTCCTTCTCGGGCCCGCGGGTAGGGTTTGCTCGGAATCCTCGACGCGGTTAGCTCGCCGCAAGATCTGGTACAGTACACGCACTACGCACCGGCCGGCGAAAAGGAGGAAAGGAAACGCAAGCGCCGCTCGCTCGCTTGCTGACGTAGGTTGGCCTGCGACATGCTGTCGTGTGGGCCTTTGCAGTGTTATGTGGCCCAGCCCGAGCTAAAACTTGCTGTAGTTCTCTGTTTTTTTTTCCTCCAAAAAGAAGTTCTCTGTTTTTTTTTCCTTCAAAAGAAGTCGTCTGCTTTTTCTGGGGGCACAAACCAAGAATGACAATGCATATCCTAACTTACCCGCACACAACCAAGTTACAAATTTTGTTTACGGACTCATCTTAGGTGTAACGCCCTCTTTTTTGGTACAGAATACTGAGAAGGATGATGTATTATCCAATGATCAATGACAGTATGTATATTTACAACAATTGATAACACATCCATACTCAACGTTACATATGATAATGGCAATTTATACAATAAAGTCTTACAAAGCGGAGTATATAGCAGTCGGAAGAGCAAAAGTCTTGTAGTGTGCCCATCCAATACTCAGACAACTGACAAGGTATACAACCTAGAAAATCGCATGATCGAGATTCTCGTATCCTACGGCGAAGCATATATCTTCGGGGACCTCATTTTCTTTTCCATCTAAAACAACAAATTAAACAATGTTAAGTACTTTCGTACTCAGCAAAACTTAATGTGTATTTGTAAAATACAGTAATGCAGACTATGTCAAAGAAGGTTTCTACGGTTAATTTGCATAAAGTGAAATTGAACAGGTAAATCAAGTAGTAATTTACAAAGCAGAATTTTGTAAGCACAAGTTTGACAGGTATATAAATAAGAGTAGCATAGAATAACTCACAGTCCTCCATGAATGTGAGAAACACATCATCTCATTGCCAACACATGGCATAAAACTAGTCTTTGTCAACACATGACATAACAGATGAAACCAATCCTTGCCAACACATAGTATATTATTGAATCATCTGAAGGGTAAGTTTTCCAACACATGTTTCCAAATCTAATCCATTTTTACGAAAATATGAAAATAATCTAACTAGTGTCAGTTCACCAAGTCTACTATAACTGCGGGCACGGCTTTTTGAAAAGATTTACACTCTGCAGAGGTGTACAGCTTTACCCATAAGAAATAAACAACTCTTTGTGTAATTGATATTAGCACACTTCCTTTGGTGTGCCGCAGAGAGATCATAACATAATCGTTACATTACATAGCTCTAACTTTACACTAGTCCGGTGACGACAAACCTTTACTAATAGCGGCAGAAGATATTTATACAATCACTGTAAGATGATCGGTTATACACCTCGACGTCCCACTTCTCCCCATAGTAAGGCATATACCGTTGCATTGGTATATATAAACCCCTACGAGCAAACCAACTCGGAATGCCCGTACTACTCTAGCCTTCCAATGTGCAAAACTAATTTTAAATAACTTAATAGGTTAAGGCTGTCTCATACTAGCACTTGTGGTTGTACGGATATCTCTTGGGTCATACAACACTACGTTCGATCCTTAATCTGACCTGGAAGATAATCTCTCCCTACACTACGTGCAAATCACATGCACATCCGGCTATTGCCAATAATTGCCCGCAACGAAACCATAGTTTTATTTATATTTTTACCAAAATATCAACAACCTTTAATGTCAAATCCAACCTTTTTAAATTATCAAGAAATAGTATAACCTGATTATTTCGATTTCCAATACTAAGCATGGCTAAGCAAGATTAACTTGTAATCACATATAACCATGTTAACATTATGTATTGTCTAACATTATTCTAGGGTTAACAAGGTTCATAGTTCAATATTTATTAGGGAAGTTCCATGATATAGGGTATAACTAACAATACCACAATATAGCAAATTTACAGAAAATACGCGTATGCACAAATAGATTTGACAAAGCAAAATAAAATTAAAACACTGGGACCAATATGATCAAAGGGGATGCTTGCCTTGCTGTTTGATGTTTGTTTCGAAGTCGAGGTTGTAGTTGGTGTCGTTGACGACAATGTCGGAAGCATTGGTGACTACACGTCGTTCAACAAGAAACAAAGCAAATAGCAAATCCAATAAGAGCAAAAGAAGTCAGAGAACATCAAATTCAAATATGAGTTGAAATAGAAGGTCCACAATTTTTACTTAAACTTGTTTGTTTATTTTATTGATTCTTAAGTTCATGTTATGATATAGATTCTTAGTAGGGTTCAACTTCAATATTCGTTCGAATACCATTACCTGGATAGCATCAGAGGGTCCTGACCTCTGGAAAATTGTCATATCATTAAAGCATCAGAGGGTCCTGACCTCTGGGGTTCTTTTGAAAGAATTAAGTGTAAAACGTCTGAATACTTTTACCTTCTCATCATCACAGGGTCCTGACCTCTAGGGTTCTTTTGAAACTGGTCTCACTGGTTTTAACATTTATTTGTGGAAATTATTTATATTCAAATCTTAGGTACATAGAAAGTGAAGTTATTTAGGAACTTAGTATTTGATTCATGTTTTGAATATTACAAGTGGCCGTACATGACATGCTTCTGCATTCTTTTTAAAGTTGTAATTTCTGCATGAGGATTTTCATACAAATATATGTATATATTATATATATAGGACAAAATTTCTTAAATATTACTTAACTTTTGATTTTAAAGATTGGACAAGTTTTGCTTAAATCAATCTCCTGATTAGGGATGCTAATCAAAATATGGGTGCCCTAACAAACTAAGCAAGTTCACGAACTTATTTGAGCTTATTAATGTTTTACTTAAGATCATGATGCTCTAATGTGTAATGCATCAAGTTTATATACTGTCTTTGAATTTGAAATTTGATTTTTCACAGAATTGATCAAGCTTAATGAACTTTTACCTTTTTCCTATTGGGGCTTCTCAGATTGGTCCCCACCTGCCATATCGGCAAGAAGGCTAATTGAAGAAGCTTTGGACCGGACAGAACAGAGCAGAGGGCACCATGGGTGGAGCTCTCTGGTGGCTTTGGTCGGCGGCATAGCAGGTGGAGGAAGGAAGAACAGAACGCAAAAATGGAACCCCAAGGTCACGAGGGTGCAGCAGGTGGTCTCAGTCGAGGCTAGGACAGCCCGTAGCAGTGGCGCCATGGCCATAGGCGACTATGGTAGGGAGTGCTCTGTGGTGGCTCTATCCAGTGAAGGAAACTTAAAATTGATTTGGGGGTTTTGTTCATGGGTGCTTGGTGATGTTTCTTACCAATTTAATTGGAAAACATGGATGGGATGAGGGAGTATGGCTGCAGCTTGGTCATTTCGGCCATGGCGAAATTGGGGTGGCTCGAGTAAAATTGGGGCTTGTTCTTGGAGAAGGAGATATTAGGGAGTGTGAGGGAGCTATGGGGTGCTTGGAGCTACTTAAATAGATGGAAATGGCCTAACTTGGATTTCGGTCTAAACCCTAAACACTATCTTGGGAATTTTATGTGCAAATACTTAGTATTTTGTATTCAAATAGATATAAAATGTAGATAAATGTTTGCATGATTTTTTCATAATTTTTCCCAATTTTTTCTAGCCTCGAGAGACCATTTCATAGGGGGTTGAAAATCACCAAAATTTTGGTGATTTCGGCCGAAATTCTGAAATCTCGCCAAAATTTTGGATTTTGGCCACCCCAAGATGTGACCCGAAAACAAAATTTGAAACCTTTCATATGACATAGGGGCCACTAGAAGTTCCTTATTTTCGAAATATGACAAATTAATGCAAGATGATCTTTTTCTTACCAATTAATAGCTAAATTGACAACGATGGCATGGAGGGCACCGGTTTTGGAAAGTGATGACATACAAGGGCTAGTGAGTTATTCGATGGCAGAGTGCATATTAGGGAGTTATTTAGTGATATATAATGAATTTTTTTAATGAAAATTAAGACACAAATACTACTACAAAAAGGCTTATATTAGACGCCTCATTACAGACGATTTTGAAAAACCGTCTGTATTATATATAATCATAGACGGTTTTTGTAAAATCGTCTGTGATAATTGAATATCACAGACAGTTTTTGCAAAAAAAACTGTCAGTGATGTGAATGGGAGTCATCACTAACGGTTTTTAAATAGAACCGTCTGTGATATTATATGATCACATACAGTTTTGTGCTCATCGCATTGCTCAGCCAAATGAAATTAAAAACCTTTCGCCTCCTTCCTCGCCCGTTTGGCTGCACCCCTTGGTGTCCTCCCCCACGAAGACCTCCCTGTCGGCGTCCTCCCTGCAGCATCCTCCCCATCAGCCGTTCGCCTCCTTCCTTGCCTATTCGGCTGCACCCATCGGCATCCTCCCCCGTGGCGACTTCCCGTCGGTGTCCTCCCCCTCGGCGTCCTCCCCCGTAGTGACCTCTGCCCCAGCCGCCTCTTGGCCTCCCTGCAATTCGTCGAGTTAAGGTATAACTCTAGGTTGTTTTGGGTTCCTGTGTTAGGGCTTCGATCGAATTGTTTCTTGTGTCATGGCTGTGATCGAGTCGTTACGTGAGATGGTGCTATGATTGAGATTAGTTAGAGTAAACTTTGATTGCAGGTAGCCTCTGGACTCGAGCAGTGCTGACTACGTTTTTAGGGCAATGTTTCGTGGCACTTTTGGTCCGTTTCAAAGAGGTTGGATGTCATGAAAATTTTAGATTATTATTGTAAGTTTTATTAGAGATCAAGAACATAAAATTTGGTTAAGCGGTTTAAAAGTTATGGCCATTTGAAGCCCTGTTGTCCAGAATCTCTTTCTGTTGGATGCAGCCATGGTAAATTGCATATTAGGGATATTTAGAGGTCGAATTAAATTATTTCAATAACTAGAGAAAGTTAGAAAATTACATTTAGATTTCAAAAATATCATCGTTTGCTTAATTTAGAGTTGTATAAAAATAGTTACGAAATTGTGAAGTCTACTGTCCTGGGTGACGACATATCGATTTTCTGGGCTTAATTCGAGGGATTAGATATAGTAATTAAAAAATATGGATAATTAGAAAGTTGTAGGTATTCTTTTGTAGATTTTATAAAGTATATGAGTTCTTATGTTCGGGCTTTTGAGCTAAAAATTATGGTATTCCGACTATAGGACAGCAAAGGGTTAGTTAGTTGTCGAGAAGGATAGTGTAACTCGGGGTTTGGTGTGTAGTTGCGATATGGTTTTATTTGTTGTATGTACTGCTGGCTTCTCCTTTTTTCGTACAACCCATGGGTATGCCACTTAAGAGGTCCAACTCTTTTGTATTACATATCATTACTTAAGTACATGTTGTGTGAAGTAATCCCAAAGGCAAGCAAAGCTTAGATCATATACCACGTCTTATTGATATGATAGTTTCCTGTTATATGGTGCATATCCCCTTGTTGTTTGTTACGTTAAGAAACATATGCCTGATAGATGAACACTAGTTAAAACATCCATATATAGTACTATGCCTGATAGATGAACTGCTCCCCTCTCATAGTATATGTTTGTTGTAGCTGAATGCTCTCTTTATTCCTATATGTTTCTGATCTAAATTAATTGAAATCTGATTTGGTAAAATAAACTAAATGGAAAAGCTGTTGGTTGCAAAACAAAAACATAGGTGGAGATAGAACAACTAAAGGGAAAGTTTGAGTTAACCGAAAAGATTTATAAAATGAAAGAAAAACTGAACGACATAGATGACAAATTACAAGATATTCAATCTCTTAGCATGGCACTCATCACTAAGGACCGCAGGGCGAATGCAGAGCTAGAAAAAACCAAAGTTGAGCTTATAGAGGTAATATAAATGTTTCTAGTATTTAATTCGACATGGTTACTGATAATATATCAAGACACCCGTTTCACAACAACATGATTGTTTTTGTAGGGATTAAGAGATATGATTGGAGTCAAACAAATGGGCAATGTGCCAGAGTTGTGGAACTTCAAGAGGGAACCGAAAAACCTCTATTGCGAAAGCTATGGTACATATGATAGCAAATATGGAAAAACCCTAAGATCTTCTTGTGTTGATATATCAAATAATGTTGATTCTCAATGTATGCTTGTTGATATTTATGGGATTATAGTTTGTTAATGTATTGTCACCCGACATTATCCTTAATACATGAATGGTTAGTTTGCTATGATTATGATTGTTGGATACCCATACACTAGAAGAACACTTAGATACTATTTATAATATGATTTTGATGGTGCATAATTTAGAAAGTTAAGAGTTCAAAGCTTTATTTGCTTAGTTAATTGTCTAGTTCAATTTTGATTACATGACCCTGGTGTAGTGGAGGTATGTGATATGTTTTTTCCCTACCTCTCTTGACAGAACTTCTATGATTAGTATCTGTTAATCGAAATTTTCTTCCCTTTAGATATTTCTGCAATGAAATTTACAAGACAACCGGTATAGATTTTGTAATTGAATATCAAAACATCCTAAATGCATTGAGGCAACAACTTGTCTGATGAGGATGGTCTTAAAATATGAACATTTGTAGCACTTTCATCACCTTTCTTATTCTAATGTTGATGGATTCCAAGGAAAAATTCAATTTCATCCACAATTCGTCCTGAAAATTGCAATGCTCTGGTTTATCACTTCCACTTCATCCTCATTCCCGAATAAGAATAAGATAAGCAACCTATTTTCACTCTGGTCTTGTACACGAACAGGATCAGTCTGGTCCTGTTCCTTAACAAGACTAGAGTGAAAATAGGCTATTTATGGTATTCTCATTGGGGATGATGATGAAGTAGAAGATAAATCAGAGTATGACAACTTTCAGGACGAACTGTGAATGGGATTAGATTTTGCTTTGGAATCTATTAACATTAGAATAAGAAAGGGGATGAAAGTACTACAGATGTTCTTATTTTAAGACCATCCTCATCAGATAAGCTATTGCCTCCATGCATCTAGGATGTTTTGATATTCAATTGCAAAATCTATAACTGGTTGTGACTTGTAAATATGATTGTAGAATTATCTAAGGAGAATAAAATTTTGAACAACAAATACTAATCATGGAAGTTCTGCCAAAAGAGTTGGGGAAAACATATCACAGACGGTTCTATTTAAAAACCGTCTGTGATCAACTCATATCACAGACGGTTCTATTTAAAAACCGTCTATGATAAACACATATCACAGACGGTTCTAGTTAAAAACCGTTTGCGATATATGTTTTCATAGTCGGTAGTGAAACTGTCTATAATATGTGTCGTATTATCACTGACTCATGTATGCAGACAGTTCAGAAAACCGTCTGTGATGACGTTTTCAAACCGTCTATAATAGCCTTCTATGTAGTAGTGAAATCAACGAAATCACGGTCATGCTTTGGAGACAAATCAATTAAATCAAGGTCATTCTTTGGTTGGGCACACATTTTTACCATTTAGATGGATATACTAGTGTAACAATGTGTGATGGTCTTTTAAGGCTCTGTTTGTTTAGACTTATAGCTTAAAGCTACCTTTTGAGCTTAAACAGCTTAGAAGTTATCAGCTTTTATACGTGGAAGAGCTAGATAATTTTACTTTAACTTTAGTGGTATTAGTCTAAAACCAACTCTCAATAAGCCAAAAAAGTAACTCTCCGGTGGCTTTTAGTTATATAAAGACTTATGTCTTTTGAAAAAGCTCAGATAAAAAACTATCTATTTATTTAGGGTTTAGCTTTTTGGTTTTTAAGCCGTTGAAAAAGCCTAAACAAACAAGGTCTAAAGCCACCTCCAAATATGCAAGTACTAACACAGTGACACTGCTTTTCGGTGGTGAGCTTTGAGTCCTGAGAGTGATCCTCCCTCCGTCCAAGTTTATAAAATGTATTTTTTGAAGAGTCTTGTTCGTAAATATATGTGCATTTCATATCCTAATACAAAATTAGTGTGATATTCCCTCTATATCCCTAATAAACTCCATCTTTACTTTATATTCTGCACGTGTATACATTGAATATAGTATTTAGTGATAATAATTAAGAGTAATTATTCATTTTCAATATGTTATTGGTCCATATGCCAAGAAAAAAATATGCTTTCGGGCATGTACAATAAGGCTACCTCAACTTACTATTAGCATGTATGTATATTAGTTTTATCTTATGTGGAAGAGTGAGAAAAGAGGAAAGAGAAGAGAACCGACTCTTATTTAGTAGCCAGCATCATACGGTAAGTGTTATCGTCGGCTAAAAGCTGATATGGTGTTGGAGGTGGCACAAGCGACTGTTAGTGTTGAAGTTATTGTTTTGTTAATAACCATAAAGATGATGTTAGTATTGAATGACCAAATTAAATAGTTTAGTGTTTCTTTAAAGACAACATTTAGAGATAGTTATTGTACAAACTGATTTTATTATTTACTCTAGATTATATAGATAAGAGATAGAGTAAGTAGTGAGCTTTGTTAGTGTACTTGCTCTTATAAATTTGAACAGAGGGGTCGGTAAATTTGACTTTTTCGACAGCCGTTAACAACAGTTTTTGGATGCCATAGTTTAATAGAACCATGGCCCACTCATTAGGGACAATCCCTTACAAAATTATTTGCCTAGCTTTTGTTGGTGATTTGGTTGCCATGTAATAAAGTGTGGTTTAGCACATTTTGCCACAACTATGCGCGGCAAAGTGCAACGAAATATGCCCGTGCCCGTGCCCGTGCCCATGCTAGCCAATAAGAAAGAAAGGAAGGCCCACATGTCAGGCTTGTAGAGAGAGACAATATTCATTTATTTGTTTAGTACCCTCTATTCATACATATACAACGTTTTAGAATTTGAGTGGTCAAACTAAATTCAATAGTTAATATGTACAAAATTATTTATATTGATCATGCAAAAATAGTATCATCATTAGATTTGTTACGAGTACTTTTGAACTATAATATTTTTGTACTTTTAACTAACATATTATTATGATAATTGATGATCAAAGTTACTTAACCGAGATCGTGTCTTGGTCAATACGTGTCTTGAACAGTAGTAGTAGTGCGTAACAATGTACTCCTATCCTTTTTATTATGGTATAGGTCCCCACGAGAAGTACTTCGGTTTGCGCAACATAGCAATTACAGTTTACACAAACCGATCGATAATACCTACAAACTGAGATGTATTTTCGAAGTTTGAGCTACATTTAATTACCTTCGCTGAACAAATCAATATTGGAACATCCTGAGGAATTCTACATCTGCATTTCACGTATCACTGTCACCGATCAAGTTAAGATACACATGCATCTTGCTAAGTTTTCACGTTTACCATACATTCACACAGAGAACCGGTGCGGATGGATAGGCGACGTACTGACGTGCGAGCTCACCATGGACGCCGGGCTCTTGGCCACGTGCAACTCCATTAGATTTAGTCCTTGCAATCGAAGCCCGCCGTCGTCGACCTGGCTCTGCCCCCGCTCGTTCTCGTTCTCCTCCAGCGACCGCCTCATCGTCTCCGGCGTGAACGCGTAGGTGACGGCGAGCCCGAGCAGGCAGATCGCACCAAGAATGACCAGCGCGTACATCATGCCGATGCCTGGCTCGTACCCGGGCTGCACCTCCGCCCTGTTTCGTGCCTGCGACGCCCACAGGAACCCGACGGCGCCGACTAGAGCACCGAGCTTCCCCGCGGCCCCGGACATTCCGTGGCACGTCGAGCGGAACCGCGCCGGGAAGAGCTCGGCCGGGAGGATGAAGGTGGTGGTGTTGGGCCCGAGGTTGGCGGAGAAGAATGTGAGCGCGTAGAGCACGATGTACCAGGCGTCCTTGGCGTGGCCGCGCCAGTAGCGGTCGTATGGGCCCGCGAGCGCGAAGAGGAAGGCAGCCATGAGTAGGAACCCAGCCATCTGGAGACGGCGCCGGCCGGCGCGGTCGATGAGGAGGACGGCGGCGAAGTAGCCCGGGATGGTGGAGGCTGCGGCGATGACGGCCTGGAACTTGGCTACGTTGAAAGCCTCCTGGAACGCGTTCACGCGGTTCGCCGGCGGGAACCACGGCCGGTAGATCTGGGACTGGAACAGCGTGCTGCTGTAGTAGGGGATGTCGAGCAGGAACCAGGCCGACGCGCACGCGAAGAGGTTCCAGCCGTTCTGCCGTAGGAAGTGGCGCGAGAAGAGGCCGTACGGCGTCGGCTTGAACCCAAACGGCGCCGACGCCGCCGACAGCCGACGGAAGGCTGCCGCCTCCTCCTCGGCGATCGCGTTCAGGTCGAGGTCGGTCAGGACACGGCCGATGTCATTGGTCGCCTTCACCACGTCGTGCTCGACCAGCGCCGTAAACCTGCACGACCAGTAGGGCAGTACGAGTTACTTTACGTCAACGACTTCCTTTTTGGTCTAATTAATCACCTCTTTCGATAATTGCATAAAGAAAGCAAATCGCATTAATGGAATGGCACTACGTACAATCACTGTTTAAAATCTCGCTGAGATTACGAAAATCTTGGCAGAATTTTGGATTTTGGCCAGACCAAGATTTTAAATCTTGGAGGGATAATTTTTTTAAATTGTTTTCAAATTCTACAGTGATTTTTGTGAATTTCAGCAAGATTTCGGTCAATTTCGTCCGACTTTTTGGACCAATATGATCACAAATTCGATCAGTTTCATATTTTTCTGATCGAATTTCGCACTAATTTTTTGTGACAAATTGTAATGCCTTTTATGAGGAATACATGTGAAAATTTTACAAAAAAATACATATACAAATTATGACACAAAAATAAAAAAGAGTATATGGAAAACTTACTGTCAAATTGAGCATGTCATTCTGCATAGGGGCTTTTCCTCTGTTAAGTCTCATACGCATGTCTAAACCAGTTTGTTCTACTGTGAGAAGCTTTTGCACCATTTTCTGTTTCTTTTTGGGTTTCTATTGAGATCTGAATTATGCAATCATTTGAGAATCATGCAGTACTTTCCTTCCTTATTTCCATGAATGAATGTTCATGTTGCTAATTAGCTAATAATAGTTTTCATTAAGGTGGAATTGATGAACCTATGTTTATTGTCTATTTTATGGTTCAACATAGCCATGTTGATCTACTCGTTCATGTTTAGCATGTTTACTTTATGTAGCATCGTTTATTCACAAGTAGTACAAGATATCATATGCATCTAGTGTTAGGTTGTTCCTCATTCATGAATCACTGAAAATTATTCAAAATTTATATTTTAGTTCGGTAGTAATTCTCAGTTCACTACCACTTAAACATACTCTCGAATTTATATCTTCCTTTAGGATGCTAAAATCAATGTAATAACCTTTTTCTTTATGCTAGATGCAGAGTGTTCTATAATTGAACTGGAGTAGGGTTGGACGAGAAGTATTCCTATGTTTTTACTTTGTATAGTTACTTGCCCACACCATATATACTCTCAGATTTGCTGAAACTGGTGTTCAATAAGTTGAGAGAGCACAATAGTGAGTACGGGATGGAATGGATGCAACAGCATAATGTTGTTGAATGTGAATATATATCATCTATGTTAATTTTATTTCATGTGTATCATTTATGATCACAGTATATATGATTAATTGTTGCCAAATTTAAGTGTTAGCATCCATAAATCAGCCGAAATGCTACCGGAATTTCTAAATTTATGGTCTTTTATGTGCAAATACTTAGTATTTTGCATTCAAATAGATAGAAAATGTAGATAAATGCTTGCATAATTTTTTCTAGCCTCGGGAGACCATTTCAGAGGAGGGTGAAAAGGATTGAAATTTCGGTGAATTTCGCGAAAATTTCGGTCATTTGGCCGAACTTTCGGTTTTACTGGTCTCGAAATTACATGATTTCAAATTTGGTTTTTGAATTTCGGCCGAAATTTTAAAATCTTGCTGAAATTTTAGATTTTGGCCGTCCCAAGATGTGATCCAAAAATGAAATCCGTAACCTTGCATACAATTGGTTAAATGACTTTCTAATGTTGACATGACATCTGCAATTAATGAGACGTTGCAAGCCAACCAGATCAAGAGCAATCTATGTATAGTCGGTTACTCCCTTGTCTACGTTGGTATGACTTATTTTCGGGTGGACCAAGAAGGTATAGAGAAAATTTATAGTGCATTATACCGGTAATATATAGTGGATAATAGAAATTAGATCTGTCCATTAATTTGTTAATCTGATTCATTGGATCGAAAAGAATGAACGGTTCATATTAAATTTTGTGTATCTTAAAAGAGCTCTAAAAATAACTATACTACTCTTAATTACTATCTCTAAATATTGTATACTATACTTAGTTCCAGAACTTGTCATAGGCAACTCTTAACGGTAAGACATGATATATACCAACCCTAGAAAATGAAAATAGCTGATCATATGACAGTGACGAGGGACAAGCATTTTCAGCGTAGGAAAAGAATACTTCGCATTTCTAGCTCCTTTGTAGATTTGTTTTGCAAATCTGATTGTCTTCCTAAAAAATTTATAAAAAAATAGTCCCTCCTCAACCACAGAAGACTTTCTGGGCAGCTACCAAGTATATATACAGAGCTCGATAGGGCTGCTATTAAGCATCGGGAGCTCAGTAGGAGCTTGCCGAGCGTGTGGGGTCGAACACGTGAGCTCCTTCCAAGCTAGGGGAGCACGATACCAAGGTGAGCTTGGAAAGCTACCAAGCTCTACGAACGAGGCAGACGATATATATCATCTACCATACCTTCTGTAGTTAAGGAGATGATTATTTTTGTAAATTTATTTGAAAGAAGACATATTTGAAAAAAAAAAGTTTGTGAAATGTCTTAAAAACGAAAGACTCCGAAAAGAAGGCCGAATCAGGCAAACTACCTAGGTTCCTGTATGTATATTCGTCCACTCTCCATTTGTTTTAAGACAGTCAGAAAATATACATCGATCGATCATTACAATTTAATTTGATTGGTAGGCAGTTTATATACATCGATTCAAACACCTAATTTAATCTAACGATCAAATGTACGAGGGAGTTGGGATGATTTTGGTGCAATTTTTATGTGCAACTCAGGTGCCTAGCTTATGATATACTCCCTCCGGTCAAAAATAGTTATCGTTTTATATATTGACACGGTCCTTAAAAACTCAACTTTGACTACTAATTTTTATTGTAATATATTTAAAAATCCAATAAAATTACAATATTATGAAAGTATGATTCGCAAATCTACATATATGATTTTCATACATCCAATCTAAATATTTAGAAAGATATCGATAGCAAAAATTTAAAATTTTTGACTATACGTATCTCAAACCAAAGTTTTTGTGAACCGGAGGATGTATCTCGCTACGTGCAATGCTATTGCTGCCCTATGTTAGTCGATTCCAGAGTATATAGGAGGGCATATCTAACACGTCTTAATTTTTGGTACATTCGGTATATCCTCTTTGAAAAATGATTAAATGACTATAAAAAATTCCGAAAAAAATTGAAAAGATTGACACAAAATCAACCTATCATATGCCACAAAACTTCAAATCTAAATTCGAAATTTTTCAGTACCATTTGCACCGTGTTTCAAAGAGGATACACGGGACGCACCAAAAATTGCGATGCACTAGACATGCTCTTATATGCATAGATCTGCGATCAAATAATTAGTGCAACAAGAGCCCCACCGTACGAGAGAGGACACAAATATATCACTTTACAGGAAGGGAACTACTTGTGATTGCAAGGTACGTACTCTTAGAAAAACAGCAAGCTTCCGTTTGAACGTGAATTTCTACAGGAATTAATTGAATTGTTTCATACCAAATTCTTGTGTTCCAAACGGTGTCTTAATTAGATACTAACGCTGAGATTAATTGCCCTTCCAAAATGTTCAAGCTTCCTAAAATCCACAGCAATCCGTAGAAGAACTAGTTGCCCAGTACCAGTAGTCGCAATGCTAGACTTCAAACATGCTATCTGTGCACCACGGTCAAGAGAATGTAAGCAATTAGGACGACGTACCTGGCCGTCTCCGGCATTGCCATCCTCCAGTAGAAGGTGAGCGCGGCGGGAACGGCGCCGGCAATGAGTATGACCCGCCAGGCGAGGTCGGCGGCCTCCGGTGTGTCGAGCGGGGCAGGGCGGCCCGTGAACCGGTCGAACGCGGAGGCAACGGCCATGGTGACCCCGGAGCTGGCCAGTATCCCGAACCCCTGCATGGAGAACACGGCGGCGATGAACGCCCCACGCGTGCGCTTGTTGGCGAACTCCGACATGATGGTCGCCGACAGCGGGTAGTCCCCGCCAACGCCGACCCCGAGGAGGAAGCGGAAGAAGCAGAGGCTGGCGAGCGCGCACCGGCGCGTCCGGCAGATGGAGAAGCCGCTCCCCACGGAGGAGCAAACCATCAGCAGCAGGCACGCGCCGTACACGCGCCGCCGCCCCACGCGGTCGCCAAGCGCGCCGAACAGCAGGTTCCCGGCCACCGCGCCCAGCAGCGCGACGCCGACGGTGACCGACACGACGGCGGGCGGCGTCACTCCCGGCCGGCTCCCGTCCCCTCCGGCGGAGGGCGCGTAGTATACCCTTCCGATGATCTTCATGACGGGCGCGATGCAGAAGAGGTCGTAGGAGTCGGTGAAGAGCCCCATACCGGCGATGACGATGGCCTTGAAGTGGTAGTACTGCGTGCGCGCGTGATCCAGCGCCGAGAGCACCCGTATCGGCGCCATTGCCGTAGCAGCTAGCAGCCGCAGCAGCTACCGGAGTAAAGATCGAGACCGGCCGGCTTTGATTAGGAGAGGACTGACCAGCTGCTAGCTACACAGTCTCGCAGTCGTAGCTGCATGTGTTCTCTACTTTGGTTTTATTGGGTGAGACCGTGAGAGGTAGACGGTGACCGTACTGGTGATGGCAACGTGGTGGATTAAAGAAACGGCCGTGCGCGTTGACATGGGCAAGTATGCGCCGGACGAAGCCGAGATGCCGAGGAAGATGCCACCGCTTCTCTCTCTCGGCAGAGCGTATAATACTCGCAATCGCGTACTGATGTACGCCTCCCTACACGCGTTGCACCGCTCATCCCCTCTACGTTTCAGACGAAAATGCATATATTTACATTGAAAATTCTGGTCTTAGTACTGAATTCCAACGAAATTACAGGTTCTAACTTATTTATTTTTTTCTGACTGTCCTGGTTGTAATAATTCGTGCTAATCGAACAATTCGTAGCGGGACTAATCAATATTGATATGTATTTCCATCAGTATTGCTCAAGTTAGGTTAAAAGGAACTTTCGGCACCCACCGAAATCACCGAAATTCGGTAATTTCAGAAATTTTGGTGGAATTTCGGGATGAAATGGTTTCCCAAAAAATTGAAAATTTTGACAAAATTTGATCAAAACTTGAATTTTTGAACAAAATTAAAATAAACCCACTGAAATGTAACCGGGATAAATATATTTTAGAAACCACTGAAATGACCGAAAAATTCGGTGAAATTTCGGCGAAATTCAAAACTGTGCACTGTTGCCAGGCATTTGGAGTCCAGCACGCTGACGTAGGCTGTGCGTGGCATGGGAGAGCCAATCGGAGGAAAGTCAAAGTCAAAGTCTTCAATACGGGGGATTTCTATTGGATAGCTGGTGGGGCCCAAAGACTTGGGGTTTTGTGGTTGTGAGCAAATCTTCCTTGTCCCTGAAGACTTCGTTTTGGGCAAATTCGCATGCAACTCCAGTGCTGTAATTTTCCCATGTCTACATGTTGCTAGTCTCACTAAGACCTGCATGAGTGAGCTTAGGTGTGTTAAATTTATAGGCCAAATTTGATTCCATACTCATGTAATACTTTTCAATTTTTTTTGAGAGATCAAAATGTTGCCTGTGGACGTTCACAAGCCTTTCTTTCACGTGCGGTAGCTTGAATTCAGATTTCCTAGTATGAAACACATGCCTGTCGAAAAACTGTGCCGTTTTTTCTGGGCGAAGACGAGAAGCATTTTTGCCAGATTTGTTGTTTGGAGCGGCCATCTTTTCCACCGCCACCTACTGGTTCCACACTCCCTACGACCGTCCTATTTTTGGTATAAAATATTAAGAAGGATGATCTATATGCATACAATATTAGTCTCATGATTTGTGGTTAGTACACACATTTACAATATTGGTAATATATCCATACATATTCTTATTACAACCTGAGCTAATTATACAATAAAGTCTTACAATTCAGAGTAAATTGCAGCGGAAAATTCAAAAGCTTTGTGATATGCCCATACAAACCCTCAGACAACTAACAAAGGTATAAACCCTAGAAGATCACATCATTAAAATTTCCGTATCCTGCGGCGAAGTGTATATCTTCAGGGGCCTCTTCTTCAACTAAACCAACAAATAAGCAAGGGTGAGTACTTTCGTACTTAGCAAGACTTAAGGTGTATCGTAAAAGTACAGAAATGCAGGCTGTGTCAAATGAGACTTCTATGGTTACTTTGCGTAAAGCAAAATTGAATATATATATATTAAGTAGTAATTTGTAAAATGAATTTTGTAAGAGCAAGTTTGACAGATATATAAATAAATAAGAGTAGCATAGTATAGTATAACTCATAGTCCTCCATGATTGTGAGAATCGTACCATCTCGTTGCCATTCCTTGCCAAAAAAAATCTGAAACAAAGACTTTCCAACAAATATCTCCAATTCAAACCATTTTAAAAATACCAAAATTTCTAACTAGTGCAGGCGCACCAAGTATCCCTTGACCGCGGGAACGGCTTTTCAAAAAGATTTAAATTCTGCAGAGGTGTACAACTTTACCCACAAGAAATGATCAACTCTTTGTGTAGCGCTATTAGCACACTTTCTTTGGTGTGCCACAGAGAGATCATAACATAACCGTTACATTACCTAGATTTAATAATGCACCAGCCCGGTGATGTCAAACCCCTGCTATGATGGCAGAAATAACACGCCCAAGACAAAGTAACCAAGGCAGTCTATCTCTAACATAACTGTTTCTCTCCATAGCAAGGTATACACCGTTGTGTTGGTAGGCGTTATTCCTAACACCTCAGTGAGGGCACTCATTCGAGCAAACCTATCTAGATTGCTTGCACTACTCTAGTCTTCTAATGTGCAAAGCCAAATCTAAGTAACTTAATAGGTTAAGGTCGTTTCGTACTAACACTTGTGGTTGTACGGATATTCTTGGATTTAACGTACACTACGTTCGGTTCTTAATCTGACTCGAACGATAAACTCCCTCTATCTACGTGCAAGTCCTATGCACTTCCGGCTATTGCCAATAATCACCTGCATCAAAACCATAGTTTTATTTTGAGTTTTTATACCAAAGTACTAGTAACCATCATTATTTCTCAATATTTCAAAGTTCATATGAACGGTATATCCAACTGTTCGTCCCAAATCTAAAGCATAGCTAAGCATGATCATTAAGTAATCTCATATACCCATGTTGACATTATATATTGTCTAATCTTATTTTAGGGTTGTCAAGGTTCATATTTCAATATTTATTAAGGAAGTTATGTGAGATAGGATTACAGCTAACAATACTACAATATAGCGAATTTACAGAAAATACGAGTATGCATAAATAAATTTGACAAAACAAAATAAAATTAAAACACTAGGATCAATATGATCAAAGGGGGTGCTTACCTTGCTTTGTTGGTTCAAGAATTGACTTGGGGTTGAAGTTGCCTACGATAGCTTCAGGAGCGTCGGTAGCTACATGTACATGTTGTATAACGGCAATAAGAGACCAATAATAGCATGAGGCAAAAACAAGTCAAATAATACCGAATCCAAGAATAACTTTAAATAGAAGGTTCTAGTGATAAAAAGATTTTGAATATTGATTTCTTATCATTTGAGTTCATTTGTTTGTGTCATGAATTTAGGGTTTATATTACGCAGGGTTATGCTCTTTAATAGGATTCAGATTCAAAGCATGTTATAATAGAATTATTCTTATATAGTATGATGGTCTTAACTCTAGGGGTATTATTTTTGAGATGATCCTATGGGTATTAGTGTTTATTTATGATATTGTATTCGTTTCTATTTCTAAAGTTTATGTTACAAAAGGTTAGATTTCTCTTTAGGTTTGCAAATGCAATTCACATGTACGCGCAACCATTTTTGTAACGTTAGGAGGTCTTGATCCTAGGAGTGTTTTGAAACTGATTTTACATATTTTAGTTTCTATTAGTGAAAGTTATTAACGTTTTAGTTTTTATGTACATAGATAATGAAATCTATTATGGACTTAATTTAAACTAAACTAATCATTAAATCTTTTTGCGGATTAAGATGGTTTTGACCTTAGGAATGTTTTGAAATGAGTTCTACATGATCTAACATCTATTGGTAGAAGTTATTCATATTTTAGCTTTTTGTACATGGAAAGTGTTGCTAATTAGGAATTTGACTTAAACTAAGTCCTATAGATTATTTACAAGCTGGTTTCTATTAGTATTTATTTATGAGTTTTATTTATATATTAATCATAGGTATATTTAAAGCAAGATCAATTATAAACTTGGTTTAAACTTAAACGAATATGAAATATTTTTGCAAAAATAGGGGTATTATCGTTCTAATAAGGCATAATAATTGGTTTCACCAAAATTTGAATTTATTTATACTAATTGTAACTATTTTCATAATGCATATACTGAATACTTACCCTAATTAATGTTTGATACAAACTAGGTCTAAATTCAGATTTATTTGAAGAAATGATGTCCTCATGGTCCCAAGAATATTTATAAATTTGCTTTATCCATTTTAAAGTCAATTTACAAAAATTCTTAATAGAGTATATCCTATATTCCATTAAAATTTAATTTTTAAACAAAAGACAAGAATTAAAAAAATTAAATCTTTTTTCAAAATGAGCTACTTAATTTCCCGAATATTTTTTAAAATCTTATTTCATATTTTTAGGGACTAGGGTTTATAAATTTTTAGTAGTGTCCATTTTAGGGTTCTCTAAAGTTTTAATTCAAATAATCCAATCTGAGTTCAAAAATTAAATATTTTTACATATTATGAAAAATGATGATTTTAGATGAATTTATAAATTTATTTTATTTGATTTAGACTAAGGATGCAATAGTTATGACGGTATGACTAATGGTAGGTTTGAGATATTACCCTAAAATCAGAAATACGCCTTCTTGTTTTGAAAGCGCATTTCATTTATTTGAACTGGCTCTAGGACACACCGACTGACAATGCTGGCCCACTGATCAGGGACCCAGAGCAGGGGAGGGCGTCGGGAGGCCTTGCCGGTGGCAAGAGAATGGCGGCCCTGACCAGCCAACGGCGGAGAGAGCACTAGCGGGCTGTGGTGATTTCAGCGCATGGGTTGGTGTGATTCAGGGGTAGCCAAAAGTAGCACGCCATTGAGAGCATGCGTTGGCCATGGCGGTGGTTCGCCGGAAAATTCAAGATGGGGTCTGGCCATGAAGCTTCGGGAAGGGCGTGGGGTGCTGGCGGTGAACCTTGGCTGCCCTTTTATAGGTGTGAGAGGCGGTGTAGCACAGCCATCTCATCTGGAGCCGAGGTGTGAACGGCGCACGACTTTGTGGGCGACGCAAATTTCTCGGTCACCAGGGCATGGCCGTGCTAGGAGTAGCAGGGCATGGTGGCCATCTTGTCATGGTAGTGCGGCGCTACAGATGATCCAAGTTGGCATCGCAACTTTTGCTCGCCGTGGTAGCGAAACCGAGGCAAAACTCCATCGTGGCAGCATTCGGGCAGGGCTGAGCCAGCACTGAGCTGAGGGAGAAGGCAAGCAACACTTCACTGCTAGGTGGGGTCAGCTAGATGTGGGTCCCATTGGTCAGTGTAACGCTTTCTTCTCCTTTGGACACGTGAGGTTCTTCACATTAAATGAGTAGCCATTCCATGCCTAAACTTTTTGAATTTTTTTTGAGTGATCTAGAGACATCTTTTACCCTGATTTAAAAATTTTAGCTAATGACTTGACTCGTGTAATTTTTGAAAATTCTAACAATGTGACTGTTATAATTTATCATTCTCTATTATTGATTTTTCTAAGGGTTTAAATGGAGTCTATTTTATTTGTAAATTTTTCTAGATATTTACATGGATATTTACGGGTTTTCATAAAATTTTCAAAAGATGATAAGCTCTAGAAACTTTTATTAAATTCTGACATTGAACTGGTCAGTTATTTTGTTCTTCTATTTATTATTTTTAGGACATTCCAAATGAGCTTTTCTTTCTCTAAAATTTTTTAGGTCAATTATCTAGGTGCTTAGGATGGATTAAAAAAATTTCAAAGAGTTATCTCATTCGTATATTTTTAAAAATTCATACAATCCTACTGTTCTTAGTCTCCATGCACTATTCTTGCTTTCTTATCATGGTTAAATGCACTCACATTGCTTTGAAACTTTTTAAGCAGGCTCATGAGTCATGACATGCCTTAGTGTCTGGATAAATGTTATCTAGATTTTATCCCTTTGAGGTTTGGCCTTCATTGATTAAAAGAGAGGTTTTCGATATTGTTTTGATTTTTACATCTTCATTAGATGTTGTCACATTGCTATGAAACATTTTATGTCAGTTATTTTGGTGCTTCACATGACACCATAAAAATATTAGAGGTTGATCATGTTTAGGTATTTTTAAACAATTCTAACTAGGTCCATGTTCCTTGTTTAAATAATGTTTTTGATTTTCCTAATGCATTAAATGCATTTAAACTCCTTTGAAACTTTTTTTGATCATCCTGGTGATGGGTTAGGATTTAAATAGATTTTCTCTAGATTTGATCTTTAGGTGATTTTGGTTTTCACATTTTGGAAAATAGGATATCAACCAATGTAAATGATTTTTTAAGGTTTTTAATGTTTTCAAATGTTTCTAAAATTATTTGGTAAGGTTCTAGAGTTATTCTTGGATTTAAATATATTTTCTTTGGATTTTTCTCTTATATGATTTTGGTTTCATTATTTAGAAAACTGATTTTTTTCAATCAAGAAAATTGATTTTCTTAAAGACCAAAACCCAAGAAAAATTCAGAAAAGGTGAAAATTCAAAACTAAATCATATTTCGAACTTAAAATTTTATTTTATTCATTTTTGCATTTTAAAATTTTATTTTGTCCATTTTTGGATTTTTGGAGATGTTACATTCTCACATGATCAGCTAGCACGTACAACCTCTTTGATGCGATCGATTCCTCGCAAAGCGCCAACCTAAGCAAAACTTACGATCTTGTTGGCTAGACTATACTCTCAGCTCATCTATTTGGATAGGCCGAAATTTTAGTTTAAACACATGAAACTCAATCAGGAATGATCCTGATAAACAAGACCTTAGCGATACTGTTGACTGACTTAGCAAGAAGCGCCAACCTACTCTGCTTGAATCGAAAGACCGACTGCAGCAAAGAGAATTAATTAACCTCCATAGCGTTTGCTCGGCATCTGCAGCAACCGATCGAGACGTCCGTTCCATCGATTATGGTTTCAGAGACTATCCTTTTCACTACTTGTGCGAAAGTGTTATTGGCTATTTGGCTCGTAGCAAGATCCGGACACTGAACAGGGTGCAGGAAGGCAAATGTGACCATGCAAACAGTCAATACAAACAATATGAATGTCGGTGACATCAAAGGTAAGGAGTCAGGACATTGGACTCTGAAGTCTGAATCCAGTAACCCGAGTTCAAATCTCGGTGGGACCTTTTCTTGGTACTTTAATTTTGGGTGCTAATACCATCATTTTTGTCAAGGATCGGTACCCTCGCCACGCGTAAGCGTCCCCCCGAGGTCCCGTGGCAGCTGTCCGCAGGCCCGGGGGCTCATCTCCGACCTGGGAGGTGCTCCCCCGATGTTTGGGCTCGGGGCCAGTGAGCTCGGGTATAGGCGCAAGGGCAGGCACCGTCCACCTCGACCTCGACCTCGACACCTCGACCTCAACACCCCCACGACCTTCAGGGAAAAAAGGCATCTGTGACGTTTTATTTATCTCATATAAATAACTCTCCCCTGCGTGGGAATTAGCGTTCTACCTGCCCCTACGTGAGAACTAGGGCTCAACAGCTCCTGTTAGGCTCCCAACGGCTATTGACGCCCCTCGTTAGCACCCATCAAATTGCCACGGGCTCCCGACGTCAGCCTCGAGACCAAGCAGCAAGGCTCCCGGAGGGCTACAAAAGCAATGGATCGCCCCGACCAAAAAAGGGGCGACACAACACGAGACGACCAGAAGACACACGCAGAACGCGCAACACCCGCCAAGGAGAACGACAGAGCGCCCCCTAGCTAGGGCCCTGTTTTTGTATTCTCCCACAAAACCATATACACACCTTTCGCCTTAGGGCAAGACTGGAGTAGAGCTATTACCCAACCCCGGAGGCTCAAACCAGTATAAACCTTGTGTCTGGTGTCTCTTCCTCGACAATCTCCCCGCGATGCTAGGCGCCTTCGAACGAGCACAACCTCGGGCCCCGCTCCCGAACGATCTTCTCGCATCCCCCTCTTTTCTGCGATCGACGGTCCCGATCGTCGACAGCTGGCGCCCATCGTGGGGCCCGAGTTTCGCTCGTTCAAGAGTTCTCTGCTCCAGCATCGCCGGCACCTTCGGCTTCGACGACGACATGTCACGATCAGCAAAGCTGGACTCGGTCGACGGTCCCGAGTGTGAAGGCTCCACCTCCATGTTCTCGCCTTCGCCGCCGCCCCGCGAACGCCTGGCCTTCATGGCCGGCAGCCGCGAGGCGAGCGCGGGGACGAGCGATGGTGGCCTAGAAGCCCCGGAGGAGGCGCGTCGATAGGTTCAGGTTGCCATCAACCAGGCCATCACCGCCCTCCGACAGGAAGAGCGTGAAGGGCTCCGCACCTCGTCCGGGCACCGCGGCCCTACTCGCCTAGACGATCTCGGCCGGGAACATCTGCGGGCCATCGCCCGGGTCATGGCTGACCCTACCCGGGTGGGGTCAGCTTTCTTTCGCCGGTCCCTTATTAAGGAGCTTGGCAGGACGATCGATGAGGTCATGCCCTCACAACAGCCCCGAGCCCCGCTCCTTGAAAAGCGACGGCAGTTCGTCGCACGGCCACGCCGCTCTCGCCGGTCGACTCCATATCCGCGGGTCCGGAGCCCGCCACGGCCGTCCCCTCCTCACCGGGACCCGGGCCCGATCGTGGACGTCCCCGCGGTCAGCAGAGCAGCAGCAGCACTCGCTCGAGTAGCGACGCTTCTGGAGGCCTGTCTCCGGACATTCCGCCCAGGCGTCAGAGGGTTCGCGATCGGCACCATCCTGACGACGTCCCCCTTAACCGCCAAGACCATCGCGGGGTGCGCCGTCGGCTCGAGTTCGATCACCTCGCCAATGATGACTCCGACCATAGCAGCGGAAACAGCGCTGCCCCAACATACGGCTGCCCAGCGTACTCCGTCGGCCTTCGTCGGGTACGCTGGCCGGCTCGGTTCAAGCCCACCGTGATGGAGCGGTTTGACGGGACCAAGAACCCCGACGAGTTTCTCTCGATCTACTCCACCGCGATCCTGACGGTCGGCGGGGACGAGGCTGTAATGGCCAACTACCTCCCTACCGTCCTGGACGGCACCGCTCGTACCTTGCTCTTCAACCAGGCTCTCGGCGCCTTCCGATCATGGCGCCAGGTGCGGAGCGCCCTCTGGTCAAACTTTCAGAGCTTCTACGAGCGCTCTGGACGAGAAAGGGACCTGGATCGCATCATCCAGGGCAAGGGTGAACCTCTTCGTGACTACGTTCGCCGATTCACCTGCGCAAGAAATTCGATCCCGAACGTCACCGACGAGGCCGTCATCAAGGCCTTCAAATTCGGCGTCCGGGACAGGCGCCTCACCGAGGACCTGGAAATCACCGCCAACCTCAATGTCCACAGATTGTTCCGGATGGTGGAGCGTTACGCGAACGCAGACGACGCCGTCCATTGGAAATGCGACTACGACCAGGGCAAGCTCAGCCACAACCCTGGCGAGGCCGGGCCCTCTGGTGCCAAGGACACTGGCCCAGACCCACGCAGCAAGAAGCGAGGGCAAGGTCGCCGCGATGGCGGTGGTCAGTTGCGCGTGGTCACCGCCGCGGACGTAGGCCGCGAGGTGTTGGAGGTGCGACGACCCGACCGCAATGAGCCTCGCCCCAGCGCGGTCAACTGCAACATCCGCAAGCACAACGTCAACCCCAACAAGGGCAGCGTCGCGCCGCGCCACAGCAAGGATAGCAACGGGGCGTCGCCCGACCTAACGCTAACGAAGCCTGGCTCGGATACGACCTAGACAATTTCTGCCTGTTCCATAGGGCCCACGGCCACGACCTGCGGAGCTGCAGAATGTGGCAGTTCAAGATGGACGCCTTCTACGACGGGCATGGAGAGATGCCCACGCTCCCGAAAGGGTATGAGCTGCCCGACGGGGATGGTGTCCGCGAGGGCCCAGAGGGCCCCGACCTGCAATTCCAGCAGGGCGATCGCCGCGTCAACATGATCTTCGGTGGTTCGTCCGCATACCAATCTCGGCGCAAGCTCAAAAGTGCCGCGCGCACCGTGTATCAAGCTTCGGCCGGGAAGCTCGACGATTAGCCTTGTAAATGGGCTGGTATTCCGATCATTTTCTCCCAGGACGATGCTCCCCCTGGGAATGTCCAAAGACCTTAAGATCGCCCTGGTCGTGGCCCCGACCATGAGCAACACCGTGGTCGGAAGGGTTATGGTTGATGGAGGGAGATCCCTCAACCTGCTCTTGGCTAGCACGCTGGACCGGATGTAGATCCCCTGGTCCAAGATCAGGAGCATAGCGGTCCCCTTCTTCGGCATCGTACCGGGAAGCTCGACCACTCCGCTCGGGCAGGTGTCCTGCCCGTCACCTTCGGCGACTCGGCGAACTTCCGCACTGAGCTGATCACCTTCAAAGTGGTGGGCGGAGATCTCCCCTACAACGCCATCCTCAGGCGGTCGGCTTTGATCAAATTCATGGCGGCGAACCATTACGGCCACCGCTGCATGAAGCTCCCTGGGCCCCAGGGCGTCATAACTGTCCGTGGCGACCTCAAAGTGGCGCACTACTGTGAGGAGAAAGCCCTGGCGATTGCGGGCATACTCCCCCACCGGGGCCCCGAGGTAATGCCAAAGGATGCCTATCGAAAGGCGGTGATCCAACCCGGTGGCCCGACCAAGGCCATCCAGCTCGAAAAAGGCGACTCGGACAAGCGCGTCCACCTCGCCGCCCAGCTCAACCCAAAATAGGAGCTCGAGATCGTCGCCTTCCTCCGCGCCAATAAGAGCATATTCGCGTGGGAACCGGCAGACATGCCAGGGGTCCCGAGGGAGGTGATCGAGCACAAATTGCAAACAAGGCCCGGCTGTAGGCCCGTACGCCAGAAGCTATGGCGTTTTCCCCCCGAGAAGGTGGCAATAATTAGGGAACATCTCTACCAGCTCCTGAAGGCCCGCTTCATTCGTGAAATTAACTACTTCGAGTGGCTGGCCAACCCGGTGATTGTGCAAAAGAAAGGCGGGAAATGGAGGATGTGTGTCGACCACACGGGTTTGAATTCGGCGTGCCCAAAGGATAATTTTCCTCTTCCGCGCATAGACCAGATCGTGGACTCCACCGCCAACACCAAGATGCTAAGTTTCCTCGACGCCTACTCCGGCTACCATCAGATCAAGCTCACGACAGGCGACGAGGACAAGACGGCCTTCATCACGCCATTCGAAACATTTTGCTTCACCACCATGTTGTTCGGCCTCCGTAACGCCGGAGCGACGTTCCAGCGGCTGATGTCCCAGACCTTCGACCTCCAGATCGGACGGAATCTCGAGGTCTATGTCAATGACATCATCGTTAAGAGCTCTTCTGAAGCCGACCACGTCGATGACCTCGCGGAGACCTTCGCTAACCTGAACAGGCATGGAATCAAGCTCAACCCAGAGAAGTGCATCTTCGGTGTGACCTCGGGAAAGGTGCTCGGCTACATGATCGAGGGCTCCGGAGTGGGCCCAAACCCGGAGAAGATCGAGGCGATCGAGAGGATGGCCGCCCCGACGTCAACAAAACAGGTTCAATGCCTTGCCGGTCACGTGGCCGCCCTCAGTCGGTTCATCTCAAGGCTCGGGGAGCGCGGGTTGCCATTCTTCAAGGCCCTGCGCCAACATTGGGGTTTTGAATGGACCCCGGAAGCCCAGCGGTCCTTCGACTAGCTGAAATCGTATCTCTCGAGCCGACCGCTGCTCACGACCTCGCAATGGACGAGGCGCCGCTTTTACTCTACGGCCACGGCGCGGGCCGTCGATCGCCGTCTGGTGGCGAATGGGATGGTCGGCAGCAGCCGATCTACTACGTCAGCGAAGTGCTTCACGGACTGAAGGAGCGTTACCCCCAGGTCCAGAAGCTACTCTATGTTCTCTTCATGGCCTCGCGCAAGCTCTGGCATTACTTTTAGGTGCACGCTGTGGTCGTGCCGAGCGGGTTCCCACTCGGCGAGATCCTAAAAAACCCAGAAGCAAGGGGCCGTGTCGCCAAATGGGCCATGGAGTTAGCCGAATTCGATATTCGGTTTGTGGTGCGCTCCATCATCAAGTCGCAGGCGCTCGCTGACTTCGTGGTCGAGCAAATGACGGAGCCTGCCCCTGAACCTAAGGCCGAGGAAGAAGGTCCCTAGACCATGTTCTTCAACGGCTCAAGGTCGTTTAAGCGCTCGGGGGCTGGCATCCTCATTATCACCCCTCAGGGAGATCATCTGAAGTATGTAATTCGCTTCGGCTTTCCCGCGACCAACAATGTCGCGGAGTACGAGGCCCTCTTGGCTGGCCTTCGGGCATGCAAATCACTGGGCATGCGCCGGCTGGTTGTGAGGGGAGATTCTCAACTCGTCGTCAACCAGTACAACAAAGACTACCAATGCTTAGAGCCATCAATGGCTAAGTACCTCGCCGAGGTACGCAAGATGGAGAAATGGTTCAAGAACCTTGAGATCGGGTATGTTCCCAGGAAGGACAACTCTAGCGCTGATCTCCTGTCCAAGCTCGGGTCGTCCGACGACGAGATCCCGTCGGACGTTATCCTCGAGACCCTGCCGACCCCGACTGTCGTCGACCTGGAGGCTTCGGTGGCCCTCCTCGAGAGTGTTCCCTCGTGGATGGACCCGTTTGTCAAGTTCCTCATCCTTGGCGAGCTCCCGCTTGACCCGACCGCAATGCCGTTGTACGCGAGCTCGCTCCCCTCGCCCTTCTTCAAATAGAACCACCTTTCCGTCCACGGCCCGAGGGAGTCTCGGGTCGGGACTTGAAGAAAGGTGCAAGGGAGCCCGGTCCGCAATCGGAAGTAAAGCACCCAACGACGGGGTCCTTCGAGATACAGAACAGGGAATAAAAACGAAAGAAAAGAGAGGGAGTGGGAAGGATCCCTAAGAATCCTTCGCAGAGATGGGAAAAGATGGAAAGGAGGATAGAATTAGGAACCAGGTTGACAAGCTCGATCTCGCATTGCGCGAGAACGACTGCCATGAAGTCGCTCTCCGGGGTCCGCAGCCCGAAGAGCGTGTACTGCTCCATACACACGACCTCGTCCTCCTGGGGACGCGGCTCGACCTCCCCGGCTACCGGAAGCTGCCAGGTCGTTGGATCCAGGAGCCCCAGTGCCTCGAGCTCTTTCATCCTCTCCGTGGTCAAGGTGCTTTTCCCAAACTTGGCCATGGCGCTCAGAGAGATCAAGGCGAGTCGGGATGTCGAAAGGACAACAAGCAGAGGCTAAAGCGCAGCGCAAGAGTGAAGAACTTCAGAGGTATGCGGCTTCGAGCTTTTAAAGAGGCCCGATCTTTGACAGTTAGCACCAGTTACTCCTCAAAAGGTGCGCTAGGACTTTAGGGCAGGGAGCGTGAAGCGCCACGGTCGCGTCTCCTTGAACCTCCCCCGGAGACCCGAGGCATCGCGTCCCGTGTCCGCCGCCCTCCCTGTCAGAACACGAGGCGTTACAGACTGCCTCCTCGAATCCCCTGCGGGGAACCGAGGCGACGAAGACCAGGCATCCCCCAAGCACGATTTCCAAATTCAATGCTGCAAAGGCGAAAGGGCATGTTTGGGCGACCACGACAAAGGCCCTTGGAGGGTTCCGGCACGCAAGGTTGGCCTCGGGGGCTGTCGAGCTCGACCAAGGAGCCGATCTCTTCTTGAAGAATAATCAGACTCAAGAGCGCCCCGTACTTTAGGGCTGTCCCTTGAGCCTCGGGGGCTTGCTGTTAGGGATCAGTATCCTCGCCACACGTAAGCGTCCCCCGAGGCCCCGTGGCAGCTGTTCGTGGGTCCGGGGGCTCATCTCCGACCTGGGAGGTGCTCCCCCGATGTTTGGGCTTGGGACCAGCTAGCTCGGGCACAAGCGCAAGGGCATGCACCGTCCACCTCGACCTCGACCTCAACACCCCCACGACCTTCAGGGAAAAAGGCATCTGTGACATTTTATTTATCTCATGTAAAAAACTCTCCCTTGCGTGGGAATCAGCGTTCTACCAGCCCCTGCGTGAGAACTAGGGCTCAACAGCTCCCGTCAAGCTCTCAACAGCTCCTGTCAAGCTCTCAACAGCTCCCGTCAGGCTCCCAACGGCTATTGACGCCCCTCGTAAGCACCCATCAAATCGCCACGGGCTTCCGACGTCAGCCTCAGGACCAAGCAGCAAGGCTCCCGGAGGGCTACAAAAGCAACGGATCGCCCTGACCAAAAAAAGGGGCGACACAACACGAGACGACCAGAAGACACACGCAGAACGCGCAACACCCGCCAAGGAGAATGACAGAGCGCCCCCTTGCTCGGGCCCTATTTTTGTATTCTCCCACAAAACCATATACACACCTTTCGCCTCAGGGCAAGATTGGAGTAGAGCTATTACCCAACCCCGAGGGCTCGAACCAGTATAAACCTCGTGCCTGGTGTCTCTTCCTCGACGATCTCCCCGCGACGCTAGGCGCCTCCGAACGAGCACGACCTCGGGCTCCGCTCCCGAACGATCTTCTCGCATCCCTCTCTTTTCTGCGGTCGACAGTCTCGATCGTCGACAGTTTTGAATATAATGCCCGCATAGAATATATTTCTTTCGAAGGAACTGGGAAGTGCCAATTGTACTTGAGTGGTTAGGCTCCTCCGACCATATGCCATTCGGTGATGAGCAGAGCTTGCATGCAGTACTCTTACTCTCTTGTAGGGGTGAAAATAGGACAGATAGTTCCCGTTTGATCCGGAACTGAATCCGGGGAGTAAATCGGATATCGGGTCGGATTCGGATCCAGATCCGAATAGTTAAAAACGGATATCGGATCGGATTCGGAGTGTACACTATCTGAAAAATGTGGGTCGGGAACCGGATATCGGGTAATTACGTAATTTGGATATCCGGATTTGGCATCTCTGGACGATCCCAAGGCGTAAGGCCACCAACCCCCAACTCTGGATGTCCCCATTCGGGCCATTCCCCAAGCCGCGTCCCACACTCCCACTCCCGACGCCCCAGGCTTGGATCTAGATCTGGATCTCCTCCCGTCCCCTAGCCCCGGCGGCCACGATCTCCCTGGCTAGTGCTCCCCCCGGCTGATGCTCCCCCTTCCCCGTGCCCCGACGGCATCTCCCTCCCCCGACCAGCGCCTCCCTCCCTTTTGGCCCATCCCCCAGTGGCCACGATCGCCCTAATCCCCTAACTCCCTCAGCCGGCGCTCCCCTAGTGGCGATGTCATCATCCCCAGCATCCAGGCCCACAACGGCGGTAAGAACTAGGGCTAGGGTTTGGTAGCGCTCCCAACAGGGGCAAGTTCATGGGGGTGGAAAGATTATTTTTATGGCATATACCTATGTGTTGCTGTTTATGTGTCACGTAATTCGTAATGTCTGATGTGCGATTGGGGAGTAGTGTTGATGTGCCCTCCATATGAATATGCTTTTGATGCGCGCTTACGCTGTGAATTGTGCTTTATTTATGATGAACTTATTGGTCGCATGTTTGGCGATGTCGCGAAATTTTAGGAGTCTACTACGATCATGATGTTTGTAGCAGTCAATGGTGATTGTTACTCCCTCTGTCCAAGTTTATAAGGCGTTTTGCATCCCAATTTTAGGTATGTTGACACGGCTTTGCTGATGTGCTTGAAGGAGTAACTGGTTAACACGTTGGAAATGTTGTGCTTGTAGTGGTCTCTTGTTTGCTTATCTGTGGGTCAATGGTTCTGCAAGGGCTAATGGGTTTGATAGCATGTATATAGTCTTTATGTGCATCCGTTGATGGCCAATTTGTTTTGTTAAATGATAGCAACATTTATCAGTTAAGGGTATGGGTGTTCTTCTGCATTGTGGTGCTTGAATCTTTGGTGGTACTGATATAAGCACTGCCAAGTGCCAACCCTTCCTATTCATTACTTTCTTGAGCATATTTGTGGATAACACTTAAATCATTTGATTGTCCAAACCAGTGATGGTTATGAATGTACAATGTGTTATGTAGTATTCCTTGGTTTTAATCAGACAAGGCTATCTGATGTTGTTGGTTTTTTTAAAAAACAAGACATCAAACTACTAGTAGTCTTAAATAATTGTTGCTCACTCAAGTTCTGATATGTGGATAGCCAGCCTACCAAAGAAAATTACTGTTCAGTTTTCATGTAGAGCAGCTTTTTTTTTTTCTAATGTTGGTGTGGCTAATACAATTGTATTTTGATGCTGACTTTGCTATAGTCGCACCATCTTGTGAATTGCAGTAGATACACTTACACTTATACTACTAATTGATCTAATTTCAATGATTTATTTCTGTACTAGGAAGAGCATGGCATCTGCATCAAGTGCTAATGCAAGTATAAGTGTAAGTGTATCATCGACAACACCAAGTCAAGCTGTTCCAAGCATGGGTAGTGGGCCTAGTGGCATAGGAGATACAAACCCTGCTGCTATTGTGCAAGTGGAAGGAACAGATGATGAGCCTCAAGTAAAGAGACAGAAGAAGAGTATATCACGTGTCTGGGATCACTACACCAAGTATTCTGTAACAACTATGGAGGAAGGCAAACATATTGTTCAACAGTGGGGCAAATGCAACCATTGTGTTTACAAAGCTAGACGCGAGAGTGCCAATGGTACAAAAGTCTTCTGGAAATATTTGAAGAACAAACATAACTTGAAGCCAGGCTAATAGCAGCTCAAACTAGAAAAGAATCATGAGGATGGTTCAAGTGTGGTTGAGCCTTACAGGTATGACCAAGAAGTCAACTTGAGGAAATTTTATTTGGCCATAATCATACATGAGTATCCTTTCAATATTGTTGAGCATGAATATTTTGTTGAGTTCATCAAATCTCTGCGTCCCAACTTTCCAATGAAGAGTCGTGTCACTGTTAGGAAGGAACTAATGGATATCTTTATAGAAGAAAATAATAAATTACTTGAATGTTTTAAATCTGTTCAGTGCCGCTTTAGCACAACTATGGACATGTGGACATCAAATCAGAATAAAGGATATATGTGTGCCACTATTCATTGGATTGATGACAATTGGTGTATTCAGAAAAGAATTATTAGTTTCATGCATGTAGGAGGTTGGCACAAGGGTGCTAAGTTGTCTGAATCATTTACTGCTAGCATTATGAGATCGTATATTGTAAAGAAACTATTTTCTCTAACTTTGAACAATGCACCATCAAATGAAGTGTGTGTTAAAGATGTAATTGTTGAACTGAAAACACAAAGTCCCCTAATATGTGATGGGATGTTCTTCCATGCGAGATGTGGTAATCACATATTAAATCTTGTTGCTAGAGATGGCCTGCAAGAAATTGCATCTGTAGTTCATCATATTCGATCATTCGTAGTAGCTGTAAAGGGCTCTCCATTGCAGTGGGAGGAGTTCCAGAAATGTGCATCTCAATGTCAGTTGGATACAAAGAGGGGTGTCTCATTAGATGTTGAAACGAGGTGGAATTCCACTTATCTTATGTTGTGCGATGCTCTATATTATAGGAAAGCTTTTGAGTGGTTTGTGTGCATCGAACATCGTAGATATGAGAATATAGCTCCATCAGTTGCTGAATTGGAAAAGGCATTGACACTTTGTAAGTGCTTAAAGAAATTTCATGATGTCACTGAGCTATTCTCTGTTACTTTATATCCAACGGCAAATATGATTTATCCAATCAGAAATTTGATATTTTATCATGGTGGAAAAATCAGCAAGATGTATATCCAATTCTATCACAAGTTACTCGTGACGTGTTGGCTATGCAAGTGTCAACTGTTGCTTCTGAATCTATGTTCAGTGCTGGTGGCCATGTCATTGATCTATTTCGTAGCTGCTTAGAACCTGAGATTGTAGAGGCACTGATTTGTACCAAGGATTGAGGTAAAAGAATCTAGAAAAGGTGATAGATTACATTGTTTCTCGGTCTGTAATATAATTGTGTAAGAAAGTCTATTATTTACTGATGTATATTTCTTTAAAATTTTTAGATTCTGGTAATAAGGTTGCATCTATAATCAATGATCTTGAGGTTGTGGAAACCATTATTGCTAATACTTCTATTGTGGTATGGCACTCCTTTCTGCTTTAGTTAACATTTGCTTCTAACTTATATGCTTATTTACTGTTTGGCTTAACAAAATTGTAGGATGAAGAAGAAATAGCTAATGATGAGGATTGAGGATGAGTCTAGGTAATTGGTTCTCAAACATTTCCTTTTGCCATTTTGAATGACAAAGCAAGTCACAGAACTTGAGTTCACAGAACCTCCATGCTGTGTCAGAATGGTGATGCTGAGTTGCCTTTTTCCCATAGTGCAGAAGCTTGAACACTTGCATTTGCAATTGCTCCATGTAACGAATGTAATGTTGGTGTGATCCTATGGTAATCGATAAACTGCACCTTTTTGGAGTACAATGTACTAGTCACATGGAGTATGGAGAACTAGTTTCTGCTGAACCTGTCATGCCCAATTTTTGCTATGATCGGCAGAGCTCGTCATAAAATTCTGAATTCACTTCATCAGGTTTATATAGTGTGCAGTCTATATGCAGTTATTAATTTTTGGGAGTCATGCCAGTTTATATTCCTGCTGTATGGAAAATTGTTGTTCCTCCTAGAATACATATTGTAATTCCAACATTTTCCATTTCTCATGAAACAAATTTTGATCTGATCATCAACCTCAGAAGATCTAAAAGCATGGCTAAGCATGAATAATTATGAAATCGAATATACCCATGATGACATTAAATAATTGTCAAAGCTCATTCTATGGTTATCAAGGTACACATATTCATACTTATCAAGGAAGTTTCATGAGACAACAGGTATAACTACCAGTACCACAAAATAGCGAAATTACAGAAAGTAAACACATGCATGAAACATTTTAATAAACACAATGCAAATTAAATACTGGGATCAAGATGATCAAAGGGGGTGCTTGCCTTGCTTATTTATTTCTTACGACGAAGACGAAGTCACGGCTGACTGAAGCAGCGACGGAGGTAGCGACGTCGAATTCTACACGTCGTTCAATCGGAAATATAGCAAATATTCAACTTTAATAGGGGCAAAAAGAAAACAGACAGAAAACTAAATAAAGATTCACTGTCGAAAACAGGAACGCTTTAGGGTTGAATTATGATTTTGAGATCTCAGGATTTAGGTAAATACACATTCAGATTGTTAATGGCTTTTATGACAAACAAAACATGGTTTATTTTATAAATTATCTATTCTTGATTTACGAATTCCAGAGGTTAAAATTATGAATTCTTGTATTTATAATTTTGAATTATAGATGCTAAAATGATTTAGATTAATAGAAGTAAAACACAAATTAAAGAGTTATGCGAATAACACTTAATTCCTTAAGTGATTTTGCATAAAAAGCGATTTGAACAAGTTAAATCTGTTAAGCTAGGTTACAGGACTTATTTATGATTTTTAAGAAGGTTCTGGTGATACAAATATATTAGCTACAAATTTCTTCATTATTACAAGGTTTACTTATTCATATTATGAAGCTCATTAAACATAATATTTAGGGTTATTTAACTAACATGATTTATGTGGAAAGCATGATGAAATATAATTATTTCTTCGAAACTGAATAGAATATACTTTGAAGAACATTCCTAAGCTAATTTCATACATCTTAATGTTTAGACGAGACATTAAATTCATTGTTGAAAAAGCTTATACGATATTAAAGGTTTACAAGGACCATAAAACTTATGGGTATTCAACTAGCAGGATTTAGTTGAAAAGCAAGTTGTAAATAAAATATTTTTCTTGATTATGGTAGACCATATCCTAAATATCATTTCTAAACTGATCTTCATAATATTTGCATTTAGACGAGGTATTCCACGGGTTGTTGAAAAAGCTTGAGTGTTTCTATTACTACCCGACACAGGTTCAGTTTTTGGTATAAGATTGCAACTACACCCTATAAGATATTCTATCCATTTTTCAGGCATTAATAGGGTATGATACTAAGAGTGTTTTGAAACTGGTTTCTCGATATTTGGTTGTTATCCAAAACGTTTTCTATATAAGTGCTCATTAGGGTCTAATATGGACTTAGTTCAAATTAGCACAATCATAAGATATTTTTGCATAATCAGCAAGGGTATTATATTTCAGGTTACCAGGAATTGGTTTCGTCAAATTTGATGTTTATTTGTGAAAGTTATAACTATTCAAATTATGCAAGTATTAAAGCTTCGACTACTAAACATTTATTGTTTTATATGATAAACCTTAAACATTATTATACATCTGGAATCCTTGTGATGCTAGGAGTATAACAAAACTGGTTTGGTGATTATTTGAATTCATTTGATCCATACTTTAACTATTTGATTTCCTATGCATTTTACACTTAGGTTATTTCATATTTCTCAAGAGAACTCAAATCAAGTTCACTTCTTAATTATTTTGGCAAATTCAGGTATTCTACTGTCACACTAATATTTAGAAATCAATTTTACTTATTTCATACTTCTTTTATTCAAGTTATGCTTATTTGAATTTCCAATGCATTGAATACAATCTTCAATAGAAAGTAGTTTAAACTTAAATGAAATTTAAATATTTTTATATATTTGAACTTCTGGAAGCATAAGGATTTCACTAAAATTAGTTCCATTCAGTTCCAAGATTGTTTGCAGAAATTTTATATAAAGCATATCTTTAGCTCCTTTCTTTCAAATTTGAATTTCAAATTTACCCATTGAACATTTTCAAAAAATTATTGCATATTCTGAAAATACTTGATTTTACACGAATATAGGAATTTATCTCATTCAACTTGGAGTTATAATGCAAAATCTATAAGCATTTGAATTATTTCGGTTTCTGAAAATAACCCTAAATTACAAAATCCGTTTTCTCTGCTGGAAAACGGTTTTCGCCATATACAGCTCAACAGATTTGGCCCACGGACAGCGTGATGCAGGCCCATCGGTCGGCAGCACAGAATAGGGCCTTCGGTTTCCGGCTCGCCGGCGACGAATCGTCTCCGGACCGGCGGAATGGGTGGCACCTAAAGCTTCAGTGGGTCATGGCGAACCTAATGGTGATACTCGTTCGCTGGGAGGTGGCCGGAAAGTAGGTCGCCACCAGGCGGCCATGGTGACGGCGGCGGAGGTGAGACGCGCCGACGAGGCGAGCTAATCTAGGTCCAGCGCAAGGTGTCGTGAGTATCAGGGTGACAAGGGGATCTCATTTTACCTGATGGTCGCCTCGCTCTTTGCCCGATGAGGTCTGCCACCGAAGACCAGGCGGCGGAAATGGCGGGGCTTGGCCGGGAGCAAGAACAACAGGTCCCAAGCTCTGATGGGTGGCTAAATTAGCTTCAAGGTGTTATGAAGATCACGTTTTGCTGGTTAATGAAGTCGGGGAGTGACCGAAATGGCCTGCCACCGCGTGCCGGTCATTGAGAAGAAGGCGAGTGTGGTGGTGATGCTACAAGTGATGGAGGCTGCAATAAAGTCATAGAATGGGCTTAGGGGTTTACTAGAACAGGCTATGCACAAAGAATTTTGGAAGTCTCTCACCGTGAAGCCGAAATCAAGTTTTCCCCCGTTTGAGCTCTTTGCGGCAAAAATTGGAGAATGAACGGCTTCAGTTTCTAAGAATCCACACAGAGACTGGCTAATCAAAGAAGGTTCCCAAAGCGATGCTTGTCTGGTATTTATAGGCGACACTGGATAGCAAACACAGGGTTTGAACGGGAGGAGAAGGTTGCGGCTTGGTTTGGCGCTTACGCGATGAAGTGGCGCAGCGACTCTCGCCGGCAAGGAGGCAACGTGAGGCTGACAGGGTATGGTGCAGGATAACCAAGGACGAGCCGTGGCAGTGATCGAGCGGGGCGGCGCAGCGAATGCACTGAACCAGCGGAGCAGGCACGAGAGCTTGGTCGGCAGAGACAGGCGCACGCGAGAAGAGAGGGAGAGGGGGAAAACAGCGTTGACATGTGGGACCGGGACCACCAGGCAGCGACTGAGAGCTTTTTTCGTTGCTTCCAGCGAACGCCCGAAGCACAGTGAATGGGCCCACACGTCGGTGAGAGAAATTGAGGCAAAGAGATAAGCTTCACCCGACCGCTCTGTTTTTGCATTAAAACTGATATCAAATCAAGTTGAAAAATTTCTAAACTTTTTTACTGAGGTCTCCTGGTAGTTTTAATCCTTCAGTAAAATTCTCGGACTAAAATATATTGTAATTAATTAATTAAAATTCTGACACTGTGCATCAGCCAAAATTTCTATTTCGGGTTCTTATTTATTTAAGGGTTCAAATTGTATTATTTATTTTTCAAACTTTTATGAAGAGTTATATTTAGGTCAAGGATGTCTCTATAAAAATTTCAAGTCAAAAAAATTGGGTAATTATTTTATAAAAATTCTGACATCATAATTTTCAGATTTTTGAAGCCTCTGTTGTTGAATTTTTTTTAGAAGGTCTAAATGACATAATAAATTCCTGAAATTTTTACCAAAGATAAATTATACTCTGAGGGTGGTATGGTAATTTTTATGGCTCCAGATAAGTCTCGAGTATTTTACATTAATTTTGAATTACACTGTTTCTAGTCAAAAGAGATGTCAGTCATTTACTTTATTTATTTTTGTGTGCATAAAATTTTTACTTGTTGATTTTACTGACTTACCGGCATGGATAGGGTTCCATGGTAAATTTTCCAAAATTTTACTTTTACCTTTTTATCTTTTTACCATTATCCATTCTTAAATTCCATTTGTTTGATTTTTCATTCAATAGAAAAATCCAGAAAAATCCAAATAAATTCCAATAATACCAGGAAAATAAGAAATAATTATATTAAAATTCAAAATAATTAATTTACTATTATTGTATATTTCGGGATGTTACAATTTTTAAAAGAAATTTTAATGCCAATGCATGCCCTACTATGATCACAATTTGAGCCATGGTTTTTAAGCATTTTTAAGCTACTAATCAATGGTCCCTGTTATTAGCATTTTTAAGCTACTAATCAATGGTCCCTCTTATTAGTGCATGAAATTATTTTTTATAAGCATGTAAAATATTCTCTCTCAAACGAAAGATAAACGACTAGATGTTCTTTTGGATCACCACTGAAAGTATTCATTTCTTGTGACTACTGAAATGGAACAACTCAGAAAAAAACAATTTGTTAGAATGGCTGGCATAATAGGCATAAGATGCTCTTATGTAACAACCCATGTTTTGCTTTTTCTGAAAAACAAAATTATTTATGTGTTACACATATTCAAATTTCTCTATGTAGACATGATGGAACGTTGGTGTGCATTTGTGTGCTGAAGTGGCTCTGATGCCCAAGAGGAGGGTGAATTGGGATTCTTATCGCTAATGACCAAATTAAAAACTTAACCTTTCCTAGCCCAACCTATATGCCTATGGTTTCTAGTGTAGCCAAACAACTCCTACATAAGTCTAATGAAATTTTGAACCTAAGTTTCAATCCTACATAAGTCTATTATCTAGGAATTGAAGACATGGAAGTAAATATAGAAACGTAAAAGAGACAAGAAACACAACCAAGTTTTTACCGATATCTCAGAGATTCAAAAATCTCCCTTACTCCTCATTGGAGCACTCTTGCAAGAGTATTGCTCTGACCTAAAACCGCGCAAGGAATCAAGCCATCCACTCATGGTAATCATCCTCTGCTCTGGATAGGTAGACTATGAACCTTTACAAACCTCTCGGTGCCTTTCGACGAGCTTCTCTTTAGGTCACCGAGAACCATGCCTACGAGTCTTCTAGGAGATGCCGATCTCCAAAGATAACAAGCCTAGACCATCACTTAAACCTAGAAATATCAAGCAACTAGAGTGATACTTACTAAAGGACTATGTTACCTCTCAAATATCTCAAAATATGCTCTTTGGATGCCTTTGAGTGCTCTTGATCTTCCGTTGGTATGAGATAAACTTGTAGAGTGGCCAAGGCACCTAACAAAGACGTATATGCTAAGTATTTATGGCCCACTTGAAGAAACTAGCTGTTACTCTCACTTTTTTGAGAAATCAGCACCTTCTGGATCATCCTAGAGCTTGAAGTCCAATGGTTGAAAACTAGCCATTACATGCCTAAAGTATCATCCGATAGCTTTCGAATCATCCTTATATCCGGATGATCCTTTCCATCCAGATCATTTAGAATGTATAAAAATTTCAGTCCATACCGAAAACTAACTCTCTGTCTCTGGCCCTGCTTAGGGGGCTTAAAGCCAGCTTCAGCTTTCGAAAAGTTGGTAAACCCTCAAACAGCTCAACTTTTAAGTGGATTTTGGTATAAGCTAGAAGCCATATATAACTAGCAAAAGCCAAAAACTGAAAAACTAGGCAGGACCTGCTTTTGCAGCTTATTGCTGAGGGAAATTAGCTGTTTGTCAAACGGCCACTTATAAAAAGCTATGGCTACTTTTTAGCCCAGGAAGCCAAAAAGCAGCTTTTCAGAGAAGATACAACTCCCCCAAATAGGCCCTTAATGATATGTCTTGTTACACCATTCGACGTTTACATGGGCTTGGTACTTCTTGAGGAGGCGAAGGTTACGAGGAACCACATATGTATTATCGAGCCTTATCCCCTGTTTAACAACAAAGCTACCATTGTCACAACGTCGATAAAGAGGATATCCATCACGGTCAATCGATGTCTCCGATCGTAAAGGCTTAGGATATCGCTTCGAACAACGGCCATCTTTCATACACGGGCATTTAGGATTAAGATCACCACATGACCCATGAATCATGCAAGGGCGTATCCCAAAGGATCAGTAGTTATGTCAGGTAATTCGGCCGAGATGAAAGAATCAATGAAAGAAGGTGAAGGGTCTCGATCGTGCATCGCTAACTAGACAAGCTCATGGGCATAAGGGAGCCCTCTTTTTTGGAACTCGACGGTGTAGACAGCTGCGCAGGAAATAACAGTGCGATCAGAAACCACAAAGCGGGAAAAAAGCATGAAGAGAGTTGGAAAAGAATAAATGAAACCCATATCTACCTGCACGAGTAGGCCCGAACGTCGTGCCATCTTTAATGTCACCAATGAATTCCTGGAGCTTCATGTGGTAGACACGTGTGATCATGTCTGGTCTATCATGGGTTTTTTGGCTGGGCTCAAATCAGAGCGCGCAAGCTATCTCTGGCCACTTGGCATCGCATGTGAATGTCGTGAACAGTTGCGGAGGACCATAGGCTCGACAGATTGCGATAGAATCATGATAATTCTGTATCATATACCTCTTACCACCAGTAAAGCTGGCCGGCAAGAGTGTCTTGATGCCGACATCTCTACCTGAACTGTTTCCTCTGCCAATAGCGTTTGAAATGACTTGGTAAGTTTCAGACCTCAATCTATCCTGATTGTAGAAATGAAAGGATAGCCGACTTGCCTCGATACAAGAGTAGGCGTTAACGCTGATTTGATTAGACAGCCTTCCACAGCAGGTGTAGGGGTTAGGGTCCGCATTTCGATAGTGACATTCATAACAATAGAACTCCATCATGGACACGTTCTCACGGGCTGTAGGAGGCTGGCCATCTATGTCCTTCAATTTTATGCCGGATGAAACCCTTTGTCTCCATAGGGAAAGAGGAGGGGGTACTGCAGGGACATAAGGAGTGGATGCAGCGGGGAGATCCGCCTAAAACCAGTAAAGCGTGATTGGACCACCACATTGAATCTGCACGCGTCAACAGAGATGTCCCCAACCACCAAAGTGGCTAGCTCAGCAGTTTTCGGTAGACTATAACGCTGACCATCTGTTTTGCGCGGTCCAATCAACCTAATGGCAACCTCTGGAGTTTCAGGTGACAGCAACCTATCACGGGCAAGCCTAAACTGCTGTATAATAGGATTGCAGACATCCAGCATAGAGATGATGGACTGGACAATGGCTGGATCAGGCTGGCCAATGTCAGGACCGGCCGAATCAAATAGGCTTAAGTGATTATGCAATTCATTCGCTGTATCATAAACATATAACTGGGCAAATTCTGGACGGGCACCAGCGCTAGGAAAGAGCGATCCAATACGATGATGAACAACACCATTAATCCGAAATACATAAGGGCCAGTGCCGGTATTGATAGCCTTGTCCACATTGACACCAAGTGAAGCAAAAGCGAAAAGTGAGTTGTAATGGCATATCAAGCGCATAAAGACGCTAGATTGAGGACCACCATCAAAACGTATAAGTTCCCGCAAAAGAAGTGGGAATGGACTGTGAGGAGGCAAAGAGACTTTCCCACCACGGCAACAAAGGTTGTAAACAATCTGACCTCGGCTGTATGAGCTTTGATAGATAACCCGTTCTTGGTACCAGAATACTGCACCACATTTACAACATGTATAATCTGGACCACCATAAAACGATCGATCGACGTAGCTGGCTACAGGGACTCGCAAAGGGGGTAAATAGCGCAACCAAAGGTAGCAAAAGGAAAAGTAGCAAGGACTGAAGAGCAGCAAAACACCTTTTAATAGATCAATATACTCCGCGGGCAAAGAATAAGCCGGAGGCACAGCAGGGCCATGCGGGATGGAAGCTACCAGGGCCATCCATGGAGAAAATCATCGTTAGGCAAGGACATTGAAGATTAAATATTAGGCAAAGAGAGCAATGGCCATGCAAACGCAGAATAACGAACAGAACAAGAGAACTAAAATAGAGCAGCCTATCCTTGCAAGTGCCCTAGAAACGATAGCAGCACGTCTCCTCGCTCTGTTTTCTCGAGCAACAGCAGGAGGCACAGCTGGGCAAAAACGGGCTCCTAATCATATAGGCAGCAAACGCATTAGGCTGCAATCAAGAAGGCAACACGCCTAACAGCATTGAATCGAATCAGGTATGGAAAAGAAGGTGACCTACGGTGGCTGCACGGCGTGATGGACGGGCAGCACCAGCAGAGCGTCTCTGGATGCATGCAGGCGTAGGACAATGGGATGGTACGGCTGGCATAAAGAAACACAGCAATACATAGAGAGAAGAAGAGAATGAGGCGACAACACAAACAGACATGCACAAGAATTGGGTTCCACGTACAATGAGCTGGACGGGAGGGAACCAAAAGACGCTGAAATACCGCAGGGCAATGTAAGGCATGAGCAGGATGTCTGGCATGGAACAACGACGTAGGCGAGCAATCAGTTTAGCAATCCCAAAAGACGCTGAAATACCACGGGGCAATGAAAGGCATGAGCAGGATGTCTGGCATGGCACAACGACGCAGGCGAGCAATCAGTTTAGCAATCGGTCAAACGGTAGGGAAAAAGAAAATAGGCAACAATAAGGATGCATGGGTCGTACCTCCAGAGGGCTCCGAAACGCGTAAGGCCATTAGCGTAGGTGGTTCAGGGGGAACCGACGGTAGAGCAACCGCGTCGACAGGGCCATTCATGGAAGCATAGGCTACGATAAGCACAAAAAAGGTGACGGCAAACACGTTACCCTAACCATCAGTTTCGCATAACGCAATGCAAAGAACTTATGAACCAAAAGAAACACGGTAAACAAGAATGGCACCGTAAATTATTGTAGCAAGGCATGTTATCGAGAAGGGCGACGACGCCAGACAACAATGGGGACGAGAGCAGCAAGGCAACGAGGCGAACAAAAAGAAGTAGGGACGAAAATCTACAGACTGCACGAACCCTCTAGCACTCCGAACCGAAAACAAAGACCCTATCCCACCGTCTGCTATGTGAACCTGATTTTGACAAAACAAAACACACAGCCTGATATTGGCAGGAAAACAATCCACAGGCGTAAAATAACACAAAAAACATGTGAAGTATGGCTAATCAGGACCGGCAGGCAACCACGCTAATATTTAATTTAGCAAACCGTAACATTCAAGGCGTAAAACCACACCAAAAAAAAAGTAAGCCATGGCTAACCAGGGTCAGCAGAGAACCATGTCAATACTTAATCTAGTAAATCGTAACATAGGCTATCTAACGGTAGGCGAGTAGCTGCTAAGCAGAATAGAAACCCAAGAACTGAACCAGCGCATATAAGGAACACTTGCCTGCAGCGTTAAACGAGAGAGGAACAGGCAGCTCAGGAGCACGCGATACAATCCACCGACGCACGGCAATCTCAATCTGGCAATCCCAAATACGGCAGCACGAACTGCAAGGCCGACGCGATGAACCCTAACCTGCAACAGAAGAAAAAAAAACGAGTGAGAAGAGAAATGCGAGTCACGGAAGAACGGGAGGAAGGGGAGAAACGGCAGGAGAAGAAGAGGAACGTAAGGTGAGGAGATAGGGAAGCCGGGAGGCCCCCAGAGGCGAGCAGAGGGAGGCGGCAAAGGGGAACGCGAGGCGGCGCCGCACCTCTGGGGAGTAAACGCAGGAGCCGCGGCCGAAGCACCTACCCAGCGAAGCGGCCGTGGGCCACGACGGAGACACCCAGGGAGACGACGAAGCTCCCGGAGGAAAGCGAACGGAGCAGGCTAGGCAGGCACTGGGATCTCGGGAGCTCCGATGGAGGCAGGACGCAGAGGAAGTGAAAAAAGGGGCGAAACATTCGGGAGGCGCAGACACGCGCGAATCTAGGCCGCGCAAAGCGCCATCGCTACGGGCGACGGCCAGGAGAGCGCCACGAGCCGGATAGGCTCGATGCGACGAGGAACGGAACGGCGGGTTGGTGAGGACGGAACGGCGCAGGGACCCGGACGGGCGAACCGATGGAGCGCCCGGAGGCAGGCAGGAGCTGGATGCGATACGGCTTTGTCCGGAGGGCCTGTGCGCGCAAAGAGGCAACGTAGACGCGGTCGGAAGCCGGCAATCCCAGGCGCTATAATATAGTAGTTATTATTTGACTGTTTTATCTAAATCGTATACGATGGTAAGCTGGCACACAACACTTTCAAATGTCAACCCAGTAATTTGAATATGTCTCACACATAATCAATTTAGTTTTTAAGGAAAATAAAAAAGGTGCTATATATGGGTATTTTATTCCAGCTATGCCAGCCATTCTAAAAACTTCTTTTTTTTTCTGAGTTGCTTCATTTCAGTAACCACAAGAAATGAATACTTGTAATGGTGAATGGTGATCCAAAAGAACACATCTAGATGTTTACCTTTTGTTTGAGAGTGAATAATTTGGATAATTATTAAAAATAATTTCATCTGGAATTAGTAATCCAAATGCTCCGAAAAAGTTAGGTACAAAAGTAGAAGCAAATAAAACCACCCAGGTTACTGGATATCTCATGATTCATCGTATAATCATTTATTTCCCCTGTTCTTCAACTAATAAAGATGCACAAATTTAAACTATCAAGCAGCAGTTGCATTCCGAGCGATGGAGTGGGAGAGAAGAGGCAAAAATGTTAAGAGATGGGAGATTAAACAAAATGACACTGATAGTGTGGTTTAAAAAGGAGTGAGCAGATCGCCAAGGATTTAGTTGCACGAGATTGAGAGAGAGAAGAGGCTTAAGGAGGAAGAGGAACACTGGGCATGGCTCATAGGTTGGGCCAGTCCCACATGACAGTGACAGTGTCAGGGTGGAGAGAAATTGGGTCGCAGGTGGCGGGCTGCAGTTTGGGCAGAACACAGAGACAGGAGGGGTTTCGGCCAAAAAGGCTGGGAGCTAAAGGGGAAGGTTTATTTTTTTTTTAAGTTGCTAGAATACAACTGAATTTGGTGCGGAACAATGTCGATGAGCAGGGACGGAGCCAGGTCTCGGGCCGCCAGACCTGGCTACAAAAGCCTAGGTAAATTTCTTAAAGATGATGAAAAAACTACTCATAGCTTGCTGGCACCTCTGGGCCAGCCCGAGGCTCTAGGCCCAGCTAGCTCTGCCCTTGTCGATGAGTGCAGCGGCAGCTGTGGTGTCGACACCGAGAGGTTCGAGGTGGATGTGCGCATGGTGACTTTACTCAATAGCAATTTTGGTTCAAGAATTTTTGGAACCACCTTATTAGTAGGTTCAAAAATAGTTTGAATTCAAACAAATTGTTTCAAGAGGGTTTTGTTAAATCGGCTTAATTTTAGTCCATGGAGTTTTTGAAATAGCTTAAATAATTTCCATGAATCGAATGGTACATAGATTACAAAAAAAAAACAAATGTTTTTGAGATTCCCCAATTTTCATTCATTATAAGTCAAATACAAATTTTGGGATGTTACATAGCCAAAAACATCACAGCTCCAAGATCCAGGCAGGGTCTCCAACTCCCCACCTTTCTTGTTATCCTTCAGACTACCTAGCTCTCAGACGCTGACAAGCGAGGACTCGATTTAACATCATCAGGTAAAGCACCAGCAGTAAAGTTCCAGGCTTTTGGAATGGAACAAAGAAGATCTTTTCACACTTCTTCTTGCCCTTGCGGTATCTCCTTGTAATATACTCAAAGTTTCATATAACAAGATGTGCCAGGACCCATAGGGATGGACATGGCGTTCGTCTCACAAAACCAGCTGCGGCATGCTTCTCATAGCATCCAGCACCATGAGTGACTCGGAGTTGAGGCAGTGGAAGTGGTCACCGAAAGTCGATGTTGAGATGAGCTCTTTAATTGCGGCTGACAACCACCGTGATCTCATCGTTGGGCTCAGCGACGGCGGCGCTGAAGTATTCACCGATGAAGCCCGCTCCTGTCATCAAGAATGGAGGCTGGTTGAGATCATCCTAGTCATAGTTACTGGATTCGCCGTAAATCCCTACAAATCGCGAACCGAATTCATCGAACACGAACCGGTTTAGGATACGAGGTCTGTTTACAGTAAAAATTGTAATAAAAAATAGCGAACCGTGAGTTTGAATCCCATGCTGCGACTTGAACGAACCATGTTTCCGATAACCGTGAACCCATTCCCTTACTCTCATCGACATCGCCATGGCAATTGAAAGGTTGCGGTGGAACTGGGGTCTCCGGCAGATGATTTGTCTAAAGGGCATCCTGTGCTCTGATTTTTAGTGCGGCCGGGATCGTTCCATTGTTACGTTCCTTTTTTTTTTTTGGGCGAAAGCTTTTGGCGGTTGTTTGTGAATGTGTGGATATCTATCTAGCTATACAGCTGTGTTGCAAGGCCAAGAAGGAAATAGAGGAGGATGAGATACACATTGACTCATCTGTTAGTTGCTTCCCCAGAATATGTAATTCGCACAATGACAGATAGAAAGTAGTTGAATGTTCAATATAAATTGTAAGAAATCTAAAGTGATTCTAACTCGGTTTCAATAATCAGGGTTTCGGATTTTCAGCGAAATTCGGTTCTTTCGGTGGATTCATTTCAATTTTGGAAAAAGGAAAAAAAAACAGATTTTGGTCAAATTTGTCAATAATTAAAATTTTTGTCCAACCATTTCATCCCGAGATTACACAAAAAATTCTGAAATTATCGAATTTCGGTGATTTCAGTGGGTGTTGAAAAAATTTTAAAACGAAATTCGGAATCTTGTCAATAATAAACTAATGACACACATTAGTGACATGGTCGGGGCAACATAATCTTATGCAGCTACGTGAAGCTTCTGGCACGATGACTTCTCACAAAACGGTGGGCTGGAACTATGACCTCGTAGCCAAAGAAGGTCTTCGTGCCAATCCATCTCACCCCGAAGGTACCTCCATGGTTGGAAGAAACAGAGTGCTCTTCAGATACTGATGTCGCGCCGGTGCTGGCTATTGCTCGTCCAATTGCCTGCGCCAAGGATGACTGCATCTGATGCAGCAGTAGTCATGTGCGAGTGATGATGACCGTGCCAAGGCTGCTGCATGGGATTCAAGGTCATCTTCCATCGCCTGTTGGAGGGTGCATGGTGTTCCATGGTTGGGGCAGATTGGCTATTTGTGGGGGGATATGGCCTCACAAATGGACGCCAGGTGTTCTTGTGCTTCGTTGGGGTGTCATACGACAGGGTCCGCACTACACAGATAAGATCCTTTGGCGTTGAACCCTGAAAACTGCCATCGATTTCCTTTTCCACAAGAGGAGGAAAGCAGCAGTGACATCCAGCAAAAGGAAAAGGCGTAGACATGAGAGTTTCAATCCTTTTGATCGGTTAGTAGAATAGTAGAAGTGTACAACATGCAGAAATATTGGCAATGCAAAAGAATGTATAAAATATATGCCTTTTATTTTGGTGAAGTAATCTGTTAATCTGGTTTGAAAATACGTGCTTCTGTTTTTTTGTGTGTGTTATTCTTCAGTTTTGAATAGTACAACACGATCCAATTCCAGAGGCGTCTATAAAATGCCCTAGAATACAGTAAAACCTCCAACTCCCCGGCTCTCTCTATCCTCCATGACCACCGTCTTGCCGAGATGATTTTGGTATGACGGTTCGTGGTCCATCTAGGTGACAGATATTAAAAAGCTATCGTGGCTGATATTAAAAAACTATCGTGGCTATAGCAGACTATTACGGAAGCTATACTTTACGGTTTACTGTAATATATATATTTTTACTATTTTAAGTACGTGGTATCGATAATTTATATATAATAAACTATATTTAAATTCGGAGTACACATTATCATCATTATATATTAGTCGTACAATGTGTAACAGAAAATAATATATATAATTATGTAAATGTAGAAGATGGATTTTGATTTTAACTAATATTTATTATTTCTAGGATCTAAATTAATTCAATTTAAGTATAAAAAATATGATATAAGAAGAAGATTATAAACAAAACACAATTAATGTTTAGAAATAGAAAGAAAATTGACACATATAACATAGCGGAGCTATCGTGGCTACAAACATAGCGGAAATAACGGTTAATATAGCGGCTATAGCAGTTATTGTAACTGTGTTCATAGAATTTTATTCAATCACGTAGCGTTTCATATCTAAAGAAGTTATAGAAGAGCTATCACGGAGCTATAGTGGGCTATTTAAATCACTGGTGATAAAGAATATGGGTCCCAATATCGTTTCTTGGCTCTTTGAATTTATTTATCTAAATTGCAAATGTTGGCCTAGAGTACAACACACACAGTGGTGCACTTGCTGGAGAGCAGAATAAACGGGAAGAACAATACGATATATACTTTGCTACTCACAGCTCCATATTGTTTTCTCTTCTCTCTTTCTATTATTCCAACTGCTAACTCATACAACTACTCTACTGTTACATGCCATGCAACCTGAAAGCTCGGTACAACGAGCAACAGACTTTGGTGCAGCTTCCAGCTAGTGCCACGACTCCTGACGTGCAACTCGCACATGCATGCTAGCTACATGCAGACCCATACACCATGCCAAACATGTGACGTGACACCACAATAGTTCCATGCATACGTAAACAAACATGTCTATTGTAGAAAGAAAAGAACGCAGTACAAAAAGATTAATACTTACAATCTCTCCCTTAATCTTGTTGCTTATTCCTTCAGCTCAACCAACCTGATCTTGTGACACGCATCTTTAGAAATTGCATGCACACGCCCAAGTGGCTTTGTCAAAATATCTACAAAAGCTACTCCCTTCGGTCACAAATAGTTGTCGTTTTGGATATGGGTATAGTCAAAATTTTGAAACTTTGATTGTTAATATCTTTTTAAATATTTATATTGGATATGTGAAAATCATATGGGTAGATTTGTCTCGAAAAGTACTTTCATAATATTATAATTTTATTGGGTTTTATAAATATATTATAATAGAAATTAGTGGTCAAAACTATGTTTTGGAGACCACGTCAATGTCTAAAACGATAACTATCTGTGACCGGAGGAAGTAGTTTTTAGAGCCGACATACTCCAACTTCCACCTTCTGCTGTCAACACATTCATGGATAAAATGATGCCTAGTATCAATATGTTTGCTCGTTTTGTGATACACGGGATTCTTGCACAGGGATATTGCAGATTTGTTGTCCACCCTCAAAGTGAACTTGCTCACCTCCTTCTTCCTCAAATTTGTCAGCAAATGACTGAGCCACACACCTTGGCAAGCTGCTGATGTAGCTGCAATATACTTTGCCTCACATGAGGACAATGCAACAAACTTTTGCTTTTGTCATACCTAGCTAACAAGATTCTCACTGAGAAAATAGACAACACTGGTGCTCTTGCGATCATCTAATCTACATCTCCCGCCAAATCGCTGTCACTGTACCCAATCAACCCAATCAACTGTGTCTCTTCCTCCCTCTTTCTTGCATACAAATACGTAGGCTTCAATGTACCACTCACATACCTCAATATGTGCTTCACGGCTGCCATGTGCTGGGTAGTATCTAGGCGCCTCCATGTATCGATTCATGATTTGAACAGCATAAGCAATGTTAGGTCTCGTGTTCACTGGATACCTCAAAGTTCCCACAATGCTTCTATAGGTTATAGCATCCACTTTCATATTAGAGCACACCTTGCTCAACTTCAATCTCACCTCCATTGGTGTTTGGCTTGGATTGCACCCACTCATCCCACTTTTCTCAAGTATCTTCGCTGCATAGGCCAACTGGAAAAGTGATATACCTTGAGATGTTTTCTTCACTTCAATCCCCAAGTATTAACTCAATAGCCCAAGATCGCTCATTTTGACCAAGAGTTTCATTTCTTGAACTTTTCAATCGGAGCAATGCTTGATCTAGTAATGATCCGGTCATCAGTGTATACACCCACAAGCATATATCTTCTCCCTCTTGTCTCTGATACACATCATGTTCTGATGGGCATTTTTCTAAACCTAATTAAAGACATGAGGCTTTTGTTCAGTTTGGAGTTCTATGCGTAGGGCGCTTGCCGAAACCCACACAGAGCTTTATTCAGTCACATCACCTTCTCCTCATGGTTTTTCTCAACAAAACCCGGCGGCTGCATAGCATACACTTCTTCTTCTAGATCACTGTTGAGAAAAGCTGAATTAACGTCCATGTGGTATACCTGCCAATCTTCTTGTGCAGCCAATGCTATCAACAACCTCATGGTCTCTAGTCGAGCAACTGGCGCAAACACTTCATCAAAGTCAATTCCTTGCATCTATACATAGCCCTCACTACTACAGAAAGGCTTATATTAGACGTCTCAATACAGACGATTTTTTCAAACCGTCTGTGTTAAAGGACATCACTGACGGTTCTATAGTGAAACCGTCAGTGATATAATCACAGACAGTACTCTTCATGAACCGTCAATGATATACATGCATATCACTGACGGTTTTAGTTAAAAACCGTCTGTGATATTATCTCAGACGGTTGTGAATACGAGCCGTCTATGATAATTTAATATCACAGACGGTTATAACTACGAACCGTCTGTGATATGACCTCAGACCACTATATAAACATATCGATTGAGGTTCGTAGTGCAGACTTATGTGTTTCGTCTCCAGCAAACCCTAGCTTGCCCCCCAGCGATTCTCGACCTCCTCCCCGGCGCTTCGGCCTCCTCTCAGATGGCATCTCTGGCGCCGCCGCTCAAGGACGCCGTTGGCGCCCTCCACCGTGACCCCTTCGTCACCCTCCTCGCGAGACCGTGACCCCCTTCGGCACCATCCTCGGCCTCGTCGTCTCCTTCATCGGCCGTCACATGGACGTCGTCCTGTCCAACTCTAAGGAATGGGTGGGTTGCTACCAGATTTTTCTTTGATGATATATGTTGAGTGTTTAATATTGATGTATGTTCTAAGATATACGGTTTTTGCATGGTTGTATTTGGTATTTGTATTGTGTGGATCAGTATTCTCCACTAGTTTAAGGATGAAATAAAATTGTAAAAGGAAAATAATCTGGAAATACTGCTTTGAATTCTGGAGAAAATGCATGCTGCAAGGATTGATACCATGTATCATTCGAAGGGTGACCAAATTATATCTTAGAACATACATGATTCGTGAAGATAAATATTTTTATACATGATTCCTGAAGACAAATATCTCTTAGAACATCTACATCTTTGCATTTGTCTTGTCAATTTCACATGGATTATGCATACTCATGTACTTGAAAATAGAGCCATAGAACCAGTAGGTATATTTGTCGTTGTGTTTGATGATTGATCAAGAAAGAGGAGCTTGCTAAAGCATAGCTTTGTGTAAAAAACTGGTAGAATCGAAATTGAAACTAATTGACAAGTATCAAATAATTGTTCGTAACATGCATTAAGCTAATGATTATGTGACCATGTGTTGTTGATGTGAATATGTGATCATGTGAAGTACATATTGTGTGAAGTAATCACAGAGGCAACCACATGTTAAGTTTTGGATTAAAACCTTTGACATATGGGTTGTGAGAAAGATTATTACATTAGCCAATTGTCCCTGCTCGAAAATAATAATGACGTGAAATCAAACTAGTTCAAGAATATAATTATTGTCGATCACCAAATTAATTTCTTGTAGCTTCTCTTCTCCTCTTCACATGGCTACTATTGCACTTCTTTCTTACCTAATCCAAAACTATCTTTCTTACCTAATCCAGTTCTTCAGCACGCTACCGTCTGTGATCCTCTGTTTTTCCCTACACCCCGAGCAGAACTTCTATCATTAGTATCTGTTGTTCGAAATTTTCTTCTGCTTAGGTATTTGTGCAACGAAATTTACAAGGCACAACCAAGTTATAGATTTAGTAATTGAATATCTAAACTTCCTAGATGCATCGAGGCAACAGCTTGTCTTATCAGGATCGTCTTAAAATATGAAGTTTTGTAGCACTTTCATCTCTTTCTTATTATAATATTGATGGATTCTAAGGTAAAATCCATTTCATTCCAAAGTTCATCCTGAAAGGTGTCAGGCGCTGATTTATCGATTCCACTTTATCCTCATCCCCGAATGAGAATATCATTGGCAGCCATGCTTCTTGAACTATAGAGTTGATTAATTCATCATATTGAGTTGATTAAATTATCGTATACTCTGCCTGTGATGATAATTTTCACAGACGGTTCGAAAACCGTCTGTGATGTGCACTTACATCACTGACACATTGTTAGTGACGGTTCATAAAACCGTCTGAGATGAAGATTTTGAACCGTTTGAGATGATGTTTTCTGTAGTAGTGCCTTTATGATCAGCCTAGCCTTATAGTTCACCACTGCACTGTGATTACCATTTTCACCTTGTACACGCACTTCAGACCAATGGGTTTCATTCCTAGCTCCCAAGTGCCATTATCCTGAATGGGAGCCAATTCCCCTTGCATTGCACGTCTCCAACATTTTTCTTGCTCAGCTTCCTCAAAGCATGCATGTTGGCTCTTATGCAGTGAGAAAACAAGAGCTAGGGTATGGCTCTAGTTCCTCTGTAGTGTCGTAGATGTCATGGAGGCAGGACTGGAACCACTGTGGACCCTCATTTGACGGTGAGGAAGACATGGAGGAGCCTAGTGTTTGTGCAGCTGCTGATGGTGACGCTAGAGGCACACTCACTGTTGTCGTCGTCCTCGTCATCAACATTGCCGGTGTCAGCGTCGCTGGTGGTGTCTAAAATGATGCCACAGGAGTATCCTCATTCTGTCCTCGACCTCCAAGAGGGTTCTCGGGCTCAGTTGTGTGATCACGCTCGAATTGGTACGTAGGACTCGTCGAGGACCGGCCGGATCGGCCTGGTGGCCTCCGCTATGTGGTAGCACGGCAGGGACGTTAAAAGGTGGTGCACGACGTGTGTGTCGGTGATGTTGTGCAACACTTGGCTCAAGAACGCATAGTAGTCGTACGTGGTCCATGGTGACCAGCGCGCCGCGGATCCTACTCCCACTCGCCGGGGCCATACCAATAGCAATGCCGGGTCTGTGTGTTGTAGCTAGGTACGTGACTAGCACCAGCCACACATTCACCATGAGCAGTGGGGCGTTGTACACGCGGGCCACCTGTCTGAATCTGGACGCCACAGCGGGGCGACATAGCACGAGTGAAACGTCTAGGACATCGGCGTCAGATAAGAGCACTTGGGTGCGATCCTGATGGCTGGAGAAGATGGGTGTAGGGGTCAAAGTGGCTGGCAGAGCACGGGTACAGTTGGCTGGCCGTGTGTCATGATCCCACTTGATTATCATAGATCAACATCAACATAAAGCTAGATTTTGAAACCAAACACAAGATACAAGATACATGGAAATACAAATCGGGGGAATTGGAAGTAAGGATTGCAAAGAGCAATTAGAATGAGAAGAAACAGAGCATTATGAATCAGAGAATGGGAATTTTGGGGGAGGAGCAGTATGGGGAAGAAAAGGAGCCGAGCCTTGTGCCGTTTTGTTCGTTGATGCCTTCCGTTGCTGCTGCTGATGCCCTTTTGTACTGCACATGTCTCCACCTTAGGCCATTGGCCAAGACAGCCCACATAACCAAGGCCCTGCACCAAGTCCATAGCTGGTCTGTGCACCGCGTTTCATGCAAGGTAGAGAGGCCACCTGACGGTGAGTTGCAAGGTGAGGTGCACTATGCGACCGGCGCCTCCGGCTACTTGCAAGGTGGCAATCCTCTATGGGTGTTCGACTGCTGAGCTGCAGAAAAAGAGGAAGAACCGAAGAAAAGGATGGTTGATTGGAAAACTAGTTCACGACCCTTTGTCAAAGCCCACAAGGCCCACCTACAGCCTCATCTCACATCCATCCTACCAACCCTACCGGCCATCCCAATCCTCAATCGAATTCCACATGCTTCTAACCAATTACCGATCCAATTAGAACAATAAAGCGCACCTGAGGTCTGTCGGGACCCGAATATGCAAATCTAAAACCTCTGTGTATATTGCACTAGTGCCACATAATGGCAATATAGATGAAATATCACAATCATATACAACGAAAACATAATAAAAGACTCCATTTATTGAATAAATGACAGTTGATTGACCTTATAGTCGACTTTACATTATTAGGTTACACGGGACTTGTAACACCCAAAATTTTGCTTTTATTGGATTTATTATGTTTTCCCTTTTATTGAATTTTCTTGGATTTTATTTAATTCATTTTTGAATTTGTGAAATTAAATCTTTTGATATCTTTTATTTATTTAGTGAAAAGTATTGGTGATCTTTTGTTGCAGATATTTTATTTGAGTTCTAAATGTCTTAAAGTATTTTTTAGAATTGTTCTGGATTTTTTCTGGTATTTTTGCTATTTTATTTGGCTTAATCTATTTATCTGAATTGTTTTTATTCGAAATCATTTTTAAATATGGTGAATAGTGTTTGGGGCGAAACCCTATCGATCTAGCCCATTTCTCCGCGCTGCAGCCCAGCCACGCTGGCCTGTGCGGCCTGCTCCGTCGAAACCCTAGGATCGTTGGATCGAGATCCAACGGCCATGTTTCCTCCGCGTCGCCCGCATGCTCCGAGCCGTCGGTGATTACCACACAGACGACTGTGATCGTGCCACCTTGACTCGCCGTATCTCAACCGAATCCGCCACTGCCACCATTTCCGTTTGGGGTACCGTGCCCTACATTGAAGCCGAGGGTCCTATTTATTGCGTCGCCGCCACCTTTGTGTTGCGCACGTCGAGACGAATCTATAGCCCCATCGCGCGCATCCCGAGCCACCGCCGTTTGCCCGTAAGAGCTCATCGAAGTTCATCAAAGCCTCTACCGCGATCTTTCGTCGTTTGCTCGCTGTCCGTTGAGGTTCCGCCATCGCCAGGGTCGCCATCGTGCTCGCCGTGTCAAGACACACCGTTTTCGTCATCTCTCGTCGCTGGAGCTACCCTCAAACGCCGTCGCCATGATCTTCGTCCCCAACGCCTATAAGACCCTCGCTGTCCTGCACCGCAGTGCCATTGTCGCCTTTGCGAGCTCGCACCGCCATTAGATTTAAATCGTGTGGTTTAGATTGCATCGCGTAGATGAAAGTGCATCTAGGCACTTATGTTATTTTGGTGATTAATGACAAACACTCATAATGACAATCTATGTAAATTAAGTAAATGCTTAACTTAGTGCTTAGCAAATGACAAACCTCTAATATGATTATATTGCTATGAGACTAACATGATATTGCCTAGTTGAGTATCAGTCTCATCTTTTAGAGGAAAATCAAATGGGATAGTTAAGCAAAGATAAGGTATGCAATTTTGGTATCTCTTCTATATTTGTTATTGCATTCCTTTTGTGCAAATGCATAGTGAACTCCAAATAGCATGTTGATTATATATATGCACATTGGTTCATGTCATATTTATTTGTGCATATATATTCATTCGAGTTCATTATATGCTTTGTTTTTAGTATGCATGTTTTAACTAGAGTTAAACTTCATATTGCTATAGATTGACTTGGTGCATGCATGTTTTATTTGTATATCTTCTCATGCAATTCTCTTAGTGAAGTTTATCTAGTGTTGGATCACATATTTACTCTTACTCCAAATATTATTTGCACATGTACAATTCGTGAATATTCTATCATGTGCTTCATTTAAGTTAAAGTCTGTGATCCTTGCCATGATTTAATTGATTCATCACATTGGCAATTATCTCTCTAGTGCATATAGATCAATTACATATTCATCGTGATGCACTTAGTAGAGAACATTTCTTATGTCAAGTGTTTCTATTTTGTGTTGTGCTTCTTTATATGAAACACTTGTTGAAATCAACTGCTCACAAATATCAACTTTATTCATATCTATTGAGCTTTTGGGACTAATGTCTTTCATGAGTAGTTTAGAAAGAATTAGGTCCCGTCTGTGTATGATGACCAAGGTATCTTGGAGGATGATCATTAAGCCGAGGTCAACAAGACGGCGGTGTCACCAAGAGTTGAGGACTAAGTCAAGAGCAACTTGGCGTGGAGATCGTCAGAGAGGATGATCAAGTCAAGGTTGATAGGACGAGAGTCTCATGAGGTGAATCGAGTCGAGTTGGACAAGGCGAAGATGTCATCAATTATATGGTGAAGGTCTTCATGCATCGACATCAAGAAAGAAGACGGCAAGTGACTAGTTCTAGACTTATATTATCTTTGATTTAATTTGAGTCTAAGGATTGCCGTACTATTAAGAGGGATGCGATGTCGAATGACTTTTAGATGTGTCAAGTGCTCAAGTGATCCATCCTTGTGAATCTTAGAAAGAGAGTGGTGTTGGTAGTGCCGGAAAGTGAGGGTTGTAGGTCTCTCTTGATTTCTTTGTGAAATCTGTGGTTATCCTTTGAGTTTTGGATAGTGAGATCTTGTTGGTTGTGTAGCCCTCGTTCTTAGCTTTCGGGAGAGTCTAAAATCGCTGAAATCGGAGTCCGGAGTCAAAAGTTATGCTCGATTTCGTCGAGCTTTGCTCGATCTTGATTCGGACTATCCGGAGTTAGTCCGGACTATCCGGATCATCCGGAGTATCGGGATATTCATCCGGACTCTCCGGGATGAGTCTCTCTGTTAGCCTTTCTCACTCAATCCGGAGTATCCGGATTGAAATCCGGAGTCTCCGGATTGTGCGCACCGCCCCCAACGGCTAGTTTTTGGGAGTTCTATATATAGCCCTTCCTCCTCTTTTGAGAGAGCTTTTGGTGAGGCTTTTGAAGTGGATTTTGAGGGGCTGTGGGGGCTTTGAGGAGCTTTTACCCTTAGATCTAAGTGATCCCTTGTGAGAAGGGTTGGGAAGAGTTTGGGAGTGAGTCTTGAGTTGATTGAGCACTTGATTTCATCTCCAAGCTTGTTCTTCGTGAGCATTTGTTACTCTTGGAGGTTGAGGACTCCTAGACGGCTAGGAGGTCGCCACGAGCCACCGGAGCTTTGTGTGGTTGGCCGTGGGAAGTTTGTGAAGGCCGTTCCGCCTCCGTAAGGGAAGGAATCAAAGGAGTGAAGACCGCGAGTGCATTTGTGCAACACCGGAGGAAGAGGGTTGAAAGAGACCCGGCTCAAGTGTGACCGAGCCGCCTCAACGGAGACGTAGGATCCTCAAGGATCCGAACTTGGTGAAAAATCATTGTCTCCAAGTTTGCTTCTTGCTCTTGCTTTAGTATTTGGTTTTGAATCTTTGGGAGCCCCGATCTACTCTTTTGTTGTGTTTGGCTCCAGATCTTCTATGCCCTCATGTACCTGATAGCATTTAGATCATTTGTATTCAAGTAGATTGTTGAAAAATTGCAGGGATTTAAAATCTCTCTTCGAGATCCTCAATCCGGAGTATCCGAATCCCTGAACCCGGACAGTCCGAATAATCCGGAGTATCCGGATTGAATACCCCGGACACTCCGGATTAGGACCCTCGGGATCGGACTATCCGGAGTATCCGGATTGCATAACCCGGACAGTCCGGACTATCCGGAGTATCCGGATTGAATAACCCGGACACTCCGGATTGTTCAGGACACTCGGGAGATTTTATTTAGCTGCAAATTTTTATTCCGCTGCATTTAGCTATAAAGTTTTTAATTCGCCTATTCACCCCCCCTCTAGGCGACATCCCCTGTCCTTTCAATTGGTATCAGAGCAAGGTCTCTCTTTTTATTAGATTTAACCGTCTAGAGAGTAAAGGATGTCGACTAGAGGTTTAGTGCATTCACATGATCCACTTGTGCTAGATGGCACAAATTATGCTTCATGGAAATTAATTATGACTTCTCATTTTAAATCCATGAGCCCCAAATATGGTGGATCGTAGATGTCGGCTTTTCCTCTCCATTGAATGAAGTTGCTCCAACCAAGGAGAGAGGAAATGCCTACATCTCGACGCTCAAGCTACTAATGTTTTATTTTGTGTTGTGAGCGATGAAATTTTTGATAGAATATGCAATCTCAAGAGCGCTCATGAAATGTGGATAAAGCTTCAAGAACTATTTGAATCATCCACTTCTATTGAGGATTGCACTAAGGAAGAGATGTCGGGAGATGAAACATCAAGCTCCACCTCAAGCTCAAGTGATGAAGAACCGACATCTCCATCAACCTCAACCTCCGCCTCAAGTGACGATGAAGATGCTCTTCCATCACAAATCCGTTGCTTCATGGCGAAAGGTAAGAATGAGGTAAGTGACGATGATGATGATGAGCTCACTTATGATGAACTTATGAATTTGCTAGAGGAGCTCAATAAATGTCTTGGAAAGGAGAAAAGAAATATAAAATTTTGAAGCTTGAACATGAATCACTTCAAAATGATTATAACATGCTTCAAGAAAATCATGAATCCTCCTTTCCAAAGAAATTCATAAGCCTAAGGTGGACATAGGAATTACATGTGATTTAATTGATGATATGCCATGCTTAATTTCTAATTCTAGCATTTCATCTAAAATTAATATGCCCACCTCTAGTGATGATATGCCTTGTTGCTCAAATAAAATATTGCTTCAACTTCCTCTATGCATATTGAGACTAATCTTGTAGAGGAAAACAAGGAGCTCAAGGTCCAAGTCATTAGATTAGAAAATGACTTAAAGAAGTGCGTAAAGGAAAAGCCGTTCTCGATGAGATCTTGAGCAAGCCAAGGCGCCTCAAGATAAGCGAGGACTCGGCTACATCTCCAAGAGGAGACTAGCAAGACAAGGCACAACGAAAGATATTCGAAGATCATCAAGTGCTTTGCTTGCAACAAGAAGGGACACCTCGCCTCCGTGTGCCCTCATAAAGTGGAGATCAAGCCACAACCATCAACCGAGAGGCACACCGGCAAGAAGCAAGTCAAGAAGAACAAGAGACGCTCAAAGCCTACTTGCTACAATTGTCGGGAAAAGGGGCACATCGGTAAGGATTGTCCCAAAGGTATTACTCCTAAGCCAATTATTGTCAATGATCATTATTTGCTTAGGAAAGACAAAAATGGCAATGTGTTTGCCAAGTTTGTCGATTCTCCCAAGTATTTGCAAAATTATGATATTCAATTGCTTAGGAGAAATGAATCTAGAAATGTGTTTGCTCAAAATGCTAGACTTCCTAAGACCAAGAAAAATCATGTTGATCATGTGCTTAGGAAAGATAACAATAGCAAACCATTTGCTAGATTTGCTAGATCCTCTAAGCCAATGCATAATTTCAATTATCATATGCTTAGAAGAGATCAAACTAGAAATGGTTTTGCAAAATATCATTGCCCTCCTAAGCCTTTTCATAAAAATGCCAATCATTTGCCTAGGAGAAATAATTATTGCAAACCTATTTCTAATTATATTAGCCAATTCAATAATATCCAAATTAGGACCATTTGGGTTCCAAAATCTATTGTGACTAACATTGTTGGACCCAACAAGGATTGGGTACCAAAAACCGCCTAAAAGATTTTTAGGCAATAAGAGATGGATTGGACGTTTGGCTTCTTCAAAAGGAGAAGATGACTTAATCATTTGCAAAATGGAGCCAAGCATGAGGATGATCACTCCAATCATGAACCAATGCCATCTCGGGTAACAAGTATTTAAATTGATTCTTATAGCTTATAGCCTTGTGTAGGTTATATTGCATTATTCATGAAAATCAATTTAGATTGCTTGATTATATGCTTGCTCATGCTTATTAGTTGTTTTGATTGCAATCTTGAGTAAGTTTGGGATAGTGGCACATTAAGGGGGAGTGATAAATCATAACCATGTATATTACATCCCTACATGTGCCCATATTTATATAAGTGCAAATATATATTTTCAAAATCAAGCCATTTAGCCAAAAGTCAAAATTTTGTATACCATTAGTATTCTTGTGAAAAACTAGTTGCAAAATGTATACAAATATATTTGAAACGTCTTTCAAAGGTTTTGGCTTCACAAAATCTATTTTGAAAAGAAAATGAGTTTCATGATCAAAATATAGATAGTAGTATCTTGTTTTGGATTTAAACTTATAATTTTCATAAAATTAAATGTAAAATGAATTTGAAAGTAATTCCAAAACGAAAATCCTAGAGCTGGTCATTCTTAACAATTCTTGTGTTCAAAAGACTTTCAAAAGACCAACCTAGTGAAAGTTATTTGATTTTGAAACTCGCCGAAAAACTATATTTGACCCATAATTGTCATATTATTGCACTTAGTGAGTTTCTCCGTTTGGACCGGATCTTGTGTAGTATCTTGGTTCAAAATGGTATCTTAGACTCATACACAAAATTCAAATCTCAATATCTCATCTTATTCTTCATTTGAATCTTGTGTTGAAATATTTGACTTTGTTTTACAAATAGCTATTTCAAAAGGACCATTTTGGTCAAAAGTCAAATCTTATGTTTAAAAGGCCCAAAATTGGGAAAAGCTTTGTAAAAGTATTCTAATATGTATTTCAAATGTTTTACAAGCTTTCAAAATGAAAATTCTATATTGAAATCAATTTTAGTCCGAAAAGTTTTTGGTTTGAACTAAAATAGCTTATTTAAGCATATTGCTCAAATCTTAGCATTCAAGTTGGATTTCATTATAAATGTTGGCTAGAAACCATCTTGATAATCAATTCTAAGCCATGGAAATTGAAATTATATGAAATCCAAATTGAGTTGTATTTTGAGGCTTTTTATGGAAAAACTATTTCCTATTTAACTTGCTTCAAAAAGGGTTAAAAGCAAAATATTTGTTTGAAATGCAAAATCTTATGAAAATAGTCTTCTAAAATGTTTTCAAATGCATTTCAAATGTTTTCAAGTACCTAACCCTTGGCTAGAAGCTAAAAGTCAAACTTTGGCTTAAAAAGATCTTTGTGATCTTGCTTTTGCATTTAACTTCAAATTTTTCTAAAGCAAAATCTATTTGGAGTTTGAAAAAGTGGTCAATACAAAACTCATAGGGTTGGTCATTTTAAGCATTTCTCTAGTTCAAAGTTTTTCCAAACGACCAACCGTTCAAAAGTTATAGCCATTTGAATTTGGCCAAAATCATCCAATTGACCCAAAATGATCTGTTGTTGCATTTTGTGGATTTCGCTATTTGAATTGGATTTATTTGCATATCTTGGATTGAAACAGTATTTCTTACTCATACAAATCTATGAAAGTTCAAATCTCCATAAATTTCAATCCGGAATGCATTTTGAACATTTGGCGAAAATTCAATTTGTTTTCAAACACTCAAAGCAAAATTTGGCATATCTTTTGATTGGAGACTCCTTTTGGAAAATTCTTTTGGAAAAGTTTCTTGGGAGTCTAAATAATGTTTATGCCTAATTTCAAATAATTTCAACTTAATTTGAAATAGTTATGCCTTTTTCTCTCTTTCGATCTTATTTGGCATACTCTTGCATTAAGTTGGATTTTACGATTTGAATGGATTTGATTATGCAAATAGGCTTATAAACATCTCTCTAAATCATATGAAGCCATATAAGTGCTTATTACCATTCAAAACTCATTTGGTTCCATTTTGAGGATTTGGTGAAAATCTTAGTGTTTTATGTGTTTCATATGCATATTTCATCATATTTCTCGAAATGAAATTTATTTATTGAAAATCCTTGTTGGAAAACCTTATCTCACATATGGAGTTCATATCTGAAAAATTCTCAAATTTATTTGAACTCATTTGCGAGATTGTTGACTTTATTTGACTTAGTGTCAAAACTAAACCTCCAATGCTTCTAATGACCTATTTTTGATTGGAGAGTGATATTTGAGAAAATCCTTTTGGAAAAAGTCTCTTGGATGTTCATGGATCATTTCTGCAAAATCTTATGGCTATTGGACCTCATTTGATCAAGATTTGATCCAAATTCAAAATGTTCAGTTTTAGGGATGAAGCTGAACAACCCGGAGTATCCGGGTAATATATCCGGAGTATCCGGATTATCCGGACACTCCGGATCAAAAACACCGGAGTATCCGGGTTGTACTGCTCGGCCCAAATTCTGAAATTGCTATCTATACTTTCTTGCAATATCTTGTTCATCCTATTTTTGGGTTTCTCCTTGCTCAAATCAATATTCGTCTTCATAGCCCTCGAAGAGGATTTCGAGTCGGATCTGTTCCGCGTTGATGATTTTTGTATTTGAGCAATGGTTTAAAGGTTATAATCGATTTTGTGTTGTTATTTGCGTCTGTTGAGACTTTAAGAGTTTTAAATTGGAATCTTGGCAAGCCTTTCAAGATGAAAACTAAGTGAACTTATTCATTGCTCCAAGCTTCTAAGTGGAGCATATCTATTTAAGTTTTCATTCCAATGAAAGTGCATCTTTTGGCTAAGTTATTCTGGAAATTGGATTTAATTGTAACTTAGCCTCAAAATGTTTTCTCTCTTGCATAACTTCGAGTTTATTATGGAAAGAGAAAATTCCTTGTAAGCTCAAGAGTGAGTTTGAATGTGTTTTACTCATTGTCTCTCTTACAAGTGGATGTCAAGATCAAATTTGAATGAGTTTCAAATATTTTCATTATAAAGTGGTGTAATAAAATCTTCAATTGATATCTTCAAATTGTTTTAAATTGCATGCAAAGAGTATTGTCTTGTATATCATATATATCATGCATGTTGTACTTAGATATTATCAAACTAACTTGGGTCAAATTAAAAGATATTTGTTCCCAGAAATCGTGTGCTTGTCTATTGATGTTCAAGGTATTGGAAAAGGGGTCATCTTCGACGGTGGGATGAAGGAAATGGAGAGGAGCTCTATAGTACGAGGGATCTAAGACCGGGCGCGGTGATCATGACCAATTCGAACATGCGGTGGACAAGAATCGACAAAAGGGACGTGTTTCTTTTCTGACCATATTCAATAATGTCTGTGCACACCATTATGCTAAATTGTGTTATTCTAAATGGTGTTGTATTTTTCAATTGATATGATTAATTGGTATCTTTCAAGAAGTATCCTCTAATCCTAAATTGTTTTGAAGTGTCATCTAACTTGCATTCGGCATTATCAAGAACTAAAAGGTACATATGGGTGACACATTGCAAAGAGGTATGCCCTTGATAAGTTTATAATTCTTGATCATGAAAGTGCATCTTACTTATACAATTTTGATTCATGATCTTGTATACATCTTGTGATCATATAAGCAATTCCTTCTTGTGTAATCTTCTTTATATGATCTTGATTGTTAGAATTTGATTTTATCATAAGCATGTGCTTAAATTATATAAATTTGCTATATGATCTTGATGTTTAAAGAATATGTGAAATCATATTCGTGTGTCATGTTTAAGCATCACTTATATCCTAAGAATCATGACTTCTTTAATTTGGTATAACTAGAAAAATCTATTACCTAAATCTTGGAAATAATTGGTATCATATCTTGCATAGATTTAGGGGGAGCTTAATATGATTGTTCTATTACTAGCTCCTTATTTTTATTTTATTTCTCCCTAATCTTTTTATTGAGTGTGCAATCAAGGGGGAGAACAGATTTTATTGAATAAACAATAAGAATCTTTTAAGCACCTTTTTGAGATTAATGACAAAAGGGGGAGAATTTATGGATTTATCAATTGTCCCCTAATCGATTGACAAAAAGGGATGATTTGTAAGTATGATCTTTTATTGTATCTTTATGCTTGTTTTAATGTTAAAATATCTTAATATTGTCATTTGGTGCAATTGATAATAGGTTTGTCATAAATCACCAAAAAGGGGGAGATTGAAAGTGCATCTAGGCACTTATGTTATTTTGGTGATTAATGACAAACACTCATAATGACAATCTATGTAAATTAAGTAAATGCTTAACTTAGTGCTTAGCAAATGACAAACCTCTAATATGATTATATTGCTATGAGATTAACATGATATTGCCTAGTTGAGTATCAGTCTCATCTTTTAGAGGAAAATCAAATGGGATAGTTAAGCAAAGATAAGGTATGCAATTTTGGTATCTCTTCTATATTTGTTATTGCATTCCTTTTGTGCAAATGCATAGTGAACTCCAAATAGCATGTTGATTATATATATGCACATTGGTTCATGTCATATTTATTTGTGCATATATATTCATTCGAGTTCATTATATGCTTTGTTTTTAGTATGCATGTTTTAACTAGAGTTAAACTTCATATTGCTATAGATTGACTTGGTGCATGCATGTTTTATTTGTATATCTTCTCATGCAATTCTCTTAGTGAAGTTTATCTAGTGTTGGATCACATATTTACTCTTACTCCAAATATTATTTGCACATGTACAATTCGTGAATATTCTATCATGTGCTTCATTTAAGTTAAAGTCTGTGATCCTTGCCATGATTTAATTGATTCATCACATTGGCAATTATCTCTCTAGTGCATATAGATCAATTACATATTCATCGTGATGCACTTAGTAGAGAACATTTCTTATGTCAAGTGTTTCTATTTTGTGTTGTGCTTCTTTATATGAAACACTTGTTGAAATCAACTGCTCACAAATATCAACTTTATTCATATCTATTGAGCTTTTGGGACTAATGTCTTTCATGAGTAGTTTAGAAAGAATTAGGTCCCGTCTGTGTATGATGACCAAGGTATCTTGGAGGATGATCATTAAGCCGAGGTCAACAAGACGGCGGTGTCACCAAGAGCTGAGGACTAAGTCAAGAGCAACTTGGCGTGGAGATCGTCGAGAGGATGATCAAGTCAAGGTTGATAGGACGAGAGTCTCATGAGGTGAATCGAGTCGAGTTGGACAAGGCGAAGATGTCATCAATTATATGGTGAAGGTCTTCATGCATCGACATCAAGAAAGAAGACGGCAAGTGACTAGTTCTAGACTTATATTATCTTTGATTTAATTTGAGTCTAAGGATTGCCGTACTATTAAGAGGGATGCGATGTCGAATGACTTTTAGATGTGTCAAGTGCTCAAGTGATCCATCCTTGTGAATCTTAGAAAGAGAGTGGTGTTGGTAGTGCCGGAAAGTGAGGGTTGTAGGTCTCTCTTGATTTCTTTGTGAAATCTGTGGTTATCCTTTGAGTTTTGGATAGTGAGATCTTGTTGGTTGTGTAGCCCTCGTTCTTAGCTTTCGGGAGAGTCTAAAATCGCTGAAATCGGAGTCCGGAGTCAAAAGTTATGCTCGTTTTCGTCGAGCTGCTCAGTGCTGATTCGGACTATCCGGAGTTAGTCCGGACTATCCGGATCATCCGGAGTATCGGGATATTCATCCGGACTCTCCGGGATGAGTCTCTCTGTTAGCCTTTCTCAGTCAATCCGGAGTATCCGGATTGAAATCCGGAGTCTCCGGATTGTGCGCAGCCTGCCCCCAACGGCTAGTTTTTGGGGAGTTCTATATATAGCCCTTCCTCCCTCTTTTTGAGAGAGCTTTTTGGTGAGGCTTTTGAAGTGGATTTTTGAGGGGCTGTGGGGGGCTTTGAGGAGCTTTTACCCTTAGATCTAAGTGATCCCCTTGTGAGAAGAGTTGGGAAGAGTTTGGGAGTGAGTCTTGAGTTGATTGAGCACTTGATTTCATCTCCAAGCTTGTTCTTCGTGAGCATTTGTTACTCTTGGAGGTTGAGGACTCCTAGACGGCTAGGAGGTCGCCTACGAGCCACCGGAGCTTTGTGTGGTTGGCCGTGGGAAGTTTGTGAAGGCAGTTCCGCCTCCGTAAGGGAAGGAATCAAAGGAGTGAAGACCGCGAGTGCATTTGTGCAACACCGGGAGGAAGAGGGTTGAAAGAGACCCCGGCTCAAGTGTGACCGAGCCGCCTCAACGGAGACGTAGGATCCCCTCAAGGATCCGAACTTCGGGTGAAAAATCATTGTCTCCAAGTTTGCTTCTTGCTCTTGCTTTAGTATTTGGTTTTGAATCTTTGGGAGCCCCGATCTACTCTTTTGTTGTGTTTGGCTCCAGATCTTCTATGCCCTCATGTACCTGATAGCATTTAGATCATTTGTATTCAAGTAGATTGTTGAAAAATTGCAGGGATTTAAAATCTCTCTTCGAGATCCTCAATCCGGAGTATCCGAATCCCTGAACCCGGACAGTCCGGATAATCCGGAGTATCCGGATTGAATACCGGACACTCCGGATTAGGACCCTCGGGATCGGACTATCCGAGTATCCGGATTGCATAACCCGACGATCCGGACTATCCGAGTATCCGGATTGAATAACCGGACACTCCGGATTGTTCAGACACTCGGAGATTTTATTTAGCTGCAAATTTTTATTCCACTGCATTTAGCTATAAAGTTTTTAATTCGCCTATTCACCCCCTCTAGGCGACATCCTCGTCCTTTCAATTGGTATCGAGCAAGGTCTCTCTTTTATTAGATTTAACCGCCTAGAGAGTAAAGGATGTCGACTAGAGGTTTAGTGCATTCACATGATCCACTTGTGCTAGATGGCACAAATTATGCTTCATGGAAATTAATTATGACTTCTCATTTTAAATCCATGAGCCCCAAATATGGTGGATCGTAGATGTCGGCTTTTCCTCTCCATTGAATGAAGTTGCTCCAACTGAAGGAGAGAGGAAATGCCTACATCTCGACGCTCAAGCTACTAATGTTTTATTTTGTGTTGTGAGCGATGAAATTTTGATAGAATATGCAATCTCAAGAGCGCTCATGAAATGTGGATAAAGCTTCAAGAACTATTTGAATCATCCACTTCTATTGAGGATTGCACTAAGGAAGAGATGTCGGAGATGAAACATCAAGCTCCACCTCAAGCTCAAGTGATGAAGAACCGACATCTCCATCAACCTCAACCTCCGCCTCAAGTGACGATGAAGATGCTCTTCCATCACAAATCCGCTGCTTCATGGCGAAAGGTAAGAATGAGGTAAGTGACGATGATGATGATGAGCTCACTTATGATGAACTTATGAATTTGCTAGAGGAGCTCAATAAATGTCTTGGAAAGGAGAAAAGAAATATAAAATTTTGAAGCTTGAACATGAATCACTTCAAAATGATTATAACATGCTTCAAGAAAATCATGAATCCTCCTTTCCAAAGAAATTCATAAGCCTAAGGTGGACATAGGAATTACATGTGATTTAATTGATGATATGCCATGCTTAATTTCTAATTCTAGCATTTCATCTAAAATTAATATGCCCACCTCTAGTGATGATATGCCTTGTTGCTCAAATAAAATATTGCTTCAACTTCCTCTATGCATATTGAGACTAATCTTGTAGAGGAAAACAAGGAGCTCAAGGTCCAAGTCATTAGATTAGAAAATGACTTAAAGAAGTGCGTAAAGGAAAAGCCGTTCTCGATGAGATCTTGAGCAAGCCAAGGGCGCCTCAAGATAAGCGAGGACTCGGCTACATCTCCAAGAGGAGACTAGCAAGACAAGGCACAACGAAAGATATTCGAAGATCATCAAGTGCTTTGCTTGCAACAAGAAGGGACACCTCGCCTCCGTGTGCCCTCATAAAGTGGAGATCAAGCCACAACCATCAACCGAGAGGCACACCGGCAAGAAGCAAGTCAAGAAGAACAAGAGACGCTCAAAGCCTACTTGCTACAATTGTCGGGAAAAGGGGCACATCGGTAAGGATTGTCCCAAAGGTATTACTCCTAAGCCAATTATTGTCAATGATCATTATTTGCTTAGGAAAGACAAAAATGGCAATGTGTTTGCCAAGTTTGTCGATTCTCCCAAGTATTTGCAAAATTATGATATTCAATTGCTTAGGAGAAATGAATCTAGAAATGTGTTTGCTCAAAATGCTAGACTTCCTAAGACCAAGAAAAATCATGTTGATCATGTGCTTAGGAAAGATAACAATAGCAAACCATTTGCTAGATTTGCTAGATCCTCTAAGCCAATGCATAATTTCAATTATCATATGCTTAGAAGAGATCAAACTAGAAATGGTTTTGCAAAATATCATTGCCCTCCTAAGCCTTTTCATAAAAATGCCAATCATTTGCCTAGGAGAAATAATTATTGCAAACCTATTTCTAATTATATTAGCCAATTCAATAATATCCAAATTAGGACCATTTGGGTTCCAAAATCTATTGTGACTAACATTGTTGGACCCAACAAGGATTGGGTACCAAAAACCGTCTAAAAGATTTTTAGGCAATAAGAGATGGATTGGACGTTTGGCTTCTTCAAAAGGAGAAGATGACTTAATCATTTGCAAAATGGAGCCAAGCATGAGGATGATCACTCCAATCATGAACCAATGCCATCTCGGGTAACAAGTATTTAAATTGATTCTTATAGCTTATAGCCTTGTGTAGGTTATATTGCATTATTCATGAAAATCAATTTAGATTGCTTGATTATATGCTTGCTCATGCTTATTAGTTGTTTTGATTGCAATCTTGAGTAAGTTTGGGATAGTGGCACATTAAGGGGGAGTGATAAATCATAACCATTTATATTACATCCCTACATGTGCCCATATTTATATAAGTGCAAATATATATTTTCAAAATCAAGCCATTTAGCCAAAAGTCAAAATTTTGTATACCATTAGTATTCTTGTGAAAAACTAGTTGCAAAATGTATACAAATATATTTGAAACGTCTTTCAAAGGTTTTGGCTTCACAAAATCTATTTTGAAAAGAAAATGAGTTTCATGATCAAAATATAGATAGTAGTATCTTGTTTTGGATTTAAACTTATAATTTTCATAAAATTAAATGTAAAATGAATTTGAAAGTAATTCCAAAACGAAAATCCTAGAGTTGGTCATTCTTAACAATTCTTGTGTTCAAAAGACTTTCAAAAGACCAACCTAGTGAAAGTTATTTGATTTTGAAACTCACTAAAAACTATATTTGACCCATAATTGTCATATTATTGCACTTAGTGAGTTTCTCCGTTTGGACCGGATCTTGTGTAGTATCTTGGTTCAAAATGGTATCTTAGACTCATACACAAAATTCAAATCTCAATATCTCATCTTATTCTTCATTTGAATCTTGTGTTGAAATATTTGACTTTGTTTTACAAATAGCTATTTCAAAAGGACCATTTTGGTCAAAAGTCAAATCTTATGTTTAAAAGGCCCAAAATTGGGAAAAGCTTTGTAAAAGTATTCTAATATGTATTTCAAATGTTTTACAAGCTTTCAAAATGAAAATTCTATATTGAAATCAATTTTAGTCCGAAAAGTTTTTGGTTTGAACTAAAATAGCTTATTTAAGCATATTGCTCAAATCTTAGCATTCAAGTTGGATTTCATTATAAATGTTAGCTAGAAACCATCTTGATAATCAATTCTAAGCCATGGAAATTGAAATTATATGAAATCCAAATTGAGTTGTATTTTGAGGCTTTTTATGGAAAAACTATTTCCTATTTAACTTGCTTCAAAAAGGGTTAAAAGCAAAATATTTGTTTGAAATGCAAAATCTTATGAAAATAGTCTTCTAAAATGTTTTCAAATGCATTTCAAATGTTTTCAAGTACCTAACCCTTGGCTAGAAGCTAAAAGTCAAACTTTGGCTTAAAAAGATCTTTGTGATCTTGCTTTTGCATTTAACTTCAAATTTTTCTAAAGCAAAATCTATTTGGAGTTTGAAAAAGTGGTCAATACAAAACTCATAGGGTTGGTCATTTTAAGCATTTCTCTAGTTCAAAGTTTTTCCAAACGACCAACCGTTCAAAAGTTATAGCCATTTGAATTTGGCCAAAATCATCCAATTGACCCAAAATGATCTGTTGTTGCATTTTGTGGATTTCGCTATTTGAATTGGATTTATTTGCATATCTTGGATTGAAACAGTATTTCTTACTCATACAAATCTATGAAAGTTCAAATCTCCATAAATTTCAATCCGGAATGCATTTTGAACATTTGGCGAAAATTCAATTTGTTTTCAAACACTCAAAGCAAAATTTGGCATATCTTTTGATTGGAGACTCCTTTTTGGAAAATTCTTTTTGGAAAAGTTTCTTGGGAGTCTAAATAATGTTTATGCCTAATTTCAAATAATTTCAACTTAATTTGAAATAGTTATGCCTTTTTCTCTCTTTCGATCTTATTTGGCATACTCTTGCATTAAGTTGGATTTTACGATTTGAATGGATTTGATTATGCAAATAGGCTTATAAACATCTCTCTAAATCATATGAAGCCATATAAGTGCATATTACCATTCAAAACTCATTTGGTTCCATTTTGAGGATTTGGTGAAAATCTTAGTGTTTTATGTGTTTCATATGCATATTTCATCATATTTCTCGAACTGAAATTTATTTATTGAAAATCCTTGTTGGAAAACCTTATCTCACATATGGAGTTCATATCTGAAAAATTCTCAAATTTATTTGAACTCATTTGCGAGATTGTTGACTTTATTTGACTTAGTGTCAAAACTAAACCTCCAATGCTTCTAATGACCTATTTTTGATTGGAGAGTGATATTTGAGAAAATCCTTTTGGAAAAAGTCTCTTGGATGTTCATGGATCATTTCTGCAAAATCTTATGGCTATTGGACCTCATTTGATCAAGATTTGATCCAAATTCAAAATGTTCAGTTTTAGGGATGAAGCTGAACAACCCGGAGTATCCGGGTAATATATCCGGAGTATCCGGATTATCCGGACACTCGGATCAAAAACACCGAGTATCCGGTTGTCTTTACTTCGCCCAAATTCTGAAATTGCTATCTATACTTTCTTGCAATATCTTGTTCATCCTATTTTTGGGTTTCTCCTTGCTCAAATCAATATTCGCCTTCATAGCCCTCGAAGAGGATTTCGAGTCGGATCTGTTCCGCGTTGATGATTTTTGTATTTGAGCAATGGTTTAAAGGTTATAATCGATTTTGTGTTGTTATTTGCGTCTGTTGAGACTTTAAGAGTTTTAAATTGGAATCTTGGCAAGTCTTTCAAGATGAAAACTAAGTGAACTTATTCATTGCTCCAAGCTTCTAAGTGGAGCATATCTATTTAAGTTTTCATTCCAATGAAAGTGCATCTTTTGGCTAAGTTATTCTGGAAATTGGATTTAATTGTAACTTAGCCTCAAAATGTTTTCTCTCTTGCATAACTTCGAGTTTATTATGGAAAAGAGAAAAATTCCCTTGTAAGCTCAAGAGTGAGTTTGAATGTGTTTTACTCATTGTCTCTCTTACAAGTGGATGTCAAGATCAAATTTGAATGAGTTTCAAATATTTTCATTATAAAGTGGTGTAATAAAATCTTCAATTGATATCTTCAAATTGTTTTAAATTGCATGCAAAGAGTATTGTCTTGTATATCATATATATCATGCATGTTGTACTTAGATATTATCAAACTAACTTGGGTCAAATTAAAAGATATTTGTTCCCAGAAATCGTGTGCTTGTCTATTGATGTTCAAGGTATTGGAAAAGGGGTCATCTTCGACGGTGGGATAAAGGAAATAGAGAGGAGCTCTATAGTACGAGGGATCTAAGACCGGGCGCGGTGATCATGACCAATTCGAAAATGCGGTGGACAAGAATCGACAAAAGGGACGTGTTTCTTTTCTGACCATATTCAATAATGTCTGTGCACACCATTATGCTAAATTGTGTTATTCTAAATGGTGTTGTATTTTTCAATTGATATGATTAATTGGTATCTTTCAAGAAGTATCCTCTAATCCTAAATTGTTTTGAAGTGTCATCTAACTTGCATTCGGCATTATCAAGAACTAAAAGGTACATATGGGTGACACATTGCAAAGAGGTATGCCCTTGATAAGTTTATAATTCTTGATCATGAAAGTGCATCTTACTTATACAATTTTGATTCATGATCTTGTATACATCTTGTGATCATATAAGCAATTCCTTCTTGTGTAATCTTCTTTATATGATCTTGATTGTTAGAATTTGATTTGATCATAAGCATGTGCTTAAATTATATAAATTTGCTATATGATCTTGATGTTTAAAGAATATGTGAAATCATATTCGTGTGTCATGTTTAAGCATCACTTATATCCTAAGAATCATGACTTCTTTAATTTGGTATAACTAGAAAAATCTATTACCTAAATCTTGGAAATAATTGGTATCATATCTTGCATAGATTTAGGGGGAGCTTAATATGATTGTTCTATTACTAGCTCCTTATTTTTATTTTATTTCTCCCTAATCTTTTTATTGAGTGTGCAATCAAGGGGGAGAACAGATTTTATTGAATAAACAATAAGAATCTTTTAAGCACCTTTTTGGGATTAATGACAAAAGGGGGAGAATTTATGGATTTATCAATTGTCCCTAATCGATTGACAAAAGGGATGATTTGTAAGTATGATCTCTTATTGTATCTTTATGCTTGTTTTAATGTTAAAATATCTTAATATTGTCATTTGGTGCAATTGATAATAGGTTTGTCATAAATCACCAAAAAGGGGGAGATTGAAAGTGCATCTAGACACTTATGTTATTTTGGTGATTAATGACAAACACTCATAATGACAATCTATGTAAATTAAGTAAATGCTTAACTTAGTGCTTAGCAAATGACAAACCTCTAATATGATTATATTGCTATGAGACTAACATGATATTGCCTAGTTGAGTATCAATCTCATCTTTTAGAGGAAAATCAAATGGGATAGTTAAGCAAAGATAAGGTATGCAATTTTGGTATCTCTTCTATATTTGTTATTGCATTCCTTTTGTGCAAATGCATAGTGAACTCCAAATAGCATGTTGATTATATATATGCACATTGGTTCATGTCATATTTATTTGTGCATATATATTCATTCGAGTTCATTATATGCTTTGTTTTTAGTATGCATGTTTTAACTAGAGTTAAACTTCATATTGCTATAGATTGACTTGGTGCATGCATGTTTTATTTGTATATCTTCTCATGCAATTCTCTTAGTGAAGTTTATCTAGTGTTGGATCACATATTTACTCTTACTCCAAATATTATTTGCACATGTACAATTCGTGAATATTCTATCATGTGCTTCATTTAAGTTAAAGTCTGTGATCCTTGCCATGATTTAATTGATTCATCACATTGGCAATTATCTCTCTAGTGCATATAGATCAATTACATATTCATCGTGATGCACTTAGTAGAGAACATTTCTTATGTCAAGTGTTTCTATTTTGTGTTGTGCTTCTTTATATGAAACACTTGTTGAAATCAACTGCTCACAAATATCAACTTTATTCATATCTATTGAGCTTTTGGGACTAATGTCTTTCATGAGTAGTTTAGAAAGAATTAGGTCCCGTCGTGTATGATGACCAAGGTATCTTGGAGGATGATCATTAAGCCGAGGTCAACAAGACGGCGGTGTCACCAAGAGCTGAGGACTAAGTCAAGAGCAACTTGGCGTGGAGATCGTCAGAGAGGATGATCAAGTCAAGGTTGATAGGACGAGAGTCTCATGAGGTGAATCGAGTCGAGTTGGACAAGGCGAAGATGTCATCAATTATATGGTGAAGGTCTTCATGCATCGACATCAAGAAAGAAGACGGCAAGTGACTAGTTCTAGACTTATATTATCTTTGATTTAATTTGAGTCTAAGGATTGCCATACTGTTAAGAGGGATGCGATGTCGAATGACTTTTAGATGTGTCAAGTGCTCAAGTGATCCATCCTTGTGAATCTTAGAAAGAGAGTGGTGTTGGTAGTGCCGGAAAATGAGGGTTGTAGGTCTCTCTTGATTTCTTTGTGAAATCTGTGGTTATCCTTTGAGTTTTGGATAGTGAGATCTTGTTGGTTGTGTAGCCCTCGTTCTTAGCTTTCGGGAGAGTCTAAAATCGCTGAAATCGGAGTCCGGAGTCAAAAGTTATGCTCGTTTTCGTCGAGCTGCTCAGTGCTGATTCGGACTATCCGGAGTTAGTCCGGACTATCCGGATCATCCGGAGTATCGGGATATTCATCCGGACTCTCCGGGTTGAGTCTCTCTGTTAGCCTTTCTCAGTCAATCCGGAGTATCCGGATTGAAATCCGGAGTCTCCGGATTGTGCGTAGCCTGCCCCCAACGGCTAGTTTTTGGGGAGTTCTATATATAGCCCTTCCTCCCTCTTTTTGAGAGAGCTTTTTGGTGAGGCTTTTGAAGTGGATTTTTGAGGGGCTGTGTGGGGGGCTTTGAGGGAGCTTTTACCCTTAGATCTAAGTGATCCCCTTGTGAGAAGGGTTGGGAAGAGTTTGGGGAGTGAGTCTTGAGTTGATTGAGCACTTGATTTCATCTCCAAGCTTGTTCTTCGTGAGCATTTGTTACTCTTGGAGGTTGAGGACTCCTAGACGGCTAGGAGGTCGCCTACGAGCCACCGGAGCTTTGTGTGGTTGGCCGTGGGAAGTTTGTGAAGGCCGGTTCCGCCTCCGTAAGGGAAGGAATCAAAGGAGTGAAGACCGGCGAGTGCATTTGTGCAACACCGGGAGGAAGAGGGTTGAAAGAGACCCCGGCTCAAGTGTGACCGAGCCGCCTCAACGGAGACGTAGGATCCCCTCAAGGATCCGAACTTCGGGTGAAAAATCATTGTCTCCAAGTTTGCTTCTTGCTCTTGCTTTAGTATTTGGTTTTGAATCTTTGGGAGCCCCGATCTACTCTTTTGTTGTGTTTGGCTCCAGATCTTCTATGCCCTCATGTACTTGATAGCATTTAGATCATTTGTATTCAAGTAGATTGTTGAAAAATTGCAGGGATTTAAAATCTCTCTTCGAGATCCTCAATCCGGAGTATCCGAATCCCTGAACCCGGACAGTCCGGATAATCCGGAGTATCCGGATTGAATACCCCGGACACTCCGGATTAGGACCCTCGGGATCGGACTATCCGGAGTATCCGGATTGCATAACCCGGACAGTCCGGACTATCCGGAGTATCCGGATTGAATAACCCGGACACTCCGGATTGTTCAGGACACTCGGGAGATTTTATTTAGCTGCAAATTTTTATTCCGCTGCATTTAGCTATAAAGTTTTTAATTCGCCTATTCACCCCCCCTCTAGGCGACATCCCCTGTCCTTTCAATTGGTATCAGAGCAAGGTCTCTCTTTTTATTAGATTTAACCGTCTAGAGAGTAAAGGATGTCGACTAGAGGTTTAGTGCATTCACATGATCCACTTGTGCTAGATGGCACAAATTATGCTTCATGGAAATTAATTATGACTTCTCATTTTAAATCCATGAGCCCCCAAATATGGTGGATCGTAGATGTCGGCTTTTCCTCTCCATTGAATGAAGTTGCTCCAACCAAGGAGAGAGAAATGCCTACATCTCGACGCTCAAGCTACTAATGTTTTATTTTGTGTTGTGAGCGATGAAATTTTTGATAGAATATGCAATCTCAAGAGCGCTCATGAAATGTGGATAAAGCTTCAAGAACTATTTGAATCATCCACTTCTATTGAGGATTGCACTAAGGAAGAGATGTCGGGAGATGAAACATCAAGCTCCACCTCAAGCTCAAGTGATGAAGAACCGACATCTCCATCAACCTCAACCTCCGCCTCAAGTGACGATGAAGATGCTCTTCCATCACAAATCCGTTGCTTCATGGCGAAAGGTAAGAATGAGGTAAGTGACGATGATGATGATGAGCTCACTTATGATGAACTTATGAATTTGCTAGAGGAGCTCAATAAATGTCTTGGAAAGGAGAAAAAGAAATATAAATTTTGAAGCTTGAACATGAATCACTTCAAAATGATTATAACATGCTTCAAGAAAATCATGAATCCCTCCTTTCCAAAGAAATTCATAAGCCTAAGGTGGACATAGGAATTACATGTGATTTAATTGATGATATGCCATGCTTAATTTCTAATTCTAGCATTTCATCTAAAATTAATATGCCCACCTCTAGTGATGATATGCCTTGTTGCTCAAATAAAAATATTGCTTCAACTTCCTCTATGCATATTGAGACTAATCTTGTAGAGGAAAACAAGGAGCTCAAGGTCCAAGTTATTAGATTAGAAAATGACTTAAAGAAGTGCGTAAAGGGAAAAGCCGTTCTCGATGAGATCTTGAGCAAGCCAAGGGCGCCTCAAGATAAGCGAGGACTCGGCTACATCTCCAAGAGGAGACTAGCAAGACAAGGCACAACGAAAGATATTCAAGATCATCAAGTGCTTTGCTTGCAACAAGAAGGACACCTCGCCTCCGTGTGCCCTCATAAAGTGGAGATCAAGCCACAACCATCAACCGAGAGGCACACCGGCAAGAAGCAAGTCAAGAAGAACAAGAGACGCTCAAAGCCTACTTGCTACAATTGTCGGGAAAAGGGGCACATCGGTAAGGATTGTCCCAAAGGTATTACTCCTAAGCCAATTATTGTCAATGATCATTATTTGCTTAGGAAAGACAAAAATGGCAATGTGTTTGCCAAGTTTGTCGATTCTCCCAAGTATTTGCAAAATTATGATATTCAATTGCTTAGGAGAAATGAATCTAGAAATGTGTTTGCTCAAAATGCTAGACTTCCTAAGACCAAGAAAAATCATGTTGATCATGTGCTTAGGAAAGATAACAATAGCAAACCATTTGCTAGATTTACTAGATCCTCTAAGCCAATGCATAATTTCAATTATCATATGCTTAGAAGAGATCAAACTAGAAATGGTTTTGCAAAATATCATTGCCCTCCTAAGCCTTTTCATAAAAATGCCAATCATTTGCCTAGGAGAAATAATTATTGCAAACCTATTTCTAATTATATTAGCCAATTCAATAATATCCAAATTAGGACCATTTGGGTTCCAAAATCTATTGTGACTAACATTGTTGGACCCAACAAGGATTGGGTACCAAAACCGCCTAAAAGATTTTTAGGCAATAAGAGATGGATTGGACGTTTGGCTTCTTCAAAAGGAGAAGATGACTTAATCATTTGCAAAATGGAGCCAAGCATGAGGATGATCACTCCAATCATGAACCAATGCCATCTCGGGTAACAAGTATTTAAATTGATTCTTATAGCTTATAGCCTTGTGTAGGTTATATTGCATTATTCATGAAAATCAATTTAGATTGCTTGATTATATGCTTGCTCATGCTTATTAGTTGTTTTGATTGCAATCTTGAGTAAGTTTGGGATAGTGGCACATTAAGGGGGAGTGATAAATCATAACCATGTATATTACATCCCTACATGTGCCCATATTTATATAAGTGCAAATATATATTTTCAAAATCAAGCCATTTAGCCAAAAGTCAAAATTTTGTATACCATTAGTATTCTTGTGAAAAACTAGTTGCAAAATGTATACAAATATATTTGAAACGTCTTTCAAAGGTTTTGGCTTCACAAAATCTATTTTGAAAAGAAAATGAGTTTCATGATCAAAATATAGATAGTAGTATCTTGTTTTGGATTTAAACTTATAATTTTCATAAAATTAAATGTAAAATGAATTTGAAAGTAATTCCAAAACGAAAATCCTAGAGTTGGTCATTCTTAACAATTCTTGTGTTCAAAAGACTTTCAAAAGACCAACCTAGTGAAAGTTATTTGATTTTGAAACTCGCCGAAAAACTATATTTGACCCATAATTGTCATATTATTGCACTTAGTGAGTTTCTCCGTTTGGACCGGATCTTGTGTAGTATCTTGGTTCAAAATGGTATCTTAGACTCATACACAAAATTCAAATCTCAATATCTCATCTTATTCTTCATTTGAATCTTGTGTTGAAATATTTGACTTTGTTTTACAAATAGCTATTTCAAAAGGACCATTTTGGTCAAAAGTCAAATCTTATGTTTAAAAGGCCCAAAATTGGGAAAAGCTTTGTAAAAGTATTCTAATATGTATTTCAAATGTTTTACAAGCTTTCAAAATGAAAATTCTATATTGAAATCAATTTTAGTCCGAAAAGTTTTGGTTTGAACTAAAATAGCTTATTTAAGCATATTGCTCAAATCTTAGCATTCAAGTTGGATTTCATTATAAATGTTGGCTAGAAACCATCTTGATAATCAATTCTAAGCCATGGAAATTGAAATTATATGAAATCCAAATTGAGTTGTATTTTGAGGCTTTTATGGAAAAACTATTTCCTATTTAACTTGCTTCAAAAAGGGTTAAAAGCAAAATATTTGTTTGAAATGCAAAATCTTATGAAAATAGTCTTCTAAAATGTTTTCAAATGCACTTCAAATGTTTTCAAGTACCTAACCCTTGGCTAGAAGCTAAAAGTCAAACTTTGGCTTAAAAAGATCTTTGTGATCTTGCTTTTGCATTTAACTTCAAATTTTTCTAAAGCAAAATCTATTTGGAGTTTGAAAAAGTGGTCAATACAAAACTCATAGGGTTGGTCATTTTAAGCATTTCTCTAGTTCAAAGTTTTTCCAAACGACCAACCGTTCAAAAGTTATAGCCATTTGAATTTGGCCAAAATCATCCAATTGACCCAAAATGATCTGTTGTTGCATTTTGTGGATTTCGCTATTTGAATTGGATTTATTTGCATATCTTGGATTGAAACAGTATTTCTTACTCATACAAATCTATGAAAGTTCAAATCTCCATAAATTTCAATCCGGAATGCATTTTGAACATTTGGCGAAAATTCAATTTGTTTTCAAACCCTCAAAGCAAAATTTGGCATATCTTTTGATTGGAGACTCCTTTTTGGAAAATTCTTTTTGGAAAAGTTTCTTGGGAGTCTAAATAATGTTTATGCCTAATTTCAAATAATTTCAACTTAATTTGAAATAGTTATGCCTTTTTCTCTCTTTCGATCTTATTTGGCATACTCTTGCATTAAGTTGGATTTTACGATTTGAATGGATTTGATTATGCAAATAGGCTTATAAACATCTCTCTAAATCATATGAAGCCATATAAGTGCATATTACCATTCAAAACTCATTTGGTTCTATTTTGAGGATTTGGTGAAAATCTTAGTGTTTTATGTGTTTCATATGCATATTTCATCATATTTCTCGAAATGAAATTTATTTATTGAAAATCCTTGTTGGAAAACCTTATCTCACATATGGAGTTCATATCTGAAAAATTCTCAAATTTATTTGAACTCATTTGCGAGATTGTTGACTTTATTTGACTTAGTGTCAAAACTAAACCTCCAATGCTTCTAATGACCTATTTTTGATTGGAGAGTGATATTTGAGAAAATCCTTTTGGAAAAAGTCTCTTGGATGTTCATGGATCATTTCTGCAAAATCTTATGGCTATTGGACCTCATTTGATCAAGGTGTCACCGTCGCCGGTCGCCGCTAACATCATCACCTTTGATCTCCAACGTCCGATCTAGCGTGAACGGTCAAGATCTTTGTCGCCGCGTGTCTTAATCGCGTCCATTGATTTTGTGCCACGTGTGATCAATCTAATGGTGCCACGTGAGCTGCTTGCGTTAGCCGGTGCTCGGGCATAGTGCCGCCAGTCCACCGTGGACCAGCGTCGACCGTGGACTGAGTCTATATGCCGGTGACGCATGTCACACTGTAGTTGCGCCGCGTGTCAGCAACTGATTGGGCCACGTGTCCGCTGACATCAGCGTGACGTTACAATTCGGTTTTTCTTCAGAACAATAATTCACCAAAAAGTATATTCGGTGCTGACATCAGCATGACATCATAAATACTATTTTTATTATAAAAATAATTAGGTTAATTCGGTTTTTCCAATTTTCTAATTTATCTTTTATTTCAAACTTTGAATAGCTATATCTTTTGCATCCGAGCTCCGATTGAGGTGATTCCAATTTCTGAAAATTTGTAAAATCAAGCTCTATTTAACAGTGAATTGTATTTAAGTTTTGGAGTTGATTATACTCTCTATTTTTGGTATTTATTGCTTTCCTTTTCGTTACACGTAGACGTTGAGTTGCACGGTGAGTTTGTGGTTGAGGAGTCAGCACCCGAGCAAGGTTCAGAGCAGGAGTCAGAGCTATTTGAAGGCAAGTTGTGCTTTGATCATGTTGAACCCATGTTTAAAATACTATATTGTTTCAATGTATTGCATACTAATTCAATTATTACTTGTTCAATTATATTGGGTATAGTTATTCGCCCAATTGTGATATATCCACCTTGCCATGTCGTATATCTTATTTTATTTGTCACCCTAGAATGGTTTAATAGTAATTGATAGCTATAATTGCCAATGTGGGTAGTTAGAACGCAAGTAGTATGCTTAGCTATGCAACGAGTCATCATTTTTTGTGAAAATGGTTAATCTTACTTAATAATTATGGAACATATTTATTAACTTGTGTGTCGGTGTTGTCACACAATATTGTTGTTGTTGATGGCACGTGGTGCATGGTAAATCAACCAGGGTAGTAAAATGATTTAGACTGAGGCAAGTGGTATGTATTTGTGGTGGGCCAATGCGGCACTTGGGCGGTCACATTGCTTTTATAATAATGATTGGTTCATGGCTATGGTGATTTTTGGTTACTCTTGCCTTGGTCAATTAAGGACTTAACCTTGCAAGAATTTGAACTGAGTCATTCATACAACCACATGTCTGTTATGGGACAGACCTAGCTGATTAATTTGTTATGTCTAGACTTTCTTACTGTCTTAGCAGTGTGGGTTCCGGGTGTACGGGTATAATCAAATGGCGCAAGAGGTGGGCCCTAGATGTGGTAACCAGTCCCACCAGTGTTGAAACCTTAGCGGGCAGTACTGGGTTTAGATAGACATTGGAAAGGTTTTGTTATAATCACTCGCCTTTGTGGTGTATGGTTGTATATTGCGGGAAAAGTGTATAACCTCTGCAGAGTGTAAAACCTATTCGAATAGCCGTGTTTGCGGTATTGAGCATTGCTAGATGATTATAGTCAAGGGTTAGATTTTATTAAAAATAAATGTGAGTATGGATGTGGAAATATGGAATAAGGTTATGAGTTGGTTATTGGAAAACAAATGGAAAATATATTATTGTTATTACTTGATTTACTGTCTTTCAATCTAATTATGCTATTCCTTTACAAATGCAGTTTATGCAAAATAACCATGTTAGCCTATCCTTTGTAATAAGCCATGCATATAGTAGATTAGACTTGCATTCTGTGCACGATTTGTTGAGTGCTTCATGTACTCACCCCCTTGCAACAAAACATCACCAGTTGAAGAAGAAGCAACGCCTGCTTTTGATGAAAAGTATCAGGAAGAGGCAAATAACTTGGGTGTGAACCTTGCCAGTTGTCTATGGCAGATTGAAGGGTTTCCTAGCTTATATATTTTTTCGCTGCTATTTATTTACTTTTCAGTCTTAGCCTTGCAAGGCGTACTCATGTAAGGTTGACTATAAGGTTGTTAAACAGGTATATTTAATATTGATGAAGTCTTTATTATGTTACCGTTGAGTATGATTGTGATATTCATCAATGTTGAGCCTGTGTGCACTAGCGTGATCCTGGACTAGTGCGGAATACAGAGAGGGTCCGGATTTGCATATTCGGGCCTCGACAGGACTTAAACCTAAGAAAGAAAATAGTAGCGGAACAGAAACTTCGTAGATAACCCATTAATATGCCACAGGCAACTGACAAGATTCACTCTCTAGCAACTCACCTCCTCTAAAGCAGGTGTATACTCCTCTTCAACTGATGATTTTGTTGTGTTAATAGCGAGGACATAAAGCACTCAACAAATTGTGCACAAAATGTAAGTCTATTATAACTATATGCAAGGATTATTTCAAATGAATGACTATCATGGTTATTTTGTAGTAAAGCAGCATTGTCAATTGAATACAGTAAATAGATTGACATGGTAATAAAAGAAATAATAATAATGATAGTAAATTTTTTTGGCATTTCTCAAAGTAAACTAGCACATAGCCCTAAACCATTTTTCATAACTTCCATTGGCACACAGCCTCCCTTTTCTAATTCTCATTTTATAAAATCTAACCATTGAAATTCCTAAGCATTGTCCATAACTAGGGACACGGCTATCCGAATAGATTTATACTCTGTAGAGGTTATATATTTTACCAACAAGATATAATCAATCTCATAATTCCATGCATTGACACGTACCCATCGATGTACGGCTAAGAAGATCATAACAAAACCTTCTGTAAACTCTATCTGAATATTAGCTCTCCTGATAAGCCTAGTCTCACTATCCTTCCCTCACATAGAGCAAAAGAATAAGAGAGACTCATCATTATGCTAGGAACAATCACTATTCAAGCTGTAGAGCCACTGCAACACACACCTTCTCCAACCTCACACATAGTTTAGTTATTCTCCTGAGATATCATATGTCAAGATTCGGTAACTTACCTAGTTAGGTCTAGCCCATAATAGACATGTGGTTGCATGATTAGCCCAGTTCAATGGCTTGTAAGCTTAAGTCCTTAATTGACTTAGGCAAGACTTCCATTTAATATTAACCCAAATGTCACATAGACCTACCCTCGCACATAGCCTCTTGCCACTTGCCATAGCCTAAATCATTTACCATCCCAGTTAATTATTGTGTAACACATACCATCAACAACTCAATATCATTATGTGACAATACATGACACACCATTTCCATAAACATGTTCCATACTCCATTAGTCAAACTGAATTTACACTTTCAAAAGATATCAGTTATATGTGTCATGGCTAAGTAACTATACACGATCTAACTAACCCACGTTGGCATCTATTAGCAACCAAATAATAATTACACATCCTAGGGTGGCAAATAATCATGGCATAGAAAATGACAAGGTATAGCATTTGTAAAACTGGGTTCAAAATGATGAAAGTAGAACTAGCATTGGAACAATTTTTGATCTTGATCTGGACCTCGAGCTTGAGTCAACTCTTCACCCTTCTACGCTGCCGTCACTTCAACATCTACGTAAAACGAAAGATGAATACCAAAATAAATACAAAATAGAGATAAAATAAAATCCAAAAATCAAATACAATCCACCAAAAAGTAGAGCCTGAATTTAGGAAAATTTAGAAATTTGAATCGCCTCAATCGAAACTCATATGAAGGAGAACACACTCTCAAAATATTGAAAATAAAGAAAATAAAAAAAAAATTCTAAAAATTTAAGAATTATTTTTATAAATAAAAATCAAATTATGACATCATGCTGACTAGGATGAAAACGGAATGGAAATTATAGGTAAATGGTTGTTCCAATTCTGTTTCCACATTTTTTTACCGATAACGGAAATGAAATCAGAAACCACAAAAATGTATGCGAAACAGAATAGAGTGGATATGGAAACGAAAGTGGAAAATTCTATCTAGATATGTTCCCAGTTGCAACACCCTAAAAATTTGCAAATTCTTTAATTGAGCATTTAATTCGGATTTTATGAATTGTTTCTAAATTTTTAGCATTTAATTAATGAATTTTTCTTTTTTTCAAATTTAAATAAATAATTTATTTGAGGAAAACAAGACCAAAATCTTGCTGGAAATAATTTTTCTAAGTTCAAAATGCTATAAAATATTTTTGATATTTTCTATAAAGTAATATAGATTTATGGTATTATTTAAATTAGAAAACGAATTTAAAATCTCCATTTTTCTTATGGGCCAAAACCCACTTTTCTTTCTCCTTGGTCTACTCTACTTCCCAGCCTAGCAAGATTTTCCAGTTTCATTTAAACGCAATTTTCGTTCCGTTTTCGTCAGAACTAGCTCTCATGTTTTCGCTTTCGGCAAAAAAATTATGTTTCCTTACCGACATTTTCCGTTTCTGTTTCTGAAAAAGGGTTTCTGTTTTTATTTTTTTTTGGAACGGTCGGAAACTTTTCGTTTCGTTTTCAACCCTAATGCTGACATCATGGGCTATTTTGATTTTCAGCTAAATTATTTTTGAAAAGAAAAAAGAACCGCAGAGGCTATCATGTGGCCTTACATGTCAGGTCTCACTGATGTCACCTAACACATGGCAAGACATGGTCCAAGCTACGTCGATCGGTAGTGCGCACAGCCCTATGGTCATCGGCGGCTACTGCGGTTGGTCTCATCTACAAGATCTCGTCGAGCTCAACATGGTGACGTGATCAGCACAGTGGATGGCTCCCTCTAGCAGTGGCGGTGCTCAAAGAGGTGGTGGTGGCTTGGCCTTAACGTTGACACGATGCTCCGGTCCTCCTCCGACCAAACCGAAGTGAGCACTAGCTAGAATGGACCAAGACGAAGCTATGAAGGTTGGTTGCAAGCACACAGACTCTCAAGAGATGAGCAATCGACGGCGGAAGCTTCTCGACGATGCTTGCGCAATATTCCAAATCTCGACAAAATGGTGGCCCGACGAAAGAAATTGAGCTAGGGTTTTGGTTTGCGATGGCATTGCGGTCACGATGTTCGCCTTATAAATCACTAAGGGTGTGTTTGGTTGTCTGTATCACCCTAACCTGTCTCGCATGAGCTATCCAGGGTAGCCTTGGTCTACATGAGTGGATGCAAGTTGAGTTGTTTGGTTGCTTGTTTATGCATCTCATGGGCCTACATTGGAGAGAAACCCAATTTCTGTGTTTTCTCCATCCTGCATGAGTGGGTGCAATTGCATCCACCTGGTCTGGATGAACAGGAAACCAAACATGTGTCTAACAGATACAGTTGCATCCACTCATACGATTCAGACTTCATGCAGGCAACCAAACACACCCTAAGAGATTGAGATGAGCACGGAACGGAGGGAGTATCCATGGTAGACACGGGCCCACGGTAAAGTCTGGTTCGGAGATGGAGCGGGCGGCCTAACAAGTGGGCCTAGCCTATCAGCGGCTTGGGCGCAGAGGCAGGCCTAGCTGTGTAACAACCCTCATTTTTACATACCTACAGAAATGGAAATCTAATGTGCATTCCGTACTAGTCCCATGATCAGTAGCTAGTACGCACATACACACCAATTGGAATCACAACCATACAACAATTATTATTAGCGGAAACTATCATATAAAGAAAACTTTATAACTCAGAGATTACAGCAGCAAAAGAAGCAAAGTCTTGTAGTGTGCCCATCCAAACCCGCAGGCAACTGACAAGGCATAATCCCTAGAAAGATCACGTTGAAGAAATTCCCACAACCTACGATGAAAAGATATCTTTGAAGCTTCGCTAACTTATCCACCTAAAAACAACATATAAGCAAGGGTGAGTACTTTCGTACTCCGCAAGACTTTAGCAAAACCTATAATATATGCAGGCCATTTAAAAAGAGGCTACTACAGTTAATTTGCATAAAGCAGAATTGATATTGTAAAATCAAGTTATTTATAAACGGTATTTGTAAAAGCATATTTGACTCATATGAAATAAGTAAAGCATAAGTAATACTCACAACCCTTCGTGAGCATTGAATAATCCAGAAATGGAATCCAACAATGTCGGCCCTTTGACATAAAGCAAGAGTTGCTAAAACAAGCTCAAACCAAACCCATTTTAGAAAATACAAAATATTTAACTAGTGCAAGTTCACCAAGTTTCCCATGACTGAGAGGACGGCTAATCGATTAGATTTACACTCTGCAGAGGTGTACAACTTTACCCACAAGTCATGACCTTTTCTTTTTGCCGCATGTTTCACGCACCTTTGGCGTGTGGCCAGAATATTCATAACGAAAACCTTTACATTACCTAGGTTAACTTTGCATCAGCCCAGGCCGTTAAGCCCTCGCTATAGAAACAGAAACACACACCCAAGACCTGGATCCATTCACATCACACCCAACACCACGTTTCTGCTCATGGCAAGGCGTACACCGTTGCATTGGTATGTAGAAACCCCTACAAGCAGACCTAGAAAGGAATGCCTGTGCAATCTCCCGCCTTCCATAAATGCAAAGTTAAACTAGATAACTTAATTGGTTTAAGGCTGCCCCATCCCAACACTTGTGGTTGTACGGATTATCTTGGATCATACAACACTAAGTTCGGTCCTTAATCCGACACGGGCGATACTCCACCCTACACTACGTGCAAATCCCTCTGCACATCCGGCTATTGCCAATAATCGCCCGCATTAAAACCATAGTTTTATTTTGGGTTTTTAATGAAAATACCCATAACCAACAGCTTCATTTCCAACATTTTCCATTTCTCAAGAAACAAATTTTGATCTGATCATCAACCTCATTAGTTCTAAAAGCATGACTAAGCATGGATAAAATGTAATCGCATATACCCATGATGACATTAAGTAATTGTCTAAGCTCGATCTATGGTTATCAAGGTACACATGTTCATACTTACCAAGGAAGTTTCATGAGACAACAGGTATAACTACCAGCACCACAAAATAGCGAATTTACAGAAAATAAACGCATGCATGAAACATTTTAATAAACACAATACAAATTAAATACTGGGATCAAGATGATCAAAGGGGGTTCTTGCCTTGCTTATTTATTGCTTACGACGAAGACGCGGTCGCAGCTGATGGAGGCAACGACGGAGGAAGGGACGTCGGATTCTACACGTCGATCAATCGGGAATATAGCAAAAATCCAATTTTAATAAGGGTAAAAAGAAAACAGACAGAAAGCCAAATAAAGATTCACTACAGAAAATAGGTACGCTTTAGGGTTTGGATTGAACGACTTCAAGACCTCACGATGTAGATAATTACACATTCATATACTTAATGGCTTTTATGGAAGAACAAAACATGGCTTCTTTTATAGATTAACTGTTCTTGACTTACGAATTCAAGAGGCTAAAAAATTATGAATTCTTGTATTTATAACTTTGAATTATAGATGCTAAAATTATTTAGATTAAAAGAAGTAAAACACAAATTAAAGGGGTTATGCGAATAGCACTTAATTCTTTAAGTGATTTGCATAAAAAGTGATTTTGAATAAGTTAAATCTATTAAGCTAGGTTACATAGATTTATTCATGGTTTTTAAGAAGGTTCTGGTGATACAAATATATATTAGCTACAAACTTCTTTATTTTGACAAGGTTCACTTATTCATATTATGAAGTTCATTAAACATAATACTTAAGGTTATTTTACTAACATGATTTATATGGAAAGCATGATGAAATATGGTTATTTCTTTGGAAAAGGATAGTATATACTTTGAAGAACATTTCTAAGCTGATTTCATACATTTTAGTGTTTAGGCGAGACATTATATTCATTGTTGGAAAAGCTTATATGATATTAAGGGTTTCGATGACCATAATACTTAAGGGTATTCATCTAGAAGGATTTTGTTGAAAAGCAAGTTGTAAATAAAATATTTTTCTAGATTATGGTAGAATAAAACCTAAATATCATTTCTAAACTGATCTTCACAATATTTGCATTTAGACGAGGTATTCAACGGGCTGTTGAAAAAGCTTAAGCGTTTCTATAACTACATGATAAATATTCAGCTTTTGATATAAGTTTGCGACTGATTTATCCATTTTTCAGGTGCTAACAGGGGATGACCCAAGAAGTGTTTTAAAGTTGATTTTGTGATGATTGGCTTTTATTCGAGATGTTTTCCATATAAGCAATCATTAGGGTCTAACATGTTCTTATTTCACCTTTGCACAAACATAAGATACTTTTATATAAACAGCCAGAGCATTATTTTTCAAGGTTATAGGATTTGGTTTTGTCAAATTTGAAGTTAGTTTGAGAAAGTTATGACTATTCGGACAATACAATTATTAATACTTTGACTACTAAACATTCACTGTTTTCTATGGTAAACCTTAAATGTTTTTACACATCTGAGATCCTTCCAATGCCAGGAGTATAACAAAACTGGTTTGGTGATTATTTGAATTCATTTGATCCATATTTTAACTATTTGATTTTCTATGCATATATAACATTTGCTCTTAGGTTATTTTATATTTTTCAAGATAATTCAAATCAGGTTTACTTCTTAATTATTTTATCAAATTCAGGTATTCTAATATCACACTAGTATTTAGAAATCAATTTTTCTTATTTCATATTTCTTTTATTCAAGTTATGCTTATTTGAATTTCTAATGTATTGAATGAAATCTTTAATAGAAAGTAGTTCAGACATAAATGAAATTTAATAATTCTTATATATTTGAACTTCTGGAAGCATAAGGATCTCACGAAAAATGGTTTTATTAAATTTTAAGTTTGTTTACAACATTTTAATATGTGGCACATCTTTAGGCCTTTTATTCAAATTTGAATTTCAAATTCATCTAGTACTGTTTTTCAAAATATTTTTGCATATTATGGAACTACATGATTTTAGATGATTTTAGGATTTTTTTTCACTCAAATTTAAGTTATAATGCAAAAGTTACAAGTATTTGAATTAACTCAGGTATACAAAATCCTGGAAATTCCTAAAATACGGCTTTCTCAACAGGAAAGCGCCTTTTACCGCTTTGGCTGAGGACGCTCACGCGGCTGATAGGACGGGCCCACCACGCAGTGGAAGACGAACAGAGCCTCAGCTAGGGGTGGCCGCCGGCGAAGCTACGGCGACAGAGAGGCTCGGCCGAGGGCACGACGAGCTCCAGCTCACCGACGCGCGTCTGAGGGTAGGGTCAATCACCTCCGGCGATGGCCGGAGCGGGCTACCACCGGAGACCTGCGACGGAGGAAAGGGCAGCTCGTCGGGGAAGAAAATGGGTGAGTTTCGGCTCGAATGGGTAACGGGTTAAGCATCAGTGAGTCCTAGGGATTCCATTTCACCTGAAAACGCGATCGGAGAAGATCCAGAGGTGGCTGCCCACAGGCGCCGGAGCTGAGGAAGAAGTGCGGCGGTGAGAATGCATTGTAGGCGAGGAAGGATGAAATTATGACGTGATCAGTAAACTAGGATGCCAGATGAAACTCTAGAATGGATTGATCCGAGTGGATGTTACCGGATTGGCTCAATTTGGTGTTTTCCCCCTTTCGGGTTTCTGGCGAAAATGGCGTAGAAAAGGGGTTTCAAGCCTAGGCATTTGGTTCAGGGGGTAGCTAAGGAAAAGGGGTCTCAATGCGACTCTCAGCTGGTATTTATAGACGGCGAATTCGGCTTCACAGGGTTTGAACATGAGGTGGAGGTTGCGGCTGGCTCTGTGCAGACACGGTGAAGGGGCAGGGTCTCGCGCCGGCAAGAAATGACGTGAGGCTGACCGGGTATGGCGCAGAACTCCCGAGGTTGAATGTGGCAGTGACCGATTGCGTGGGCGGCGCAGACGCATGGAGGTGCGATGCACTCGGCTGGCTTCGGAAGAGAGGGGCGCGCGCAAGACAGAGAGAGCAGAGGGCTCGGATGCGCGATGAGGAAAGAGACAGGGCACGCGACTGACAAGTGGGACTGGGGCCCACCGGCAGTGAGAGAGATTTTTCTCGTTCCTTGCCAGAGAACGGTTATGGCACAGAGGCCGGGCCCACACGTCAGTGAGAGGAGTCGAGACAAAGAGATAAGCTTGGTCGGGACAAACTAGTACACGCATTAAAATACCGACCAAATCACTGTCAATTTTTGTGAAACTTTTTGACCGACCTCTCCTGGTAGTAATTATCTTCTAGTAAAAATTTCGGACCAAAATACCCTATAAGGAATTAATTAAAATTCTGACACTGTGCATCAACCAGAATTTTCATTTCGGGTTTCAATTTATTTAATGGCACAACTGATATTATTTATTTATTTTTAACTGTTATAAGGAGTTCTATTTAGGTTAGGGATGTCTATATAAAAATTTCAAGTCAAAATATTGGGTAATTATTTTATAAAAATGCTGACATGATAATTTTTAGATTTTTGATGTCTCTGTTTTTGAATTGTTAAAAGGTCCAAGTGACATGATAAATTTCTGAAATTTTTACCAGATGTATATTATGCTCTGAGGGTGTCATGGTAATGTTTACAGATCCAGATAAGTTTCGAATATTTTACATTAATTCTAACTTACACTGTTTTTAGTCAAAAGAGATGTCACTCATTTTATTTATTTACTTTTCTATGCATAAAATTTTTACTTGTTGACTTTACTGACTTACCAGCATGGCTAGGGTTCCATGGTAAATTTTCCAAAATTTTACTTTTACCTTTTTATCCTTTTACCATTATCCATTCTTTAATTCTATTTGTTGGATTTTTCATTCAAAGCATAAATCCAAGGAAAATCCAAATAAATTCCAATAATGCGAGGAAAAATCAGAAGTAATTATATTCAAATTCAAAATCTTTAATTTCCTATTATTGTATTTTTCGGGATGTTACAAGCTGGCGGTGCGGAGCTTGGCCAACACATGAGGAACTGGCCAGGCCGGCTAGGGTTTCAGCACAAAAGCTAAAATCTGAATTTTTTAGTGATTTTTCTTTTAAATTTTTTCTAAAAATACAAATGGCTTCAAATAAATAGAAAAATACTTGGAAAATTATCGAAAAGTTCTAGAAAATATTTCAAGACACTTAGCACCCAAATTACTCCTCTAAGTTTGATGTTGATAAACTTGTTCGACTTGTTGAGATTTATATTGATGACTTCACGGTAGCTAACTGGTTCTTATTAAGAAGTCAGCTTCAAACCTTCATTCTAAATATTAGGAGAAGTGAGGAATTCATGGATATCATGATATTTTAAAACTTGCTCAAATGATGGTTGAAAAAAATAGAACTTTCCCATTGGTATATCGCCTTATTGAATTGACATTGATCCTTCCAGTTACAATGGCATTTGTTGAGAGAACATTTCCGGCAATGAAGATTATCAAAATAGATTTATGCAACAAGTTAGCGGATGACTGGCTCAACGATTTGATGGTATGCTACCCCGTGCGAGAGATATTTACAAGCATTGATGATGCTAGAATAATAAAATGTTTCCAAGTCATGAGAGATCGTAGAATGAATTTACCTTGTGATTTAAGCTAATACCTTAGTGGTATGTTTTTTATTTTGATTGTTGTAATCATTTATAAGTTATTATTGTGTCACTAATTTTGCAAATTTTGATATACAAATCGCTTTGGATTGGACACATATTCATGTGTTTTTGGGATACCTTTTCATTAGTGAAGTATTTTCATTGCTTTTTTTCTATGCTTCTCTTTTGTTTTTGTATGAATTTTAATTGCACAAGACTATATTTACTATGCTTGTCACAATTTAGTCTAGTACTACAAGGCTTCGAGCCCACTCTTTATTTTCATCTTAGCTTTGCCACTGAGCGGCTGCCGTGGACGTGGCACACATATGGTGGCAGATCGAACCTACGCGTCGGGATGAACACATCATCACGGTCTTGCGAGTCGGTGTTGGAGTGGTGGCGGCAACGGCTGTGCTTCGTGGAGAAGTAGGCACAAACAGCAGCGAGTGGGGGAAAACACGACGGTGTCATCGAGGAACATATACTCTGAATAGGCATGATGGCCGCACTAGTGCGCGATGACCCACATATGCGTAGGGGCGGAGCTAGAAAACTTTCGATGGAGGTATACACTTCACATATATAATTTTATAGTCTTGTACAATGATTTTGTAATATCATAAACGCGACACATTTATTTAAAATTTACTAAAGATAACAATATAAATAGTTCTAAGGTTTTAAAAATCTCAAACCAACAAAATTAATACCAATTCGATTCACAAATTTGACTATCGAAGAGGTGATTTTGTAGCGTCTTGTTGATTCGCCCCTGTAAGCAAAACCACAGTTCTCAACTCAACACCTGCACGGCTGGCTGGAGGTAGAAGACGATGAACAGTAGACACGAATTTTGTGCAGCCAAAAAGCTGCTTTTCTGTTTCTTTCTTGTTCTCTTTTATGCATGTGAGCGAAAAAACAAAGACGAACGTGCTGTGCTATACGCCTCGATCCGGAAGACCCATGCCATCCCACGGACTTGGAACGAGCAGCATGACCACGTCGTGACCGACATCCATGGCACGCACAACTCGCGAGCTCATGCGCTATGTGCAGGGTAAACCCGACTTAAGCTAAAACATGGAAATAGCAACGTGATTATACAACAGCCCCTGCTTGCGCCGCCCAGTAGAGCTGCCAGGCGGCGAACTGGAAGGGCCAGGCAAGCTTGGGATCACGGGCAGCGCGAAGTGCTGGTGGCAAGCGGCGACAGCGAGGTCGCGGAGGGATAGCCTTCTTGATCTCGCCCAGTGTGAACGGCGGCTTCTCCGTCGGGGAACGCCGGGATGCAGGTAACGCAGCGTCGCAAGCGGCAAGCCCAGTCGGCTCCCTGGTCGACGTCGTCGTGACGCCGGCACCCATTGCTTGCTTCATGCGCCGCAGAACAATCAGCAGGAGGGAGGGAAAAATGATTATAAAGTGGCTTCACTTGAAGGACAAGTGTTTGTTTTTAAAAAAATTTGTAAACACCAGATCGCAGCATGGGCCATGGGGAACTGGTGATCTGTACGTACTCGCGACAGAAACAGCGCGGCGAAAATGAAACGTAGTACGCATGAAAGGAACTCGTGTCACAAAATGGTACAAAGTCACACATGCCAATGACTTAATTAGGGTGTTACCACTGACCAGTTCACAACTAGTTGCTTCCAAGAAATTCTTACAAGTAAATGTTCAATTTGTCCTGTATTCTGAATTTCTTATATATCACCAATCTGAAACTGGTTAATTTGCAAGAAACGCAGCAATTCAGCGAGAACATGGGAACGCAAGATCTATAAAACAGAGCCATTCTTATCACTGATTAGTGATTACTTCTTTTCCCATCCAAATGTAGAGGTGGCAAAAGAGAAACACTAGTAGTTTGGGAGAGAATAATGCATCTGAAGTTCACAGCAGCAGGAAAGAACAGAGATTCACACTCAATTGTGCACAGCTCTAACTGAATTTACGCTGCCACTAAAACCATACTAATCTTTACCAACCAGCGTCTCAAAAAACAAACTTTACCAACCAGTCATCAGAACGGAGTGGAAAGCACGCACCACGTCACGAACAAATCTCCCGTCATTGAACCCCAAGAGTTCAGAATCATGCGCTGATTGAGTGCAGACGTAACAACATAGGCAATGGTTAGACCTAAGAATTGGGCTGAGTCCATAAAAGGCCGGCATGGAATTTATTGGGCTGGGCCAATACGACATGATGTAGTGGGCTATACTGGACCTAATTTGGAAATCAAATTGGAAGGACGGCATAGTACATCACAGCAATTGGGCTATACTTGAGCCGGCTCATCATGAAAAGGTGGTATTAGCCTAGCCCCACTAAACATAATAATCAATCCTATACTACCAGCTTATCGTTAATGTCTAAGCCCATCCCATGTATCTTCCTATTCTTCCTCCTTTTCACCGGTCGGTCCCACTTCCGCGTCGATTTTTTATTTTAAATAATATAATTTTTTATTCAAATTGCAAAAATATACGTCCATCTCAAAAAATTACAAAAATATACTTTTGTCGCCCGTATATGGAGCGATCGCCCATATCTGACGATCGATCTTCTTCTGACGCAGCGATATTTCCTCTGTCTGCGGTTAATTCCTAAAGAAAATCATAACATTTTCATATGATGTCGGATGGAGATGAACTTTATATGAAAATTGTACCTATCGATGGGATCTACAATTTTTGTATACAACCTTTTTCAATTTGAATCCATTTAGATGGTTAAAAATGGGATATAATGTTCAGATCTAAAAACAGATCTGAAACTTTTATCCTGTTTTTGGCTATCTAAATGGATTCAAATAAAAACAATTTGTATACAAAAGTTGTAGATCCCGTCGAGAGCTACAATTTGCATATAAATTTCATCTCCATCCGACATCATATGAAAAAGTTATGATTTTTTTTGGAACTGACCGCAGACAGAGGAAATATCGCGCGTTGAAAGCTGCACCGATCGCCCGTGTATGGGGCGATCGCCCGGCGACAAAAGTATATTTTTGTAATTTTTTGAGATCGACATATATTTTTGCAATTTGAATAAAAAATTGTATTATTTAAAATAAAAATTCGTTGTCTCTACCGACGCCATCGCTCGTGCTGGCCCAACATAAAGACGGCTTTACATGCTGTCGGGCCATGCCTAGGACTTGCCGATGGCCGGTCGTGCTGGCATAGTGGTATGGCACGGCCCTACTCCCAATATTAGCAATGGTTGTGGGCTCGTTTGACACACTTGAGTCCTTGTATCGCCTATCTGTGGTCCAGTCGGATCACATGTTAAGTAGTGTCTTCTTTATGTCCGTGTAGAATTTTTTCTGGCCTTCATAGATGGCTTTTTATGCAAAAGGTCACAACCGTCTGAGATAGCTTTTTATGAGAAGGTCACAACCGTCGGAGATGAACATCAGTGATGCCTCTCTGTGGTAGTGGCAGCGCAGTGCTCACATGCGGATGCTCTGCTCTAGCTTCTTAGGGCCTTAACCATTTCGCTAAGTGCCGTTATTCCTATTTCTGCCATGATCGGATTGCACTTTGTGTTGATCACATTGCATAGAAGATAAGCGAAAACATATTCAGTGTATCTTAAGGTGCGTTGTATCGCCGTTAGAGGGGGGCTTTGTGGCGTGCCGGACCGGTACGGTATAGGTTTATCATGCTTCGTGTCTGAACCGGGCCAGACCGCGATGACCCGTCGTACCCACCGTGCCGTACCGACCCGGCTCGTCTTCAGCGAGCCCAAGCACGACTCATTTACGTTTCGTGCCTGCTTCGTGCCGTGCTGGTCTAGGGCCGATCCATTTGCACTATTGCAACGAAAGGAAAGAGGCCGCATATGTATGTAGTTGATGTCGTGGACGCAAATATTATGAGAAAAAGAACTAAAATTTATTTATTCTTGAATAGTTACAAGAGCGAGGGGAGTGTGCTGAACACGAACGAGAGAGGGGGCAATGGGTGAGAAAGAGAGTGAGCAAGACAGGCGAGAGAGATTGAAAGGGAGATTGAGAGAGACAGGTGAGAGAGAGAGCTGAGAGAGATTGAGAGGGACGGCCAAAAGAGAACAACTTTTTGTACCGTCTCTCAATCTCTCTCAACTTTCTCTCCCGTTTTATCCGTCTCTCTCGAGTGTCGGAGACAGAGGTGGCGTTCATGCTGCTGGATACGTCTATGATGATCATGCTCTCTAATTCGATGACCTTCAAGTTAAGTTTCTTCCTCATGCCCTGGTTCATCGGGTCCGATACGACCCATTCTACAGTGTTGTGTCGGACCGTACCGTCCATCGTGCTCAGGTCTCAGACCCAACACGACCGTGCTACAGTGCATGCCGGCACCGTCTATTCTTTAAAACATGTAACAATGTGTTAGTGTCAAAAACTTGATGTAGGGTTTCTGACAACAGCACACTAGACAAACACCTGGTTCAGAGCGTGCCAGTCGATTTGACCTGTAATCGACAAGGTAAAATATAGAAATTCACTCAAAGCCGATCGTTAAGATCAATCGGCTTAAACTCAATCAGCTTGAAGCCGATCAAGATCAAAGTAACAAGATAAATCTGATTAGCCGATTAAGGCTAATCAGAGGATAAAGGCAGATCGATTCTGAAGAAGGCGATGCGCAACAAAATCAGAATAAATCAAACCTGGGCGTAATTGATGGAGATCAACAATCGGCGATGCGCAACTTTATTGATCAAGATCGAATTACAAAAAGACTAGATTAAAAGAACTACTCATAGTCGACAGGAAAAAGTAAGTAAAGGCTGGTTGATTGTATTGTATTGTTGTTTTTGCAGCTTGTTCTGGTCCTTCTTTTATACCCTTCGGCCGATCGTGTCCGATTACAACACGTTCCAAGTTCTGATCCGTATCGGCCTTTATCTCGGACAGTTCTTCCTTAAAGATCTTGCCTTACCAAAATATCTCCAAACCTTTTCATCCTGCCCGTTAATTCCGTATCTTTTGATTTTATTTCCGATTTTGACCAAACTTGCCAAATTTTGGTGCAAACATATGCCCCCATTTTTTAGAGATGACTTGTCATCTGTTAAAAATCGCAATTTTATCGGCTTTTTCAATCGGCTAACTGTTGAACTTCGCTCAATAACTGCCACTTTATTCGCGCCGTAATTCTCTGACATGCAGGTAGTGCGTTTTAACTACTCGCGCCTTTTGAGATTCACTTCCCGCCGCTTCAAATTTTACCACGCTATAAAATCGCCCCCACCTCGGTCATTCCTCACGCGCACAAGCTCTCAGACTCTAAAAAATCGGCTTTGTCTAGTCCGTTGCTCAATCTCTCCATCAATCGGCTTGCATCCCTCCTTCATCAATCGGCTTGCTAAGATTGGCTGAAATGGACGCGAGTCAGGTACTTATTCCAATCTCTAACAGTAAAGATCAGTATTTCCTTGGTCCGATAGGAAATCTAGATGCCAGCATGGTCATTAGTCAGGACATTCCTCGCCTTCCTCTATCGGCTACTTGGATTTAATATAGAGAGCTGGGAAAAAAGCTTCAGGGCATGGCCGACGGCGCTTAAAGGATGGAAATCTTGGTACATTCGCGTGGCTGCTCAGAAAAGAGGAGAGTGGGAAAGGATGGGTATAGCTGAGTGCATTCCTCTCTCGTTAGCCGATCCAGAAGCCAATGAGCCCTTGGTGGTCACGGCTTGCTATTTCTGGTCAGAGACCTTCAACGCCTTTCTGTTTCGTACTGGTCCCATCGGCCCAACCCTTATGGACATAGCCCAATTGTGTTGCCTTAGGCCAGATGGTGAACAGATATCGGCTTATAGCGGCAAACCGAAATAAAAGCTTATTCAATCCAAAGGAAAAGGTTGGCGAAAGTACATTAATAACAATAATAAAATGAATGGGCTGGTATCGGATGAGGAACACGTTGCCTTCCTGAACTTGTGGTTAGACCGATTTTTGTTTTGCGGTGCTTCTTTGGGGCCAACACAAGTATATCAGCTAATAGCAGAGCGGTTGGTAGAGGGCCGTCGGCTAGCATTGGGAAAAATATTTCTGGGAGCTGTTTGTCAGATGATGCATGTGATTAGAAGTCGGCTATTTACTGGGTTTGCCAGATTTTGCATCGGCAATGTAGGCGGTCCTCTCTGGTTCATCCAAATATGGTTATACTGCTTATTTAGCCGATCTTTCAAACTGGATCCCTCGGAAGATTCAGCATTTCCTCGCGAAGACACACCAGAAAATGCAGTCCCAGAATTCAGAACCAACCGATCTTATGGCGAAAGATACATCATGTGTTCTGGCAGCAAGAAGATTTCTCCGATTGGCCTAAAGAAATACTTATCTTTCTTTCTAAACTTGGATAATAATGATTTTAGCCAACAAGATTTTTTCAGTTATACCAGTGCAGCCGATTTTGAATGGCCATCATTTCTTCATCTGGATTCTGATAGCTCTGAGATGCCTGAATCGACTTTAGACTTCTTCAAACTTTTCATTTCTCCGAGTGTTCTGCATGTTGGTTTTAACACGAGAAACCGTACCTTTCATCCCTCTTACGAATTCTATCACCCTTCTATCTTTGCCAGACAATTGGGTTTCGGCCAAATGATTCCCAGTCTTTTACTCCTTGACTTGGTTCAGCCTAGGACCAGAGTACGATCTTTAGTCATAGCCAATATGGTCTTGGAAATAGCCGATGACTTGCAAATCAAATCCTTGCCTCACTTTGTTTTGAATAATCGTCGATCTAGTCGATTCTCTGCATGGTGGTCTTTAATTGCGGAAGCACTTCTCCTTGATCGTACTCCATCGGCTATTATCGATGCCCTTTTCCCAGACCTTCCTGAGCCGATGGTATCTTCGGATACTGATTCAAGAGACAAATCAAGTTCTGGATATGATAATACGAGTCTTATAAATGTTACTGGCGAGGTATTAGTCGATTTTACTCTTCTTCATCGTAGCCCATATGAATTTCTCATTGGCTTTATCCTTTTTCTTTGCAGACTAAAGCTGCTGGCAAGAAACCGATTGATGCTCCTGCAGCTAGTAAAGAAAAACGACCGCACAAGGCAACTGCACTCACCGGCTATACTTCTGGTTCTTTGGGCATTCAAAGCCCATCTTTGTTTGATTTAGAAAGGCAACAGCAACCAAGTAAGTTATACTCAATCAGCTTCCGTTCTTCTTTATTTCCTTCATCATCTAACTCTCCAACCGATGAACCCTCAGAAAAGAAGAAGCCGAAGTCCACTAAAGTTCTTGCCAAGAAAAAATACTCCAAACCACAGGAACAAAGTGGCGAAAGTTCACCGCATCTAAATTCTTTGCTCGGTATTTTTTCATCCCAAAGAATTTACAGATCTGACTTATTCCATCGGCTCTCATTATATTTTTATTTCTTTCAACCTCATCATCGGACAAGTGGCGACATTCGGCCAACTTACCGGACATATCAGCTAAAGAGTTATTGTCTCCTCAGCCGACACCGATGCCTGCAACCGCCGCTGCTCCAGAGTCTTCTGATCCATCCAACATCCTCGGCTTCAACTTATCCGACTTGGATGATTCGTAGATCTTTGCGTACCGATGATTATATCTCGAAATTCAAAAGATCATCATTGTCTCAAAAGCGCGTCATTGCGATCTCGTCATTACCGCAGCCTCGTCGACTCTGGAATGCAAGAGCGCCTCAACAAGTTCTTTGATTTGGTGTCAAGGCCGCAATCGAGATCTGAATAATAACCACCGATTCGGGACGCCATGGCGCGATTGAAACCGATCTACCACGGAGGCCATGCCGCTGTTGCTCAAAGTGTGCCATCCGGGCGAGAAGAAGGCTTTGGTGGAGGCGGCTCAAGAAAGGAAAGCAAAGAGAGCAGCCAGAAGCCGACCGGAGGGTCCTTGACAAAATGGTTACAGAGACAAAGGCAAAAAGAAAAATTTGATGCAACCATAGAATCTCGAAGGCTAACAAATCTTCTCTTCAGAAATTGGAGACTACTAGAAATTTTTGAGGAAGAAGCTGTCAAAAGACGATGAAGCTCATCGCTGAAGGCCAAGATTCCTTTGAAAAGACTTCATCGGCCGCCAAGGAGCAGAAGGTAGAAATAGCATCGGCGTGGCGACCTTCAAAGAGCAATCGGCCAAACTTGTACCCATTCCAGGCGGTCGCGAAGATGAGTGCTGGATGAGGTACAAGAAACTATAGCCAAGGCGGCTGGAGCTTTATCGGCTTTAGGTGCACGACTCCCAGGTTCTGGGATGTAAAAAATTAATTAGCTATTCCTTTCAGAAACATTTGTTCGAGTACTTTGTAATTTTGCTATGTTTATAATCGGCTGTTTAACCAATTTAATTTTCTGTAAGTTTAATCTGCAATCTCTTTTAGCCAAACAACATCGTGTTAACTTGGCCTCTAGACGAAATCTTTAGTCGGCTAGGCTCCAATCCACACACTAAGATAGTACTTTTTAAATACCTCCCGTTTATAGCCTTAGGCAATGCATATCCTTCCAACGTCTCTAGTACGTACGAATTTCCACCAACTAGCCGATTAACTTTGTATGGCCCTTCCCACGTAGGTGACCATTTTCCAAACCGGTTATCCTTCGAACCAACAGGCAATATCGTTTTCCATACCAAATCGGCTTGATTGAAAGACTTAGGCATAACCTTCTTATTATATGCCCTTGCAACCCTGATTTTATTCTTCTTAAGCCGATCAAGCGTGGACAAACGTAATTCTGCTAGCTCGTCCAAATTGTCGATCATTAAATCGTTATATTCTTGAGCCGACAAACCATTTTGCCTGGCTATTCGTATCGATCCAATGTTGATTTCTACGGGTAGAACGGCTTCTTGTCCATACACCAATTGGTAAGGTGAAAGCTTCGTCGCTCCATGATAGGATAGCCGATACGCCCAAAGCGACTCCGATAGAGTTGAGTGCCAATTCCTTGGCTTCTCATCAATTTTTCTCTTGATCAGTTTGATTAGCGTTTTATTGGACGACTCGGCTTGTCCGTTAGCCTGAGCGTAGTATGGGGAGCGTAGTATGGGGAAGAATTTAACAATTTGATCCCTAAACTCGTCGCGTAATTCTGAAATTCGTTAGACATGAATACCGTACCTTGATCGGTCGTGATTGTTTGTGGTATTCCAAACCGATGGACGATATGTTCATTCACAAAACCAATTGCCTCAACACTGGTCACCTTTTTAAGTGGTACAACCTCGACCCACTTTGAGAAATAATCGGTTGTGGCCAGAATAAACTTGTGGCCTTTACTCGAAGCAAGAAATATTTGGCCGATTATATCTATTCCCCAACCCCTAAACGGCCAAGGTTTGATAATTGGATGTAGAACCGATGCTGGTGCTAGTTGTATATTGCCAAACTTCTGACATGTCTGACATCCTTTATAATACTTGAAACAATCTTCCAGCATCGTCGGCCAAAAATAACCTGTCCGTCTGAGCATCCATTTCATCTTATGCGCCGATTGATGAGAACCACAAGTGCCTTCGTGTACTTCACCCATCTCTACCAGCTTCTTCTTGATTACAAGACATCTTAACAACAAACCTTCCATAGTTCGATAATATAGTATATCGTTCATAACAACGTATTTCAACGCTTGCTGCCGTATCTTTCGTTCCGTCGGCTTGGATGGATCGATTAGATAATCTTTAATTTGCGTTCTCCAATCGGCGATATCTGTGCACATAACTGCCTTGTCTATCAGTTCGGTCTCCTAACTTTGGCCAAAATCTTTATATCCTGATGCTTGTTGGGCTAAAGCATTAGCTCTATCGTTCAATTCACGAGGAACATGACCGATAGAAAATGATGTAAAAGAACCGATGATTTCTAAACACTGTTCTAAATACTTCAGTAACACTCCATCTCGACATAGGTACTCTCCCTTCACTTGCTGTACAACCAACAGTGAGTCACCATATGCCTCAACAGCACTGACCCCAATATTTTCCAACAATTGCAGGCCTTTGAGCAATGCTTCGTACTCGACCTGGTTGTTTGAACATCGGCTATTTAGCCGGAATGCAAATTCGAAGTTATGCCCTTTGGGTGTGGTGAGTACAATGCCGATACCATCACCTTCCCTGCATACTGATCCGTCAAAGAATAGCTGCCATGGTTCGACCGAGACTAGGTTTGCCGCTGTGTCATGTCCTGTTATAAAATTGGCTAGGACTTGTCCTTTGACTGCTTTGGCCGATTCATATGATAAGTCGAACTCGACCAAGGCGTAAGCCCATTTGCCAAGTCGACCTCGTAGAATAGGAGCTGACAATATATATTTTATAACATCGGTTTTGCAGATCACTTTGCAAGCCGATGCTAATATGTAATGCCTTAACTTTGTGCACGAGAAGTACAAAGATAATCATAATTTCTCGATAAAAGGGTACCTGATTTCTGCGTCTAGCAACCGTCTGCTTAAATAAAAGATAACCCTTTCTTTACCATGCACCTCTTGTGCCAAAACAGCTCAATAGTATCTTCTTGGTGAGACATATAGTCTGAAAGGAACCCCTTTTTGAGGCGCAGCCAAAACTGGAGGGTTGGACAAATACCTTTTAATTTCATCGAAAGCCTTCTGCTGATTGGCTCCCCATATAAATTCTTCATTGTCCTTTAATTTTAGCAATGGAGTAAAAGCACGAATCTTTCCAGAGAGGTTTGAGATGAACCGACGGAGATAGTTAATTTTGCCGATCAACTTTTATAACTCATTCTTGCATGTCGGTGGTTTGGAATTGGCTATAGCTCTGACCCTCGTTTGGCTGACTTCAATTCCCCTTTCATGCACCATGAAGCCCGAAACTATCCGGTAGACACGAACGCGCGCTTGAAAGGATTCATCTTTAGGCCGTGCGATCTTATGTTCTTAAAAACTCTTTCTAAATCGGCCAAGTGCTGCAAATCTTCTGCAGATTTTACTACTACGTCATCAATATAAATTTCGACAATGTGGCCGATTAAGTCGTGAAAGATCAAATTCATTGCTCGCTGATATGTTGCTCCAGCGTTCTTCAAGCCGAAAGTCATCACCGTCCACTCGAACAATCCTATTGCACCAGGACATCTGAAAGCTGTCTTCGGTACATCGGCTTCTGCCATGAGTATCTGGTTATACCCGGCATTACCATCTAGAAAACTTATGATCTTGTTCCCTGACGCAGCATCGATGAGCATATCGGCTATTGGCATCGGATATTCATCTTTTGGTGTCGCCTTGTTCAAATCTCTAAAGTCGACGCATACTCGAAGCTTTCCATTTTTCTTCATAACAGGAACAATGTTGGAAACCCACTCCGCATATCGGCAAGGCCTGATAAATTTTGCTTCCAACAATCGTTCTATCTCTTCTTTTATAATTTGGTACAAGGCCGGATTGAAACGCCTAGGATACTGTTTAAACGGTCGATAGCCCGATTTTATAGGTAGCCGATGCTCCACCAGCTGACGGCTTAATCCGGGCATCTCATGATATTCCCAAGCAAAACAATCCTTATAATTTCTAAGGATTTTTATCAGTTTTTCTTTGTACTTTACATCTAAACTTGCACTAACAAAAGTTGGTCTTTTTCTATCACCGCTACCTATATCTACTTCTTCAAGCAAATCGGTGGATGTAAAACCTTGGCCTAACTTTTCAATTTCTTCAAAGTCTTCTATGGCTTCGTAGCTATCCGTTGTTTGCCGATAGCTTTGCATTTTATCCTGTAACCCATTTAGTGCTTTTCTTGTCCCCATCGGCGTAACACTTCGTTTGCCCGATCAAAAGTGCCCGGCTTGACACTAATCGGCATGAGCCCTGATTTACTTACGCATATGAAATCACAATCGTCCAGCGCCTTGTCCGATATGTAGCCAGCTTCTTCGTGTTGCCAGTTTGCATCAGAGCTAGCCATGGCGCTATGAGCAGATGTGTCGGCGGTGACAACCTCGACTTCCTCTCCGTTCCACTGAACAAGCGCTTGATGCATGGTCGATGGGATATAGCAGTTGGCATGAATCCAATCCCGACCGAGCAGCACACTGTAGTTTCCTTTGGCGTCGATTACAAAAACGCGGCGCCGGCAAAGTCTTGCTACCGACGATCGGTTACGTGACCATGACACCTTTGCCTCTGTAGGGTCGCCTGTGAAGTCATTTAGAACCATGTTAGTTTTAATTAAGTCTTCATCAGACTTACCCAGTTTCTTGCATGTCGTGTACGACATCAGGTTCACCGTGGCTCCTTCGTCTACCAGCATCCTTGATATCGGCTTCCCATTTATATATCCTTTTAGATACAATGGTTTCAGATGCCGATGATCATCCCTGGGTTTCTCAAAGATGGCGCTCCGAACGCCAGAGCACAACTGAGCAACCACCTCTTTGGCCGATTCAGTTCTGACTTTGAACTCGGCCGGCAATGTGAACACCATGTTGATATCCATAGGAGGGGTGTCATCCCGAACCACGGGAGAATCCAAGTCATCAGCCGATTCGAAATCTTCTTCGGCCTGCTTTCTTCTCCATTCTTTCTTGACGCATTTGATCAGACGAAGTTTGTTAAACGTTTCGTCTCTTTGTTTCTCGGCATCGGCTTCACGGATCTCTTGCGTCCTTAGCCTATGAAGCCGTCGTCGTTGTGATCGGCTAAGACCAGATGGACACCACCTGGGTTTAGGTTCCACCGGCTTCCGTATTTGACCAGCCAAATCTTCTTGATTAGAATTGGGCTCGTGTATCTTGAGTTGGTTCGGTTCTTGATCTGGTTTAGATATTCTCTCGTGAACAGGCCTTCTGTAACTTCTGCCTTGCTCTCGAATTGGCCCAGATAGCTTATCTCTAGTCGATTGCCTTGGCCAATCCTCTTGGGGATAATGCTCCATCGGGCAGGTGTATGGTGATGGCAATGCTACTCCTCTTTCCCAGCAAAACTGCCAAAAGGGACACCTTCTATGTGCCCTCTCCACATTCTCGGTGCGGTACAAGTTATCCGACCGGCAAGCCTTATACCGTGGTCGGCTATTCATCCTCTCGTATTTTTCCATTAATTGTAAAAATGTTGGTCCTGACCTTTTCGCCGGCTGCCTTAATGGAGACTTTTCTACTTTGTACCATTTACCTACCTGAGGATTCCCCTTGGGTTTGATGGTTCTTGAATTTTTTCTTTCACGATCGGCTTCTATTTGTAAAGAGCCGATTGTAATCTTCAGTATTTGATCGTCGTTCGAGCTTGATTGGATGTTGACTTGTCGATCCCTTTTCTGCTCGTCATGCATCGGCTCTTTTCCTTTAGCCGAACACTGTACCATGTTGATGGGAAACGGATCAACATCAACTTGCATGATCAGTTCATCAGCAAACTTCAACCGACCATCCTAAATAGTAGATTGGATTTGTTGACGGAAGATATTGCAGTCATTAATGTTATGCGAATAAGAATGATACCACTTGCAATACCTGCGTTTCTTGATCTCATCGGGCGACGGTATCACATGCCCCTCTGGCAATCATATTATCTTTTTGCGATAAATCAAAATACGATCGCACTTAGAAAGATCGAAAGAGTATAACCTCCGACTTGTTCCTAGTCGGCTTAAGCCAAACAGGACTAAGAACTTTTTGGATCCTTTTACCCATTCGGCTATGTTTATTTCTGCTTCCTCGTCTTCCGATGAGTCACTTGGACAATACTCAACCATATTGACCATAGCCTTGTCCTTTTCTTTGTTATTGCTATTTTTAAATCTGTCTTTGAACACTTTATTATCAGTGAATCGGCTTTCTTGAGCCGATACGCGATGCAATAAGTGGCTAAGGTCGGTGAATTCTTGTCCTCCGAATTTCTCCCTAAGCGGCAGAATCAAACCTTGAAATGCTAAATCGGCAAGTTGGTTGTCAGGCAATGTGACGCTAAAACACCGATTCCTAATTTCTCTAAATTTCTTGACGTAATCCGTTACCGATTCCCCAAACTTTTGGCGTCTGAACTTAGATCCGAAATCCACGAGCTCCAAACCGCTCGAAAAAATATTCATGAAATCGGCTTTCCAAATCGTTCCATAAATGGACCGAATCGGAGGCAAGCAAGTGAACCAAGTAAACGCGCCCTGCATGAGACAACGGGAATAGTCTAATTTTCACCCGTCGGATGGGCGCTTCACCGCATTGCGCGATAAAGCGTCCAACGTGTTCTAGGGTGGTGATAGAATCATCCCGAGAATTTGGCGAAGTCCGGAACTCGAATTATGAGGGTAGGGCATGCGATCTATGTAATCGGGATCTGACTTTCTATAGCGATAACCTTCCCTTTTGGTTGTATGCTTGAATTGGTCCCTCAAAATGGCGAGATCCGATCGGCCCAATTAGCATTATCGGCCATAGCGGGCCCTTGATAATATCTGTCATAATCGGCGTTACGCCCCGAGTGCGAGCTCGGGTTGCCAATCTACGTCTGCGGTCTTGCGATCATCTTTGCTCGTGCGATTACATCGACTTGAGGTTCCAGACCGGGACAAATGGTTACGAGTATGTTACTACCCTGTGTGGACCTGGGTTCCTAAGCAGGGTAGGCTCTTGTGGGAATCTTTCGGAGCCAATCAGCTATGAAACCGATTGGGGAAAAGCATAGAACGGAGCCGACGACGGCAAATTGGTCGATGCGTCTAAATTAGCAGCGTCGTGTAGGAGTGATAATGACTTACTCCACTTGACCGAGGGTCCCTAGGCAATATGATCGTAGGTTGTGTAGGCATCATTGTGGGGGGTGAAGTTATAGCCGATAGTTTAGGATCGGCCATTATGCTCTTCGTGTTTTGTGCTACTGAAAAAACAGGGTAATTGGGCAGAGTTTGCAATGGGTCAAGCAGACTTCCTGACGAGGCTAACTCCTGGGCTATAGATTTGATGCTATTCGCTATCATCGGCTTAAGGGTTGTCACGAGAGCCGATGATTAGATTATTAAAGCGTGGTGCACAGACTGATTAATCATAGCCGATAATTCAGCTTGAGCAGGCAGATATCGGCTTACCTGTTCTGTTACACCCGCATCTCCTAGGGCGTTGACCGTCGGCAGGGCGGATTTTTGAGTGACGCCACGTCTGGTTTTTTGATAACAACTTAGCATCATTTCTTCTAGCGCAGCCTTCTGAGCCTCAATTTCCTGATGTTGTTCTGCGGTCAAATCGCCCATTGTTGGGGCGATTATAGCTTCTGCGTTTAGATCTGATGGTGGAATCGACTTTCCTGATGAAGACATTGTCCCACCGGGCGTGCCAAGAGGGTGTTGGCGTCAAAAACTTGATGTAGAGTTTCTGACAACAGCATACCAGACGAACACCTGGTTAGCGTGCTAGTCGATTTGACCTGTAATCGACAAGGTAAAATATAAAAATTCACTCAAAGCCGATCGTTAAGATCAATCGGCTTAAACTCAATCAGCTTGAAGCCGATCAAGATCAAAGTAACAAGATAAATCGATTAGCGATTAAGGTTAATCGAGAGGATAAGCGGTCGATTACGAAGAAGGCGATGCGCAACAAAATCAGAATAAATCAAACCTGGGCGTAATTGATGGAGATCAACAATCGGCGATGCGCAACTTTATTGATCAAGATCGAATTACAAAAAGACTAAATTACAAGAACTACTCATAGTCGATAGGAAAAAGTAAGTAAAGGCTGGTTGATTGTTTGTATTGTTGTTTTTGCAGCTTGTTCTGATCCTTCTTTTATACCCTTCGGCCGATCGTGTCCGATTACAACACGTTCCAAGTTCTGATCCGTATCGGCTTTTATCTCGGACAGTTATTTCCTTAAAGATCTTGCCGTTACCAAAATATCTCCAAATCTTTTCATCCTGCCCGTTAATTCCGTATTTTTTGATTTTATTTCCGATTTTGATCGGACTTGCCAAATTTTGGTGCAAACACAACGTTAATATAGTCAAATTTTCCAGAATTTTTTACGACCATTTGGTTCGTAGGTCAGTATACACTGCATGTATTCTCGGAGAGCGAGCCTGGAGAGGGGACTAATGCGCTTGGCTTGGGCACGGTGCATGTGAGATTCTTTGCTCTCGCAATAATCAAATGTCCAAATCATATCGTATCACGTACGTAAACAAATGCTAGGCTTTAGCTATTACGTGCACCAACACGTGCCAGGCGCCTGTTCCATCAACGCGCCACGTAGCTAGCGCCGACCGGCCGGCGTGCCACGCAATCAATTTCGCGGTCTGCTGTGTGCGTGGTAAAGCGACGCGTGCGAGCAAAACTAGGCCACTTTACAACGTCCGCGTGGCCGGTGCATATTTGAGCACGTAAGGAGGTACAGGTGAACGCCATTCACCGGCTGGAGCGCAGAAATTTTTTTTTAAACAGCTTGTGCATCCCACTTCAACTCCGACGATCGACCAGACGGTGAACGTACCTACGGTACGTGAAGGATGTCGAGCATCAAAGCCAAGGCCGAGGACGCCGCGTCTTCCGCCAAGGCCGGCGTCGAGAAGGCCAAGGCCACCGCCGGCGAGAAGGTTCGTCGCCGCGCACGTGGCTCGGTTTTCTGGCCGTACATACTCGTGTACGCGCGTCAGCTTCTTGTTGGTCTACCGTGTTCGCTCGTATATATGCATGTGCAGGTGGAGAAGGCGACGACGAGGGACCCGATGAAGAAGCGGGCGGCGGAGGAGCGCAAGGAAGACAGGAAGCTGGAGGCCGAATCCGACGAGCGCGTCGAGAAGGCGGACCACGCCGCAGAGAGGTCCGGGACGCATACCATCACGACGTAGGCGCGCAAACCGGAGCGGGCGGCAGCTGGCAACGACCGCCGGGGGCGGCCAATCACCTTTTTAACTAGGCCCGATCAAAAGCATGTACCGGAATATGTATGTGATGTAACAGTTAGTGCGTCGGTCGATCGGTTGATATCTGCGAATCAAAGGAGATCAAAATAAGCTTGTCACAATGTGATGTTTGCGTGCTAATGTATACTGATGTTTGCGTGGTTACGTATAAAAGGCCATACTCTGTAGCTATAAATTTTTTTAGCCTAAACTTTATAAGAAAAAACCCATAGAGGAGAAAAACGGCTCATACTCTGTACCTATAATTTTTTAGCCTAAAACTTTATAAGAAAAAACCCATAAAGAGAAAAAGACTCGCGACGACTCCGATTGTAACAACCATCATTTTTACATAAATGCAAAAATAAAAATTTAATGCGCATACAGTACTAGTCCCATAATCAATGGCTAGTATTTTCAACAATTGGAATCACATCCATACATCATTTTATTCGCGCGGAAGCTATTTGTACAATATATTCTTACAACTCAGAGTATATAAATATAGCAACAGAAGAAGCAAAGTCTTGTAGTGTGCCCATCCAATCCCTCAGGCAACTGACAAGAAAGGTCATTTTATTGAAAATCTCGCAACCTGCAACGAAAAGAGATCTTTCGAAGCTTCCCTATCTTTTTCCACCTAAAACAATAAGCAAGGGTCAGTACTTTACGTACTCCGCAAGACTTTAGCAAATCCTATAATATATACAAGCCATTTCAAAAGAAAGGCTTCTACGGTTAATTTGCATAAAACGAAATTGAATTTGTAAATCAAGTTGTCCTTTGCAAACGGAATTTAATAAAGCAAGTTTGACTGATAAGAAATAAGCAAAGCATAAGTAACACTCACAGCCCTTCACGAGCATGAATAATTCAATGATCCAATAACCCAATTCTGACGTATCCATTCCTTGCCGACACGTGGCGTAACCATAATCTTTGCCAAAACAAGGCACATCAGGTGAAAATCATCCCATTTTGAAAATAGTAAAACTTCTAATCATGTGATGATGTTAACAAGTGCCTTTGACCGTAAGCGCGGCTAATTAATTATATTTGCACTCTGCAGAGGTGTACAGCTTTACCCACAAGAAATGATCAGCTCTTTGTGCAAGCTATTAGCACACTTTCTTTGGTGTGCCGCAGAGAGATCATAACATAACCGTTACATTACCTAAACCTAGCTTTGCACTAGCTTAATGACATTGAATCCTTGTTATGGAAGAAGAAACATAATTAAGTAAAACATGTCTGTCCATCTCTGTATGTAGATCAGTAATATTGGCAGTCCATCTCTGCAAGAAGCGGTTTCTTCGCATAACAAGGCGTACATCGTTGTACCGATATGCATTTACCCACACATCGGTGTGGAAGCCCCTCATAAGCAAGCCTAGAAGGGATTGCTCATACTATCTCCCGCCTACCAATGTGCAAAGCCAGACCTAAGCAACTTAATAGGTTAAGGCTGTCCCATACCATCACTCGTGGTTGTACGATTTTCTTGGCTTGAAAACAACCTATAGCTCAGTCCTTAATCCGACACGGGCAATAATCTCCCTTTACAACTACGTATAAGTCTAACCCTTGCACAACCGGCTATTGCCCATAATTGGCTGCATCTAAACCATAGTTTTATTTTGGGGTTTTTAGTCAAAATACTAACAACTGACATCATGTCATAACCAACCTTTTTCAATTCTCAAGAATTAATTTTGATCTGATCATATTCAACGTTGGTTCTAAAGTATGGCTAAGCATGGTTAATAATCGCATATACCCAAGTTGACATTAGTATTGTCTAACCCATTTATATGGTTATCAAGGTTCACATGTCCATACTTATCAAGGAAGTTTCATGAGTCAACAGGTATATCCACCAGTACCACAAAGTAGCGTATTTACAGAAAATAAACGCATGCATGAAATATTTTGATAAACATAATAAAAATGAAATACTGGGATCAATATGATCAAAGGGGGTGCTTGCCTTGCTTAATTGTTGATTGTGATGAAGCCGTGGCTGTAACTGGCGTGGTTGTCAACAGAATTAGTGACATCGGGTTCTACACATCGTTCAATAGAAATATAGCGAAACAACAAATTTCAATAAGGACAAAAAGAAGACAGACAGTAAATCAAATAAAGACTTGCTATACAGAATAGACGTAGATTCTTTTATAGATTATTTATTCTTATTTTACAAATTCAAGAGGCTAAAATTATGTATTCTTGTATCTATAACTTCAAATTCTATATGCTAAAATTATTTGGATTAATAGGATTAAAACACTAGTCATCATGTTATACATGAGTAGTACTTAAATCTTTAACTGACTTTGCATAAGAATTCGTTTTGAATATATATATATTACTAGATTTGTTAGGTTGAGCTATTGGTTACATATTCTGGTTTCCAACAAGGTTTTGGTTAAAATAAATATCTTAAGCATTGATTTCTTATTTATTATTAAAGCTCGTTTATTCATATTACGGATTATGAAGATCATAATACTTAGGTTATCTTGCTATCAAGATTTATATGCAGAACATGATGAAACAAGATTATTACTTTAGAAAAAAGCTGTCTATATATTGGGGAGCAATCCTAAGCTGATTTCATAAATTTTAGGGTTTAGACAAGATACTTTATTCATTGCTGAAATAGCTTAAATGATATTAAGGTTTCTGATGACCATAACACTTAAGGGTATAAAGCTAACAATATGCAAATGCAAAGTAAGTTGTAAAAAGAATATTTTTCTAGATTGTGGTAGTCCATATTCTAAATAATATTTCTAGGTTGGTCTTCATAATATTTGTATTTAGACGAGTTATTTTATGTGTTGTCGAAAAGGCTTAAATGTTTCTAAACTCCAGAAATCATAATACTTAAGGTTATATCACAAGCAAGATTTATATGCAAACCATGATGTAATGAACTTCTTTCTTCAGAATGTGGTAGTATGTACTTTGGAGAGTATTTCTAAACTGATTTTATAAATTTTTGTGTTTAAACGAGATATTTTTGTGTTCAGAACGTGGTAGTATGTACTTTGGAGAGTATTTTTAAACTGATTTTATAAATTTTTGTGTTTAGACGAGATATTTTATTTGCTGCTGAAATAGCATAAATGATCGTAAAGGTAACATTATAACGGGTCGAAATTCGTTTTAAGTTTGCGACTACACTAAACATGATTAGTTACTCATTTTGTTGGCATTAGCAGGGGATGATCCTAGAAGTGTTTTAGAATTGGTTTCACATTATTTTACTTTTATCTGAGATAGTTTATATGCATATGAAGAATATAGTCTTTAATTGTATTTAAATTAGTTCTTTTTGCCTATTATCAGGGTCTAATCTTTAAGAATATGCTAAGATTAGTTCTACCAAATCTTATACTTAACTTATGAGGTGTTCTAAATATATTTCTGATTCTTAACCATATATACATCATATGAATGTATATATATATATATATCTTTTACACTAGGGTCTGATTCTTATTCATGAAACAATTCAAGTCAAGATTATTTCTTAAGTATTTTAGCATACCTAGGTAATATTCTATCATAAAAGCATTTTAGAAATCAATTATTCTCATTTTGGATTTTTTTTGTACAAAGTATATTCTTTTGGATATTTAATGCATTGAGAACATCCTTTAATAGAAAATGATTCAAACAAAGATGATATTTAAATATATATATATATATATATATATATATATATATATATATATATATATTAGGTTTACGGATGTATAAGGATACCAGCAAAATTAGTTTCATTTAATTTTGAGTTTGTTTGTAACATTTTTATGTATAGCCTGTCTTTTAGCCTTTTATTTAAATTTGAATTTCAAATTTTTTCCCGAGCTCTTATCCAAAATATTTTTGCATATTCTGAGAGTACATGATTTTAGATGAATATATAAATTTGTTTCACCTTAATTGGATTAAAGATGCAAAAGATAGTCAAGTTTGAAGTTGGTTCGGTTTAGAAAATCCAAAGAAAATGAAGAATACGCTTTCAATACTTTGAAAGTGGCTTTTTATTTTCCGAGGGATTTCTTTGAATCTGGTCGGCTGACCAGTGGGGCCAACCGGTTAGTGAGAGGAGTGGCTGTTGAAAGTTCAATCTCCATTAAGTTGGTTTTGGTGTTAATGACAAATCTAATATTGAGACTAACTCTTTTGATAATCATAATATTAATTAGTCTCAATTGTTAAGTAATTGCAAATCTTTTATAAGACTAACTCTTTTGATGAGCTTAACTCTCATTAGTCTCTTTTGGATGAAAAGATGGAAATATCAAAGGTATGCATTCGAGTTCATATTATCATATTTTGTTGCATTCTTTGATGTCAAATATGTTATGATTTTATTGATAAATCTAAATGTGAGACTAACTTGTTTATTGAGTATATTTTTGAATAGTCTCATAAAAAAGAAAAATGGAAATCCAAAAGGTATGTATCAAATGCAACTTTATTATTTCTAGATACATTCCTTGGATTCAAGACAAAGGGTGAACTCCACCATAATTTTAACCTTAATATGTGCATTTTGTTTCCAACTCCATATATACATGAATGCACACATTTAGGGGGAGTTCATGCTTAATCTTGAAGTTTCATTAATATTGATCTAATCCATCTTTCTATATTAAGGATCATTACTTTGAAACAACCATTTGAGTATATTTAACTTGTGTAGTTGTAGTATACTCATAGCAATATAGGATAAACTCCGAAGCAATCAAAAATTGAATATGTGCATATTGATTCAAGTTCAATTATTTGCATGCACACATCTAACGGAGTTTAGTCTATAATTAATGGTCTTAAGAGTATTGATCCCTTTCCACCACTCTATATAAATTGGATCATTACTTTTAGATTCCATCGAATTGAGTATATGAAACTTGTGTAGGTCCTTAGTCAAATTTCCCCCTCAATCTCAGTACATCGTAAGCAACTTTCTTGTGATTTAGCTAGTAGGTCCTTAGTCAAATTTGCACAGTTGATATTTAAAGCATCATTGTCAAGTTTTAGTTGCCTAAAATCCTCATATGAGCTGACTGGGTCTTTAGAACCATGTTCTTCAAGTTCATCATTTCTAGTAGAAAGCTTCCTAAGATGAGTGATCATGGCATCGATTTCAGCGAGCAGTTTTGGGAAATTTTCACAAGTATTAGAATGAGCATGAAGAAAATTAGCGTCATTAGGAATAGAAGCAGGAGTACTACAGCTAGCATTCTTCACCCAAAGAACCTCTACTTTAGAAAGCACACTATCATGTATGGTCCTTAGGTTCTCAAGCTCCACAAGCAAAGCATCACATAGAACACAGTCATTAGTGTCACGGGAAGGAGTAGATTTAAGTGAAGCAATATCCCTTGACAAGGTACCTACTTCCTTCTCTAGCTTCGAACACCTAGCTCTAGCTCAAGCATTGAATTTTCCTAGCTTACAGAAAGCATCATTGAGATCTTCATAGGAAGGTACCTCGTTCGACTTGCTGTAGAGCTCGTCGTCGCTGATGCCGTTGGCGTCGGCCATGAAACATATGCCGGAGAAGTCATCGTTGCTCTTGGTATTCTCTTGCAGATTGTCCTCTCCCTTGTCGCTTCATGTCTCCATGTCAGAGAGGTCAATATCGTCGAGTGCAGCGAGGACACATTGTAAGAGCCTTTTGTTTTGAGAGAAGTTGCGATACTTCTTCTCACGTGAGGGATCACTAGCTGGAGCCTTCTTATTGCGGTTCTTATCGGTGTAGTCGATCTTGCCCGAATCGATGTGCTCATTATTTCCCTTCTCCAGCTTGGGATAGTTCACCCAAATGTGGTTAGGGCCACCACATTTGAAGCAGGTGATAGTACCACCTCTCTTCCTCTCTCTTACCCTCTTGTATGCATGAGAAAATTTTCAAGCTAAGAGGGCCAGCTCACTTTTTGGAAATTTTTCCAACTGTGCATCGCTTAGTTCGCAAAGAGCGGAGAGGGAAAAACCAAATGAAGTCTCAGAACTGGATCTAGTGGGATCGGTGACCAAAGCTATCGACTACGACTTCGTCTTATGAGAGACGACATTGATCTCATGAGTCTTGAGTCGGGAATAAAGCCCGTCAAGAGTCAGAGTTGATAAGTCAGTGGTGTCCTTGATGGTGGTCACCTTCATCTCCCAAACCCGAAGCCCGAGTGCTGTGAGAAAGTGCATAGCATTCTCCTAGTCAGAGTATGTGGTACCGATAAGAAAGATCGAAATGGCGATCAGAGAGGGGGTGAATGATCCCAAATAAAAGTTTCCCCACTCAAAGTACTCCAAACAATCTCGCAAACAAAAATCTGAAACACCCAAAGATTTTCCTTCAAACTAGTGTTTCTCAGATTCGCGCACCCTCCAAAACCCGAACAATTTGACAACTATGTGTACCCCTAGCTTGCATGGATGAGAGCCATGAATCATGTGAGGGATTTTTAATCACAATCCTGGTTGTCAAGTGTTCAAACAAAGAGGAATCAACTCAAAGACTACTTTTCTAAAAGAGATAAAGGAAAAACACCAAAGTCTCTTTCTAGAAAAGTAAAAGCAGATTTTACAGAAATTGTCCTCAATTGGAGCAGGTGGTTGGTGAGTTTCTGTTGCTCTAAAATTTGTGGGAAGTTTTCTCCCTATGAGCAGTTGAGTCGTGAAACACTCCACCAAAAATCACCTCAAAAAGCTTTGTAAAATAAACATGAAAAATCAAGCAATATAGATAGTCAAAAACTTCGACCAGAAAGTTTGAGGCTCAGTTTTCACTTTAGAGCGCTCAAACGGTGCAACCAGTGGACTCAAAAATTTTATACAGATGGATATATGAGTCGTGCATCTTCTCCAAGAAGAATCATTGAAAAATGATGTTTCTAGATTTTTTTATAAAAATCAAAGACTGACTGCTGCGCGAAGAACAAGTTCTGGACAGATTTGCAATTCAATAAGAACTTGATCTCTAGTCTATCTTAGGGTGCAAGAAAGATGTAAAACCAAATGAACACACTTAAGACATCATAGAAGAACAACATTTAGAAGGAGGGGAGGCAAATCCAAATTACGAGAAAGTAAATTGCGAGAATGTAAATACGGGAAAGTAAATGCTGAATTTAAATTGCGTAATTTAAATGCGTAATGTAAATGCGTAAAAGAAATGAAACAAGAACATAAATGAAGAATATTTCATTTCTGGAAGGAGAGGTTACAAAGCCTCACATTTCATGTGGGCAAAGCTCAAAAGAGCATCAAAAACCTCAAAACCTTCAAGGGGGGAAGGCTACCCCTCCACCCCTATTTATACAACTCTTGGACCACCTACCACCCTTGGATGAGCCTCTAAACCCTAGAGCATCCATTAAGGGCTAGGATTAACCCACTCAACCAGTCATGCAAGGGTTCACCCAAAACCCACAACACATAATGGGTTTTCTTGCACGGTTCTCAAAGCATACTAACTAGAGCCGCTATCCTATCAACTAGACCGCAATCCGACGGATCTCATCGATCCGAGCAGCATCTAGCTAGCATCACATCAATTCCTTGTCTTCATGGCTTGCACGGACTCCGTCTCCGATCATCTTCCGGCGATCCCCGACCGTCTGGACCTCCGACGCTCCTCGCCTAGTCCTGGCATCCTTCGCCTCACCATGACCTAGCACCGTCGTCCTGCAACCATCAAAAATAAGGAAACTCCTCACATAGCAATGCCCACAAAGGTTTGCAATAAATCCATCAAAGTCCACTCATTAAAATTCATTTTTCCTCGTTCTAGCCGGTAGCACTGGGAAAACAGAGAAGACCTCAAATTGCTTCCAACTGAAAATCCATTTCAAATCAAACTCAAACAAGAGAAAACCAAGCTCAAATTTAGTCAAATACTCATCACAAATCTGGATAGACCTCCACATGGTCCTTCACGATAGCCCATAGATCGCTAAGGATCTTCGTGAAATGCACAAAACATTCATCCAAAGATTCCCCAGCGTGTTTTTCGAACTTGTAGTCACGCTTGTATTGATCTTACTTCACGGTCTTAACTTAGGTGGTGCCCTCATGGTAAGCATCTAGAGTCACCCAAATCTGGTGAGCATACCGCAAGTAGGAGATCCTATCATACTCATTGTGACTTAGCCCATGTATGATGATGTTCCTTGCCTTTGCATTCGCCTCAACGTCAACCATATTTGTGGCATTGACGTTCTCATCGGCAGAAACATCATTAGGGAGCTTCACCTTCTGCCAAACCATGAAACCTTGGGAAGTGATGTATGACTCCACCCTGGACTTCCAAAAAGGATAATCAACCCAAGAAAAGATGGAGGCTTGGTTGAATACTTATCCGTCGCTATAGCTCTAGCGACAGGTCAAGATCTATAAAGATCAAAACCAGCTCTGATACCAATTGAAGGATCGAAATCAACGACTAGAGGAGGGTGAATAGGAGCCAAATAAAAATTTCTCCCTAATAATCACTTCTAGAACACTAGAGCTATAGAGCAAACACTAGGTTCAAGAATACGAAAAAGCTGGATGAAAGAAGCAATAATTTCAACAACAAGGATGAGCAGAAAAATCAAACTAGGTTGTCAAGAGATGTGAATAACTTTAGATATACTTATACAAAATTGATGAAATTTAAATGACAGCAAGATACGGTCCTATGGGTCTTGATTCCAAAAGTAATTTCAAAATAAAGCCCAAAATAGAGACCTATCTAGCTCAACATCCTTGCTGCACAGAAAAAGCAGTTTCAGAAACTTGGCTATAAAGAACCATCAATAACTTTTTATCTACTCATCAAAAGTAGATAAAATTTGAAATATAGTAGGAAAGAGTAATCAGGGTCATGATTCCAAAAGTAATTTCAAAATAAAGTCCACATGAGTGACCTATCCTGCTTTAATTTCATGCTTCACAAAAGTAGAGATTTCAGAAACATTGTCCACCAAGAAACCTTAATAACTTTTTATCTATCCAACCAAACTTGATGAAACATGAACCATGGCTAGGAAATTACCTTAGAACTATGATTTTAGGAGGAATTTCAAGAATAAGCCCAAGGTCTCAAACTTTCATGCAAATAGTTCAAGCTGCACCAAAAAATAGCGGTTTCAAATTAAGAACTCAGTGTTTCAAGCATAACTTGAAGGAGTTCTAATAGATCTTTCTGGGTTAGGACATGATTTAGATGAGTTCCTCAACCTATTACACATCCTAAATCCAAAATAACTATAACAAGTAGAAGGAGGGGAAGCAAAGCTCAAGTTGTAAGAAAGAACCAAATAACAATTCTTGCAAGACTTAAGACAAAATTTGCCTAGATGATTGGGATATGATCTGAAGAAGATTCATCCATCAATCATTTATTTTTAGCATAAAATCCACAAGTATTTAGAAGGAGGGGAGGCAAATCCAAATGTGCGAAAAGTAAATTGGAAGAATTTAAAGTGCGGAATGTAAACTATAGGAATTTAAAGTGCGGAATGTAAATTGCATAATATAAGATGAAATTAAAATTTCATTACTTTGATAGAATGGTTTATAAAGCCTCATAACCAGGTGGGCAAAGCTCAAATGAGCACAATGAAACCAAAATCCTTCTCAAAGACTTGGCATGGAGGCATCTCTCTACCCCTCTATTTATAGCCTATTAGGTGTAACCTCCTCCCTTGGATGACCTTTTTGGACCTCAAGAAACCTCATCAAGGGTTGAGATTCTCCACCCTTGGATAACTTCCTTCTCCTATAAGGAACCTCATCAAGGGCTGGGATTTACTCATGCACTCATACATGGGCTAACCCGAAACCCAACACCATAACGGGTTTTAACCATTTAACACCAACTTAATCACTACTCCTATGAGCCCTTGATCCAATGATCCTCCTTCTATTGAGCATGGGTTAAGTTAATATCTCATTGGCAGCTGACGAGTCGTGGTGTCCTCGACTATTCCGCACCTACTCGCAGCATACCAGTTGTACCCTGACTTCAATGCATATTGGCGAAACTCATCTCATGGCATTTAAATATAGCGCCCTGTAACCAAAAACCGTCTACCTTACTGGGACTCCTGGCATAACTAACTTCACACTCTTAGTTATCTACTCACAACCCACGTGAAGATCATAACACCATTATAGGACAACATTTTCTGGTCGTTTCCACACACTACAGTTGATACGAAAAATACAGCTCAATTCCTGAGTGTAGTAGTTCAACCTTATGTTCTAGCCATATGTAGAGGGTCCCACTGGCAATACCCTCTCCATGACACCCTCTACCCATCTCATATATATAATACTAGTTGTACCTCGACATCAATGCACATCGGCGGTACTCATCTAATATAAATTACCAGTTGTACCCCGACTGCAATGCACATTGACAGTATATATATATCTAGATCTGATCTTCTTAGGGTATATATGCATATACATAACTGGCTCCATTTATTGCATAAGCCCTTTCAACACAACAACAATTCACCTATTGCCTTAGTAGTTCGTCATCAATTCAACATATCCATAACCAATGACTGCCGCAACAGTTTATCATCATAACCAACTTTCTAACAGCATCCGATTTTGAGCTTTCTAAAAATGATTTCTCATGCATCGGTGATATCACATATAAGTAAATATATTTGATTGAAAAATTTAAATATGATCAAGATATTGTTCACTTGGGTTTTGGTAAAAAGATTTGTCCTTGCACGATTGCTGCTGAAGATCATCGGACAGATTGGATTTAACTCCTAAGATTATAAAATGCTATACTTCAAACGGTTGTTAATTAATTACGTATTTTAGGGTGCCCAACCTTTTCTTGACTTTTGGTAAGTTGATATATGTAGAATGTGTGTTTCAATTTTGGGGTATTTTAATATGATGTATTTTAACTCGACGTATTTTAGTTTGGTAAGATTTGACTTATCATAATTTAAATTGGGGCATTTTAACTTGTCGTACTTTAAATTAGCGTATTTTAATCCATGTTGCTCATTATAATTTTGGATCATGACACTACTCCAGGAATGTACATCACAATCGGTTCTTTTTCATCATCTTAATCAGTTTTGATGGTAATACAAAGTCATTAGACAGTGATGAGGAGGCGCTATCACAGTCGGTTTTTGTCCGATAATGTTAGATGGTCATCACAATTGGTTCTAACTCATAACCGATTATGATGAGGGCCTGATCACAATCAATTCTTGTCGGGACCCGGATTTACGAATCTGAAACCCTCTGTGTATACTGCACTAATCCAGGATCACGCTAGTGCACATAGTGGTAACACAGATGAAATACCATTCCATACAATGAATTAACTAAGAAAGAAGCAAATTATTATTAAATAAAGCAACGGGCCTTATGGTCGAAGTTTACACCTCTATGCCTTAAGGGCTTAAGAATCAAATAAACTATTACAGTAAAAATAAAATATCTTGGGCCATTCGACATGCCACAGGAAATCGTCTGGGGAACGCCTTCCTAATCCACGTAATCTTCATAATACTCTTCCTCATAGAATTCTGTATTTTCAGGTCCTTCCTCAGCAACTAATTAACAAAGGCGTAAAACCGTGAGTACAAAAAGTACTCAGCAAGCCGCAGGGAAATGATGCAATATATTCATGCAAGGCTTGACAAAGGATAGTCATATGGTTTTTTTTGTAGAAAGCAATAACTTGAATTGAAGTACAATAAATAGATTGAAAGCATATTTATGAAAAAGGAAATAAATAACTAATAAATCAATGGTAGACAATATGAACAAAATAGTGAGGCATCACCCTACACCATCTAAAACAATTATCAAACCACTAAAGTTAACAGTATTAACTTTAAACAACAAAACAACAGCGAACTCCCTGTTCACATCCCAACAATTCCACCTTCCAACGTTTCATGAAACAACCTATACCTCATGTGAAATTATCAGGTATGTCCATGACCGTGGACACAGCTATACGAATAGTTTTACACTCTGCAGAGGTTGCACTGCTTTACCCACAAGACAAGATATTCTCATATTGCCACGCGATAAACACACTTCTTTTGGTGTGTCGGCAGAGAATCATGACAAAACCTTTACAATGCCCTGTCTAAACTCGGTACTGTCCACTAAGGTTTTGCCCCTCAGGGCCCCCTCTTGAGCCATATGAATCTACCCGTCCATCCTGGAACCCACACCATCAATTAGCAGTACTCAAATTTAGATATTGCAAATTAATCAGCTAGGTCTGTCCCATACCTGATATGTGGTTGTACGGTTTGGCCCAGATCAATGGCGCACAAGATTAAGTCCTTAAGTTATCTCAGGCAAGACATCAACATCCCAAATGTGCTAACAGCACCTCCCTTTACTACATGATCACTTGCTCGAGGGAAAACAATTTCATTTAACCAAGACCGATGGAACACCCTACCATGGCACAACAATGGCTAACGATCATAATTCAATATCTCATTAAATCAAGATTAACATTAATTCATATGTGATATAAATACAATCGTACAACTAAGCATGTCTAAGCATAACTACAATAACCCAATGTTGGTAATATGATCATATGCAACAATTAAAGTCCCAACCTAGGGTTAACAAGGGATACATGGTATTCCAATAATCACGGTGGCATAATGTCAACTAGGTATATAGCTATTCCCAAAAATTAATCATTGATACACAAATAGAATGCAATTGTATAAAATAAATTACTTCTACAAATATAAGTTCAACATGATCAAAGGTTACGACTTACCTTACTGATCTACTGCTGAGTCTCGATCTTCAAATTCTCCTTTTGCTTCCTCAGGATCAACGTCTAAGCGCAACGAAGAATGAACACCAAAATAAATACAAAATAGAGACACAACAAACTCTAAAAATCAAATAAAATTTACCAAAATAAATATCATGAATTTAGAAAATTTTATAAATTTGAATCACCTCAATCGGAATTCGTATGAGGAAGAACCAAATTTTGGAATGTTAAATCACATAAAGCAATAAAGAAAATATTTTCGAATTTTTAAAATTATTTTTCTAAAGTAAAATAAAAATCCAAATCACTGTGAAATATTAGCAATCTGAATATTAATTTATAAAAATAAATTTATACGATTTTCTTTTCTTTTTTCCTTGTACTGACTCTCTCTCCTGCTTCCTGCGCTGGCTGCTGTTCTGGAGTCCTGGACAGAGGCTCGGTCCAAGCACAGCACAACAAGGCAACGCAAAGGAGGATGGCTAGGGCAAAGCTAGGGTAGCAGCCAAGACAAAGGGCAAGTCCGGCAACCTCGTCGGCTGGCCGACTGGTGGCTCAACGGCGGCGGTACGTCGTGATGAATGACGGTGAACCCACTTCGGTAAAACATAAAATTTGTCACCTACAGTGCACCAAACTTGAAAGGGTTACCTTCATGACGACCGCTAGCACGATGTGACGTGAACGATTTTGGAAGAGGAGGTCCGAAGCATCAGGAAGCTTGCAAGGGCACGTCGGCCAACGTTCGGTTCACGCTCTGGGTGTCGCGGCGTTTCGAGCAAACGAAGGCACAAGAGATTTGAACAATTAGAGAAACAGGTAGAGTAATGAGATAGGATCCCGATGCTCTCCTCAAATAGGCTCAGGATGGTTCGTAGAGATAGATATGGTTGGTTTAAAGAAGAGTACGAACCGGATAAACCTCAAATTTCTCCTGAAATAGAGGGGATTAGGATGGAAGAATCACGGATATTGGTTGAGGATAAGGTGGCACACGCATTGGACACAAATTCGGGAGCAAAACTTGTTGGATGGAAGGTCCAAAATCTTGGCCATGGAGGAAGAGATAGACATGGCTTTGGCTGGCTGCTTGCTGAAGGTTGAAGACAACATATGACATGTGGGCCCTTTTACTATTTATTTTCGAATTTAATTAATGCTGAAAATAAAAAGGCTTTTAAACAATAGCAAATAAGGTTCAAATATTCTGTAAAAATTCTCAAAACTACTTTCAAATATTTCCAACTTACGGTACAAATTTCAAAAACTTCCAAGTCATAATTTTGCTACAGTAAAGCTTTTTAGTAAAACTGAAAATAGAAAAATAGTTTTATAAATTCTAAAAAAATTAGCAAAAATCTCAGAAAATTAGTAATAAAATATTATTTTGCAAATTTTGAGATGTTATAGTTTTTACTCAGAACCGATTGTGATGGGTAGCATATCACAATCGGTTCAAGCTTGGAACCAATTGTGATGTTGGGTGCTGGTATTAGTTCTTTGTACATCCTCCCGAAAACAACACAGATTACATATAGTATGCATATCATATTCACAATATATATAGGATACAAACACTTTGCAATACATATATCACATTCGTTCACAATATAGAACACAAACATACTTAATAGTCGGTACATATATCACATTCACATGATATAATATTGTTTACATATGGGCTAACGCAAGCTTGTCGGGTCTCTAAACCTACCGTCCTCCACTAGAACTTCTATCCAGTACCACGGGCATATGTGGTCTCGTAATTTGTGGAATCTTTGTTTTGTAAGCTCTTGAGGGGGATATCAATTTTCTGCAAAATAGAAATGAGTACACTAATTTAAGTTCTAAAATTTATATGTAAAAGGCTGAGTGTTTTATGTATGTACATATATCTTAGGGAAAAGGTGTGCGCCGCCGACCAGGATCAAAATGTGATGCATGACACAGAAGTCGCACAGGTTGTTGCACCCCAGTTGATGAAGTTGTGAATAAAGAAAATCAAATTAAGAAATGAAGAATAGATGTCAGAAAAAATTAATTCTATGCTAGGCACTAGTACCTTGAAGCGCTTCCACTCCAGTTGGTCGCCTCGTTTGTCATCGTGTCGCCCTCCTTCAGCAATGTAATACAAGAAAATTCTACATACATTGGAGAGATGGCATTGAGGCAAAAAAATGAACATAATTAAATATAGAAAGTGTTAGGTTAGAGAAATTTACTTACTTCTACAAAATAGGCTTGATCGCGTAGGCCATCGGTCTCTTCTTGATCGAGTTAAAAGTGTAGAACCCAATGGTTGCTTATTAAATGGTATGTAGTGCAAGAAAATAAGTTCATATATGGTTTAAATGCGTACAAGTAATTGAAGGGTAAAATACGTTGTACTTACTCGTGGTGCAGGAATAGAACAAAGTTCTTTTTTGTCTCAGCCTGCAATGCATGTTTGATGTAGTTGGCAAGAAACTATGATTGAAGACTAGCCTGGTCGCAGACACTATCTCGGGGTCGACGAACCCAACTGGGTGTTGACTTGTCACGGCTCACTGCCTCATTATCCTACAGCTCGTGTCAATTGTTAAAAAATATAATACAAAATTCTATAATAGTCATAGGCTCATGTTGTATGGTGCGATACTCACATCGTACATGATTGTATAGTAGAAATATCAATGGCTTTAAGGCTGTACAAATGGAATAGATCCTCAAAACTCACTGTGGATGTCCCATTCTCATCGTGGTGGAAATATCCCTCTTGATACCTTACATTAAAATTGATGTGACGCTCGACCTCATTCGCCTTGTCAATGTACCATCCATGGAGCAAGCGAGTGAACTTTCCTAGAGCATTCAATTCGTTGCTAAGCACAAGGGGATTCCCATGTACGTACCCCTTTTAATCTCTAGGGGGCTCTGTGACCTCTGTCAACCTTGCTTTTGGACAGAATGGGTCTCTGAGGTCGGGACAAGGTGCTTTCCATGTATTTGAGGGGACGTTGTGGCCTCTGTCAACTTTGCCTTCTTGACAAAATGAGTCTCTGAGGTCTCCTACGGTTCTTTGGTTGTTGTGCTAGTCCTATTGCGCATCAGCTTTGTACTCTACGTAGGAGTCGACTTGGACGAAGGACTTATCATGCTGGTGGGAGTAGGAGCAGGAGCAGGTGCAGGTATGACACGAACCTACAAAGCGCATGCATATATAACATGTTGCAGTACTGGAATGATCAAAAAGACGCGGAGGATTTTTAAATTGAGTAGTACAACACTCGTTGTGTGTAATTTGATGAACGACATCCGTACTTGCTCGAGAGTGGTGATATTTTCGTTGGGGGGAACTCCAACACATGAGATAGGAAGCCTTCGTGAATATAGTCCACCTACACCCTCATGTAGCCTGTCCCCAAATGGTTACCATGCACCATGTCAGTCTCCTTGCATGAAAATGCAATCCTGTGTCCAGCCTCAATTGGAAATCCGTCTTCCATCACGACGAGTTGGCACTTGGCACGTGCTTGCAAGAAGTGCGCAACTTGATTAGAAATATTGTTTAGTTTACTCTCGTACCTTTAAGTCAGAAACAATTATTACCTTCAACCGGGGATCGGCCCAGTCATTTTTGGAAGCGCAGTTGCTAGGACGGGGCACAGGCCTTTCTACAAAAGACGAGGCCATCTGACTCTTACTCTAGGAGATCATCGCTATCATCTCGACCCTCAAGCACTCCTCACGTGCCATCAGCTCCTCCCTCAGCGTGTCCTTGAGGCACTCTTCACGGGCCTCTCATGATCTTGATCTGGCACTGGCAGCGTCCTCTTAGAAGAAGGACCTCTTCATATGCATCGCACCTGTGGCAAGCACTCGACCCTTTTGGTCGGGCTTCCCGATCACCGAAGACAGGATTTCCTTCGACCCTTGGCTCTGAATGGTCCCCTACTCATTCTGCTGGCTTACCTTCTCCTGTAAGAAGCGAATATAAATTATTTCTAAAATATAACAAGAAGGTCAACTGCAATGTACTAAGTTAGATGTCTTATTGATGGTGGAGACGATACGCGCGATTTTAGGGTTTGGAACTACAAGCCGACTGTTGGAGGTTTTCTTCGTCCTCGCTAATACCAGTCGCATGCTCGCTCCTCACATATGTGTGAGTAAGGCATCGCTGCCCCAGAGTTCACACACTCCTCGGCTAGTCACGCAGACTCTGCCTTCTTCCCTTCATAGCCGGTGGAACCAAGGTGGTGCGTGTGTGTGTTCTATTTCCACCAAGGTGGTGCGTGTGTGTGTTCTGTCTCTGGATAGCGATGTTCTTCTCTCTCAGCTCCTTCGCCTCGAGAGTACTCTTCATCCTTATGAACTCCTCCCAAACATCGGGAGTCATAAACGGATAACTCTCGAAGGGAGTATGGCCTTTCAGCACGTACTCACCAGGCATGACAACCCTAAAGTGCCTCAAAGACATACCCATTCTCTTCAAGGTATACCGCCTCGCATTGCTTTCATCTTCCTCTGGTATAATCCATTTTCCCTTAACTTCGTTCGACAACCGATTCTTTTACTCGGCGCTGACTTCCTTCCTCCAGTCCTTAACCGTGATCGGCACTCTCTCCCTCACCAATTGGTCGAGAAAAGATCGGTAGCGCCCCTTATACTTGGGATGACACGTGCAAACCCCGTGGAATCAAAGTGGAGAACCTGCGGCGTTCTCATTGTCGCCCCTTTTATTCGTTCCTCGGGCCTTTCTCACCTTACTTGGCCCATCAACATTTCTCACCTTACTCAACCCCTCAGCATCACCTTCTATTATGTCTGGCAATAAGCCGATGCTCTCACCTTGCGATATTTTGAATATATATATCTCACATGGTCATATATTTCACATGAGAGAAAGCAATTCATAGCTATTATGTCGACTTGACAATGAATCATGTAAATTAAAAGATTAGTGGATAATTCATAGCATATAATTGTACTAGCATATTGTAGTAAATTAGCAGATTAAAAGATTAATGGAGAGTCTTAAATAAACATCTATCTGTTGACCAACTAAGTACGTACCAACGATATGATGACAACAAATCTCTAATTAGGTTTGGTCCTAATCCCATTCGAGGATATGTGGTTCAGGCATGTTCCTAAGCTGTTGTACAACTCCAGAGAAAGTTTCAGCAGCATCTCCCCGCTGTTCTACAAATATACGTCTCGATAACAAGTCAAGCGGGTGTGTGTCCAGAGAACACCAGGGAGATGCTACCAAAATTAACTTTGCAGTTGTACATCAGCTTAATTAGAAACTTGTCCGAATCACCTATGCTCGAACTGATAAAAAAAACGTGGACAATTCGAGATTGCTTGCTTATAAATATGTCATTTCAGCATATTTATGAACAAGCACCCTCGAACGAGAGACATAGGTTACGCAACTTAAACTCTAACATTGATCATATTACAACAATAATAATGACATGTAAAGTAAAAAGTATTAGGATTATAATGTTGGTAATGTTAACAAAGGGCAGTAAAGAAATGAGTCTAAAAAATGGTGAGTTAAGAAACAATGGAATGGATGGATACATTGATGCAAAGAGCTAACAGTTTGCTAAGTCTCTGTAGTAGAATTTCTGGTTTAAATCTTTCCCACAAGATAGCATTTAGTTTAAAGATTTTTACCCCAAGTTACCAGTAAATCAATTCACTACCATTCATAGTGTACTGTCAGAGTAAGATATCTAGTGACTTCAACAAGAATATATTCTTAATCACCTGCAAATAAACACTGCTTTACCATTAAGTACCAGCAAGGTATAGTGACAAGTGTTCTAGATTGAGAGATGTAGCATTCATAATTATATGAAAAAAAAGAGACAAAACAAAGCCTGAAGTCAAGCTTGTGATCACCAAAGGAAACAAACACAAAATGCTGTGGTAACAGTTTACTTATTTCACTTTTCTCGCCCAACACTTGAAACAGTGCGCAGGACATCAGCTATTGGTCAAGCCATAAAGGTCTTGCAGGGCTCCTCGGTATATTTCATACCAAAAGAGGTACAAATTAACTAGCAAGGCTAATGCTGCATCAGAGCATGTGCAATGCAGGTCCTTAACAGTTAAAAACTGATTTTTCTTACCACATAGGATAAATGAGGTGTTTATTTTGTAGAATCGATACTTAACAAGGCACCAGTGTTTTAGCAGGCGCTTATGTGTATAGTATATCGAATTAGTAGATAGTATAACATCTAATCACCCACAAAAGAGATGCTTCCAACGGAGGAAATGACTTCAACCGGAATGCGAGGTGGCACAAACAAGCACTCATGTACAAGCATCTTACATTGTACATTTTCTCATACACATCGATTGAACCTGGAAAAATCTCCAATCTGCTAAGTAAGGAACTGACCAATTTCCCACACCAATAATGGTAAAGCAATTGTAACATCCCAAAATTTGCATTCAATATTACTTTATTGCTATTTATGCATTCTGGGATTTTCTGGAATTTATGGAATTTATCTGGATTTAGTTGATTTGAATTCAAATTATGTGTATTAACCGTTGGTGAAAATTTGTAAAAATGAAACAAGTTTAATATAAAGTTTTGCTAAAACTATTTTATTTGAGTTCAAAATGTCTCAAAGTATTTTCGAGATTTTTCTGAATTTATTTGAATCTATTTGCTTTTATTTGAATTTTTGGAATGTTATTGATTCGGAAAATAATTTTTATTCGAAACCTCCTCCCGGGCTGAATCTCCGCCGGCCCATTCCTTTCCCGCACTCTGCCCGGCCTTTTCCGGCCCAGCACCTCGGCCTGCGTCGCCCGCGCAGCCCAGCCTTTCTGAAACCCTAGCCGTCCTTGAGCTCATCCGTTGGATCTCGATCCAGCGATCGGGATTCAACCGCATCGCCGCCGCTTGTGAGCCGTCGGATCTCTGCGTCGTGGACACACGGGATGGAGCCACGTCACTTCTCGTGTTGTCGCGGGCTTTGCGCCGCCGCCGAATCCGTCTCGGATTTCGGCCAACCGCCTCCCTAGGACCCTATTTAAGGCGCCGTCACGCGCAAAGGAAGCCCGAGTCGCGTCGCCTCGTTTGCCCTAGGTCTCAGTGCCCGAGTCGCCGTCGTCGCTTTGCTCGAGCTCGTCGGAGTCCTCCGCCGCAAGCGAGCCCTTCAACCGCATGGATCTTCGTCGCCGGTGCCTCTCCGCCGCTTCCATTTGTGCCTTCGGGTTCGTGTCGTCGTCCTCTTCCGGATTCGCGAGCAAACGCGCCTGATCCGTCGCCGTAGCGCTAAAGCCGCATCATCTTCTTCGTCTCCGATGGATAGCGCTGCCGCCCTCGCCGTCGTTCTTCGCCGCAAGGTGTGGCCGTCCGATCGCCCTCGAGCGCTTTGGATCTTGCCACGACTCTGTCGCTCGCGCCCTTGCTTCTTCACCGTCCGATCTGGCGCAGTCGTTGGATGAGCGACGCGTGGTCGTTCGCATGGCCCATCCACATCAGCGCCGCGTCAGCTCCTTCGCCCTCGTGTCATCCGCATCAGCAGCCACGTGTGCGCCGCGTCGGCTGCCGTGTCAGAGTCTCTGCCGCGTCAGCCCTAGCGCTGTTCCGTGAGCCCGGTCCATCGTGGACTGTTGAAGCCTATGGACTGGGTCCATAGACCGAGGGTCCCGCGCGTCAGCCTTGCGTCAGCAGTGACGCAATAAATCCGTTTTTCCTTTAAGAAAAATAATTCGTTTAAATTTGGTATTTCCAATTTTCAGGTTTTTATGATTTTTTAATCTTCTCCGAGGCCGTTCTCCTTCATACGAGCTCCGATTGAGGTGATTCAAATTTCTAAAAATTTATAAAATTGAGTTCTATTTAATGGTGAATTTTATTTAATTTTTAGAGTTTGTTTTCTCTCTGTTTTGGTGTTTATTTGTTGTTCTCTCTCGTTTCGCGTAGACGTTAAATTGTGCAACGCATCCGAGGAAGATTCGTCGACTCAAGACCAAGGTCCGAGAACAAGAATAAGGGCTGTTATAAGGAAAGTTGTGCTTTGATCATGGTAAACCCATGTTTATAAAATTGCTATGTATGTTTTACCCTATTGCATATATTTAAAATATACAATTGTTTTAAATTAGATTGGGTTTAGCTAATATACCAGATTGATCTACACCCTACCTTGTCATTGTATGCCATGATCCATTGTCACCCTAGATTGGTTAAATATAGTTGGTTAATAATTATAATCAACATTGGAGGATTAGTTCGTATTAGTTGCTTAGCCATGCCACGTCATCACATGTGTCAGAATCATTGATAATTAATCTTGATTAATGGAATATGGAACAATATTATGAACTTGTGTGTCATGTGGAATCTGCGATGAGATTGAGTAGTTGTGGCGAGTCATGTCACGCAATGATGTTGAATTGTTGATGGCATGTGGTGTAGTAATCAACCGGGTGATAATTACTTAGATTGGGGCAAGTGACAAGGCGAGTATGCCAAGGTGGGCCCAATGGGCGAAGGTATGTGGATGTCTTGCCACGATCATTCTAAGGACTTAACCTTGCAAGCCTTTGACTGAGTCAATCATGCAACCACATGTGCGGTATGGGCCAACCTAGTGATTAATTTGCAATGTCTTAATTTTGGTACTATCTTGGTCGGTGTGAGTTCGAGTTATGGAGTAATTCATATGGCGCAAGAGGGGGCCTGGTTGTGGTTTTAGACCCACGGTGTTGAAACCTTAGCGGGTAATCTTGGATTAAGCGGAGCATTGTAAAGGCTTTGTCGTGATCTCTCTGCCGACACACCAAAGGAAGTGTGTTAACACGGAAGGCACCAAGAGGCGATCATGTCATATGGGTAAAGTGCATAACCTCTGCAGTGTGAATCTATTCGAATAGCCGTGCTCATGGTAGTGAGCAATGCTAAAATTACTGATTAAGGGTTAGCTTAATTAAAATGAACAACTTGGTTGGGATGGCGGAATGCCATATGGAAGATTGGAATTTGATTTAGGATTGGAAACTTGGTTTACTTGAGAAATCTTGAATTTATTTATTATTGCTATTTGTTTCTGATCTTTACAATCTATTTCTTGTATTTGTTCATAAATCTTGCTTATTGCAAAATAGCCATGATAGCCTATCCATTGGAATAAGCCTTGCATATAGTTACATAGAAGCGCATTACATGCACAACTTGTTGAGTGCTTTAAGTACTCACCCTTGCCAACAATAACATCACCAGTTGAAGAGTCTACTTCAATCTTTGGAGGAAAGATTCGAGGAGGAGGCGAATGTTTAGGCGCAAGCCTTGTCGATTACTGTGGTATCTTGAGGGTTGTCTACGTTTTCATTCCACTGCAGTTTAATATGTTGTTCAGCCTTGATGTCGGGACCCGAATATGCAAATCCGGACCCTATGTGTATACTGCACTAGTCCAGGATCACGCTAGTGCACACAGGCTCAACATCAGTAAATATCACAATCATACATAGCGGAAATATTATGAAAGACATCATATGATACATACTACTAGTCGAATGACCTTATGGTCCACTTACATGACTATGCCTCGCAAGGCTGAATAATATATTAAACTGCAGCGGAATAAAAACGTAGACAACCTCTCAGTATACCACAGGCAACTGACAAGGCTTGCGCCCTAAACATTCGTCTCCTCCTAGAATCTTTCCTCCAGCATTGATGTAGACTCTTCAACTGGTGATGTTGTTGTTGGCAAGGGTGAGTACTTAAAGCACTCAACAAGTTGTGCACAGAATGCAGTTCTAAGATAACTATATGCAGGCTTATTCCAAAGGATAGACTATCATGGCTATTTTGCAACAAAGCAGCTTTTATGAACAAATACAATAAATAGATTGTAAAGAAGGTAAAGCAAATAACAATAATGATAGATTCAGCTTTTCTCAAGTAAACCAAGTTTCCACTCCTAAGTCAAATTCCATCCTCCATATGGCATTCCGCCATCCCAACCAAGTTGTTCATTTTAATTAAGCTAACCCTTAACTGTAATTCCCGAGCATTGCTCAATACCGCGAGCACGGCTATCCGAATAGTTTCACACTCTGCAGAGGTTATGCACTTTACCCACGTGACATGATCGTCTCTTGGTGCCTTCCGGGTTAATACACTTCCTTTGGTGTGTCGACGGAGAGATCATGACAAAGCCTTTACAATGCTCTGACTTAATCCAGCACTACCCGCTAAGGTTTCAACACTGGTGGGTCTGAAAACCACAACCAGGGCCCCCCTCTTGCGCCATGTGAATTACTCCATAACTCGGGAACTCACACCGATAAGATAGTACCAAAGTTAAGACATTGCAAATTAATCAGCTAGGCTGGCCCATACCAGACATGTGGTTGCATGATTGACTCAGGTCAAAGGCTTGCAAGGTTAAGTCCTTAGTGTGATCAAGGCAAGACATCCACATACCCTCTGCCCATTGGGCCCACCTTGGCATACTCGCCCCTTGTCACTTGCCCAAATCTAAGTTATTATCACTCCATTGATTACCAAGCACCACGTGCCATCAACAATTCAACATCGTTGCGTGACATGACTCGCCACAACAACTCAATCTCATCGTGTGATCCCACATGACACACAAGTTCATAATATTGTTCCATATTCCATTAATCAAGATTAATTATCAATGATTCTGACACATGTGATGACGTGGCAAAGCTAAGCAACTAATACGAACTAATCCTCCAGTGTTGATCATAATTACTAATCAACTATATTAAACCAATCTAGGGTGAAAATGGATCATGGCATACAATGACAAGGTAGGGTATAGATCAATATGGTATATTAGCTACGCCCAATCTAATTTGAAACAATTGTATACTTGAAATATATGCAATAAGGTAAAACGAATATAGCACTTTTATAAACATGGGTTCAACATGATCAAAGCACAACTTGCCTTGGAATAGGTCCTGATCTGGTTCTGGAACTTGCTCTTGAGTTGCTGGATCTTCCTCCGAAGCGTCGCACAATTCAACGTCTACGTGTACCTAAGAAGAAAAGCAAATAAATGCCAAAACAGAGATCAATTGAACTCCAAAAATCAAATAAAATTCACCATTAAATAGATCTCAATTTTAAAAATTTTTAGAAATTGGAATCACTCAAATCCGAGTTACGATGCAAAAGATATAGCCTTTTGAAGTTTGAAATAAATACTGAAATCAGAAAATCAGAAATTCGGAATTAACAGATTTATTTTGAAATTGAAAATAGATTTATTGCATCATCATGACGGCATGCTGACGTCAGCCCTTGACCCAGCGAACCCGATGCTGCCACGTGGCCTCGGTCTATGGACTGAGTCCACAGAATCGCGATGGATCACCATGAACTCGGTCCACGGTGCTTGGGCTCCGTGCGCCACGCGGCTTCATCTGATTGGCTGACCAGCGGTGCGATCTGGCCCTTCCATCACCGATCCGACGGCTTACGCTTGGCGACGACGTGGCTTACCGACACGCACTCCACGCGGCGAAATCTGACGCTCTCGGTCCAAGATCCAACGGTTGCAAACGCTCGCAAGGTTCGACGACGAGCTCGGCGGCGCGTTCACCGGAGACCGAGATGAAGGCGAGCCCAACGGCGCTTTGGCGACCAAACGGCGATGAAACTCCCCGAATCCGACGCGGCGCAACCCGAAGAGTTCCGATCTGGAGCACACACGACGGAAGACGACTCGACGACGGCGGAAAACGGCCAAACCCGCGACGGCCTCCTTCACAACTCCGACGAGCTTCTCCGCGGAAACGGCGACGACACAGGGCTCGGGATTTACGCAGAATATGCGGCACGAGATGAGGATCTCAGCGCCCACCTCGGTGACTTAAATAGTCGCACGGGAAGGCGTGCAAGGCCGGGACTCCGAAGACGGCTCCGTGGCGGCGGCGGACTCCGGCAGCGACTCGGAGAGGTGACGCGGACGCATCCGGCGCATACACGCGGCGTTCATCCGACGGCTCAGGACACTCGGCCACGCGGACAGATCTCAAGCGCCCGATCAAGATCAACGGCGCGGATCCAACGCGGCTAGGGTTAACCCGAGACGGGCGATTGGCCGCTGAAAGCGGGCTTGAGCGCCTGATGTTGGGCTTCGCCCGATCTCGTTCCAAAGGATTTTAACACTTTATTAATTTAAATACTTCTAGAAATTCATTTAATTGGTTTTAGGCAAATAAATATACAGGAAAAATCCAAGAAAATCTCAAAAATACCTTGAGACATCCTTGACTCAAATAAAATATTTTTGGCAAAACTTTATTTTAACTTTGCACAGATTTAAATAGATTTGAATAAAAGGGTAATAAACTCCATTTAAAATTAATTCAAATAAATCCAGACAAATTCAAATAAATTCCAGAAAATCATAAATGCACTTTTAAGCAATAAAATAATATATAAGCAAATTTTGGGATGTTACAAACCTCCCCATATGAATCTCGACCGAGATTAGGGCTAACTAGAGAATAGGTTGGAAATTCGACTTCAAATCTTCTTCTCGCTCCCAAGTGGCTTCACTTTGAATGATTGCTCCTTGAACTCTGCAAAGCGAATAGACTTGTTTACGGTCTTGCGCTCCATAACATCAAAATTACGACCGGTTGCTCTTTGTAAGTCAAATCTTCTTGCAGCTCTATTGCATCCAACGGGTTTGCTCTGTTGGCACTCTGAGACATTTCTTGAGTGCGACACATGGAACACATCATGCACTCTGCCAAAGGCGAGGCAACTCCAAGCGATAAGCTACCTCTCTCGATGGCTCGTAATCTTGAGCGGACCAATATATCTTGGCGCAAGCTTCCTTTAACATGAAATCTTTTAACGCCCTTAAGAGGGTAACCACGAGATACACATGATCTTACGGTTCAAAACTCAAATCTCGACGACGGTTATCTGCGTAGCTTTTCTGTCTTGACTGTGCTATCTTCAACCTTTCTCTGATCATTGCGACTTGACTTTCGGCCTCTTCGAGGATATCTGGCCCAAATACCAAACGCTCTCCTGTTCCATTCCAATTTAACGAAGTACGATAAGCACGTCCGTATAACGCCTCAAATGGTGACATCTGCAAGCTAGCTTGATAGCTATTATTATAACTGAACTCTGCGTATGGCAAACATTTATCCCATGATGTAGCATAAGCTAAAGCACAGGCTCTCAACATATCCTCTAAAATCTGATTTACTCTTTCAGTCTGACCATCTGTCTGCGGGTGATATGTGGTACTGAAATTCAGGCGAGTTTCCATTGCTTCATGCAACTTGTTCCAAAATCTCGAGGTAAATTGGGGTACCTCTGTCCGACACAATCTTCTTGGGCACTCCATGCAAGCATACAATCCTTGACATATCTGACTCGCTAAGCGATCTCCGAGTAAGTGGTCTTCACTGGAATAAAATGGGCGACCTTGGTTAGACGATCCACAATAACCCAAATGGAATCGTACCCTCTCTGAGTTTTAGGTAAACCGGTGATAAAGTCCATTCCGATTTCCTCCCACTTCCATTCCGGAATTTTCAATGGCTTCAACAAACCAGCGGGTCTTTGATGCATAGCTTTTACCCTCTAACATACGTCGCATAAAGCAACATGCTCAGCTACTTCACGCTTCATGTTAGGCCACCAAAATCTCTCTTTCAAATCCTGGTACATCTTGGCACTTCCTGGATGAATCGAGTACTTAGAATCATGAGTTTCCTCAAGAATCAATTGTTTCAGTCCCTTTTTATTCGGCACGCAAATTCGGCCTTTGAAAAACATGGTTCCTTGCTCATCCAGAGTGAAATCTACGGCTAGGCCTTCTTCCTTTTTATCCTTGATCTTAGAAATTTTATCATCATCTTTCTGGCCTTCTCTACTCTGATCCTCCAGTGTTGACTTTACTTTCAGTGCAGCTACAATTCCTTGCGGAACAACTTCCAACCTTAGCTTCTGAAATTTTCATTGACAGCGTATTTGCGCTATGGCTCTTCCGACCCAGAGCATCTGCTACCACATTGGCTTTTCCGGGGTGATAATGAATTCCCACATTTAACTAGCTCTAGCCATCTTCGCTGTCTCATATTAAGATCTGCTTGAGTGAATATGTACTTCAGGCTCTTATGGTCTGTATATATCTCACGTCTATTTCCTATGAGATAATGACGCTATATCTTCAAAGCATGCACTACGGCAACTAACTCCAAATCATGTGTTGGGTGATTCACTTCATGCGGTCTTAACTATCTTGACACATAAGCAACGACTTTGCCTTCTTGCATTAACACGCGCCCCAAGCCTTGTGTTGAAGCATCACAATAAATGTCAAATCCATTCTGCACATCTGGCAACACTAATACGGGGGCTGTTGTTAAACGTTTCTTTTGTTCCATAAAACTTTTCTCGCACTCTGGCGTCCATGCAAACTTCTTTTCTTTCTTCAACAACTGCGTAAGGGGTTTAGCAATTATCGAGAATCCTTCTATGAACCGACGGTAGTATTCCGCCATTCCCAGAAAACTACGGATCTGGGTAACAGACTTCGGTTGCTCCCAATGCAACACTGCGTCCACTTTGCTTGGGTCGACTGCCACTCCTTTAGTAGTCATTACATGACCAAGAAATTCAACTTTCTCCTTCCAAAATTCACACTTGCTAAACTTAGCGTACAGCTGATGCTCTCGCAGCCTTTCTAAAACTATCCTCAGATGTTTTGCATGCTCTTCCTCTGTATCTGAGTCAACCAAGATATTGTTTGTGACGACCACAACAAACCTATCCAAATACCCCATGAAAACCTTATTCATCATGTTCATGAAATATCTTTGGGGCATTTGTCAATCCAAATGACATGGTGAACTCATAATGTCCATATCGCGTAGAAAACGCAGTCTTAGGCACATCCTCCTCTCGGATCTTCAAATGATGGTATCACGAATGAAGATCTATCTTGGAGAAAACTCTAGCTCCTCTTAAGCGATCAAATAAGTCATCGATCACGGGCAGCGGATACTTATCACTTCCTTAAATGCTCGTGGTCGATACACATCCCTAAGCTCCCTTTTAAGCGAGCAGCGCTCCTGTGGTGACAAGCGCTCTAGTGAAGCATTTTTCTATGACTCTTCAATCTGCTTCTTCATTTCAACTAGCTCATCAATAGGCATTCGATGAGGTCTCTTTACTTTTGGCGCTGTACCAGGGACTAACTCCATAACACACTTGATCTCTCGATCTGGTGGGCTTCTTCAGAAACACGTCTTGATACTCTCTAACAACTGATACCTCTTCAAAGTTGACAACTTCCACACTATTGACCTTCAGCTGACCAACACGAACCGTAGTCATTTGAAATTCCATTTTCCCGCTTTTAGGGCTTTTAGCTGACACACTTCTTTGACCAAACTCCAGGACAGCCTTATGTCCGGACGACCAATTCATTTCAGGAGTAGCATCTCGGGTCTGATATCCAATATCGCTCGCTAGAAACTTTTCTCCAACTTAACTCCTTCACATTCTAGGTTAGATCAAGCAAAAGTGTACTTTCTGACCATGATAATTCATCGAGCTGTGCATTAGCTTATGCTACATCTTGGAATAAATGTTTGCCGTATGCGGAATTCAGTTACAATAATAGTTACCAGGCTAGCTTGTAAATGTCACCAATTGAGGTTTTGTATGGACGTGCCTGTCGTACTCCGTTGAATTGGAATGAGACAGTAGATCGTATGGTATTTGGACCAGATATTCTCAAGGAAGCCAAAGAGCGAGTTGCTATGATTACATAGAAGTGAAGGTAGCTCAGTCAAGGAAAAAGAGCTACGCTGATAACCGTCGTCAAGATTCGAGGTTCGAGTCAGAAAATTTGTGTATCTCGGAGTTAGCCCTCTTGAGGGTGTAAAAAGGGTTCACGATAAAGGGAAGCTTGCCTCAAGATATGTTGATCTGTTCAAGATTTTGAGCTGTCAAGGAGATGTTGCTTATCAGTTGGAGATGTCTCAAAGTATTTTGGAGATCTTTCTGAATTTATTTGAATCTATTTGCTTTTATTTGAATTTTTGGAATGTTATTGATTCGGAAAATAATTTTTATTCGAAACCTCCTCCCGGGCCGAATCTCCGCCGGCCCATTCCTTTCCCGCTCTGCCGGCCTTTTAAGACCTGAGACCTCGGCTGCGTCGCCGCGCATGCAGCCCAACCTTTCTAAAACCCTAGCCGCCCTTGAGCTCATCCGTTGGATCTCGATCCAGCGATCGGGATTCAACCGCATCGCCGCCGCTTGTGAGCCGTCGGATCTCTGCGTCGTGGACACACGGGATGGAGCCACGTCACTTCTCCGTGTTGTCGCCGGGCTTTGCCGCCGCCGCCGAATCCGTCTCGGATTTCCAGCCCAGCACGCCTCCCTAGGACCCTATTTAAGGTGCCGTCCTGCGCAGCGGGAAGCCCGAGTCGCGTCGCCTCGTTTGCCCTAGGTCTCAGTGCCCGAGTCGCCGTCGTCGCTTTGCTCGAGCTCGTCGGAGTCCTCCGCCGCAAGTGAGCCCTTCAACCGCATGGATCTTCGTCGCCGGTGCCTCTCCGCCGCTTCCATTTGTGCCTTCGGGTTCGTGTCGTCGTCCTCTTCCGGATTCGCGAGCAAACGCGCCTGATCCGTCGCCGTAGCGCTAAAGCCGCATCATCTTCTTCGTCTCCAATGGATAGCGCCGTCGTTCTTCGCCGCAAGGTGTGGCCGTCCGATCGCCCTCGAGCGCTCTGGATCTTTCCACGACTCTGTCGCTCGCGCCCTTGCTTCTTCACCGTCCGATCTGGCGCAGTCGTTGGATGAGCGACGCGTGGTCGTTCGCATGGCCCATCCACATCAGCGCCGCGTCAGCTCCTTCGCCCTCGTGTCATCCGCATGAGCAACCACGCGTGCGCCGCGTCGGCCGCCGTGTCAGAGTCTCCGCCGTGTCAGCCCTAGCGCTGTTCCGTGAGCCCGGTCCATCGTGGACTGTTGAAGCTTATGGACTGGGTCCATAGACCGAGGGTCCCGCGCGTCAGCCTTGCGTCAGATGTGACGCTATAAACCCTTTTTTCCTTTAAGAAAAATAATTCGTTTAAATTTGGTATTTCTAATTTTCAGGTTTCTATGATTTTTGAATCTTCTCCGAGGCCGTTCTCCTTCATACGAGCTCCGATTGAGGTGATTCAAATTTCTAAAAATTTATAAAATTGAGATCTATTTAATGATGAATTTTATTTAATTTTTAGAGTTTGTTTTCTCTCTGTTTTGGTGTTTATTTGTTGTTCTCTCTCGTTTCGCGTAGACGTTAAATTGTGCAACGCATCCGAGGAAGATTCGTCTACTCAAGACCAAGGTCCGAGAACAATAATAAGGGCTGTTATAAGGCAAGTTGTGCTTTGATCATGTTGAACCCATGTTTATAAAATTGCTATGTATGTTTTACCCTATTGCATATATTTCAAATATACAATTGTTTTAAATTAGATTGGGTTTAGCTAATATACCAGATTGATCTACACCCTACCTTGTCATTGTATGCCATGATCCATTGTCACCCTAGATTGGTTAAATTTAGTTGGTTAATAATTATAATCAACATTGGAGGATTAGTTTGTATTAGTTGCTTAGCCATGCCACGTCATCACATGTGTCAGAATCATTGATAATTAATCTTGATTAATGGAATATGGAACAATATTATGAACTTGTGTGTCATGTGGAATCACACGATGAGATTGAGTTGTTGTGGCGAGTCATGTCACGCAATGATGTTGAATTGTTGATGGCATGTGGTGCTAGTAATCAATCGGGTGATAATTACTTAGATTGGGGCAAGTGACAAGGGGCGAGTATGCCAAGGTGGGCCCAATGGGCAGAAGGTATGTGGATGTCTTGCCCTGATCATTCTAAGGACTTAACCTTGCAAGCCTTTGACCTGAGTCAATCATGCAACCACATGTCTGGTATGGGCCAGCCTAGCTGATTAATTTGCAATGTCTTAATTTTGGTACTATCTTGGTCGGTGTGAGTTCCCGAGTTATGGAGTAATTCACATGGCACAAGAGGGGGGCCCTGGTTGTGGTTTTTAGACCCACCAGTGTTGAAACCTTAGCGAGTAGTACTGGATTAAGCCAGAGCATTGTAAAGGCTTTGTCGTGATCTCTCCGCCGACACACCAAAGGAAGTGTGTTAACCTGGAAGGCACCAAGAGACGATCATGTCATATGGGTAAAGTGCATAACCTCTGCAGAGTGTGAATCTATTCGAATAGCCGTGCTCGCGGTAGTGAGCAATGCTCGGGAATTACAGTTAAGGGTTAGCTTAATTAAAATGAACAACTTGGTTGGGATGGCGGAATGCCATATGGAAGATTGGAATTTGATTTAGGATTGGAAACTTGGTTTACTTGAGAAATACTGAATTTATTTATTATTGCTATTTGTTTTACAGTCTTTACAATCTATTTACTGTATTTGTTCATAAATGCTGCTTATTGCAAAATAGCCATGATAGCCTATCCATTGGAATAAGCCTTGCATATAGTTACATAGAAGCGCATTACATGCACAACTTGTTGAGTGCTTTAAGTACTCACCCTTGCCAACAATAACATCACCAGTTGAAGAGTCTACTTCAATCTTGGAGGAAAGATTCGAGGAGGAGACGAATGTTTAGGCGCAAGCCTTGTCGATTACTGTGGTATATTGAGAGGTTGTCTACGTTTTCATTCCGCTGCAGTTTAATATGTTGTTCAGCCTTGAGAGGCGTACTCATGTAAGTTGACCATAAGGTCATTCAACTAGTAGTATACTATATATGATGTCTTTCATATTATTTCCGCTATGTATGATTGTGATATTTACTGATGTTGAGCCTGTGTGCACTAGCGTGATCCTGGACTAGTGTGGTATACACAGAGGGTCCGGATTTGCATATTCGGGTCCCGACAGCAATACACATGACTATGTGAAATTAAGTGTCAACCTGTGTGCAATACGCAGCAAATCAGCAAACCTTCAAATTCAGTTTCCACAGCATCCCAATCACGCAGTAGCGTCTCATGGAGATACTTTCCAACTCGTTCATAAGCGCCACCCACAGAAGAGAACTGTGATCCTAACTAACGATATGAAAAATCTCACAGAAATAGCACCGGATTTAACTCAAATGCTTCATTTCTCAATAAATTTGCAAATAACAGCTTGAATGAAATCTCTTTAGTAATGTTAGCTCAACATTCCAGTCCGCACCATCAAATTAGTCCACGCAAATCACCCTCCCATGTGGCACAAACAAGCACATCTCCCATCACCATGTGCCCTTGGCCGAAGTTAACCCCCAATAAAGAAATATTACGATGAAATTCACAATACCTAAATTGTGTCGGACGGTGCAGGAGACGGCGAGCACGAAGGAGACGCTGACGTAGGCGAGAGGCACAGCAAGGAGTCACAGAATGGGGCTGGAGCCGACGTTAGGGTTCGGGGTAGCGTGCGAGGTGGTGGGGTCCCGGCTACCAGCGTGCTTGGCGCGGGCGACGACGAGGTGTGCCGGCTACCAAGGAGCTGTGCAGAGGGCAGGGAGCGCAAGCGTATGAGCATATGTTGCGTATGTTCTTCATTCTTCGAATAGACAAGAATGTCATCAATGAAGACCACCACGAACTTATCCAAATACTCCATGAAGACTTTATCCATAAGGTTTATGAAACTTGTAGGAGCATTGGTAAGTCCGAAGGATATTATGGTATATTCATATATGTCGCACCCCAAAACTGCCCCGGATTTCGGTTGCGGACAGAGATTGTATATCACCTACTTATAGCAACAAAAGACAATGAAAAAACGTTAAATAGGTAAATATGGCCAATTAAATGAGATTAAAAGAACATTGTAGGCCATCGGCCTACAATGTAAATTATGAACCATCAATTAAAAACAAATCCACATGAAAGGCCTAAGTGTGGCTGTGACCCTATATGCCATCATTGCCAAAAGCAAAGGTATCCAAGCGACGGTCTTCTTTCTCATCCTCTAAATAAATATCAACAAGAAAATTTGAGTACATGTATGTACTTGCAAGACTTTAGTGTATAGAAATAATTTACATGCAAGGTTAGTCCAAGGGATCGAGCTTCTACACTAAGTTTTATTTTCAGCATAAAGCAAATTTTATTTGCAAGAGTAGTTTATCAAATGGTTTCACAATTTTAAAATGAGCACTTGATATGAAACTAATAAAAGTATGTAAAGTATATTTCCAACATTTCATGACCCTCCATGGCCATGAACAGTGAGTAAATCACAGCCAACTTTGGCTTTAGAATATACGAACACTTCACACCATATTTTCCAAGATTTTCACAAAGACAAAGCTATACTTGACATTAGTCTCCTGAGTTGCTCAGGACTGTGAGCATGGCTAATTAATTAGATAAAATCTATGCAGAGAGGGTACACTTTACCCACATGATGCATTCTAGCAATCATGTCAACCATGCCTCGCGATACCTATGGTACCCGATTTGCTAGATTGTGACAGATCATTCAACTAGCTAGAGCCTAGCTTTGCTATGGCGCTGAAAATCCAGACCCGTACACACAGTACTAACAATGTTTTACGCTCCATTGCATCCTTTCCCCCATAGCAAGGCATACACTGTTATATTGGAATGCTTTAACCCTAACACCTCGGTGAAGGGAGCACCTATGAGCGATACCATACCTCAGTTAGTCCTTACTACTTCAGCCTACCAAAATGCAAGGTAAGCCCTAACTAATTTACTAAGCTAAGGCTGTCCCATACTAGAACATGTGGTTGCACTCAATTACTTAGGTGATAGTGTCAAGTTCGGTCCTTACTTGACCCGGGTGAGGATCTCCCCCTATCTACACGTGAGGTTCCTCCTCACGTCTCAAGTTTAATTAGTATCTCGCCCGCGTCTAAACCATAAGTTAGCACTTTGAATTTTTACTAAAATATCTAGAGACCATACCTCGGCCACGTACCTTTTAAAATTTTCCCAAGTCTAAATAAGAGTATAGCTTAACATTTAAATGACGTTCTCAGTAAGCATGGCTAAGCATACGCTATGAATCTCGCAATCAACATCCATAGTGACATTAACTTATATCTAAACCATAAAACTAAGGTTACAATAGCAAGAAACAAGTGTCAAGGCAAAGGTAATGCATATAAATAGGAAGTATCTACGGTACCCGCAATATAACAAGTTCAATATAAATATACACACATGCATATATCATTTAAAAAATAACATAAACTCCGTAAAATAGTGGGATCAACATGATCAAAGAAGGGTGCTTGCCTTGTGTGTTGAACAATTGGTCTTGCTTTGATTGATCAGAGTACCAAATACGTCACCTAGTCCCAAACCTCTCATATAGTCCCACGATTCATGCGTACTTCCCAACGTCAACATACATACAAGCAAACAAATCTGAAGTTACTATTCTTTGGTACAACCAACATACATACAAGCATTATACAAGGTCATGCATATGAGAATAACACATGCGAGGATGATGCATATGAAAACGATGTGAGAGCCAATCCTATAACTCCTAAGACGACCGTTCAAATAAACATACACCTCCTACACAAGTTATATCATCCACTAGATGCAATAATCTACAAAGGATCCACTTATTTGATAGGTATGTATTACTACATAATTTTCTCCAATGTTGCTCACTACACACAATCTCATAAAGTACAACTTAAAGAATCATCCAATTAATTTGTTTCCTTATTGCCTGGACTCATGAAATTCCACTTTCACAATCCAACCCGTAACTGTGCAACACTCAATAAATTAATCGTATGTGATCGTGAATCATTTCGACACTCATCCTTTACTATGTTTATATATTGCTAGTGCTAACAATCTAGTTGCGACAGTCCTACTTTAGTGATCCATAACCATACATATTAAACTTCCACCAATCTAGATGTATGTAACCATGCAACACTTAAGTGAGGCTTCTAAGTGGTCACATATTCACTATCTAATAGCCTACTGATAATTCATACATTTGATCACTTCTTATTGGATCGCCATGCATGTATCACACCCATTTGGTCACATGTACACCATCATAACTGATCCATAATCATACATTTCTCAATTCAAAACGAGGGTATAAACCTCCTCCAATTTTCCAAGCCTAATATCCTAACACCTACAATCCATCCTCCAATTTATATGGCACTCCAAACCATTTGTATACGATTAATAATCAACCGCCAGTACTCATATATTCATCACATAAGACCCATCTAATTATCATTTAAGATATTAAATCTAATTGCACATGCGTTACTCAATTAACTCAAAACCACCGATTCAATTCTACAAAATTAACCTTATGTGATAAGAATCAATTCAACCATATGTATATCACTAAGACCGATTTAATATATTTGACTACCACTTATATTGATATAGATAATTCTCTCCGATGCAATATAATTACCTAAGTCGCCCATATTTTTATGTGCTTAGAAAATCTATCCATCAACAATCTTGTAACAATCAACATTATCTTGAGAGCAAATTCCATTAAATTTAACATACACGATTTATTAATCTATTTTTGTGTCCCCAATAATATTAGTCTCTGACCAAATAACCCACTAAATTAAATAATTCAACATCCATGAACAACAATTAATATTTTGCTCCGATGATCAACTTAATTAACAAATTTTCGTATGACTCCAATAATATTCGACTGTGACCTGGTAATCTACCAAATTAAATAATCTGACATCCACCGACTGACAATTAATATTTCACTCTATCGATCGAGTTATTCATATAAAGCAAAAAATCAATAATTATTTATACCGTTGAAGGTTATAAATCAAACTAATTTTTAATGCATGAATATGCAATTTTCAATATTTATATGCAACATGCATGGCTAAAAGCTATGTATGTGAAAATTAAATTGACTACAAAGTTTTACCACAAGTGTAAAAAATGAATAAATTCGCCGTGGGCGACTCCTTAACCGCAAGTGATTGAAAAATCTAGGTCTATCGCACATGGCTGCCTCGGGCTATGTCGAGCCAACGATAAGCCTAGCCAATCGCCGTGTCATAGGCTGCGCAGCCATACATCGCTAAGTTGTGCCTCATTTGCCATGGCAACAGCTCTTCTTTGTGGCTGCATCGCGAGTTGCCATGGCAGCGCTGTGAGCTACCGTGCCACACCGTGTGCTGCAGCGCCATGGATGTCGCCATGGTTCACAGCTAGGCCAAGCTGCCGCCTGCCCGGGCTGTGTCGCGACGCTGCTGGCGCCGCTGCTGCATGCTGTCGTTCCTCCTAGTGCCACTCCTTTCACCATGGCACCCCGGTGCCACCATGGCCAGGCTGCACCACACAAGGCTGCAGGCCAAGCCGCATCGCCGTCATCTCGGCCCTACCGACTTCCCGTGCTGCACGCTAGCCATGGGGGCTTCGCCTTGCTGTGTCCTCGTCGAGCCACTCCACTGGCCATACGCTGCCTGAGCAGCGCCATCGTGCAACTGGGCAACCTCGTGCTCCCATTGTGCGCTGCTGCAGCTACCATGCAGCGCCGTGGCTCCTCCTCCAACACTACACATCGTCGGGTTGGCTGCCTCCGGCCACACCGCACCACATGCTGCTGCTTGCCATGGCAGCTGTAACATCCCAAAAAATGCAATAAAATGAAAAAATATTTTGAATTTGAATATGATTATTTATGAGTTTTCTTAGCATTATTGGAGCCTTAGCCGGGATTATCGCTTTAGTCGTCTCCTCTCGCTGACATGTGGGCCATCTTGCCTGTGCTGACTCCGTTCGCTAGAAGTAACGGGAGACCACCTCAGCCACTGCCCAGTGGACCCTGGCCCCACTGTCAGTCCCATTTCCTCCTCCTTTCTCCTGACCGACGTCTCGCGCATGCTCCTATGCCGATCACGTCTGTCTAGCGCCTTTTCGCTCAATTCAGTGCATTCGCGCCGCCCACACAATCGTCCGCTGCCATGTTCAATCTCGGGAGCTCCACGCAATACCATCTCAGTTAAAACCCGTGCCACCCTCACCATCCAAGAACAGCGCCAGCCGCAGTCTCCCTCTCCCATTCATATTCTGGAGCAACCGCCTTAACCCTCTATAAAACCGTTCGCAATGCTTCTCTGGGGCATTGCACGTCTCCCTCACATTCACAACCCATCGACTCAAACTGAAGCCCTTGCCTCTCTGTAAATTGCCATTTTTGGCAAAACCTGAGTTCAGGAATCCAACAGTCAATTCCTTTCCCATTCTTGTCCCGAGCTTAAGCAGAAGTAAGCCTTCTGTTGCCACTGCCCCATCGCTGCCTATAAGTCCTAGCTAAGCGCTGCATTGAGCTCCTCCATACATTAGACATTCGCTGACCCGGGCTCAAAACAGAAGCTTCCTTCCACAGCTAGTTCCGCCAAGAACCCGAAAGGGGCGAAATCTTGTGCAAGCCAATTCGTTGAGCTTTTCTGGAATTGATTGGAACCGTAGCACCCTAGTACCTCCCAGATTACTCATCAATCATTATTTTCATGTTTCCTCTCCTGAAGCACCACCACACCCCTCTTCTTCTTCCTCGGCTCAGGCGACCGGTGGCAGCTTGACTCAGTTACTCTTTGACTCCATCTTCAGGTAAAATTGAGTCCTTACACTCCAGTGATGCTCAGAGATCGCTTATCCGGTGAAATGAGCCAAGATTCCGAGCTTTCTTTGGTTTGGTCATGGCGCCATCGCACCCACATGGTGGCACCATAGCTCCGGCCATCACCGGTGACAACTAACCCCACCAGAAGGTGCGCATCATCACCCTTGTGCTCCTCGAGCCTCCGGCTCCGCCGTGCCTCCATCGCCGATGTGATGCCCTAGCCGGTCCCCTATTTTGCTCTTGCTAACAAACAGGCCCCAACCGTCATTGGCGCAGAGAGAAGCCAGTTTAAGAGGTAAAGGCGCTTTCCAATGTAAGAAAGCGTATTTCTGAATTATAGCGTATTTACTTAACCGAGGCACTTCATTCATATGTAACTTCATGTTTTTAATCCAAAAAAGATGAAACAAAGTTATAAATTCGTATAAACTCAAGTAATTCCAGAATATGCAAAACTATTTTGAAAATAAGCAATCGGTAAATTTGAAATTCAAATTTAAAGAAAAGGTCTAGATATATGCTATACATGAAAATTTTGCCAGAAAGCCAAATATATAAAAATATTTAAGTTTCAACTTTGTTTGAATCATTTTCTGTTAAATATTATTTTCAATACATTAAATATTCAAAAATGTATAATCTGTGTAAAAGGAATCTAAACTAAATAAAACTGATTTCTAAATACTAATATGGTAGTAGGGCTCCTAAATATGTCAGAATATTTAAATAATGATCTTAACTTGAAAAGTTTCATGAATAGAATGTGATCTTAAAGTAGAAGATACAAATATATATGAGTATATACATATATTGAGTAACTAGCAGTAGTGCACATATGTATAAATAAGTATATTCCAGGATGGAATCATGAAAAACTAATTTCAGCATATTCTTAAAGATAAAGATCTTGGCAAAAAGAACTAGTTTGAATTAAATTTGTAAAAGACTTCATCCTTCATATACTTATAAACTATCTCGGATAAAAGCCAAACATCATGAAACCAAATTTAAAACACTCTTAGAGTCATCCCCTGCTAATGTCTAAAAAATGGATAAATAATCTTATAAGGTGCAGTCGCAAACTTAAATCGAAAACTGAACCTTTATTGCGTAGAATTTAGAAACACTTAAGCCTTTTTCAGTAGCCGTTAAAATATCACGTCTAAATGTAAATTCTATGAAGATCAGGCTAGAAATTTTCTTTAGGATATGGTCTACCATATTCTAGAAAAATATTCTTATTTCAGCTTGCTTTTCATCTAAATCCTATTAGTGCAATAACCCTAAGTGTTATGATCGCCAAAACATATTATATGAATAGTTAAGCTTAACGAACCTTTAGATAATGTTCATGTGTCACAAGAATCATTGTGTAATCATGTAAATGCAGCTAGTAGCCTTATTTTGTTGATCCCAACATTCATAGATTACTTTGCATGCAAAACACATAAGGCTAAGTGATAATCGACACTTCGCCTTACTAATCCGATTCCTTATAACGTAAACCTTAATATCATATAAGCTATTTTAGCAATGAATATAATGTCTCGTCCAAATCCTAAAATTTATAAAATCAGCTTAGAATTTCTCCCCAAAGTATAGGCTACCTTATTCTGAAGAAATAATCTCTTTGCATCATGCTTTGCATATAAATCCTATTAGCAAAATGACCTTAAGTATTATGGTTTTTGAACTTCATAATATGAATGAACGAACTCGGTAATAATGAACAAATCTGTAGTTAAGATATTTGTATCGCCAGAACCTTCTTAAAAATAATGAATATATAACCAGTAGCTTGGCTTAACAGATCTAACATATTCCAAAATCGCTTTTTATGCAAAGTTAAATAAGGATTAAGTTCTATTCATTCATATCATACAACAAAATGACTAATATCTTAATTCTATTAATCCAAATAATTTTAACATCTAGAATTCGAACTTGTAAATACAAGAATACATAATTTTAACCTCTTGAATTCGGAAAACAAGAATAGATAATCTATAAAGAAAACCGTGCATCGCTCAACTTGAAATCTATTATCAATATGAATGCTTAATCAACTAAAACATAAGAATGTGGAATCATTCAATCCAAACCCTAATCCGTGCTTGCTTTCTTCAATGAGTCTTTATTTGGTTTTCTATCTATCTTCTTTTTGCCCTTATTAAAGATTGTTATTTGCTATATTTTCTCTGAACGACGTGTAGAATCCAACGTCATTAACTTTGTCGTTGACTCCATCAGCTGCGACCATGACTTCGTCATAAATGACAATTATGCAAGGCAAGCACCCTCTTTGATCATATTGATCCCAGTATTTAATTTTCATGATGTTTATCAAACTGTTATATGCATGCGTTTATTTTCGTAAATTCACTATTTTGTGGTACTGGTAGATATACCTATTGTCTCATGAAACTTCCTTGATAAATATGGACATGTGAACCTTTATAACCATAGATTATGGATGGACATTACTTAATGTCATCATGGGTATATGCGATTACATCTTAACCATGCTTAGCCATGCTTTAGAATCAGCGATGGAAATGATCAGATCAAAATTGTTTCTTGAGAAATTGAAAATGTTGGATATGACACTGTTGGTTACTGGTATTTTGATTAAAACCCCAAAATCAAAAGTATGGTTTAGACGCAGGCAATTATTGGCAATAGCCCATTGTGCCGATGAAAACGTCATGACCGACAATATAGCTGACATTGAGGCGAATGCTAAGGTAAGGAACATTCTCATACAGGGTCTTAACCACAGTGAGTATGATAGGATTTCTCACCTCTGTGCCGCTCACGAGATTTGGGACCCTCAATGCTTACCATGAGGGCACTACTCAAATCAAGACAGTGAGGCAGGATCAGTACAAGCATGATGTAACACCCCAGCACCCCACATGCCCTGGATGTCACACCCTCAACAACACCCAGCATTAGAAGAAAAATAATGCAAAGCAACTAACAAACAAGTAGATTGCCGAATTAAACTAAAAAAAAAAATTCGGTAGCACCTCCCCTAAAACTCAGACATCCACTCAGCAGACAAAAGACAAATTTCAATATATAAAACATACACATTGCCCAACAGGATATCCAACTAAGCAACATATATATCATGGATAAGTAAGCCTACCAAAAAAAAACCACCATGAAGCAAAAGAGGAATTAAGAGTATAGCCACCCCATAACCAAAGATACAAGAATTTAAGCTATCATGCCATCAAGCCACTTACAAGCTAACCATCCAAAAGAACAAGTTCTTTAATATAGCAGCATTTCTAAAAGTGGTATAGCAACTAATCTAACTACATGATGATCAATGTGAGTGAAGTGGTGCTAGCCTTTCTCCCCCAAAAATGCCGCTCTGGAGGTACCTAAAATAAAACAACACAAACAAGCGTGAGTTCAAAACTCAGCAAAGTGTATCATATCCACACATAATTATCCAGTTAATAATTTTAAGCAATAGCATAAACACATATCTTATACCAATCAACAAGTCCATAAACAATGATATCACCGGCGGTTACCACACTCACTTCATTACTCATTTAATACACATACCTCATTAAACTCTTTGGATGAGTCCACGACTCATACAAGCCTCATTAAATCTCTTCGGATGAGTCCACGACTCTATCCCAACGCTATACATTACCATTTAACACAAGAATCATCATTAAAGATGCAATGCAATATGTATGCTCATGGATGCACCTTTCATAGCAAATACCGGTATTGCCGAGTGCACACCGTCGGTGTGCACCTCTCATTCCCTTCCATCCCGTGGAGGGCCTACTCTTATTGTCTCGCTCCCATTCACCTCGGTGAATGGGACTACTGAGGTAGGACTTTCGTGCTCACTACGTGTGAGCACAGAGGCCCACATCAGTATGGGTCGCCTCTTCTCTTATGAATGCATAAATGCAATGAAATGAATGAATGAATGGAAAATACATTCTATTTCAACATTCACATCTCCATCAACATGAACATAAATCTAACCATCATCATCAAGTCAACCAATAGCCTTAACATAACCTTTAAATCCATACTCATTTAGCGTTTCTCTTTTACCCATATAATACAATATGCATTCACCACAACCATTTCAGAATCTTTCAACAAAACATAATCATAATGCTTAGCAAGAATTCGATATCCTAGTATCATACTAGTGATACACTTGCCTCAACCGCGGGGAGGGGGGTGGCACGAGGATGATGCTACTCTTGAGGATACACCACCTGAAAATAGCATTTGCAAATTCATTTTCATAAACTATATGCTTCACACAACCTACCACACTTCTACACCCTAATTCAAAATAGCCCCAAAATTACCAACAAGAGGATTTCTGGACAGCAAGCACGAAATTTAACATATCTCCCAAGCGGCTAATCTAAATTTTGAGTTCTTGTACTATAAACGATCACAAGAGGATAATCTAACTTTTATTCTACAGCCAACCATTCAAAATATGCCTCAAACAGTCCCAGAATTGAAATGAACAGAGGCTACAAATGTTAAACATTCAGTCTGGACAGCGTTTACTAAAACAAGCATATCTTTTGATTGGTTTAACCAAAATGAGTGTCCTTGTGCTCTAATTGACCATAAAAGGATAAACTAGCATTACCCTACAGCCCTTCATTCAGGAGATGCACCAAAATTTCACAACTTAGAGATGTACAGAGACTACAGACTTTAATTCTAACTCAGGACAGTCCATGTTAAAATGTGCATAACTTTCAATTGGCTAAGCCAAAAGTTGAGTTCTTGGGCTCTAAATGACCACAAGAGGATAACCTACAATTAACCCATAGCCATTCATTCATAAACAGAGCTTAAAGTCCTCAACTTGCACTTTTAGTTTCAGTTCAGATTCTGAATTTTTTAGCAGATTGCAGTTTTAGGGTAGCAACTTCAAAATAGTATAACTTTTTATTTTGGAACCCAAATCAAGAAAACAAGGACATTTTCTTGATCTACAGGAAATATTATAACTTTCTCCAGGCAACCAAAGATTCTAATTCGACATGGAAATAACCTAAACAGCAGCTTAAAATCTCAGCTACCAACACAAACTAAATCAGAGCAGTCTGCACTAAAATGGTCACAACTTTTAATTGGCTGAATGGAAATTTGTGTTCTGGAACTCTGATTAACCCTAAGAACACGAGCTACAACTTTCTCTACAGCCAACTACTCAGGAAACAATTCTTTCTTGCCCAAAACACTGTCGCAAGACTGGTCTGCGCACAGCCCAAAATCTGAACAGAGTTCCCTCCAACCCTAGAGCGATTTTCCCTCCAAAATACCCAAATCCAAGAACCCTAGAACCATCCCCACCAGCTAGGACCTCCATTAGCACAGCAAGAACCTCAAAATAACTTGAATCCACTTACCAACAAGAGGGAGGAAGAAGGAAGAGCTGCTGCTGCTTGCTGGCTGGCGAAATGGATGAGGGTATGGAGCGCCACCAATGGAGAGGGAGGGGAGGGGAAGGAGAGGAGGACCAGGAGGAGGCTTGCTGCTTGCTGCCCTTGCTGACCAAGAGGGAGGGGACAAGGAGAAGAGGCGCTGGAGGGAGAGCTAGGGAAAAAATGCAGCCAAGGAGAAAAAAAGAGGGAAGGGAAAAGGAAAAGAAAAGGTTAGGTGGGAAAAGAGGAAAAACAGGGTTTTCACACTCCTGTATTTTTTCCAACCTTTCAGATCACCGGTGGGTCCAACAACAACCCAAATCAAGGATTTTCCACTCTAAAATATTACATTCTCCCCCACTTACAGGAATTCGACCCCGAATTCCCAGCACGCCAACTATACGACACAAAGTCCACGAGGGACTTAGAAATCTTCTGACTTAACCTAAACAAACTCACGCTACTACTCATACAAGTGAGGCTCCAACACGCAAACTCAATGCCTTCCCAATCATAATCCATAATCAACCAATCATTAGGCTAGATTCCATGACATACCACCATCGCAACAGCCCGACGTAACTCAAACCATACTTTTCTTTTGGCACTGAAGCACACTATTTCTTTTTACCAAAGATTCTATACAAAAGAATAGGGTATTAACCTCTAAACTCAACTTCCAACTCCCACTTCAGCTTCAATCACAAAACTTTAATCTGACCTGTTTAACACCCAGGGACAACTAGCTAAAATAAATATTCACAACAGAACACTTTACATCAATTGCTATCGCCCTCCCTACAACCAAACGATACTCCCAACAAAATTTGGACCAAGACGTCAAAACCTCCATCATAACCCACCCTTAAACCACTTATGGTCAACACTTAGTTCAAGCTAGGATCACAAGTCGTTACCAAACCACAATGGTTCTCTTCCTAAGACGGTCTCGCCCTCACATACTTTCACTCGATAACCAAGTCCAAGAGTATAATCCTTTAGTATTCTCAACAACATACCATAAACATTCATACTCTTAACTCAGTCTAGAACGCCAAAGAAATACAACTTTCTTGAACCAAAAGAATCATATACATCACCTTGAGCTCAATGCGCTAAAATTCACCTTGGTGAGAAACTCAACAAAACCCAATGATCACTCATTTGCTTTTCCCAAGCCAAATAGCAAAGCAAAACTCAATTCTCTTGCATCACATAAGTCACTTTTTATCATTTGCCAGTCAATATGATAAAATTTGCATCGGAGAGAACTCAAATTAAAAGAGAAACCCCACACAAAACCTTGACAGAAGTCTTCATATTAACCAAAATAAATCGGCTCGCTCCTACCAACGCAAAACCTCTCACGTTAACCAAAACGAACATTTCGGAAGAGAAAACCGATTCTTAAGTCAAATATCTGTGCGCACAACCGCCATCATTTTGTCTTAAAAGAAAGGGAACTTATTCCCAACAAAAACCACTTACCCATCAAAAATCACTTATGAAACATTCATAAGATTTATATTTTTTTAAATAATCACAAATACCACATGCATTTCCAATTAAATCCAACTCTAGACAAAATAGGGTCATAAATATTTTCAACTTAGAGCTTCCAATACAATCCTTCATGTCCATAGGTGTTCCCTTCACATAGTATTTCCAAAGTTAATCCGCTGCGTACGCTAATAAGCATGATCCAACCATACACTCTTAAGTGTAAATCCCACATTCCTAACTTAAGCTAAATAACTTAGCCAAGACAAAAATTGGCATGGTTCAAAGAAATGAAGCATCTCAAAAACCATCAACAAATTTCTTCCTGATTAAACATTCTTTCATCCTCAATTTCAATCATCAAAGCTAACTCCGCAACTTGTCAAAATGCAAACTTAAATAGGGGAGTTCTATTGCACACTAATTAAAACGCCTTAACCCAAAGGCATGCATCCTAAAAGACCATACGATCAATTGAATTTGTAAACCTTTAAAAGAAAGTTTACTTCAAATCCCACCATTCCTAATACTCCAATACCCTTGCCATTAAAGGTTTCATATTCATCAAAGGTATCCTGAAAAGCCCAACAGGTTTGAACCTACTTTACAAAACCCTATCTTCCTTTAATTACCTTCTCCTATTCATATAACCATCACTGGTCATTGTATCATCACGCCCTAACCAAGTCTATATCATGACAATCAACAAGGAGAACCACGTCATCACTTCTTCAACCAATTAACTTAACAGTTAATTCAACATAAGACGCACGTCAACAATTTCTTTTGGTCTACTAACCTGGATGAACCACCATTTTAGTGTCCCCAGAGCATTCAACCAATAACTAACTCCAACAATTAACTATCCCCCTCCACTACACATATTTCACCAATAAGGCTCCAAGTCAAACCTTTGCCAAGGACTAACCCAAGCACCAATTCACACTTCCCATATGTCCTTATTCTTTGATTACACCTTTATTAAGTCATCTTATTGACACATAACAATAAATGATCTATAATCAATATAGGCCAACACCCTCATGACTTTACATCGTCATACTCCATTGTTTTACACCAACACCTAGCTATAGTAAGTCATCAAGTGGATCATTCTAGACCTTTTCCATTATAATCAATACTAGCCTTACGGAACACCATCCCATACTTCCAATTAATTCCATAGCTCACAACAATTGCAATAAATTCTCATCAACTTTTCTTCAGAATCACCTACCATCTCGATTAATCTTTCTCTACCAACACACTAAATTAGGTTGTCTTTAAACAATCAACAAATTCATTTTAACCACATTGGTAGCTTACATCGACTCAATTTTCTAACTATGCATCACAGACTTAAAGTTTTAAACATCCTCGTGGGTTACCCATCCTTGGAATAATTGGTGTGACCCCAACAACAATTCTTAAGCATAAACAACACCAATAAACATTTTTTTTCCAGAAAACCCAACCATAAATCACAAGAGAACTCGACTCTCAAATTCCCAAACTCCGGCATGGAACAACTCCTCAACCAACTCTCAATTTTTTTTTCAACTTCCACGAAGGAAGATGGATGCAAAGGGGGAAAAACCAAATGATCAACCAATTCTTTTGTGATAAAGCCTTGACACCCAAAATCCACACGACTTATGTTTTTCATCAAAACTTCAATAACTTCTTTTAAATGAAGAGAACAACAACCACATGCACAACACAATAATCTTCTTCACAAGGCAACCCACGATACACAACGAAGCCCATTACCAAAACCCGTCGAAGGAATAACCAGTCAAGACTCATTACCAAAAACTTTTCCTTGGTCTCCAATCATCGAAGACGAACAAAAGAAACCAACCTTATCTACCCACTCTCTAAACTATGCCGCAACCAACGACGACGCTCACCTACAAGAGGTTCCTAGACCTCAAGTGGTGACTCTAACTGGCCACAACCACAACCAAGACCCTTAACACGACCAAAAGAACAAGGCTGATAACCTTTCGGCTTAACCAAGTCACATAAACATACTGATTCAAATAATTCTTTCATAATCAAAGCAATATGCATCAACACCTTTAGAATTCAAAATCAAGGCTCAAATACAATATCTAAACGTAATGCAATGATACCCATCCCCTTTCTACTGTGCAATAGAGTGTGTCAAGTTTTAAGTTAATTAACCAATCTATTTCAGATTTTAAGGTTATTGCCCTAAGGCCAAATTTTTAAAGAGTAAATACCTATGCCATGTTTGTACTTTTCCATGTCAACTTTTTAGTTTACTCTAGAGTAATTTACTAAATTCACATACCACGGACCTAAAGCCCGCTCTGATACCAACTGTAACACCCCAGCACCCCACATGCCCTGGATGTCACACCCTCAACAACACCCAGCATTAGAAGAAAAATAATGCAAAGCAACTAACAAACAAGTAGATTGCCGAATTAAACTAAAAAAAAATTTCGGTAGCACCTCCCCTAAAACTCAGACATCCACTCAGCAGACAAAAGACAAATTTCAATATATAAAACATACACATTGCCCAACAGGATATCCAACTAAGCAACATATATATCATGGATAAGTAAGCCTACCAAAAAAAACCACCATGAAGCAAAAGAGGAATTAAGAGTATAGCCACCCCATAACCAAAGATACAAGAATTTAAGCTATCATGCCATCAAGCCACTTACAAGCTAACCATCCAAAAGAACAAGTTCTTTAATATAGCAGATTTCTAAAAGTGGTATAGCAACTAATCTAACTACATGATGATCAATGTGAGTGAAGTGGTGCTAGCCTTTCTCCCCAAAAATGCCGCTCTGGAGGTACCTAAAATAAAACAACACAAACAAGCGTGAGTTCAAAACTCAAAGAAAGTGTATCATATCCACACATAATTATCCAGTTAATAATTTTAAGCAATAGCATAAACACATATCTTATACCAATCAACAAGTCCATAAACAATGATATCACCGGCGGTTACCACACTCACTTCATTACTCATTTAATACACATACCTCATTAAACTCTTTGGATGAGTCCACGACTCATACAAGCCTCATTAAATCTCTTCGGATGAGTCCACGACTCTATCCCAACGCTATACATTACCATTTAACACAAGAATCATCATTAAAGATGCAATGCAATATGTATGCTCATGGATGCACCTTTCATAGCAAATACCAGTATTGCAGTGCACACCCGTCGGTGTGCACCCTCTCATTCCCTTCCATCCCGTGGAGGGGCCTACTCTTATTGTCTCGCTCCCATTCACCTCGGTGAATGGGACTACGAGGTAGGACTTTCGTGCTCACTACGTGTGAGCACAGAGGCCCACATCAGTATGGGTCGCCTCTTCTCTTATGAATGCATAAATGCAATGAAATGAATGAATGAATGGCAAATACATTCTATTTCAACATTCACATCTCCATCAACATGAACATAAATCTAACCATCATCATCAAGTCAACCAATAGCCTTAACATAACCTTTAAATCCATACTCATTTAGCGTTTCTCTTTTACCCATATAATACAATATGCATTCACCACAACCATTTCAGAATCTTTCAACAAAACATAATCATAATGCTTAGCAAGAATTCGATATCCTAGTATCATACTAGTGATACACTTGCCTCAACCGCGGGGAGGGGGGTGGCGCGAGGATGATGCCACTCTTGAGGATACACCACCTGAAAATAGCATTTGCAAATTCATTTTCATAAACTATATGCTTCACACAACCTACCACACTTCTACACCCTAATTCAAAATAGCCCCAAAATTACCAACAAGAGGGATTTCTGGACAGCAAGCACGAAATTTAACATATCTCCCAAACGGCTAATCTAAATTTTGAGTTCTTGTACTATAAACGATCACAAGAGGATAATCTAACTTTTATTCTACAGCCAACCATTCAAAATATGCCTCAAACAGTCCCAGAATTGAAATGAACAGAGGCTACAAATGTTAAACATTCAGTCTGGACAGCGTTTACTAAAACAAGCATATCTTTTGATTGGTTTAACCAAAATGAGTGTCCTTGTGCTCTAATTGACCATAAAAGGATAAACTAGCATTACCCTACAGCCCTTCATTCAGGAGATGCACCAAAATTTCACAACTTAGAGATGTACAGAGACTACAGACTTTAATTCTAACTCAGGACAGTCCATGTTAAAATGTGCATAACTTTCAATTGGCTAAGCTAAAAGTTGAGTTCTTGGGCTCTAAATGACCACAAGAGGATAACCTACAATTAACCCATAGCCATTCATTCATAAACAGAGCTTAAAGTCCTCAACTTGCACTTTTAGTTTCAGTTCAGATTCTGAATTTTTTAGCAGATTGCAGTTTTAGGGTAGCAACTTCAAAATAGTATAACTTTTTATTTTGGAACCCAAATCAAGAAAACAAGGACATTTTCTTGATCTACAGGAAATATTATAACTTTCTCCAGGCAACCAAAGATTCTAATTCGACATGGAAATAACCCTAAACAGCAGCTTAAAATCTCAGCTACCAACACAAACTAAATCAGAGCAGTCTGCACTAAAAAGGTCACAACTTTTAATTGGCTGAATGGAAATTTGTGTTCTGGAACTCTGATTAACCCTAAGAACACGAGCTACAACTTTCTCTACAGCCAACTACTCAGGAAACAATTCTTTCTTGCCCAAAACACTGTCGCAAGACTGGTCTGCGCACAGCCCAAAATCTGAACAGAGTTCCCTCCAACCCTAGAGCGATTTTCCCTCCAAAATACCCAAATCCAAGAACCCTAGAACCATCCCCACCAGCTAGGACCTCCATTAGCACAGCAAGAACCTCAAAATAACTTGAATCCACTTACCAACAAGAGGGAGGAAGAAGGAAGAGCTGCTGCTGCTTGCTGGCTGGCCGAAATGGATGAGGGTATGGAGGCGCCACCAATGGAGAGGGAGGGGGAGGGGAAGGAGAGGAGGACCAGGAGGAGGCTTGCTGCTTGCTGCCCTTGCTGACCAAGAGGGAGGGGGACAAGGAGAAGAGGCGCTGGAGGGAGAGCTAGGGGAAAAAATGCAGCCAAGGAGAAAAAAAAGAGGGAAGGGAAAAGGAAAAGAAAAGGTTAGGTGGGGAAAAAGAGGAAAAAACAGGGGTTTTTCACACTCCTGTATTTTTTCCAACCTTTCAGATCACCGGTGGGTCCAACAACAACCCAAATCAAGGATTTTCCACTCTAAAATATTACACATGAGTACAACAAGTTTGAACAACACGCTGGTGAGAGTCTTGACGAGTACTTTGGTTTGTTTACAAAGATTTTGAGCGACCTCCGAGCAGTCGGTTGCACATACCCTGACTCGGATAATGCTCGACATTTCTTGACCGCACTCGATCTTCGAGTTTGGGAAATGAAAGTGACCACCATCAAGGACACTACTGACTTATCGACCTTGACTCTTGATGGGCTTTACTCCCGTCTCAAGGCTCATGAGATCGACGTCGTCTCTCGCAAGACGAAATCTCAGTCAATGGCCTTGGTCACTGATTCCACTGGATCTTCCCTTGATCTTTCTGCTGGTTTCTCTCTTTTCACCCTTTCCGAACTAAGCGATGACCAACTGTAAAAATTTCCAGAAAATGAGCTTGTTCTTCTTGCTCGCAAATTTTCACAAGCATACAAGAGGGTGAGAGAGAGAAAGAGAGGTGGCATGATCACATGCTTCGAGTGTGGTGGCCCCAACCACATTCCGGCTAATTGCCCCAAACTGGAGAAGGCAAAGAACGACACCGGTGGTTCGGCAAAGAATGACTACATCAACAAGAACCGCAACAAGAAGCCTCTAGTTCACGAGCCAGCACGTGAGAAGAAGTACCGCAACTTTTCCAAGAACAAGAAGCTCTTCCACCGCGTCCTCGCCGCGCTTGACGACATCAACCTCTCCGACACGGAGACATGGAGCGACGAGGGCGAGGATGAACCGCAAGAGGAGAAGGGCGGCGACAACTTCTCCGCCATGTGCTTCATGGCCGACGCTAATGGCATCAGCGACTCCGAGCTCTATAGCGACTCGGACGAGGTACCCTCCTATGATCAGCTCAATGAAGCTTTCTGCAAATTAGAAAAATTTCATGCTAGAGCTAGAGCTAGGTGTGTGGAGCTAGAGAAGAATGTAGGTACCTTGACTCGAGAGTTAGCTTCTCTTAGATCTTCTCTCTCTCGAGTCACTGATGACTGTTCTTTGTGTGATGCACTTCTTGTGGAGTTGGAGAACCTAAGGACTATGCATGATAGTGTGTTATCTGAACTAGATAGTCTTAGGTTGAAGAATGCTAGCGATGATTCTGTTGATGCTATTCAACTAGATGCTAGTTTTCTTCATGCTCACTCTACTCCATCATGCTCCAATTACCCTAAATTGCTCGCTGAAATTAATGCCATGAGGATCACCTTAAGAAGTTTTCTTCTAGAAACGATGAACTTGAAATGCATGTTTCTAAGGACCAAGTCAGCTCATGTGAGTGCTGTAGACAACAAAAACTTGATAATGAATCACTAAATGTCAAGTGTGCTAAACTTGTTAAGGACTTACTTGATAAGTCACAAGAAAGTTGCTTGCAATGTAATGTGATTGAGGGGGACTTAGATAAAATCCATGTCGAACTTAGGAAGAAGTTAGAAGACCAAGTCCATAGGATTAGAAATGTGTCGTGCGTTTCTTGTGAGGCCCTCAAGATTGAGGCAGCTGTGCTGATTGAGAAAAATGCACGTACTGAGAGAGCTTTTCTTTCTGGTTCTTCTTCTTCCTCTCTTCCCTATTCTTTATGTGCCTCTTTCTTCTGGGAGTGTGAGTATCTCATGAGTACTCTCGAGAAGTTTGTAGGAGGCAAGAAGAAACTCAATCTTATTCTAGACCAATCCAAGATTAGCATATTTAATCAGGATCAATGATTTGATCCCTTGGAGCACGCTCGGGCTCATCCTCCCACCATTGTGCGTGGCTCCAAGAGTGGTGAGATAGTGGTAGCTCCCAGAATGAGTACCACTGTGTTTAGGTCTGCTGGGGTTATCCATGGGATTTTTTATCAGAAGGTTGTTACTCCTGTTGTTTCTGCATCTAGCAAGGCGAAGTACACATGCACCTTCTGTAAGAAGGATGGTCACCTAGTAGATTTCTATTTCAGGTGCACCAAGAACACTCGGCGTGAGCGTGTTGCTGCTCTTAGGGGTATTCAGGGTCATCCCCAAACTCTGAGTGCTCCTAAGGCACACATTGCTTCTTGACAAGTTAGAGAGTTGCCTGTTTTTGGGCAGCGTCCAAGACTCAGTTTTTTTGCTATTTCTTCGAGTTTTAGTCCTAGAGCCGCTCGTGGTCAGTATTTCTGCTGTCCTCTTGATATTCCTCATTTTTCTCATCGAGGTAGATATCAGCAGCGTGAGATGTTTTCTTGTAGGAGTTTTAGGCAGCCTCACTGGGGTGGTCCGGCCTTTGCACCACTGCGGGCCAACCCAGTTCCAGCTCCTAGATCATCTACTAGAGTTGCTACTGATCGTGTTAGGGTTAAACTTCAGAGAGACACTCGAGTCTAGTCTTCTTCTGTGGCTGGTACTCTAAAGCATAGTGTGGTTCAGTATTGGGTTCCCAAGTCTTCACTCTATCCCAGTACTGAGTCATCTTTCTCTCTTGTGTCTTGATCAGGTTCGTCGGATGGGGAAGAGAGATATTTGGATTGTTGACTCCGGTTGTTCTCGTCATATGATCAGAGATTCTCGATGGTTCTCTTCCTTAATCCGAGCCCCCGGTGATGAGTTGATCAATTTTGGGGATGCTTCTTCAAGTAGAGTCATTGCTAAAGGTACCATCTGCATTAATGACAATTTCATTCTTAAAGATGTTGCCCTAGTGAGTAAGCTGCAATACAATTTGCATTCTGTTTCCCAGCTTATCGATGACTCTTTCGAGGTGAGTTTTAAGAGTAATGCCTGTAGAATCCTTGATTCATCAGGAGGGTTAGTTTGTGGGATTTCTAGATTTGGTAGAGTCTTTTGTGTTGATTTTTCTATTTCTTCTGGATACTCTCTTCAGTGTTTGATTGCTTCAAAGTCCCGTGATCTCTCCTTCTAGCATAGGAGACTTGGTCACATTGGATTTGATCATTTGACCCGAGTTAGCAGCCACGATCTCATTCGTGGTTTGTCCAAACTCAAAATGGCCAAAGACTTAGTTTGCTCTCCCTGCCAATATGGCAAGATGGTTGCTGTTTCTCATCCCCCAGTCATTGTTGTGATGACTGATGCACCAGGATAGCTTTTACAAATGGACACTGTTGGTCCAGCTAGAGTGCTGTCAGTGGGTGGGAAGTGGTATGTTCTTGTCATTGTTGATGATTTTTCGAGGTATTCTTGGGTGTTTTTCATGTCCTCGAAGGATGAGACTTTTACCCATTTTAGGGGTTTGGTTCATAGGTTGTCTTTTGAGCTCCCTGTGCCCTACGGGCTATACGCAGTGACAATAGCACGGAGTTCAAGAACTCCTATTTTGAGAGCTTTTGTGTGGAGTCTGGTTTAGAGCATCAGTTCTCCTCCCCCTACGCCCCTCAGCAAAATGGCATAGTGGAAAGGAAGAACAGGACCCTGGTAGAGATGGCTAGGACAATGCTAGATGAATACAGTACTCTTAGGAAGTTTTGAGCTGAGGCTATAGCTACTGTTTGCCATGTTTCTAATCGTGTATTCTTGAGAGCACATTTGCACCGCACTTCTTACGAGTTGAGGTATGGGCGAAAGCCTAGTGTTTCTCATTTTCGTGTGTTTGGTTGCATGTGTTTCATTTTGAAGTCTGGTAACCTGGATAAGTTTGAGTCTCATTCTTTTGATGGTATGTTTCTGGGTTATTCGACTTCTTCTCGTAGCTATAGGGTCTGGAGTTGTGATGCACATAAGATCATAGAGACCTGTGAGGTGACTTTTGTTGAGGCTAGCCCAAGAGCTAGACCTGACATTTCAGGCTTTTCTTCCACCTTCAAGACCATTTTTGTAGAGGATGAGGATGATGGAGATGATGGTGTTCCATCTGATCCAGTCCCCTCTACACCTGAGGTGCCACCTGTTTCCATTTCTGCATCTCAGGAAGGCCAGCCCTTGCCTTCTGACTCTCATGCAGCTAGTGGCTCTGCTCCTACCTCTTCTTTGCATGAGGTAGAGGCCACTTCTACTTCTAGACCTCCCCGTCATATTCAGCGTTCTCATCCACCAAATCAGATAATCAACGATCTGTTTGAGCGGGTTACTCGCTCAAAATCAGGTTTGTCCAGTTTCTGCCTTCACTTTGCCTTTGTTGCCTTATTTGAGCCGTAGGATGTGACTCATTCATTATCTGATGAGTCTTGGACTAATGCTATGCATGAGGGACTTGAAAACATCAAGAGGAACAATGTCTGGCAGCTTGTAGAACATCCATCTGATCATAATGTCATTGGGACCAAGTGGGTGTTCAAAAACAAACAGAGTGAGGATAGGGTTGTTATTCGCAATAAGGCTAGGCTAGTTGCACAGGGCTTTTCTCATGTTAAGGGTCTTGACTTTCAGGAGACCTTTGCCCCTGTAGCTAGACTAGAGGCTATTAGGATCCTGCTCGCATTCTCTGCATCCTAGGGCTTCAAGCTCTATCAAATGGATGTCAAGAGTGCATTCCTTAATGGCTATATTGAGGAAGAGGTTTATGTCAAACAACCTCCAGGATTTGAGAACCCTAAGTTTCTGAGTCATGTATACAAGCTTTCCAAAGCTCTGCATGGACTCAAGCAGGCCCATAGAGCATGTTATGAGATGCTCATGTCTTATCTTCTCAGCCATGACTTCAAAATGGGCGTAGTAGACAAGACTCTGTTCATCAGACACCATGAGTCGCATTTTCTTCTCGTCCAGATTTATGTGGATGATATCATTTTTGGTGGCTCATCTCATTTGCTTGTGTCTCAGTTTTCTGAGGTGATGAGCACAGAGTTCGAGATGAGTATGATGGGCGAGTTGAGCTACTTTCTTGGCTTTCAAATCAAGCAGACTCGGGAGGGTACTTTCTTGCATTAAGGCAGTATAGCCGTGACCTCCTGAGGCGTTTCGATATGTCTGACGGGAAGCCGATGATGACTCCTATGGCCACCACTGCTATCCTCGAGCCGGATGAGGATGGTGAGCCTGCTGATCAAAAGGAGTTTCGGAGCATCATCGGCTCCCTCTTGTACCTCACTGCTTCGAGGCCAGACATACATTTTGCTGTGTGTCTATGCGCTCGATTTCAGGCCTCTCCTCGCGCCTGTCACCACCAGACGACCAAGCGCATCTTCAAATACCTTTGTGCTACCATTGATTATGGTATTTGGTACTCTTCTTCTTCTTGTCTGTCCCTTCGAGCCTTTTTCGATGCCAATTTTGCTGGCTGTAGGATAGATAGGAAGAGCACTTCTGGCACTTTCCAATTCATTGGCACTTCTCTTGTTTCTTTGTCGTCTAGGAAGTAGTCCAGAGTTGCACAGTCCACAGCTGAGGCCGAGTATGTTGCTGCAGCCAGTTGTTGTAGCCAGGTGCTATGGATGAGATCGACCTTGCGGGACTTTGGGTTAGAGATAGAGAGTGTGCCACTTTTCTGTGACAACACTTCTGCTATTTGCATTGCTAAGAACCCAGTGCAGCATTCCCGGATCAAGCATATTGATATTAGATATCACTTCCTTAAAGACCATGTGGAAAAGGGGGATATCGTGCTTTAGTTCGTAGAGAGTGACCTTCAGTTAGCCGATATCTTCACCAAGCCTTTGGATAGCTCCAGATTTGTTGCCTTGAGGAGTGAGCTTGGAGTCGTGAGTCCTTACGGCCTATCTTGAGGGGGAGTTGGTTTGTATATTTTGTTCTCTTCTAGCTTTTCTTTACTTTTGCTTCTTCTGGGTGTTTATGGGCTTGTTTTCCTGAGTTGAGTTCACTCATTTAGACTTCTGGCATGCTTTGCATGGAACTCTTATCTTGTGCTTTAGGTTGCTATCATGCGTGATTAGTTGTTCTCTCTTCTCTCTAGGTTGAGTTCCCTCACAGTCTTATAAGTCTAGCATGTGTTGGGCCTCCTGGGTAGACAGAGTCTGTGTGCACTCCTTAGTTGGGATCTAGAGTAAGCTTCCCTATGTCAGTCACTGGGGAAGATAAGAGCAAGTCTGAGCTGTAGTGAGTCTCTTCTATCTTTTCTATGCTCTATATCTATCCAGTTTTGCAGTTTCTTGACTTCTTCTCCTCATTCTATCTTTCTGGTTGTTTTTGAGTTCACTTGGGTTTTCCTTATTCCTAATCTTGATAATAACTCAACTTTAACCAGATTTGAGCTTAAAACTGATTCACTTGTTGAGGGGGAGTTTGGGAATCTGTTATTGCATTTAGATTGCATTTTATGTTTTATGAGCTTTGTCTATTATGCAATTGACTCAATCTTTATGAAATACATCATGCTATATCTTTTGAAGAAAATCACTAGCTTAGATATGTCCAAGTTCATTTATCATGCTAAGCTTATTAAAATCTAAAAATTTGAAAGCTTTAATTGAAAACTTGATGAAACATGTTGCTTTTACTTAATAAGTTTCTTCTCTAGGAGTATTGTAAGGCCCCCATTTTTGAGAATGAATACCAATAATGGGTACCATGTGCATACAGTACTAGTCCCATGATCAGTAGCTAGTACGCACAAATACAAATTGATATCACACTCATACATAAGCTTTATTACACATCGGAAGCAAAGTTACATAATATTCTTACAATACCAAAAGTAAAAACAGCAGTGGAGACAACTTCTTGTAGTATGCCTTTTTAACCCATCGTCCCATAGGCAACTGACAAGGTAAATCCTTAGAAAAATTCATCGTTAAATTCCCTGAATCCTGCATCAACGTATGAGTCGTCGGGGTAATCTGATTCTTCACCTAAAAACATCAACATAGGCAAGTTGAGTACTTACGTAATCGCAAGATTTTTACAAATTCTATAATACATGCAGGTCATTTCAATGGAAAGGCTTGGTTAATTTGCATAAAGTCAAGTTGGAATGTAAATATAGAATAGTAGATTACAAAACTGAATTTAAGTAAAAGCAATTTAATACTGACAGTAACAGAATATAAGCATAAATAAGTCTCATGTACCTGGATATCATGACCATATCCACAAACCATTTCCACTGACACACAGTAGAAATTACCGACACACGGTAGGAACCAGATTTTATGAAAATAAAAACATCTAACTATGTGATGACTTCACCAAGTGCCCATTACAGCGGGCGCGGCTAATCGATTAGTTTTACACTCTGCAGAGGTATACAGCTTTCCTCACAAGACATGATTGACTCTTTTTGCAATCGACATTAGCACACTTCCTTTGGTGTGCCGCAGAGAGTCATGTTATAACTGTTACATTATTTAATCCTGACTTTGCACCAGCACTGTGACAATAAACCCATTCTGTGTTGGAAGAACTCAGAGCATAAAAATGATGGAACTGCCCACAGTATGGCGTACACTGTTATATTGGTAGACGTTTATTCCATGATCACCTCAGTGTGGATGTATCGTCGAGCAATTCATTAAGAAACAGCCCGTACTACTTCGGCCTTCCAAGTGCAAAGCTAGTTTTAAACAACTTAATAAGTTTGAGCTGTCCCGTACCAGAACTTGTGGTTGTATGATAATTCTTGGCCTGAAAACAACCCATAGTTCGGTCCTTAACTCGACAAGGGCAATAATCTCCCCCTACACTACGTGCAAAGACATGAACTCCCAGCTATTGCCAATAATTGCCCGCATCTGAACCATAATTTTGTTTTCATTTTTGATCAAAATACCAATCACAATGAATGGTCATTACCCATCATTTTGTCATATCCAACATTTTTAATAATGTCAAAGTTTTATGTTTCTTAAGCATGGCTAAGCATGACACTAAGAGTGAGTGACCCAAATTGACATCAAATAATGTCTATGTTATTCTAGGGTTATCAAAGTTCACAAATCCATACTTATCAAGGAAGTTCCATGTAGCTACGGGTACAACTACCAATTTCCATAATATAGCAGACTTTAATAAAAATAACGTATGCAGTAAAACATTTAATGAAAATATTTATAAAACTGGGATCAATATGATCAAAGGGGTGCTTGCCTTGTTGATTTTCCTCGACGGCGAACTCCTGATCGTCGACTATATCAGATTCGTCGGGTTCTACACGTCGTACGACAACACATAGCAAATACCATATTTTAATAGGGCCAAAAAGAAATCAGATGGAAATATTAAAATAAAATAATTTCACAACTTATAAGTGGTTGCATGCATTATTTGTTCTTATATGTAATTTAAAAGATTTATCCTACTTGGATCATTATTGCACCATTTTATTACATATTTAATAATTTAAATTTTTCTTGTAACAAACCCTAAGTATTTTTACATATTCAGGTTCCTGAGGTTACAAGGAGTCTAAAAAAATTTATTTTACTAAATTTGGTGGTTATTTGCAAAAATTCCATGTATGACATATTTCTAGCTCTTTCTTTAAATTTGAATTCAAAATTTAAATAAAACTCAATTTCGAAATATTTTTGCATATTATGAATCTACATGATTTATCATGAATTTAGAAATTTATTTCATCAAATTTGGATTTGAAATGCACAAATATAAGCAATTGAATATTCTAGGTTTTGCAAAATACTAAAATTCAGAAATATGCCGAAAACGAAAAGTGCACTTTCGCGAGAAAAATGCGCTTTCCTTTTAATTTGTGCGACAAAGCCGAGCCCATATAGCGGCTTGCGCCATGAAGTCATGATCGACACGCTGGCCCAAGTTTGTAGCGGACGCAAGAATCGACGTCTTGCGCGCGCGGCGGCCGACCAATGGGGTCCGCAAAGCGGCGACATGTACGAGCAAATGACATCTCGGCCCCATGTCGGGACCCGAATCGCAAATCCGGACCCTCTGTGTATTCTCATGCTAGTCCAGATCACGCTAGCACACACAGCCTTTACTGAGGTTGCACATCACGCATTCACAAATGATATAAAAAAAAGTAGTGCAACACTTATATAAAGCGAGTTATGCGACCTTATGGTCTCCTTACATAAAATCAGCCACGCAGGGCTTTACATTATTCAGAGTAAATGAAATAGCAGTAGAATAAAAATAAATGTCGTGGAAGCCTTCATCTCGCCACAAGCAACCGACTGGGCTTGCCCCCTAATTGCCCGGATCCTCAATGTACTCCTCCTCCCACGCTGATGTGGACTCCTCCACTGATGTTGGGGTTGATAAGCAAGGAGGGGTGAGTACACAAGGCACTCAACAAGTAATGCACAGAATGCAGCGCTATTACTATATGCAAAGCTTATTCCAAAGGATTGGCTTAATTGGTTATTTTGCATCGAACAGCGTTCTTAAACCAGTATCTTATTTAGATTAAAGCAGTGAAACAGTTATAATTAATAATAATTTCTCCAAATGGTTTTTCTTTGAAGATTCCCGGCACACAGCCTTAACAGTTCATTTTTAACTCTGGTACACAGCCACCCATTCCACATTTTGTTTATGAAGATCTAACCCTTGACAGTAATCCCCGAGCAATGCTCATTACCGCGAGAACGGCTATTCGAATAGTTTTTACACTCTGCAGAGGTTGTACACTTTACCCACAAGATACAGCCGATCACCACACAGGTGATTGTCCGCAACAAAGTTTTTCAGGAACCTCTACCTTACCCAAAGAACCTCTCCGGTATTGCCTTCACTATCACTTCCCACACAGAGCGAAGTATAGAATGTGCCAATCACCGTTGGATGGGCACCAAGCCGTAGCACGTGCACGCTCCCGTCATGCATACAACCACGTGTCTTCGTCACCACGAGGTGTCAGAGGGAAGATAAAAGAACCCTAATCAACTAGGTCTGTCCTATACCAGACATGTGGTTGTACGGGTGACTCAGATCAAAGGCTTGCAAGGTGAAGTCCTTAACTGACCAAGGCAAGACTTTCAACACTCAAACAGTGGCACACAGCCCAATGTGGCACACAGACTCACATCACTCAACAACCCATTGCCACACAGGCCCACCTGGCACACAGCCTCTTGCCACTTGCCCCAGTCTAAATCATTTCCCACCCAGTTGATTATTGTGCAACACATGCCAGCAATAACTCAACATCGGTATGGAACCACACAGTTCTCCACACTTCAATTTCATCATGTGACATCATCACACCACTTTCAAAATACATTCAATATTCCATTAGTCAATAAGGTAGCATTTTTCCGAAAGATCGTTCATGATTCGTTGCTAGGCTAAGCATCTATTCACGGTCTAGCCTCCCGTGTTGGCACAGTATTAACATCCAACTAATACAATCAAACTTAGGGTGACAATGATTTAGGGCATACAATCATTAATTTCAAGGTGGCATAACAAAATGGGTTGATGCGCAGTGCGATCTCATCCGCTCGATTCAAAACGAACGGCCGCGATGAGCCAAGGCTATCGGCTCTGGCCTACTGCGGCTCGACACGCGGCGCGATCCAAGGCAATCGGCGCTCATCTGACGGCTATGATATTTACGTGACGCGGCTAGATAAAAACCCTACGATCTAGATCTGACGGCTGAAATAAAACTAACGTGAATCTAAGCGAAGCAATCTAGACCGTTGATTAAATCTAACGGCTGAGGAGTGAAGATGATGATTACTGTTGAGTGGCGACGTGGATGAATCTCGTGCGTTCGGCGGCGATCGGACGGTGGACGAAGCTCGGCTGGCAGTGATGTCGCGGCGGCGTAGATCTCACCGGAGAGGAAGAAGACGACGTGCAACGCGGCACTACGGGGCTTCTCCGGCGTGAAGATCGGCGTGCTCGACGCGTCTCGGGCGGCGTTACTCGGTGGCCTTGGCGGCGGCGAGATGGACCAACGGCGAGGGAAATGGCGAAAACAGCGGCGGCGCAAAGGAACAACTACGGTGAGCTTTTGCGAGCAAGCGGAGGCGTTCGGGAGGTGTGCGCTAGGGCTCTGAGCGCGTCTGGGTGTGCGCAACACGGGGTGGCAGCGGCGCACTAAATAGCGCCTCGACGTGCGCGCAATCCTTGGCGAAACGGGCGGACATGCGGGCGGCCGTTGCTCCGACGATCTCGCGAGGAAGAAGCGATGTGGCGAAATCCCGAGCGTCCGCGCACAGCGATCCAACGGGCGAAAACGGCGAAGTGACGTGGTGGTTTCTTGACCGCACGATGCTGATCCAACGGGCGAGATGCGGCGGCGGCGGCTAGGGTTTTGACAGGGTGGGCTGCGCGAGCCGACGACATGAGCTGGGTCGGAGCTTAGTACTGGGTCGGACCGAAGGTTTCGGTCCAAACACTATTCCACGGATTTTAATTCTTTTTCGAATAAAAATAATTTGAGAAAATAGTTTTGGCCAAAGAAAATAGTAAAAATATCAGAAAAATTCCAGAAAAATTCTGGTAAATATTTTGGAACATTTAGAACTTAGATAAAATATTTCTAGAAAAACTTTGCATAAACTTTTGCGTGAATTTAATTGAGTTCAGGAATGGTCAGAAATAAGTAAATCCAATCTAAATTCTAATAAATTCTCAGAAATTCTCAAAAATCAAAAATACTTCAAAATTTAAATTAAAGCAAATTTTAGGGTGTTACACCCCATGCGATAGCAAGACAGAGTAGGGGCGACGAAGGCTGACCTCGCCGCCGGCGATGGAGGGCCGGAGGTGAGGAATGGGTTCCACAGAGAGCTTCAGCGTGCTCTTGCGCACTCAGGGGAAGTCTCGCGGTGGCCGGAGGTGGCCGGGAAGGGGGTCGCCACCGGCGAGGGGCGGCGGCGGCCATGGCCGACCAGCGATTCTGCAAAACTAGGTTTTCCCCAGCTTCATCTCCACCAACAGCAGCATCAGTGCATCACGAGGAGTCTATTTTGCTACTTGTTCAAAAGAAAGATTGCCCGGAGATGAGTTCTCAACGTGCGCGGTGGCGGCGGAGGAAAAAGTTCGACACGGGGGCTCGTCGGGGAAGAAGGGTTCCAACCGAAGGCGGAGAATGACTCCTGGCGGTGCTAGGATGCTTCGGCTCAGATGGTTTGGGCTGGGATTGATCGCAGAGGCGAATTGTTGGTTTTTCCCCTTTTTGGGTTTTTGCAGAAGCTGAGGAAGACGGGGTGGTTTCAGGCGGAATGGCGACTGGAGAACAGCGCGCAAGGGAATGAGAAGCAAGGGGGTACTTATAGCGAGCTAAGTCGGTTGGTAATTTGCACAGAGAGGCGGTCTCCTTGCTGGCGTCGGCGCGCGAGAGGGCAGAGAGGAGAAGAGAGAAGAAAGCCCGGGAGAGAGACTGACACGTGGGGGCGAGCTAGCAGCGAGAGGGCGCCTGGCAGCTTGGGCCCACATGTCAGCGAGAGAGAAAAGGAATTTGGGTGAAAGCTCTGGACAAAACGGGATAAACACAGAGAATTCGGTGGTCAAACCGATTCAAGATTTTATGAAATTTTTAATATGGGTTGGCACGATAATTACCAGCCTCCAGTGAAAAATTCCACATTTTTTTTATTTGGGTAGAATTTTAAATAATTCTGACAATGTAGCTTTTACTTTTCAGACAATTCTTTTTTTCATTTAATTTATGACCAAAATAAGGTTGAAATTTTGTATAACTTTTTATCAGAGTCTCAAATAGTATTATACATCCTCTGTAAATTTTTCAGAATTTTATTCTTAATATTTAATGTTTAATAATTCTGACAATACTATTTTTCACTTTATTTCTTCACTGTTTTCGAATTTTTTAAATTATAAAACTAATCATTTAATTTTTTATATTTTTAATGGAGGTAGGTACTGTACTTATGTCAGCAGGGAAAAAATCTAAACTCAGGATAGCTTCTTGAGAATTCTACAAAATGATATTACTTTCTATCCTGATTTTTCTTTCACATGATTTGCTTTGATTAAATTACATTTTATTTGGTCCAAGTCTTCCACCGCCTTAATATGGCTGTAGAGAGCCCTAAGATTTTTATTATGACTTTTTTAGATTTTTGTTGACTTGGTATTTTTACCTTTTTACTTTTACCATTTTACTATATCCTTAATTCTCTTTCTTTTATTAGAGAAAAAGAATTTGTAATAATTCAAGAAAAGCCAGGAAATACAAGAATAATTCACATAAATATTTTGGATGTTATTTTTCTCATTTTATTAATTTTTGGCTGTTACAAGTATTTACCATAATTTGTGAAATTTTGGATTTCTCTAGAGTCCCTATAGCAACTTAGGTGAAATTTGGTTGATCCATATTTGAGTCCTTCAGAATCGCTCATATGTGCTAAATTGAAATTAAGAAAAATTTGACTCTTTTGTGCTAAATTGATCTCAACACTTTATATTCACGAGATTGCTTCTCATTGCATTTGGGATGAACTTGGAATATGTTGTGCTTGACCAAGATCATTCTCTTAAGAGTTACTCTTGAGATGATCGAAAAAGGCTTGAGTCAATCAATAAAATAAAAGACATGCAAATACCAAACACATAAGTGGTTAAAGAATGCAAATAATATCAAACATTTGCACCCTCCTATGTTTTTCAAAGTCTTAAAGAAAATTTGCATAAATTGATAAATGAACTCGAAGGACCCTATATGCACTTCAAAATTCCCCAATGTGTTGAGTAGGTTGAACTTTAGGTTTTCCATTTGATCCTTAAGTGGTTTTGCTTCTAGCTTTGAAACCGTTGCTATGTTTTGCACTTGTCAAATTGTGTTAAAATGAAATATTGTAAACTAAGCTCTTTCATAAAATGTATTGGTCTTGGACATGTCTTAGTTTAGTCATATTATGAAATTAACAAGCTTGTTGTAATATCTTTCCATTTTGACCAATTGGATAATCTTCAAAGCTCTTTAGATTGAATTTCATGCATTTATAAGAAAAATTGATGTCTATATTGTCAAAAGGGGGAGAAAACGTAGAAAAGGCATCATCAAAAAGATAAAAATGTGAATGCTTATTTGGTTATTATGATCTTCGTAAAACTTTGCTACTTCTTTTGGATCATAATCTCATAATCATATTTGACATGTATGGTTGGATTTTAGAGTTTCTATTGAAAACTTGCTCTCTTAAATTTAAGCTCTAAAATCCCTTGTGTCAACTTGGTCATGATCTCATTTCTTATCTTTGGACCAAGTTTTGACTTTACAACTAAAAATTGCTTTCTTCTTCATTCTTCTACAAACTCAAAACATATGCCTTTTGTTGTGTTTGTCAATATACTCATCATGGGGGAGATTGAAGGACCATGTGAGGTCTACCCAGATTTATGATGAGTATTTGACTAAATTTGAGCTTGGTTTGCTCTTGTTTGAGTTTGATTTGAAATGGATTTTCAAATGGAAGCAATTTGAGGTCTTCTCTGTTTTCCCGGTACTACCGCTCGCGCTATAGCACCGGACCAAATGGCCGGTGCAATATTTGTAGAGAAGGTGTTTTTAGGGATTCTGGCCGGTCGGTGCTACCGGCCTTGGTAGCGTGGTGCTACCGGGCGAGCGGTAGCACCGGACCTGAGTGCGGTGTGGAAAAACCAGAGAGGGTGGTTTTTTGGGTTTTTGGCCCTGCGGTGCTACCGGCCATGCTAGCCCGGTGCTACTGGGCGAGCGGTAGCACCAGCCTGAGGAGCGGTGTGAAAATTCCAGAGAGGGATGTTCTCTGGTTTGCGTAGTGCGGTGCTACCGGCCTGAGTGCGGCAACACCGGTTCACCATGGGCAGTGCTACCGGCCTAAGGGCGGTAGCACCGGTCAGAACGAACAAAAATGAATCTGAAAGTGTGGATTTTGATGGATTTCTTGCATATCTTTGGGCATTACTATGTGAGGAGTTTCCTTGTTTTTGATGGTTGCAGGTCGACGATGCTAGATCATGGTGAGGCGAAGGAAGACCTGGATTAGGCGAGGAGTGTCGGAGGTTCAGACGGTCAGTGATCGCCGGAAGATGATCGGAGACGGAGTCGTGGCAAGCCATGAAGACAAGGAATGGTTGAGATGCTAGATAGGCGCTGCATGGATCAATGAGGGCCATTGGATCTTGGTCTATTTGATAGGTTAGCAGGTCTTGTTAGTGTGCTTTGAGAACAGTGCAAGAAAACCCATTTGTGTGGTGGGTTTTGGGTTAGCCCTTGTATGGCTAGTTGAGTGGGTTAATCCTAGCCCTTGATGGATGCTCTAGGGTTTAGAGGCTCATCCAAGGGTGGTAGGTGGCCCAAGAGTTGTATAAATAGGGGTGGAGAGGTAGCCTTCCCCCATTGAAGGTTTGAGTTGCTCCTTTGAGCTTTGCCCACATCAAGTAAGGCTTTGTAAACCTTCCATCCAGAAAATACAAAAATTTTCTTTACCTTATTGTGAAATCAAGTTCCGCATTTACATTATGTCTTTACTTTATGCAATTTAAATTCAGCATTTACTTTCCCGCATTTACATTCTCGCAATTTACTTTCTCGCAATTTGGATTTGCCTACCCTCCTTCTAAATTTTATTGTTCTAAGATGTCTTGAGGGTGTTTATATGGTTTTACTCTTCTCTTGCGCCCTAGGATAGGCTAAAGATTAAGTTTTCTATCAAGTTGCCATTCTGTCCAGAAGTTGTTCTTCGCGCAGCAGTCAGTCTTTGATTTTTATAAAAATCTAGAAAAATCATTTTTGAGTGATTCATATTGGAGAAGGTGCGAGACTCATATATCCATCTCTAGACAAAGTTGTGAGTCCACTGGTTGCACCATTTGAGCGCTATGAAGTGAAAACCAAGTCTCAAACTTTCTAGTCGAAGTTCCTGACTGTCTGTAATACTTGATTTTTCATGTCTATTATACAAAGCTTTTTAACTTGATTTTTGGTGAACTATTTTCGACTCAACTGCTCATAATAAAAAATTCCCAAAAAATTTATAGCAATAGAAACTCACTAACCACCTGCTCCAAGTTAGGATAATTCCTGGAAAATCTGCTTTTACTTTTCTAAAAAGAGACTTTGTTGTTTTTAGCTCTATCTCTTTTAGAAAAGAAGTCTTTGAATTGATTCCTTTTTGTTTGGATACTTGACAACCAGGATTGTGATTAAAATATCCCTAACATGGTTCATGGTTCTCAACCATGTAAGCTAGGGGTACACACAATTGTCTAGTTGTTTGGGTTTTGGAGGGTGTGCGAATTTGAAAAGCACCAGTTTGAATGAAAATCTTTGTGTGTTTCAGATTTTTATTGCGAGATTGTCTGGAGTACTTTGAGTGGGGGAAATTTTATTTGGGATCATTCACCCCCCCCCCTCTGATCTCCATCTCGATCTTTCATGGTTTGTTGCTGATAGTATTTTGGTTTGGTTTTGTTCCGGTGGCAGGGAATAGCAAATACTACACATGGAAGCAGACAGAATTTTTGTTTTGGGTCTACTAGGTTCCTAACGTGAAATTTTAAACCTAAAACTAAATACAGTTTGCGTCCTTTAATTTATTGATGCCATTTAATTTACCGATGCCAGATAAATTACCAAACCGGCTTTTAAAAATCAGGGTATTATAATATAAGCTGTATCGGGTGGTGAATGTAGTTTTTGGAATATCATCAGATTTGATCTTGAACTGATAATATCCTAGTATCAAGTTAATTTTTGAGAAGACTTTAGCACCATTCAGTTGATTGAACAAGTCATCAATCCATGGGAGCAGATATTTGGTTTTGATGGTGATTGCATTCAAAGCACCATAGTCCACACACATGCGTAGACTACCATCATTTTTGCTGATGAGCAACACAGGACTTTCCCATGGAGATAAATTAGGATGAATGAATCCTTTGTTCAATTGCTCCTTGAGTTGCTTCTTTAGTTCAACCAACTCATTTGGAGGCATACAGTAGGGACACTTGGAAATTGGTGCAGTCCTCGGTACAAGATCAATGAAAAATTCCATGTCTCAGTCTGGTGGCATTCCCTGTAATTCTTCTAGGAATATGTCGGGGAACTCACATACCACAGGTACTTGATTAAGTCCTTTGATCGAGGCAAAATAGAGAAATGGCTACCGAGTTGGGGCGCTATGAATAGAAGAGAATTCAACTTGGGTTCCATCTGAGCTGGTGAGGGAGATAGATCGGTTAGCAAAATCTATACATCATTTGTGTTTGGATAACCAATCCATACCCAGAATTACATCTAAGCCTGGTGTTTCTGTAACTATAAGGTCAGCATGAAATGGTACTCCATTTATTTCAATGCGGACTTCTGAACATATACTTGTTGTTCTCATGGTTGCTCCGGGGGAATAGATTATCATTCTAGTGGATAGGAGATTGGTTTTATGTTGTGTTGTTCAGCCAACTTCTTGGAGATAAAATAATGTGATACTCCAGAATCAAACAATACCAACAAAGGTGCTGATTGCACAAGAAACATACCCAACACCACGATTGAAGCCTTGAGTTGGAGTGGGGGCTTGTATAGGAGCTTGTTGGCCTCCAGACCCATGAGGACGAGCTAGGGGTTTCTACGGTGCTCCTCGAAGTTGAGGGCGAGGTGGAGATGAGTTCTTCTTGGGGAAAATGTTGGCAAAGTACCCACGTTCACCATAGTTGTAGTAGGTGACATTGGTAGCCTGGTTTCGAATACCAGAAGGTCATCCGCCGTTGTTGCTGATCGGACAAAAAGGATGTGGCTGAAGTCGAGGAGCTTAACCTTGGTACCTTTGTGATAGAGGAGCAGGAGAGTGGTTGCTAGAAAGTTGCCAAACATGAGGCCTTGAGGGAGCAGCGTTTGCTGACTTTTGTGACATCCATTTACGCTTGCAACTCTCCACGACTACTTGAGTGCTGTATTCAACTCGAATAGCTTTGTCCTGTAGGGACTGAAAGTCATGGATATCATGAGCATCAAGTGTCCACTTGATTTCCTAATTCAAGCGCTCCCTGAAGTGCTTGTTCTTCCGTGCCTTGTCACATATTTTTGAGGCAACGTAATTTGATAGATGGTTGAAGCGATGGATGTATTCCATCACTAACATGCTACCTTGCTTTAGCTCCTGAAATTCTTGCTTCTTTATTTCTATGATGCTTGACGGATATGAGCCTGACGGAAAGCTTCCTTGAAGGCTGCCCAAGTAATAATCTAGCTCTCTAGAATCATTGCTTGATGATTCTCCCACCAGACTGTTGTGGCACCTTGTAGCTGATAAGATACATACAACACCTTTTTCCAACCGTCGCACTATGCGATGACCAGCTTGCTTTCTATGGAGTGGAGCCAATCGTTAGTGTCGAGAGGTTCTAACAATACTGAGAAGGTGGGAGGCCAAGTTTTCAAAAACTCGCCTAGCTTGGATTGGTGTGGGGCATCACCGTTACCACCTCTAGCGGTAGCTACGCCAAGGTTGGCGATGTTTCGCACCAATTGTTGAAGTAAGCTCGTGTTTGTTTAATGCCCTTGCTCGATCATCGCCAGAACTTGTGCCATGATTGTAGGTCCTGGCAACTGATCCTCGGGGGCAACTCCTTGTGGATCTTGGGTGGGTGGTGAAGAAACTCATGACGATTACCACGTCGCGATGAGGATGCTCTACCGGGTGCTTGGGATTTGGCTATTATGGAGTGGGGAGGCCAATCCTCAGAGGCTGAGGACCCTGCGTGGCCTCACTTTCTAAGAGTTTATTAAGAGATCTTGTTGTAGGCATCCTGTAACAGTGTCCATCATGATATTTGAATAAGAGAAAGATGATTAGGTAGATGCCAATCTAACTACAAGGCAACATTCCGTTCATTAAAATTTTTAATTTACATTGTTTCAGATAATTGGATGGATGTTAATCAGGTTACAAGTCAACGTTCCGTTTATTAAAATTTAATTTACTTCATTACAAGACAACATTCTGTTCATTAAAAGTTCAACTTACATTATTATTATTTTTAAGGATTATCTCATCGTGAATTTTCAACCTAAAGGTTAAACATTCACGAGAGTAACTCGTATAACAATACATAAAAATTTACAACAAAAGTCCAACAACACCAAAAACCATGTATTTATCTAATACATAGGGGGTGTCTAGCATTCCTTTCTAACTGCTAACCTAATCTAACTTAATCTTTTGCTATCTTTGTTATATGCAAGCACTACTATTTTAATCAACTACTCAACAAACCCATGGCCTCGTGAGAAGGACCGATTGTAGTGGTGCTCTCCACCGAGGTAGTAGAAAGGGCCCCATGACGATGGAACACCTAAGTAATACGAGGACGACCAGTCTTGATGCTGCCCAGATTGATAAGCTTGTTGACCGAATGAGGACGGCTGCCAACAATCGACATACATGCACAGCGAGATCATCTAGTAGGTACGATAGGGGCTGCTGATGTGGTGAGGGTAGCAGAAGTGTTGGGGACAACGTGCACTCCCTATGCAGGTGATGGAACCTACGGAGGGCCACCACTCGACACTGAGTGTGAGATGAATCCCATAGCCACATAGGGTGCGATAATCCCCTCCAGATATGCCACCCAACGACGAGCTTCCACTAGCTCACTAACCGCCTGGCGGTGATACCTGTCGGTGGCATTAACGAACTCTACAAGGCTACAAAGAGTCCCATCTCGGATGTTTTAAGGATCTGGGTAGATATTCTCCCCGCCTGGTGTGCGCAAAGGGTCCATGCGGTATGTCACACCAAACTCGGGAAGAGCATGACGAAGACGAACGATAGCCACATAGACGGCCTCGTTCATGGCAGCAAGGATGGAGGAGCCATATCTATCAAAAGAGTGCTCCCCTTCATCAAAGATGGTTCGCACCAGAATGTACACCCGTGCAGCATACTTGGCGGTCGCCTAGCTGAGGGAGGAGTGGAACACGATATGTCGAGGATTATCCTCGTAGCGAGCATGATTCATCATCAGAGCGACAACTCCCATCATGCCGGTATTCTCCCGGTGGGTGGGCTCGTGGCAATGTACGTATTTGTCCATCTAGAATTTATTAAGGAAAGAGTTAGCATGCATATTTAGATTTTAGAGAAGAAAAGAAGCTACAAAAAAGAAAATTAGCAAGCATGCTAAATTTTCTATTCCAGTTGTAGATTTATTTTAATTTTTACTACTTGAGTCCTTGTCTAACGGCCGTGCTAACTAGGGTCTTCCTACAGTTAGCATGGCTTTGATACCAACGCTGTGGGGACCCTCCTTTTTGGTTTAGAATACCAAATAATGTTCCATATGCATAGAGTACTAGTCCCATGATCAGTGGATAGTACACACATTTACAACATTGATAACACATCCATACACAATATTTATACAGATGATAATGTAAGATAATTATACAAAAATATCATACAAGTCAAAATAAACTATAGCGAAAATGTAAAAGTCCTGTAGTATGCCCATACAACCCTCAGGAAACTAACAAGGAGTAAACTCTATAAAAGCTCGTTATTATATTCCCCGTAAACTACGTAGAAATATGCATCATCTGGCATTTCATTCTCTTCACCTACTGAATCAACAATTTAAGCAAGGTTGAGTACTTTTGTACTCAACAAGACTCTTAGTTTATCTTAAATATATAATGAATACAGGCTACGTCAACATAAAGGCTACTACAACTATTTTGCATAAAACAAAGTTGAACATAATATCAAGTATTAAATTGCGAACGAAATTTGTAAGAGCATGTTTGACATATATGTAAATAAATAAGAGTATCATAATATATCACAACTTACAGTCCTAAATGGTTGGAAGTATCATACCATCCTTTGCCAATCCCCGATATAAAATCTGAAATAAAGACTTTCCAACAAATGTTTTCAATTCAAGCCTTTTTAAAAATACCAAAACTTCTAACTAGTGTCAGTGCACCAAGTCTCCCATAACCACGGGAATGGCTTTTTGAGAAGTTTTAAACTTTGTAGAGGTATACAACTTTACCCACAAGACATGACTGACTCTTTTGCCAAGCTATGAACACGCACTTCCTTTGGTGTGTGGCAGAGAGATCATAACATAACCGTTATATTATATAGACATAACTTTGTACCAGCCCAGTGATGATAAACCTGCACTATGGTGGCAGAAGATATTTATACAATCATTGTAAGACAAATGGTTATACACCACATTGTCTCACTTCTCCTCATAGTAAGGCGTACACCGTTGTATCAGTAGGCATTATTCAAAACACCTCAGTGAGGGAACCCCTTCGAGCAATCCATCCCAGAAAAAACCCGTACTACTACAGCCTTCCAATGTGCAAAGCTAAATCTAAGTAACTTAATGGGTTAAGGCCATCCCATACTAGCACTTGTGGTTATATTGATATACTTGGATTATACAACAATTAGTTTGATCCTTAATGCGACCTGGACGAGAAACTCTCCCTACACTATATGCAAGTCCCATGCACATCCGGCTATTGCCATAACTCGTCCACATTAAATCATAGTTTTATTTTCATTTTTACCAAAATATCAGCAACCTTTAATCATGTCCAACATTTTAGTTTACAAAGAACAACATGGTTTTCTTTCCGTTATTCCCTTTCTAAGAATGGCTAAGAATGTCACTAAATAATCACATATACTAAGCATGCTCACTAAATAATCGCATATACCCATATTGACATTATGTATTGCCTAATCTTATCCTAGGGTTATCAAGGTTATCATGTCAATATTTATTAAGGAAGTTCCATGAAATATGGGTTATAGCTACCAGTACCACGATATAACAATTTTACTGAAAGTAAACGTATGCATACATAGATTTGATGAAAACTACATAAGCTAATTGAAATACTGGGATCAACATGATCAAAGGGGGTGCTTGCCTTGCTCAGTGAACTTAGTAGCAGAGTCGAAGTCGACAGTGGAAGGTTCGGAAACGTCGGTATCTACACGTGATTAACGTAAAGCAACAATAAGAAGCAAATGAAATAAATAACACCAAATCCATATATAAGTTTGAAATAGAAGGTTCTGGTGATGAAAAGATTTTAAATGCTCATTTCTCAATTTTTACTTTTGTTTTTATATATTATGAATACTTAAGTTTGTATTATAAGAAGACGAATCTCCAATAGAAGTTAAGTGTAAAACATGTCCGAATATGATTTTCTTTGTAGCATTAGAGGGTCCTAACTTCTAGGGTGTTTTGAAGTTGGTCCTACTGGATTTAACGTTTATATGCAAAATTTATTCATATTTAAACCTTGAATACATTGGAAATTAATCTTTTTATGAATCCAGTATAAACTAAGGCTAATCCCAAATATCTTTACAGGTCTGGAGTCCTTATGGTCTCAGAAGTTTTTACAAACTTGTTTCATCAAAATTGGAGTTAGTTTGTAAAAATTCCTAGTAGTGCTCTTTCAAGATTTCATTCAAATTTTAAATCCAAACTACTTACCAGTAGTCAATAATTAGATATTTTTACATAAACAGGGATATTATGTTTTCAACAGGGTTCAGAATTTAGTTTCACTAAATTTGGAATTTATTTGCATTAATCACAACTATTTGAATTCTTAATGTATTGGAAAGAAACCTATTTACAAATTTCATTAAAATTATACTAAAATTTAAATATTTTCAGATTTAGAATGCTTATAATCCCATAATTTTTTGGAAATTTATTTTATAATTTTTAAGCTTAGTGTATAGTAATTTTGTATAGTGATTATTCTAGGTTTATTCAAATGTTAAACTCAAAAAATTTGAACAGAGATCCAAAATTAAATATTTTTCCATATTATGGAAGCTCAGGATTATATATGAATTTATAAATTTATTTTACTCAATTTAGATTTAAGATGCAAAAGTTATTATCATTTGAATGTGCTCAGGTATGAAAATCACAGAAAAATTGAAAAAATATGCTTTCTTTATAGCGAAGATTTATTTATTTATTTTCAGATTTTTCCTGTGGTTTTCGGATTTTCTACAAGAACCGAAGTGTCGGGTCACTATGTTAGTCGCACAGGTTTGGGTGAGGTGTGTGGCTAACAACCCGGGTCCATATGGCTGTGAGGGAAAACAGAGAGGCAATGCGGTGAGCAAGAGCTTGGCACGACAAGTTTAGGGCAAGCTCAGCTAGACTTGGCAACTACCGAAGGTAAGTTTATGGTGATGAGGGGGCGACGGTGAGGACGGCTGCTAGCCACGACGGCGCTAGAGGTTTGATCATGCACAGGAAAGGGGGTTAAGCATTAGTGAGCCAAGAGCAGCTCATTTTGGTACCTTGGGCGCTTAGAGGATGATGAGGTGCCTCATCGCCGTGCGTCGAAAACGGGGAAGATGAGAGATGGTGCGGCGGTGCTACGAGCAGTGAAAGCTGCAAAATGGGATGGCCAAGAACATAGGGTATCACCGAGAAGCTCCAAGCCGAAGGAATTGAGAAGGAGCCTACCCGATGAGCTTAATTGATCTTTGCGGCCGAGAAGTCCTTTTGCGGCAATGGAGGAGCTCGGGGGTGCTTGAGCTTCGGAGGAAGGTTATAACATCCCGAAAAATGCAATAAAATGAAAATGTATATTTTGAATTTTAATATGATTATTTCTGAGTTTTCTTGGAATTATTGGAGTTTATTTGACTTTTTCTTGGATTTGTGTATTGCAAGAAAAATCAAATAAAAGGAATTAATGAATGGATAATGGTAACAAGATAAAAAGTTAAAATTAAAATCTTCAAAAATTGATATTAAAAATCCTGAGCACTCAAGTAAATCATTTCCTCTGACAAATAAATTTTAATGCACAAAATGTGAGAAGATAATTGAAAAGACATCTCTTTTGACTGGAAACAGTGCATATTCAGAATTAATATAAAATTTTTGAACATTATCATCCACTGAAAAAATTTATAACATCCTCAACACATTGTTTACCTCTGCTAAAAATATCATAAAATAATAATTTCATTTATGACTTTTTGAAATTCACAAAACAGAAACTCTAAAAATCATAATGTAAGAATTATTAGAAAATAAATATGCAATATATCGAATTAAAATATTTATGGAAGAATTATAAGATCAAATATAAGTCGAATAAAAATTTTAAAAAATAATTAATATCATTTACATCCTAAAATAAAATAAATTCAGAAAGAGGATTTTAGACTAGTCACTATTGTTAGAATATTTATAATATTTTGGTAAAATATTTTAACCCAGGATTTTTACCAGATGACAAGACGTAACTTCGAACTTAGTTCAAAAAGTTTGGAAAATTTTCTCCTAGTTTTGATGGCCAAATAAATTCGGGTCATGTGCTGTCCGAGCCGGATTTATCACTTATCCCGTCTCCTCTCGCCGACAAGTGGGCCCGTCTTCTATTTTGACTCCGTTCGCTGGATGTAATGGAGAATCCCGCTCCATCGCTGCCTGGTGGACCCAGCCCCACTGTCAGTGCCACTTCCTTCTCCTTCGTCCGCTCCCAGCCGAGACGCGCTGCTCGGTCAAGACTCCCGATCCTTCTCTCAGTCTCGCGTGTGCACTCCTCTCGCCGTGTCTTTTCGATCGATCGACCAGTTCAGCGCACAACCCACGCTCGACTTTCCCGCACCATGCCTTGGCCGTTTCAAGTCACGTTATGCCGGCAAAAATCTTGCGCCACCTCACCGAGAATGCACAGAAGCGCCACGACCTAGAGCGTGCATTCAAACACTGGAAGCCGACCACCTTCGCCTATAAATACCAGCTCAGCGTCACATTGAGACCCTCCTCCACTTCTTTGAACCTCTTTTGAGCTGAAGCCTTGGTGTTCCCTGGAAGCTACCATTGCCAGACAAACCTGTAACATCCTGAAAAATGAATAATAATAATAATAATTTAAATAATATATTTTAGGAAATTTTAATTTGAGATCCTCTGGATTTTTCTGAATTTTCTATGAATATCTTGATTATTGCTTGTAAGGAAAATTCTTTTTCCTAATCAAACAACCATCACTTAAGTAACAAGAAAAGATTTGTGAAACAACAAATAATAAAAACTACTGTAAAGACTCGTGGAGCTATCCAGAACTCAAAATATAATTTTAAAATCATGACAAAATAATAAATGATGAAAAGAAAGGTAATTATTGAATCAAGACTAGTAATAGTGAAAATGTTAGAAAATTAAATGTTCATAATTACGATGGGAAACTATTTATATTATCTTTCCCCTGGGTAGAGTCATCTGCAGTAAAAATATCAGGATATTATCTTTAGGTTTGATATTTATAAAAATTCAAAAATTGAATAGTTAGAAATCTGGAAATTTCAATGTCAGAATTTTATTAAATAATCTGTCAAGAATCTGAAGCTCAAATTTTTATAGGAGGATAATGAGAATATAATAATCCTGTTCAAAAGGTTTCTAAATTTTGTAGTAAGATATAGGTATCTCAATAAATATAGAACAGAATGCAGAAATATGTGCACAGTGCACTGTCAGAATTATTAAAAATTCCTCAGGAGTCAAATAGGTCTGAAATTTTTAGGGTAGATCCTAAAATAGCTCAAGTACACCCAGTAAATTCATTATTAGTTTTTCGACTGGATAGGTAACGCATTCAGTGAATCAATCCAGCTCCATTTTCAGTTCAAGCCGGAGTTCTCTTCTTCTCTCTCTGACGCGCGGGCCCCGTTCACTGTGTGGCCCCACCTGTTAGCCTCAGCCATCGTCTTCTTCTTCCTCCCTCACATCCGTGCACACGTGTGGCCGGAGCTGATTTTGGCGGCTGTAGCTCGCGCCACCGCAGCGCCCGCACCCCGCCCGAGGTAACCGGCTGTGCCAGACCCTGCCACTCATATGTAACATCCTAAAATTTGGTTTAATTAAGTTTTTATTGCTTAAATGTGCATTTGTGATTTTCTGGAATTTATTTGGATTTTTTTGGATTTATTTGAATTAATTCTTATTTCAAGTTTATTGCTTTTTATTCAAATCTATTTAAATCTGTGCAAAGTTAAAATAAAGTTTTGCCAAAAATATTTTATTTGAGTTTAGAATGTCTCAAAGTATTTCTGAGATTTTTCTTGGATTTTTCCTGATTATTTTATTTGCCTAAAACCAATTAAATGAATTTCTAGAATTATTTTAATTATTAAAGTTTTAAAAATCTTTTTGAACAGTATTGGGCCGAAACCCAATACTGTGCGCCTGAGGTCCGCTTCGGGCGGCCCAAGTCGGCCCGTGCCGCTGAAACCCTAGGATTCATCGCGGACAACCGTTGGATCGAGATCCAACGGCTGTGCCTTTGCCGTGTCGTCGATCGTCCGGAGCCGTTCGATGAGCGCCGCGTGGACGCGTCGGATGCAGCCACGTCACCTCTCCGTGTCGCCGCCGGAGTCCGTCGCCGCCTCGGAGCCGTCCTCGGAGTTCGGGCTTTGCACGCCTCCCCGTGCCGCTATTTAAGGCGCTGACGCGGGTGTTGAATTCCTCACCTCGCGCCGCGCGTCTGCCGCAATCCCGAAGCTCCGAGCCGTCGCCGTTCTCGCGTAGAAGGTCACCGGAGTTAGCCAAAGCCCTGTTGTGGTTTCCGATCGTTTCCGCCGCCGTTTCGCCGTTTCCGCCATTCCAAGGGCCAGACCGAGATCCCCGGATTTCGTCGCGTCGGACCAGTGAAGCCGTGTCGCCGTTTCGTCGCCGGAGCGCCATCGCCGACGTCGTCTTCTCCATCGCCGGTGAAGCTGTGCCGCCGCATCGTCGTCGCCGGATTCGAAGCTTTCCAGCCGTTCGATCTTCGTTGAACGCTCCGGATCGCGCCAAGTGGGTAAGCGTCTCGGGTGTCGGAGGCTGTTGGATCTAATCGGACGAACCGAGACACGGCCACGTGCACCCTTGCCGTAGCCGTCCGATTGAGTTCGTGCGCTCTAGATCTCGCCGTCGCCGCAACCAATCGGGCGCCGACGTGGTGGTGGTGCGGCGCCGAGGCGTCGTGGGCCGGTCTCTGAGACGGAGGAGGTCCGTGGACGGTCTATGCACCGAGGCCACGCGTCGGCTTCGATTGGTCCGGTTCAACGCTGGCGTCATGCGACATCATGATGACGCAATAAATCAGTTTTCGTTTTAAAATAAATCTATTAATTCTGAATTTACGATTCTCGATTTGATGATTTATTTCAAACTTCAAAAGGCTATATCTTTTGCAATTTAACTCGGTTTGAGTGATTCAAATTTCTAAAAATTTGTAAAATTGAGATCTATTTAATGGTGAATTTTATTTGATTTTTGGAGTTCAATTGCTCTCTGTTTTAGTATTTATTTGCTTTTCTCCTTCGGTACGCGTAGACGTTGAATTGTGCGACGCTTCGGAGGAAGATCAAGCAACTCAAGAGCAAGCTTCAGAACCAGATCAGGACCTATTCCAAGGCAAGTTGTGCTTTGATCATGTAGAACCCATGTTTATAAAATTGCTATGTCTGATTTACCCTATTGCATATATTTCAAATATACAACTGTTTTAAATTAGATTGGGTTTAGCTAATATACCAGATTGATCTATACCCTACCTTGTCATTGTATGCCATGATCCATTGTCACCCTAGATTGGTTTAATATAGTTGATTAGTAATTATGATCAGCATTGGAGGTTTAGACCGTATTAGTTGCTTAGCCGTGCCACGTCATCACATGTGTCAGAAATCATTGAAAATTATCTTTGATTAAGGAATCTGGAACAATGTTATGAACTTGTGTGTCATGTGGGATCACACGATGAGATTGAGTTGTTGTGGCGAGTCATGTCACGCAACGATGTTGAATTGTTGATGGCACGTGGTGCTTGGTAATCAACTGGGTGACAATCATTTAGATTGGGGCAAGTGGCAAGGGGCGAGGAGGCCAAGGTGGGCCCGATGGGAGAGGGTATGTGGATGTCTTGCCTCGATCACATTAAGGACTTAACCTTGCAAGCCTTTGACCTGAGTCAATCATGCAACCACATGTCTGGTATGGGCCAGCCTAGCTGAGTAATTTGCAATGTCTTGATTTTGGTACTATCGTGGACGGTGTGAGTTCCCGAGTTATGGTGTAATTCACATGGCGCAAGAGGGGGGCCCTGGTTATGGTTTTCAGACCCACCAGTGTTGAAACCTTAGCGGGTAGTATCCGATTAAGCCAGAGCATTGTAAAGGCTTTGTTATGATCACTCGCCTTGGTGGTGTTTGGTTGTATCACGTGGGTAAAGTGCATAACCTCTGCAGTGTGAAACTATTCGGATAGCCGTGCTCATGGTATTGAGCAATGCTCGGGAATTACTGATTAAGGGTTAGATTAATAAATTGGACAACTTGGTTGGGATGGCGGGATGGCCATATGGAAGATTGGAACTTGATTTAGGATTGGAAACTTGGTTTACTTGAAATCTATGAATTTATTTATTATTGCTATTCGTTTTACATTCTTTACAATCTATTATTGTATTTGTGCATAAATGTCGCTTATTGCAAAATAGCCATGATAGCCTATCCTTTGGAATAAGCCTTACATATAGATAAATAGAAGCGCATTACATGCACAACTTGTTGAGTGCTTTAAGTACTCACCCTTGCCAAACAACAATAATCAACAGTTGAAGAATCTACACTGTGTTGGAAGAGGAAGTCCAGGAAGACACGAATCATTAGAGTCCGAGCCTTGTCGGTTGCTGTGGTGAACCGATGAGCTATCTCGTTTTCTATTTTCCATTTGCTTAATCATTAGTTATATTTTCGGTCTTGCCCTGCGTGGCTTAATAATGTAAGTTGGTCATAAGATCATACCTTTAGTTATATCAATGAACGAACTATTATTCTATTATCGTTGAGTATGATGTGATATGTACCAATGTTGAGCTGTGTGCACTAGCGTTGATCCTGGGAATAGTGCGGTAAACACAGTGGGTTCGAATAAGTGGATTCGGGTCCTTACATCATAGTCCTTGCCCGGATTTTCTGCAAACCGCCCATTCCTTCGCCTGTTCTAGCGCCGCAAAAACCCGCCGAGTTCATACCCTGTGCAAGCTCGTCTACAGCATTCCCCTCAGCCTATAAATACCGCAACTTGATCGCCAGAGAGTGCTCGTCAAAACCCCTCTTGTTTCATCCAATATACTTCACCATCACTGCCAATTTCACGATTCTATCAATCAGCCGAAGAACCCTAACTCTCGGTTCGTGACCGATTGAAGGTGGTATGAGCACCCATTACTCAATTGCTTTCTGCTATAGCATCACCAATTCTCATGAATCAAAACCCCTCTGCTATTTCCAGGAAATTCCGGTCGGAGCTCCGCCACCACTACGCCCCCTTCTTCTCCAAAACCGGCGATCGGTGGTGAGCTAACCCGATGCTTTCCTGTGCTGTTTCTTAGCAAAAACGGATTACTTAGGTTTCCCTGATGCTAAAACCGGAACCCATTCGACCGGAGGTACCTTCTGTCGCCGGCACGGCTAGTCGCCGTGACCTCCGCCGCTCGGCCATGATGGCGACCCACCTCTGGTCATCGCCAAGAATCGTTAAGCCGTCCCCTATATGCGCGCTAGCATGTTGAAGCCAAAGGTGCTACCCATTCCCCCTGGCCGGAGCTAGTTCGCCGACGGCGAGCCCAAGTTCGCCGAGTTCTGCTCTGTGTCGCTGAGTAGCGGCACCAAGGTGTCAGTGGCTCACTGCTATTTCGCCTTGAGTCGCTGACGGCTGGGACCCTAATATCAGTGACCGCAGCGGGTTCGAACGCGCGCGTGTTGGCGCGAAGCGAAAAGACGCTTTCAGCGTAGCGAAAGCGAATTTTGCTATTTTCATTGATTTTTGAATCGGTTAAGAATTCAAACTTGAATATCTTTTTCATTTGAAATCCAAATGAGATGAAACCAATTTCTACATTCATATAAAATCAAGAGCATCCAGAATATGAAAAAATATTCTAAAAATATATTTCGGAAAAATATTTTAATATAAAGGTGAATAGCACATATGAAAATGGACTAAGTATGGAAATTTTTCAAATAAGGTTAATATTGTTTGGAACCAATTTCATTAAGAGCTCTATTCTGCTATGAACTCATTTCTTTAAAAATATTTGGAAAACTAATTGTTCTAAGACTCTTCGATTGAAGGTTAATATTATTGGTAACTATGCTATAATGATTAATGTTTGAGAAAAGAGTTTTAGTAATTTGCTATATGTATTTCTTTTCAGAATAATGATAGGTTAGGTAGAAATATTGAACTAATAATGAACTATGCAAATAGGGTGAAATTTAGTATGAAAAGTTTGTATGTATATATATATATATAAGAAAGTGGTCATTGGAACCTTGCTTGCAACTAGAAAATAGACATAAAGATGAGGTAGGTCACATAATGTGCTAAGTCCAATAATATAGCAGTTAGAAATTTAATAATCAATGTTTAATTCAAAAGTCCTTAAATACATTGCTTTGCATCTAAATCCTATAAACAATAAACTATTTTACGATATCACCATAAGACAAATCTTTCTACTTCAAATAATTTTAGCATCTATAATTCGAAGTTATAAATACAAGAATACATAATTTTAGCCTCTTGAATTCGTAGAGCAAGAATAGATAATCTATAAAAGAACATGTTCTTGTTTCTTATAGCCTGTTTTTATTTGATTTTATGTCTGTCTTCTTTTTGCCCTTATACTTGTGGCTTTTTGTTGTATGCTATTCATGATGGTCGATGAGTAGATTCCGGCGAGCCTAAATTAGCAGACGACGACCTCGTCGACGATCCGGACTTTATTCCCGACTACGATCAGCAAGGCAAGCACACCTTGATCATTTTGAACCTAATACTTCAAATATTTACTTTCAATGATTGCGAAACTATTATGCATGCGCGTACTTATCATAAAAATGCTATGTTGGAATATTGGTAGCCATGCCTAATGTTTCATTGAACTTCCTTGATAAGTATGAATGAGTGAACCTTGATAACCATAGAAATGGGTTAGACAATACATAATGTCAACTTGGGTATATGCGATTATTAATCATGCTTAGCCATGCTTTAGAACCAACGTTGAATATGATCAGATCAAAATTGATTCTTGAGAATTGAAAATGGTTGGTTATGACATGATGTCAATTGTTGGTATTTTGACTAAAAACCCCAAAATAAAACTATGGTTTAGATGCGGGCAATTATTGGCAATAGCCGGTTGTGCAAGGGCTAGACTTGTACGTAGTATAGGGTGGAGTATTGCCTGTGTCGAATTAAGGACCGAGCTATGGATTGTTTTCAATCCAAGAATTTCGTGCAACCACAAGTGCTGGGATGGGGCAGCCTTAACATATTAAGTTGCTTAGGTTTGGCTTCGCACATTGGTAGGCGGGAGATAGTATGAGCAATCCTTTCTAGGTTTGCTTATGAGGGGCTTCCACACTTTGTTGTGGGTAAATGCATATCGGTATAACGATGTACGCCTTAATATGGGAAGGAACCCTTATCGCAGGGATTTACTGCCTTTAATGCAGGGATTTACTGCTTGTGTTACCACTTTAAATGACTGGGATTCACTGTAATGTTCCTTCTCCATAATAAGAATTTAACGTCATCGGGCTGGTGCAAAGTTAGGCTTAAACAATGTAACGGTTACGTCATGATCACCATGCCGACACCCCAAAGGAAGAGTGTCAAATGGCCGGCAAAAGTGGCAGATCATTTCTTGTGTGTAAAGCTGTACGCCTCTGCAGAGTGTAAATCTAATTAATTAGCCGTGCTTACGGTTAAAGGCACTTGGTAAAGTCATCACATGGTTAGAGTTTTAATATTTCCAAAATGATTTGACGGGAAAATGGTGTTTTGGAATAAGCTTGATTTATGTTAGAGGATGACATGGAAATGAATTGAGTCAGTCGGATAGACTGTGATACGATGATTGATTTACGCTAAGTTAATACTTGCTTATTATAGTAAGATGCTTCTTTACAATCTTCGATTGCAATCTAATATGTGCTTATGCTTTTATTTTGCCAATGCAAAAACAACTATAGAAACCATTCCATTGCTATGCCCTGCATTTACTTATAATTGCATGTGTGATACACTATAAGACTTGCTAAGTACACAATGTACTCAATCTTGCTATCCATATTGTTTTAGGTGAAGATATCGAATACCCCAATGATCTTTACGACGATTCAGAATTCGGGGGTTATGATGACGATGTTTTCTAGGGTTTTACCTTGTCTGTTGCCTAAGGGTGAATGGGCATACTACAAGAGAAATAAAGTTTCCGCTGCTGTTTTTCGAGCTTTTGGCTTGTAATAATAATACTGTGTAATTACAAGACGCTTAGCATATGTAATATTAATGCGTATGGATGTGATTTCAATTTATAATCTGTGCGTGCTAGCCACTGATCATGGGACTAGTCTTGTGAGCACAGGGAGCCCATTGTTGATATCTATTATCAAAAATGGGGGCTTTACAAGTTGGTATCAGAAACATGCAGACTGTAGGAAAACCTTAGTTAGCATGATCGATAGTCAAGGAGAAATTTAATAATCTCATAAACTGATGCTCAATTCACAAATATATCTTTATACTTCTCTTTATCCTAAATATCCGTTAACATTCCTTATCTATTCTTAAATTGAAAAATTCTAATCTTCTCTTTGTTTAAATCAGATGAACATTATCCTGTGCTACGAGTCGGATGCTCATGAGGAAGCGGGAATTAAGGGTGTGCTAGCTAAGATGTTGGATGTGGCTCAGTATTCCAAGAATCCTCGCTATATGGTGTATCATGTGGCTCTCAGTTCCTCTACAGTTGAGTATGCAGCCCGACTGCATATTCCTGCCTGCCCATCATATGATGAAGGGGAGCGCAATTTCGAGGGCTATGGCTCAACTATGGATGTTGCCATGAATGATGCTGCTTACACCTCTGTTGTTCGCCTTGCACCATGCTCTTTCTGAGCTGCATTCTGCCTATCGCCTGTATCCTTCCCGATCGCCACTTGGAGATACCACTTACCCAGATCCTGCAAGCATTCATCTGGATAGACTTCACACCTTGGTGGAGTTTAGTAACGCTACTGATGAGCATCACCGCCGCATAGCCCAGGAGGCAGTCGTCTGTCGCCGTCGTGTGGGCTACCTGGAGGAAGTGATCACCCTATTTGTAAACATGGGGTTTATCTCTCGCATGGCCTTAGGAAATGCCGCACCAGAGGTACCTCAAGTTCCAGCCGCACCTGCTGCACCACCTGCCCCTGCTGCAACCACCAGCCTTCGTCGCATCGCTCGTATGTCAGTGGGAGGTAGCCGACCTCGCCTTGCCAAACGCGCAGCGGAATCCGGACCTTCTTCTTCCCGTCGTCCCAAGACAACTCAGACACCCCGAGGTGTTAGCTCTGCTTCAGCAGGAAGCTCCTCGGAGAAGTTTCCACCACTGAATGAAGATGACCTCAACACGGGATTTGCTGGTTGGCTGGAAACCAGTGATTAGGGTAGTTTAGACCCCGTAGGAATAAGAGGCGACCCTATGTAATACGCTTAGCAAGGCAGACTTTTGGTATTGTATTATGTAAGGTATTCAGCAAGGAAGTCCTTAGTATTGTACCGTTAGGGATGTAAAATATTATCTATATGAATGAAAACTTTTGGGTTTGAGAAACTTTTGTATTTCTTGGATTGCATTCATAAATATTTAAAAATAAAAGTTAAAAAGTCTTTACCATATTACAAACCCCCTTTTTCACAAAGATGTATGGTGAGAGAAACAAAAAAATAATTATTGTAATCCTTTTCTCCTCATTTGAAATATTATATTTTGTTACTAATTACTTTCTCTTAATGATTTCAGATGACTAAAAACATGAATTGGGCTCTTATTTCAAGAGAGTTGGCTGAGGATTTGGGTCATAAAAAGCATGCACCTATTTTTGATATCAAGCAAACACCATTTGGGTATAAAGTTTCTAGTTATGCCTCCTCGATTCTTGAAGGACAAAAATTGCATCATAATGCGAAACACCATAATGAATCTAAGCATGAAGCAATTCAGGAATCGGGTCGTAAGCTTATGCGCCGAATATGCAAAGCACACCATATAAATATGAAGACTTATGTCCGCTCATATGAAGCCTATGTGGAGTCCCAAATTTCAGCAAGAGGACCAAGGCGACAGGTTGGGAATCGACGCGAATATTTGCGCCAATTCCAACCAGTTGGAGTGCAGAATCCTCCACCCTTACCCTCCAGTTCAGAGAGTAGCTGTGATGGAGATTCACCACCTTCATATCCAGTAGTTCAAGGCATAGGGATCATATCTAGCGACTCTAATTAAGGAAGTGATAGAGTCTTATGCTATAGGAATAAGGCATTAGCTAAAGTCAGTCAGTTTGTAATATCTATACAAGTGCATGAAAACATATGTGATCTTTTGGTATTGTATGATGTTTTGTTTGAAATTTCTCTTCGTATTATCTTATGGATATCTCTCGCTAATATAGCTTAGAGGTGAAAATTTTCGATGAGATAGTCCTTGAAGTGGCATAAGTATATAAACTTACTGCTTATTACAAACAACTACCATATATTTAAAATCCATTAGTTCTAAGAAAATAATTCTCTTTATATTGCAGGATGCCAGTAACGCGATCGCTTAGTCATATTCTGGCAAGTGAGGCTACCCCCGAAACCCAATCTCAAAGGAACACAATCCCGACACCAGCCCAACCAAATCCAATGCATCCTTCAACAGGACCCTCATCATCCCAACCCACGAGTCACGAAAATCCACCTCCTCCACGAAGTCAATCAAATCCAATCCCAGAAAATCAATTACCTGAACCCCCAACCATGGCTCAAGTTCTCGCCATGATTGAGCAAAACCGCCAAACCCAGACTATTCTTCTCCAGCAAATGGTCCAGAATACTGCCAACATCGGCACAGCCATTGCAAGAGTGGCAATGGGAATGCTCCCCATTACTCCAAGTTAAATGAGTTTCTTAAAACTCGTCCACCCATCTTCTCCTCCTCAACAGACCCATTGGAAGCTGATGACTGGCTTCGTTCAGTTGAAAGCAAGTTGGCCATTGCACAATGCAATGACCAAGAGAATGTACTCTATGCCTCCTACCAGCTGCAAGGAGCTGCGGTAGCCTGGTGGGAAAACTTTCAAGCCATGGTGCCACCAAATCAAGTCATTATGTGGAAGCTTTTAAGGAAGCTTTTCGTAAAACTCACATTCCATCTAGTTTAATGGAATTTAAGAAGAGAATTCTTGGATCTTCGCCAAGGAAACATGACAGTAGTGGAGTACCTCCATCGCTTCAATTATTTTGCTCGATATGCCCCTTCTGAGGTCACCACAGAAGAAAAAAGGGTTGAGCGCTTCCGGGAGCATTTGAGTGATGAAATTAAATGGACCCTAGTGGCCCATGATATCCTTGATTTTCAAACTTTGGTGGACAAGGCCCTTCGAGTTGAGCAAGGCACTCGAACCATTTCTGAGTCGCGAAAGCAAAAATGGATGGCCAGAAAGAACTTGAGTGTTAATCCTCCTAGACCGCGATTTGGGCAATCATCCAATACCAAATCTTCTGCTCCACCGTTTCAGCAAAAACGTCAAAACCAACCACATCGCCCTCAAACTTCCCGCCAATGCGACCTCACATGCGCCCTATCGGTAATGTTGGCAAGCGGCCTTCGGGTGGTCAAAACCCGGCGGTCAATGTCACCTGTTTTCATTGTAATGAGTTGGGGCATTATGCTAATAAATGTCCCAAGAAGAATTCAACCCGTCAGAAAATCCAGGGAGCTCAGCAGCGACCCCCAGGTCACCCACAAGGATCTGGAGGACCACCACAACCTGTCAGGACAGCCCCTAATAATTCTAAGGGCCTTGCTCGTGGACGGTTGCATCATGTAACCGCTGAGGATGCGAACGAAGCACCTGACGTGGTGATAGGTACGTTGCTAGTCCACTTTACTCCAACTTTAGTATTATTTGATTCTGGAGCTTCGCATTCTTTCATATCCAAGAAATTTGTGGATCAAAATGGAATTCCTACTGACCTTTTGCCTTCTACCATGATAGTATCTTCCCCTGGAGCCAAAATTAAAACTTTCAGTCTTTGCCCTCAAGTCAACATTGAAATAAATGGAGTATTGTTCTATGCTGATCTCATCGTTATTGAAACTCAAGGCTTAGATATAATTCTTGGTATGGATTGGTTGTCCAAACATAAAGGTTGTATAGATTGTGCTAATCGATCCATATCCTTGTTAAGCCCAGAAGAAATTATGGTAGAGTTTTCATCTAGCCAAAACAAATCATTTCCCCAGTCATTCATTTGTTCTACCTCATTGGAAGAACTTTCTCAAGTACCGGTAGCTTGTGACTATCCTGATGTTTTTCCAAGTGAGCTACCAGGTTTACCTCCGGATAGAGATATGGAGTTTGTTATCAATCTCATTCCTGGCATCGCCCCAATTTCTAAACATCCCTATCGAATGGCCCCAACCGAACTAGTTGAACTTAAGAAGCAAATTGAAGAACAATTGGATAAAGGGTTCATTCGCCCCAGTTCATCTCCTTGGGGAAGTCCAGTTCTTTTTGTTAACAAAAAGGATGGTGGTCTGCGCATGTGTATAGATTACCGTGCTTTAAATGAAGTCACTATTAAAAACAAATACCCTCTTCCTCGCATTGATGATTTATTCGATCAGTTGAGTGGTGCTCAAGTATTTTCAAAGATTGATTTGAGACATGGATATTATCTACTAAAGATTAGGCCCTGCGATATTCCAAAAACTACTTTTACCACTCGATATGGTCTCTTTGAATATGTCGTGATGTCCTTCAGACTGACCAATGCCCCCGCAAGTTTCATGTGCCTTATGAACAAGGTCTTTATGGAATATTTGGACAAGTTTGTTGTTGTGTTCATTGATGATATTCTCATATATTCCAAATCCAAAGAAGAACATGCGCAGCATTTGCACATGATTCTTGAAAAGCTTCGAGTCCACCAACTCTATGCCAAATTTGAAAAATGTGACTTTTGGCTGAAAGAAATTGCATTTCTTGGGCATATCCTTTCAGAAAGAGGAATTTCTGTTGACCCCAGTAAAATTCAAGCTGTGCAAGCCTGGGAACAACCCAATTCTATTCCTCAGATCCGAAGTTTTCTTGGTTTGGCGGGATATTATCGCCGCTTCATCGAAAACTTCTCCAAAATCGCTAAACCTTTGACTCAGCTATTAAAGAAGGAAAAGAAGTTTGAATGGACACCTGAATGTGAATCAAGTTTTCAAGAATTGAAGAAAAGATTAACTTCAACACCTGTCCTCGTATTGCCGGATGTCAATAAACATTTTGACGTCTTTTGTGATGCATCACGACACGGTCTGGGATGCGTGTAGATGCAGGAATCAAGAGCTGTTGCATATGCTTCTCGACAACTTCGTCCCCATGAACAAAATTATCCTACCCATGATTTGGAATTAGCAGCTGTGGTTCATGCTCTAAAGATTTGGCGTCATTACCTCATCGGTAATCGATGCAATGTATACACTGACCACAAGAGCCTAAAATATTTCTTCACTCAATCAGATTTGAACCTTAGACAAAGAAGATGGTTGGAGCTGATCAAAGAATATGATCTTAGCATAAATTACCACCCAGGTAAAGCTAATGTCGTAGCCGACGCTCTTAGTCGGAAGCTATACTGCATTTCCATCTCAGCTTTCACTGATCAATCCGAGCTACAAAATGAATTTCAAAAACTTAATTTAGGGATTATTGAAAAAGGATTTTTGGCCGCACTGGAAGTGCAACCAACCTTGAAATCCCAAATTAAAGATGCCCAACTTGTCGATGAAGCTATCACCAAAATCCGAAAAGAATTAAAGCAAGGAATTGAATCTGAGTTCATGGAAGGTTCTGATGACTTGCCTATGCATAAGAAACAAATCTATATCCCCAATGATCCCGAGCTTAAGAATCTGATCTTAGAAGAAGCTCATCAATCACCTCTCTCAATCCATCCTGGATGTACAAAAATGTATCAAGACCTCCGACAAGAATATTGGTGGCCCGGCATGAAAAAGGATATCAAAGCATATGTTGCAATTTGCGATGTATGCCAACGAGTTAAAGCCGAGCATGAACGTCCTGCTGGACTCCTTCAGCCCTTAAAGGTTCCTAAATGGAAATGGGATGATATCAGTATGGATTTCATCACTGGTCTGCCCAAGACCAGAAAAGGGCATGATTCTATTTGGGTGATCTAGATCGGTTAACCAAGGTGGCCCACTTTGTTCCGGTCAAGACCACTCATTCTGGAGATAAGCTCGCCGAGCTATACATGGAAAATATTGTTCGTCTGCATGGTGTCCCAAAGATCATAGTCTCTGGTCGAGGATCCCAATTTACATCCCGTTTCTGGGAAAATTTGCATGATCTTCTAGGAACTAAGCTAAACTTCAGTACGGCTTACCATCCTCAGACAGACGGTCAAACAGAAAGGACTAATCAAATCTTGGAAGATATGTTAAGAGCCTGTGTACTGTCTTATAGTACTAATTGGGAAAAGAGTTTAACCTTTGCGGAATTCTCATATAATAACAGTTTCCAAGCCAGTCTCCAAATGTCGCCATTTGAGGCACTGTATGGAAGAAAGTGTAGAACGCCTCTCTTTTGGTCTGAAGTAGGTGAAAGAAAATTCTTTAGACCCAATCTCATTCAAGAAGCCCAAGAGCAAGTGGATATGATCAGGAGTCGATTAAAAGAGGCCCAATCTCGCCAAAAGAGTTACGCCGACAATCGTCGACGTGAACTCAGTTTTGAAGTCGGTGATCATGTCTACTTAAAAGTCTCACCACTCCGCGGAGTCCGTCATTTTCATATCCATGGAAAACTAGCTCCCCGATATATTGGTCCATATCAAATTCTTGAGAGAATGGGCGAGATGGCTTACAAGTTGGAACTGCCGCCCCAATTATCTGAAGTACATGATGTATTTCATGTGTGCCAACTTAAAAAGTGCCTTCGCATTCCTATTGAACTCACCAATCTGGAAAATATTGATCTTCAACCTGATCTATCCTATCGGGAGCACTCAATCCGCATTCTTGAAGAAGCAGAACGCCATACCAGAAACAAGTCCCACAAAATGCTAAAGGTGCAATGGAGTAACCACTCAGAAGATGAAGCCACATGGGAACGCAAAAACCAACTCAGAAAAGAATTTCCAAACTTCTTCTAAACCCTCGCCAAATCTCGAGGACGACATTTTTGTAAGGGGGATAGGTTTGTAACATCCTGAAAAATGAATAATAATAATAATTTAAATAATATATTTTAGGAAATTTTAATTTGCGATCCTCTGGATTTTTCTGAATTTTCTATGAATATCTTGATTATTGCTTGTAAGGAAAATTCTTTTTCCTAATCAAACAACCATCACTTAAGTAACAAGAAAAGATTTGTGAAACAAAAAATAATAAAAACTACTGTAAAAATTCGTGTAGCTATCCATAACTGAAAATATAATTTTAAAATCATGACAAAATAATAAATGATGAAAAGAAAGGTAATTATTGAATCAAGACTAGTAATAGTGAAAATGTTAGAAAATTAAATGTTCATAATTACAATGGGAGAATATTTATATTATATTTCCCCTGGGTAGAGTCATCTTCAGTAAAAATATCAGGATATTATCTTTAGGTTTGATATTTATAAAAATTCAAAAACGGAATAGTTAGAAATCTAGAAATTTCAATGTCAGAATTTTATTAAATAATATGTAAATAATATGAAGCTCAAATTTTTATAGAAGGATAGTGAGAATATAATAATCCTGATAAAAAAGTTTATAAATTTTTTAGTAAGATATAGGTATCTTACTAAATATAGAACAGAATGCAGAAATATGTGCACAGTGCACTGTCAAAATTATTGTAAATTCCTCAGGCGTCAAATAGGTCTGAAATTTTTAGGGTAGATCCTAAACTAGATCAGGTACACCCATTAAATTCCTCATTAATTTTCCTATTGGATAGGTAACGCATTCAGTGAATCAATTCAGCTCTATTTTTAGTTCAAGCCAGAGTTCTCTTCTTCTCTCTCTGACGCGCGGGCCCCGTTCACTGTGTGGCCCCACCTGTCAGCCTCAGCCATCATCTTCTTCTTCCTCCCTAACAGCCATGCACACATGTGGCCGGAGCTGATTTCGCCGGCTGTAGCTCGCGCCACCGCAGCGCCTGCACCCCGCCCGAGGTAACCGCCTCTGCCAGACCCTGCCACGCATCGTCCTTGCCTGGATTTTCCGCAAACCGCCCATTCCTTCGCCTGTTCTAGCGCCGCAAACACCCGCCGAGTTCATACCCTGTGCAAGCTCGTCTACAGCATTCCCCTCGGCCTATAAATACCGCAACTTGATCGCCAGAGAGTGCTCTTCAAAACCCCTCTTGTTTCATCCAATATACTTCACCGATCACTGCCAATTTCACGATTCTTTGAATCAGCCGAAGAACCCTAACTCTCGGTTCGTGACCGATTGAAGGTGGTATGAGCACCCATTCCTCAATTGCTTTCTGCTATAGCATCACCAATTCTCATGAATCAAAACCCCTCTACTATTTCCAGGAAATTCCGGTCGGAGCTCCGCCACCACTACGCCCCCTTCCTCTCCAAAACCGACGATCGGTGGTGAGCTAACCCGATGCTTTCCTGTGTTGTTTCTTAGCAAAAATGGATTGCTTAGGGTTCCCTGATGCTAAAACCGGAACCCATTCGACCGGAGGTACCTTCTGTCGCCGGCGCGGCTAGTCGCCGTGATCTCCGCCGCTCGGCCACGACGGCGACCCACCACCGGTCATCGCCAAGAAAAGTTAAGCCATCCCCTAGATGCGCGCTAGCATGCTGAAGCCGTAGGTGCTACCCATTCCCCCTGGCTGGAGCTAGTTCGCCGCCGACGAGCCCAAGTTCGCCGAGCTCTGCTCTGTGTCGCTGAGTAGCGGGACCAAGGTGTCAGTGGCTCAATGCGATTTTGAATTGAGTCGCTGACGGCTGGGACGCAGATATCAGTGACCGCAGTGGGTTCGAACGCGCGTGTGTTGGCGCAAAGCGAAAAGACGCTTTCAGCGTAGCGAAAGCGTATTTTGCTATTTTCATTGATTTTTTAATCGGTTAAGAATTCAAACTTGAATATCTTTCGCATTTGAAATCCAAATGAGATGAAACCAATTTATAAATTCATCTAAAATCAAGGGCTTCCAGAATATACAAAAATATTCTTAAAAGCTATTTTAGAAAAATATTTTAATATAAAGGTGAATAACACATATGAAAATGGACTAAGTATGGAAATTTTTCAAATAAGGTTAATATTGTTTGGAACCAATTTCATTAAGAGCTGTATTTTGCTATGAACTCATTTCTACAAAAATATTTGGAAAACTAATTGTTCTAAGACTTTTCTATTGAAGGTTAATATTATTGGTAACTATGCTATAATGATTAATGTTTGAGAAAAGAGTTTTAGTAATTTGCTATATATATTTGTTTTCAGAATAATGGCAGAATAATGATATATTAGGTAGAAATATTGAACTAATAATGAACTATGCAAATAGGGTGAAATTTAGTATGAAAAGTATGTCTGTATATATATATATACATATATATATAAGAAAGTGTTCATTGAAACCTTGCTTGCAACTAGAAAATTGACATAAAGATGAGGTAGGTCACATAATGTGCTAAGTCCAATAATATAGCAGTTAGGAATTTAATAATCAATGTTTAATTCAAAAGTCCTTAAATACATTGCTTTGCATCTAAATCCTATAAACAATAGACTATTTTACGATATCACCATAAGACAAATCTTTCTACTTCAAATAATTTTAGCATCTATAATTCGAAGTTATAAATACAAGAATACATAATTTTAGCCTCTTGAATTCGTAGAGCAAGAATAGATAATCTATAAAAGAACATGTTCTTGTTTCTTATAGCCTGTTTTTATTTGATTTTCTGTATGTCTTCTTTTTGCCCTTATACTTGTGGCTTTTTGTTGTATGCTATTCATGATGGTCGACGAGTAGATTTCGGTGAGCCTGAATTAGCAGACGACGACCTCGTCGACGATCCGGACTTTATTCCCGACTACGATCAGCAATGCAAGCACCCCTTGATCATTTTGATCCTAATACTTCAAATATTTACTTTCAATGATTGCGAAACTATTATGCATGCACGTACTTATCATAAAAATGCTATGTTGGAATATTGGTAGCTATGCCTGATGTTTCATGGAACTTCCTTGATAAGTATGAATGAGTGAACCTTGATAACCATAGAAATGGGTTAGACAATACATAATGTCAACTTGGGTATATGCGATTATTAATCATGCTTAGCCATGCTTTAGAACCAACGTTGAATATGATCAGATCAAAATTGATTCTTGAGAATTGAAAATGGTTGGTTATGACATGATGTCAATTGTTGGTATTTTGACTAAAAACCCCAAAATAAAACTATGGTTTAGATGCGGGCAATTATTGGCAATAGCCGGTTGTGCAAGGGCTAGACTTGTACGTAGTATAGGGTGGAGTATTGCCTGTGTCGAATTAAGGACCGAGCTATGGGTTGTTTTCAAGCCAAGAATTTCGTGCAACCACAAGTGCTGGAATGGAGCAGCCTTAACCTATTAAGTTGCTTAGGTCTGGCTTCGCACATTGGTAGGCGGGAGATAGTATGAGCAACCCTTTCTAGGTTTGCTTATGAGGGGCTTCCACACTTCGTTGTGGGTAAATGCATATCGGTATAATGATGTACGCCTTAATATGGGAAGGAACCCTTATCGCAGGGATTTACTGCCTTTAATGCAGGGATTTACTGCTTGTGTTACCACTTTAAATGACTGGGATTCACTGTAATGTTCCTTCTCCATAATAAGGATTTAACATCATCGGGCTGGTGCAAAGTTAGGCTTAAACAATGTAACGGTTATGTCATGATCACCATGCCAACACCCCAAAGGAAGAGTGTCAAATGGCCGGCAAAAGTGGCAGATCATTTCTTGTGGGTAAAGTTGTACGCCTCTGCAGAGTGTAAATCTAATTAATTAGCCGCGCCTACGGTTAAAGGCACTTAGTAAAGTCATCACATGGTTAGAGTTTTAATATTTCCAAAATGATTTGATGGGAAAATGGTGTTTTGGAATAAGCTTGATTTATGTCAGAGGATGACATGGCAATGAATTGAGTTAGTCAGGTAGACTGTGATACGATGATTGATTTACGCTAAGTTAATACTAGCTTATTATAGTAAGATGCTTCTTTACAATCTTTGATTGCAATCTAATATGTGCTTATGTTTTTATTTTGCCAATGCAAAAACAACTATAGAAACCATTCCATTGCTATGCCCTGCATTTACTTATAATTGCATCTGTGATACACTATAAGACTTGCTGAGTACACAATGTACTCAATCTTGCTATCCATATTGTTTTAGGTGAAGATATCGAATACCCCAATGATCTCTACGACGATTCAGAATTCGGGGGTTATGATGACGATGTTTTCTAGGGTTTTACCTTGTCTATTGCCTGAGGGTGAATGGGCATACTACAAGAGAAATAAAGTTTCCGCTGCTGTTTTTCGAGCTTTTGGCTTGTAATAATAATACTGTGTAATTACAAGACGCTTAGCATATGTAATATTAATGCGTATGGACGTGATTTCAATTTGTAATCTGTGCATGCTAGCCACTGATCATGGGACTAGGACTGTGAGCATAGGGAGCCCATTGTTGATATCTATTATCAAAAATGGGGGCTTTACAAAACCAAAGCTCAGGAACCAAAAGACCAATTCATCTTCTGTTGTGAGCCATCACCAAATTCATTCGCGCATAATCCTACTGGTTGCTAACCAATCATTTCCCCTCTTTTTCCTTAGCTTTCACCCACTAAACAATTACCCCTGTTGCTGTTCATCTTCTCCGAAGGCGGCGAACGGTGGCAGCCCAACTTGATGCTTCTCTAGTCGATTTTCTAGGTAAAATGGAACCCTCAACGTCCCCTGATGCTCACCTCGTTACCCATTCGAGCCTAGATTAACTCATTTTCTTCCCTGATGAGCCGCCCTTTCCTCTGCCGCAGGGCTCCGGTGGCGCGTCACTTTTCTCTGTCACCGGCAACCACAAAGACCTCTCCTAGATGCGCAATCTCGCGCTGGTGCTCATGGTGGAACCGATTCAACCTCATCTGCAGTGGTTCGCCACTGGCAAGCCGGGAAAGCTCATGCCCTGCTTTCTGTCGCTACACAGTGGGACCCACTGGTCAGCCATGAATCGGTAGCCATGCCGAAAGGGGTAAAGATGCTTTCCCAATTGACAAAACGTATTATGTGATTTCTTATGTTTTTACAGAGCCGACGCTTTTCAAATTGGTATAACTTTCACATTATTAGCCCAAATCAAATGAAACCAATTTCTAAAAACATATAAAATAAATTAATTTCCAAATATGCAAAAATATTTTGAAAACACCATCTAGGTAAATTTGAAATTCAAATTTAATAAAAAGGCCTATAGATATGCTACATATAAAACTTTGGCAAATAGACTAGAACTGAATGAAACCAATTTTAATGAAATCCTTATTCTTCTAGAAACTCAAATATATAAATATTTAAGTTTCAACTTTGTTTGAATCATTTTCTGTTAAATATTAATTTCAATACATTAAATATTCAAAAATGCATAACCTATGTAAAAGAAATCTAAAATGAGTAAAAATGATTTTTGTATACTAATATGTCAGTAGATTACCTGATTATGCTAAAATACTGTGAGACTCCGTTCTGATGAACAGGAACCTCCATGTGATTACTGTGCTATTCCCTGGATCAGTAGCTAGCACTCACATGTTTACAACAATTGGAATCACAACCACACCACAAATAATTACAGCGGAAACTAATACATAAAGGAAAAGCTACAACTTAGATAATAAAGCAGCAAAAGAAGCAATATCTTGTAGTTTGCCCATCCGACCCGCAGGCAACTGACAAGGCATAAACTCCAGATAGAACACGACGAAGAAGATCCCGCAACCTGCGACGAAAGAGACTCGAAGCCTCGCTAACTCATCCACCTAAAATAATAATTAAGCAAGGGTGAGTACTTTACGTACTCAACAAGACTTGAGCAAAACCTACAATATATGCGAGGCCATTACAAAGGAAAGGCTAATACGATTAATTTGCATAAAGCGAAATTGAATTGTAAAACAAGTTATCATTTGCAAACGGAATTTATAAAAGCAAGTTGATTGATAAGAAGTATATACAACAGTAAGTAATACTCACAGTCCTCCATGACGTGAGTTCGAAATAAACCAAACCACAAGGTCCATCAATGTCAGCCCTTCGACATAAAACAACAGTTGCTAAAAACAAGTTCAGACCAAACCCGTTTTAGAAAATACCAAAGACTCTAACATTAGGAGGATTTTCCCCAAGTGTCCCTGACCGTGGACGCGGCTAATCGATTAGATTTACACTCTGCAGAGGTGTACACTTTACCCACAAGGAATGATCAACCTTTTCGCTAGAACAATTAACACACTTCCTTTGGTGTGTCGGCAAGGAGATCATCTGAGCCGTTACATTATCTAGGCGTGGCTTTACACCAGCCGGGGCGTTAACCCTCGCCACAAGAGAGACACTCACCCAAGCCGTGGATCCACATTTATCACACACAACACCACGTCTCGTCCGGGGCAAGGCGTACACCGTTGCATTGGTATGTAGAAACCCTACAGACGGACTGATCGGAATGCTGTGCAATCTCCCGCCTTCCATAGATGCAAAGCCACATCTAAACAACTTATTAGGCTAAGACCGCCCATACAAGCCCTTGTGGTTGCGAAAACATGGATCTACAACATCCCATTTGCTCGGTCCTTAATCCGACACGGCGATACTCCACCCTACACTACGTGCAAACCCTCTCGCACATCCGGCTATTGCCAATAATCGCCGCGTCAAACCATAGTTTTATTTTGGGGTTTTAGCAAACTACCAAGAACCATTTTCCCACAAAGGACCATTTAGGTTCCATATAAAACATTTAGAAACAATTTTAATCATGATCATTTGCCCCACAAAAAGCTAAAGCATGGCTAAGCAGGTTTGACAAGATCACATATACCCAATTTTGGCATTAAGTAATGTCTAGCCCTATTCTATGGTTATCAAGGTTCACATTTCCATAATTATCAAGGAGTTTCAGGTGACAACAGGTATATCTACCAATACCACAAAATAGCGAATTCTGAAAAGTAAACGCATGCATGAAACAATTTGATGAACAAAAGGAATATAAAATACTGGGATCAATATGGTCAAAGGGGTGCTTGCCTTGCTTAATCATTGCTTACGGTGAAGACGAGGTCTCAAAAGATGAAGTCGACGACGAAACAGCGACATCGGGTTCTACACGTCGTTCAACCGAAATATAGCAAATATCCAACTTTAATAAGGGCAAAAAGAAGACAGACAGAAAATCAAGTAAAGATACATTGCAGAAAGCAGGAACGCTTTAGGGTTTGAATTAGATGATTTCAAAACCTCATGATTTAGTTAATTACATATTCATATACTTAATGGCTTTTATGATGAACAAACACGGCTTCTTTTATAGATTATCTATTCTTGCTTTACGAATTCAAGAGGCTAAAAGAAATTATGAATTTTAGTATTTACGATTTCGAATTATAGATGCTAAAATTATTTGTATTAATAGAATTAAAACACTAGTTATAGGGTTATGCAAATAGTACTTAGCCTTAAGTGATTTGCATAAGAAGGGTTTTGAATGAGTTAGATCTGTTAAGCTAGGTTACTAGATTTATTCATGGTTTTTAAGAAGGTTCTGGTGATACAAATATATTAACTATGGATTTCATCATTATTACAAAGTTTGCTTATTCATATTATGAAGTTCATGAATCATAATACTTAGTGTTATTTGGGTGACAAGATTTATATGCAGATCACGATGAAACAAGATTATTTCTTCAGAACTTGATAGCATATACTTTGAAGAACATATCTAGGCTGATTTCATATATTTTATCTTTTAGACGAGACATTATTTTCTTAGTTGAAAATGCTTATGTGACATTAAGGATTATGACAAACATACTTTTTAAGGTTATTTAGCTAGCAAGATTTAATCGAAACGTAAGTTGTAAATAAAATATTTTTCCAGAATATGGTAGACCATATCCCAAATATCATTTCTAAACTAATTTCTATAATATTTGCATTTAGACGAGAGGTTCTACGGGTCGATGAAAAAGCTTGAGGGTTCAATTAACTACCCGCTAAGGATTCAGTTTTTGATACGCGATAGCGACTACACCATGCAAGATAATCTACTCATTTTTCAGGCATTAACAGGGTATGACTCTAATAGCATTTTAAAGTTAGTTCCGTGATATTTGACTTCTATCCAAAGTGTTTTTCCTATAAACAATCATTAGGGTCTAACATCATTTTATTTCATCCTAGCACAAACATCAGGTATTATTGAATAAACAGCAAGAGTACTATTTTTCGAGGTTATAAGATTTGGTTTCATCAGATTTAGAGTTTATTTGTGAACGTTATGACTATTCAATTTATGCAAGTATTAACACTTTGACTATTAAACATTTACTGTTTTATATAGTAAACTTTAAATATTATTTTATATCTGGAAACCTTGCAATGTTAGGAGTACAACAAAACTGATTTGGTGATTATTTGAATTCATTTGATCTATATTACAACCATTTGACTTTCTATGCTATACGTATATACACATTTTACATTTAAGTTATTTCATATCTTTCAAGATAATTCAAATCAAGTTCATTTCTCAAATATTTTGGCAAACTCAGGTATCCTACTGTCACACTAATATTTAGAAACCAAATTTTACCTATTCCATATTTCTTTTATTCAAACTATGTTTATTTGAATTTCTAGTGCATTGAAAACAATCTTTATTAGAAAGTAATTCAAATATAAGTGAAAATTAAATATTTATATATATTTGAACTTCTGGAAACATGAGTATTTCACTAAAATTGGTTCCATTCCATTCCAAGTTTGTTTACAACTTTTTAACATGTAACACTTCTTTAAGCCTTTACTTTAAATTTGAATTTCAAATTTATCCAGTGAACATTTTTAAAATGTTATTGCATATTCTGAAACTACTTGATTTTACATGAATATAGAAATTTATTTCACCCAATTCGGAGTTATAATGCAAAATCTATAGACATTTGAATTAACTCGGGTAATGAAAATAAATTAAATTCGGGAATTACGTTTTCACAACAGAGGAAACGCCTTTCATCGGTTGAACTAACGAATCTCGCACAGGCTGACATGAGGGGCCCGCCGATCAGCGACAGAGAAACAGGGCTTGCGGATTCCGGCTCGCCGGCGACGAAGGGAAGCTGGAGCCGGCGAACGGGTTCCATGGCGGGCACCAGGGCATCGACGCGCATGCAGGGGAGGTGTCGGTTTGGCCAGTGGAGGCTGGTATTGGCGCGCCACCGAGCTCATGCAGCGCCAAAAATGGCGGTTCGGCAAGAACAAAAATTAGCTCGACTCAAGTCAAATTGATGAGGGATTGAGCAAAAGGGGTTCTCGGGGTTCTATCTTACCATTCGGTTGGTGGGAGGACGATGGAGCGAGCTGCCAACAGTGGCGGATCCGGAGAAGAAAGTGGCGGGGGTAGCTCAACTTGGCGAATGAGAGCTGCAATAAAGCGAAGAATGTCGATCCTTAGATGCTCAGGATGCAAACATTGGGATGAATTGGTCTAAGGTTCACCTGAGCACTTGATTTTGGTTTCGCCTCATCCCTTGGAGCGTGCGGCAACACAAAAGAGAAGCTCTCCGGTTGGGTCGCTTGGTTTTGAAGATGATCAAGAGAATAGAGGGTCCCAATACCGCTCGATCGAGTATCTATAGGCGACTCACATGGGTCTCGCCGGCGCTTGAATGCACGCGCGGACTCAGGCTCAGCTCTGTGCAAGCACGATTGTTTGGCGCGGAATTTTGGCTGAGGAAGAATGGCGCAAGGGCTTGGCGTGATCAGCGGAATGACGCGGGTGTGGCTGAGGACAACCGTGGCAGCGCAGAAGAAGCCTGGGGTGGCGCGGCTGGTATGCTGGCTCGGCGAAGAAGGCACGAGATAAAGGGAGCGAGCAGAGAGAGCTGCGCAAGGAGGAGAAAGGGAAAGGGGAAACGGAACGGTCGACTGACATGCGGGACTGGGTCCACTGGCAGGGAGAGGAGAGCTTTTCCCGGTGCTTCCAGTGAGTTCTCACAGTCACTGCAACTGGGACCCACATGTCATTGAGAAGGAAAGAGATAAGGAGAAAGGACTCCTCTGGACAGCATGGTCATCATATTAATTCGGCCACCAAATCGCCATGAAATTTCTTCAAACATTTTGACCGAGGTCGCCTGGTAGTTGCTAATGTCCAGTAAAAATTTGAGGTTAAAATACCGCATGGTTAAATTTTAGAAATTCTGACACTGTGGACTTGTACAGGATTTGAATTTCGGTATTCTATTTATTTAAGGGTGTAAATCATATTAATTATTTTCCAAACTTTTTTTAGGGATTGATTTTGTCTTAAGGATATCTCCATAAAAGTTTCAAGTCAAAAACTCAAGTGAATATTTTATACAAATTCTGACATTAGGATTTCTAGTTTTTAATTGTTTCTGTTTTTGAATTATTAGAGGGTTTTGCCGACATGATCAAATCCTGATATTTTTACCAGGTGTAGGTTTCACCCTGGGGGTGTTTTGGTAATTTTTCCAGATCCAGATAAACTTCTAATATTTTTCATTAATTCTGGCTTGTACTGTTTCTAGTCAAAAGAGGTGTCATTCATTTTATTTACCCATTTTTCTGTGCATAAAATTTTACTTGTTGATTTTACTGACTTACCAGTATGGTTAGGGTTCCATGGTAATTTTTCCAAATTTTTACTTTTAACATTTTATCTTGTTACCATTATCCATTCCTTAATTCCATTTCTTTAATTTTTCATTCAATACAAAAATCCAAAGAAATCCAAATAAATTCCAATAAAGCTCATAAATAAATATTTTCAAATTTAAAATATTTATTTTTATATTATTTTATTTTTCGGGATGTTACAAATACTTAAGAAATAATCTTAACTTGAATTGTTTCATGAATAGAATGTAATCCTAAAGTAGAAGATACATATATTAACTAGCAGTAGTACATATGTATAAATGCATATATTTCAGGATGGAATCATGAAAAGCTAATCTAAGCATATTCTTAAAGATAAGGTCATGATAGTTGGCAAAAAGAACTAATTTGAATTTAGTTTATAAGAGACTTTAATCTTCATATGTTTATAAACCATCGCGGCCAAAATCAAAATAATGCAAAACCAACTTTAAAACACTCTTAGTGTCATCCCCTGCTAATGCTAGAAAAATGGATAAATAATCTTATAAGGTGCAGTCGCAAACTTAAATCAGAAACCGAACCTTTATCGTGTAAATTTTAGAAACACTTAAGTCTTTTCGATAGCTCATAAAATATCTCATCTAAATGCAATAATTATGAAGATTATCCTAAAAATGATATTTGGAATATGTACTACCATGATATAGAAAAATATTCATATTAAAGCTTGCTTTGCAACTGAATCTTACTAGCTCAATACCCTTAATTGCTATGGTCAACATAAACCTTAATGACATATAAGCTATTTCAGCAAAGAATGAAATGTCTCGTCTAAATCCTAAAATTTGTAAAATCAGCTTAAGAATGTTCTCCAAATTATAGACTATCATATTCTAAAGAAATAATCTCTTTTCATAATGCTTTGCATATCAATCATGTTAGCAAAATGACCTTAAGTATTATGATTTCCGAACTTCATAGTATAAACAAACGAACTTGGTAATAATGAAGAAACCCATAATTAAGATATTTGTATCATCAGAATCTTCTTAAAAACCATATATATAACCAACAACCTAACTTAACAAATCTATCATATTTGAAATCACTTTTTTGTGCAAAATCAATTAAAAAAGGATTAAGTGTTATTCATTCATATCATTCAACAAAGTAACTAATATCTGAATTCTATTAGTCTAAATAATTTTAGCATCTAGAATTCAAAATTATAAATGCAAGAATACATAATTTTAGTCTCTTGAATTCGTAAAACAAGAATAGATAATCTATAAAAGAAACTGTGTATCACTCAACCTAAAAGCGATTATCGATATGAATGCATAATCAACTGGAACACAAGAATGTGGAATCATGCAACTTAAACCCTAAAAATATTCTTGTTTTCTGCAGTGAATCTTTATCTGATCTTCTGTCTGTTTTCTTTTTGCCCTTATTGAAGTTTGTAATTTGCTATATTTCCATTGAACGACGTGTAGAATCCGACATCTCCGATTCCGTCGTCGACTCCGTCAACAGTGACTTCGACTTCGTCGTAAATAATAAATAAGCAAGGCAAGTACCCCCTTTGATCATGTTGATCCCAGTATTTAATTTGCATTGTGTTTATTAAAATATTTCATGCATGCATTTATTTTCTGTAAATTCGCTATTTTGTGGTACTGGTAGATATACCTGTGGTCTCATGAAACTTCCTTGATAAGTATGGACATGTGAACCTTGATAATCATAGATTAAGGATAGACATTACTTAATGTTATCATGGATATATGCGATTTCATATTATCCATGCTTAGCTATGCTTTAGAACCAATGATGGAAATGATCAGACCAAAATTGTTTCTTGAGAAATGGAAAATGTTGGATATGATACTATTAGTTACTGGTATTTTGATTAAAAATCCAAAATCAAGACTATGGTTTTGATGCGGGCGATTATTGGCAATAGCCGGTTGTGCAGAGGGAAATGCACGTATTGTAGGGTGAAGTATCGCTCGTGTTGAAGTAAGGAGCGAGCAATGGGACGTTATTGATCCAAGAAACCCGTACAACCACAAGTGTTGGGATGGGGCAACCTTAAACCAATTATCTAGTTTAACTTTGCACATTGGTAGGCCGAAGTAGTACGAGCACTCCTTTCAAGTTTGCTCGAAGGGGTGCCCTCACTGAGGTATTGGGAGCCACACTTACCAATACAACGGTGTACACCATGACTATGGGAAGTTCTAACATTTCTATGCTCTAAGTTTTTCCATCATAGCATGGGATTAACGTCCCCGTGCTGGTGCAAAGTTAACCTAGGTAATGTAAAAGTTTTTATCATGAACATTCTGGTCACATCGTCAAAGGTGCGTGAAACATACGGCAAAAAGAAAAGGTTATGACTTGTGGGTAAAGTTGTACAACTTTGCAGAGTGTAAATCTAATCGATTAGCCACGTCCACGGTCAAAAATACTTGGTGAAGTCATTCCTTCTAAAAATGGGTTTTGGTTTGAAACTTGTTTAGCAACTGTCACTTTATGTCAAAGGGCTGACATTGTTGGATTTCATGATCTGGATTATTCATTGCTCGCGAAGGGCTGTGAGTACTACTTATGATTTACTTATTTCTTATCAGTCAAACTTGCTCTTATAAATTCCATTTGCAAATGACAACTTGATTTACAAATTCAATTTCGCTTTATGCAAATTACCCGTAGAAGTGTTTCCTTTGAAATGGCCTGTATATATTATAGGTTTTGCTAAAGTCTTGCGGAGTACGTAAAGTACTCACTCTTGTTTAATATGTTGTTTTAGGTGGAAAAGTTAGCGAAGCTTCAAGGATATCTTTCAGTCGCAGGTTACGAGAATTTCGATGATGTGATCTTTTTAGGGATTATGCCTTGTCAGTTGCCTGCGGGTTGGATGGGCACACTATAAGACTTTGCTTCTTCTGCTGCTATATAAATGTTCTGAGTTGTAAGATTACTTTGTATAATAGCTTCCGCTTTAATAAAATATTGTATGGTTGTGGTTCCAATTGTTGAACATGTGTGTAGTAGCTACTGATCATGGGACTAGTACTGTTTGCACATTAGATTTCTATTTTTGTATTTATGCGAAAATAGGGGTTGTTACAAAGGTGGGAGATGCTGTGGGAACTTGCAGGGTGAAATGGTGGGGCTTGGTCGGTATTTGTAGGCGAGGTGAGGGAGCAACATAGCATGGCGCCAGAATTTGGGCAGAGGCAGAGGTGACGATGGCGCATATTTTATGCTGCCACGGCATGCGCAGGTCATGGTGAAGCTCTGCTGTGGCAGGGCATGGGAGATGGTTGTCTTATACAGTGGTCGACGTGGTCAGTGCGACGCTGGAAAACTCGGGGAAGCTCAGTTGACCAGGGTAAGATAGAGGCGAGCTTGGTGTGGCGCTGTGGAGGAGAAGGAGCCAGGTGGTTCTGGGTCCAGGGGTAGAGACAGTGCCAGAGGAACACTGCCAGGTGGGCCAGGATAGGGGTGGACCCCACATGGCAGTGAAATCAATGTAAGACATTGTAATTTATCCATTTTGGTAGATAAGTGTTTCAAATTTAATTGAGCTGTAAAAATTGGTCAAAATTTTTCAAACTTTTTTTTATGATCCTAAGGTAATTCCTATCCTCCCATAAAAATTTCAGACCATGATCGCATTCATACGATTTTATAAAATTTTGATAGTGTCACTATTTCAATTTTGGGTTTTCTAATTTTTATTGTTCTGAGATAATAAATTAGGTTCAATTTGTTTGTAATTTTTTCGATGTTATCCTAAGTGTTACATATGACATAATAAAATTTTCATATGATGATTAAACTTATATAATGTTATAAAAATTTGACAATGTTACTGTTGTTTTTAAATTGCTACTATTTTTTATTTTTCAGAAGCATCAGATAAGGTTCAATATTTTTTAAAAACATTTCGTAGAGTCCTTTGGTGCTTTACATATTATAGTTAAAATTTCAGAGCAAGATCATGCATGTAAATTTTTATAAAAAACTGAAAGTGTCTCTATTCTATACTGTCAAATACTATTTTTGATTTTCTACCAGCATTAAATGCTTCCAAACTTCTCGAAGACTTTTGGAAATGTTCTAGAGTTGGCTTTGGATTTAAATAAATTTTCTTTAGATTTTATCCTTATATGATTTTGGTCTTCACAATTTAAAAAAAAGATTATTCAACAATAGAAATAACTTTTCTTAAAGATTAAAATCCAATAAAGGCACAGAAAAAATAGAAATTCAAAATAAAACCACAATTCAACTTAATTTCGTATTTTATTTATGTTTTAAATTTTTTGGATGTTACATAAATCATATAGACAGTAGACATGGCATCAATGTGCATGTCCTTGTACGGCATGCTACTCTTCTTTTTAGACCAAGGGTGAATCACCTGTAGCTCCTTTTATTAAGTACCCACACAAAGCATCAGTCATACAAGGTACCAAAGTAAATTAAACTGTTTGCTGCACGGGTGCACAATATCTAGAAATGAGAGACGACTTTCTCTCTCCCCTCAAACTTGGTGCCCTTGTAGATCACCGCGAATAGGACGAACACGATGAAGTCCACGGCCGAAAGAGCGGCGAGGACAAGGAAGAACCGGTCGAGGTGGCCGTAGTTGAGGTTGACCGGGATCCAGCCCATCCTGCTCCACCGCGTGGTGACGCTGGTGACCGCGCTCACCATCAGTATGCTGGTGTAGTTCCCGAGCGAGATGGACGCCATGCACAGCGAGCTGCCGAGGCTCTTGACGCCGTCCGGCGCCTGGCTATTGAAGAACTCCAGCTGGCCGACGTACATGAACACCTCCGACGAGCCGACAAGCGCGTACTGCGGCACCTGCCACAGCACGCTCATGGTGCTCGGTTGGTCCCTCGCGCCTAAGCTCCGCAGCCGGTGGAACTCGACGAGGGTCGCCGCGACCATGCCCAGCAGCGCGATCACGAGCCCCGTGCCCATGCGCTGGAGCTCGGTGATGCCCTGGGGGTTCTTGGTGAGCCTTGACGCCGCCGGCACGATGACGTAGCGGTAGACGGGGACGGAGACGAGAACGCTGACGACGTCGAATACCGACATGGTCGCAGCCGGCACCTTGAACTTACCAAAGAGATTGGTGTCCATGGCCGCACCTTGCTCCACGAACATGGACGACATCTGGGTGTACTCAACCGAGTAGATGATGGTGCAGATCCAGATGGGTATTATGCTCAGGATGCACTTCACCTCCTCCACCTGCGTCACCGTGCACAGCTTCCACGGGTTCTTGACGTTGCCGGCGTGGTAGTCCTCCTCGATCGTCGTCGCCGCCTTATCAAGAAACCTGCATGCAAACCAGTTCCAGGTATGATTAACCAGCCATTGTTAAGTTTCGTGTGGGTTTAATGGTACCTGAGTTGGTCCCTGTGTTGGAGCTTTCTGACGCCTCGGATCCCGGAGTCCTCGCCTTCGACCTCATGTAGCTGATCGCCGGGGGGCGGCTTGATGTGCCGCTTGCGGAATGCGGCGACGAACACCTGCACGATGCGGGTGATCGGGTTGCCGGCGGGCTGGAAGTTGCGGTAGTACGGCGTGCCGAGCAGGAAGAGAGCGAGCGCGAGCATGGCGGCGGCGGAGGAGATCCAGAAGCCCATGAGCCACATGCCCTTGTCCTCGTAGAAGGCCAGGATGGAGTCGGAGAAGATGGAGCCAATGTTTTCCGACAGGAAGAAGTAGCAGAAGAAGGACTGCTTGGAGCGGCGCTCTCCGGGGTCCGATTCGTCGAACTGGTCCGCCCCGAACGTCGCCACCGACGGCTGGTAGCCCCCGTTCCCGAACGCTGCCATGTAGATGGACAGGTAGAACATCACGGTGCCGAGCCGGGACGGCGGCGAGCACTGCCTGAGCCCGTCGCCGTCGCCGCATCCCAAGGGATTCTCCAGTAAGAACCACGTCGACAGAGACAGGAGCACTAACCCCTGCCACAACAACGCAACGCACGCACACAAGTGCTCGATAGCCAACCGGTAATTAAGAGACTTAATATTGAGATGTTCCTCTGGACTTAATGGTGCGTGTGTATCTTTAGATTCTTTACTATTGAAAAGAAGTAGAGGATTTACCCGCACAACCGCGCCTCTATATATTATGATACAATTGTGTTTAATATACAACTCTACTTCCAATTTGAAATATAATTGTATTTTATATATAACTCTATTTATATATGATTAATCTGCATCGTTATAATCTAGCCCCACCAAAATAAGTGGTGGAGATCATTTCTTTGATATACAACTCTACTTCAAACGATTGAAAAACAATTGTATTTGTTATATATGATTAATCTGCACTGTTATAATCTGGTCCTATCAAAATAAATGGTGGGGATCCATTTCTTTTTCTCCCGATTAATATGAGAATTTCTAAAATTTAGGATTATTGTAAGATTTTTTTTCTCTTAAAACAAAAGAGGTGTCTTAAATATCACCAGTTGTTTTTATATATATAGTTATTTAGATGTTCCTGTGGAATTAATAGTGCGTGTGTATATTTACTATTGAAAAGAACTAGCAGACTTACCCACACAACCGCGCGTCTAGATATTATGATATAAGTGTCTTTAATGTACAACTCTACTTCCAATGATTGAAATATAATTGTATTTTTTTATATAACTCTATTTATATATGATTAATCTGCATCGTTATAATCTAGCCCCACCAAAATAAGTGATAGACATCATTTCTTTGATATACAACTCTACTTCAAACGATTGAAAAAAAATTGTATTTGTTATATATGATTAATCTACACCATTTTTCTCTGGCCCCACAAAATAAATGGTGGAGATCCATTTCTTTTTCTCCCGATTAATGTGAGAATTTCTAGAATTTAGGATTATTGTTGGATTTTCTTGCCCTTAAAACAAAGGAAGTGTCTTGAATATCACTGGTTGTTTATATATATATATATATATATATATATATATATATATATATATATATATATGTAGTGGTTTGTGCGTCGTTCATTCCCTCCCCTCTCATTCACACCAAGACTCAACGCCGACAAGTGGACCTTACCAATCACGCACACATCCCACCACTAAAAACCTTAAAAAGAAATAGTACCCAACAAACTCTTAACAAATCTAAAAAACTCAATCTTATCAAGAACACAATCCATGCCTCATTCTTCTGAACAAATTGATCTTAGGCCATAAAAAAGAAATAATTTTTCTTTAAACAACCACATCGAAACACTATTTCTTTAAATTTTCTTTAAACAACTTCATAGTGCCACCACCTGTCATTGGCCACCAACGGTAAAGAAGAGCGGGAGGGAGAGAAAGGAGAACCATCCTTTGTCACCACCGCCACTACGTCTAGCCTCCCCTCTCCGCTACGCCATCGGATCTGGCCTCCCCGCCGCTACGCCATGCCACCACCCGCTAGCAATGGAGAAGAGCAAGATATAAATCTGCCTCCGGCTGGACTTGGAGAATCGATCGACAAACTAGATTGTGTTGGTGATAGTGATTACGAGCAATGGTGGCACAAGAGATAGTGGAGGATTGGTGGGGAGGACGAGGGGAAGAAGAGAGGCTGCCAAAGGTGATGGATCTAGGCAACAGCTCTCGGGATAGAGAGCGACAGAGAAAAGAGAGAGAGGCGACAGTGAGGGAGTGAAATGGGAAGAGAGATTTAGGGTGGGTAGATAAGGCCGCACCACTACCCGCCGTCGGTCATCATCGGTGGAGAAGATCGAGAGGGAGAGAGAGAAGCCTCGTCGTCGATCACCGCCACAGCATCTAGCCTCCTTCCACCGCTACACCATTGGATCCCCATCTCCACCACCATAATGCTGTGTCACCACCTGCCACTGGCTGCTGACTGCCATCGGTGGAGAAGACTGAGAGGGTGATCTGCCTCCCGCCGAGCAAAGAAGGCCGTTGGATTTGGCGGATCAGCCGATGGAGTTAGGGTGTATTGGTGATGTGCTTGTGGACAGCAGTGGCATAGGAGAGAGAGGAATCTGCGAAGGAGGACAATGGGAAGCCTGGGTGGTCGCTAGCGGCGGCGGTGCCTAGGACAGAGTAAGTAAGAAAAAGAAAAGAGAGAGGAGGTGGTGAGGGAGTGAAATAGGGAGACAGCGTGAGGGGTGGGTTGATAAGGTTAGGTTTAGGGTTAGCTATAACTTTTTATTAACAGTTTTGATTCACGAACGGTTTTCGTCGGTAGTTTACTAACGACGTAAGGAACGGAATGATATATGTCTCGCTAATAAATACTATATGAATGAGATTTTACTGCCAAATGCACTTCAATTTATTGGTTGTGTTGTTATATTTTACTGCCGAACCTCACAGTGGCGCGTGATGGCCGTGTGATAGCGGCAATACAAAACAGATTAAAATTACTGCAAAATGTACTTTAATTTACTAGTCACGTCTTTAAATTTTACTGCCAAATTAACCTTATGGTCATGCGATAACGGCAATACGAAACGGATCAAAATTACTACCAAATACACTGATTAAACGTTCCCAGGTTAGCTGAGAATCTACCCAACGTGGCCACGGAGGAGAGGACCGTGATAAGTACGTTGGTGAACAAAGCACGCCCGCGGCCCAACTCCCTCCTCGACCTCTTCGACCAGAGCTCAGGAACGGCGAGGGAACAGAGCACCTCCTCAACCGCACCCTCATCATCGCCGTCGACGCAGGCGCCTTCGACCACTGCACGGCCGTCCACCCTCACTGCTACCTCGACGTCAAGTCCATGAACCTCGGCTCCGCCAATCGCTTCCTCAACAAAGGCTAAGTCGAGCTCGTCTGGACCAAGCTCTCCCTCCAGGAACGCGTCCTAGAGTTCGGCTACATCTACATCTTAACGGTACACAATTAAACCGAAACTAGTACATTTCAATTAGTGATATATCCTATCTTGTGCTCAATATTGTTGGTATGATGTGGATGTAATGTGGTTGTGCGACACATATCAAATTCTACGCCGACATGACAATCTAGACCGACCGCATATGGTAAATAAGAGTACATTTGGCACTAAAATCTCATTTATCTTGTGTTTATTAGCGAGACGTATATCATTCTTATTCTCTCATCGTCAGTAAGCTACTGATGAAATCCGTTCTTAAATCGGAGTTACCAATAAAAAATTACGGTTAAATCAAATAAAATATTATAGTACAAATAAAGAACCATATTTATTAGTTGGTTGGCTACGTAACTCATTGATTTAGTCAACACATGAAGTAGGTATATGTGGGGTGATTTGGACGCGCTCATTTGGCCGACTGGTAGAATAACTATTTTACGCTCAGGAGAAGAATAGCATATCAATATATATATATATATATATATATATATGTTAAAGTTTGAAATTTTCTAAATGTCAAGTAAGTTTACTAAGTAGTTCAGACAAGTTTGAATTTAAATTCAAACTAGAGTTGCGCGCCTTTTTTGTGATAGTTTGATTGTAGGTATGCGCTGATTATATATATAAATCAATAAAACATGTGATCTAAATTCGTTCAAAATCTTTGGATTCGAGTAAAGTTTTTCAAAGGTATGTGTTTCCTTTGAGTTGTTATAGATGCATGGATACATACCCTAGACCTGAATTTAAAAAATATATATATATGAATTTAGCTTGAATTCGTTTATTTGAATCATGGTGCCTTGACACCATGATGTTCTATTTCAGCGTATGTATGTTTTATATGTATGTATACGTACCGTGATGTAGATGATCTGGAACAAGACGCAGGTGGTGTAGCGCCCCATGTAGGAGTCGCTGAGGAAGGCGCCGAAGAGCGAGAAGATGTAGACGGTGCCCATCCACTTGCTGATGTTGTTGGCGGCCTCGGCATTCTCCTGGTGGAAAACCTGCCGGAGGAACACCACCAGGTCCACGGCGATACCGAAGAATGCAAGGTTCGCCAGCCCGTAGCTCACTGCATCAGCACATCAGCTGCATATATAAGTATTTAGCTAGGTAAGAAAAGTAAACTACTAGCAAGGACAGTGCTTTAGGATCATGTGACTGCTGCTTCTTCGGAACGCATGAATTTTACAGAAAAAACAATTTAATTTCTTCGTATAAGAATTTGGATAAAATTACGTACGTACCGTGTCCATAATCTGCTCATAGTTATGAGTCAGGACACGTACTTCAGTATCTACGAAATTCTTTTTGGAGAAACATAACATGGTACATTTATCTAGGCTCTAAGGGGTTGTTTTCAAATCAAACCACTGGGCAAACATATTTCATATTAGAGTACGTGTGAGAGCAAAAATGATGGTTAGAACTTTTTACCAAGCAGCAACGTGGCTATCGTCTGTCCCCCGGTGGCGGATTTTAGTGCAGGTTTTCCCCACCTATCAAGGGTCCCATTTTCAGTGTGCAGTGATGGCGCGCTGTTCTCCATCTGGCTGCTTGAACAGATTGGTCCGGATGATTCACCCTGCGTTAGCTTCACAAATGGTTCAGGAATGAGGGACACAAATAAAAAAAACAAAATAACAAAATAATAACGAATTGAAAGGGGCTTTGCCTGGTTACAAAAGAATAAATTGTTCTTTTTTCTGTTAAAGTTGACGAACTACTACTAACTGCTAAGAAGTAAAAAGCATACAGAAACTATATATGCCATATGATCTGAAACATGCTGAGCAAATAGGATAAAGCTACAAACAAAGGCTAATTAACCTAAAAGAATCTTCTTTAGAGATTCCTAGTTTCATCAAAAAGCTAAGAAAATATTATATTATGTGTAAAGGACATTTACTCATGAAAATGGAAAAAGTACACGCGAATCTAGTTGGCTTCTATTACAAAGGCTTTGATATTTCGTAGTGCGAGTTTAATTTGCATTTGTCGGAGACTTTGAGTGATTGGGCTTGGCCCATATAAAATTCTAGAATTTCTAATAAATCTCAAAGGCTCATGCATGTATTGTGAAAGGTAGGAAATTTCTAACCACATTGCTACTTTAGGTAGAGGGACGTCCATTTATAATTGGGAGCATGTTCATAGCTAATTGAAGCAATGAAAAGAAGAATACACACACGCTTGCTCGCTTGCCTCGCAGGCATGTGTTTGAATGGTTCGGAGATTTTGTGTGAGGACCTGCCATTAAAGAACAAAAGACCTTCATGTGCTCGTAGTACTAGTCCCATGATCGGTAGTTAGTACGTCAATATTTACAACATCGGCATCACATCCATACATAAAATTATATTACATGATAATATTAAAAGTTTAATTATACAGAGTTCTTACAAATTGTAATACATAGCAGCGGAAATAAAACAAGAACCAAAAGCCTTATGGTTAGCCCATCCAAACCCGCAGGCAACTGACAAGGGTAACCCTAGAAAAGATCGTTATCGAAAGCCCCGTATCCTGCGTTGAAGTAAGAATCGTCGGGAATCTCGTATTCTTCATCTTCTGGATCAACAATTTAAGAAAGGTTGAATACTTGTCTACTCAGCAAGACTTATAGTGTCTCACAAATGCAGATATAATTAAAATGTAGCTCTACAGTTATTTTGCATCGGCAGAAATGAATCATAAGCATATGATAGATTGCAAACGGAATTTATAAAATCCAGCATGGTAATAATAAAGTATTTTTTTGAAAGAATAAAGTATTGACTGAATAATAGATTTCGCAATATAGTCTACCCGACTGTTTCGAGCCACTTCAATGTCGAACCCTGACATGAAGTACTGTTTGGGAGTTTTACACTCAGCAGAGGTATACAGCTTTACCCATAAGAAATGATCAACCTCCTTTACCAGGCCAATAACACACTTCCTTTGGTGTGTCGTCAAGCAGATCATAACATAACCGTTACATTACCTAGACATGACTTTGCACCAGGCCGGTGATGACAAACCTTTGCTATGGCGACAGAAACACACACCCAAGACATGATATCATTCACACCATAACCAAGGTAGTTGCTTCTTCCTTCACCGTTTCTCCCCATAGCAAGGCGTACACCGTTGTATTGGTATGCATTTACCCACACCTCGGTGTGAAAGCCCCTAAGAGCAAACCTAACCGGAGAGCCCGTACTACTTCAGCCTTCCAATGCGCAAAGCCAAATCTAAGTAACTTAATAGGTTAAGGACGTCCCATACTAGCACTTGTGGTTGTACTTATTTCTTGGATCGATAGCATCTCATAGTTCGGTCCTTAATTCGATTCGGGCAATAATCTCTCCTACACTATGTGCAAACCACATGCATAACCGATTATTGCCAATAATCGTCCACGTCTAAATCATAGTTTTATTTCCATTTTTAGCCAAAATACTAATGACCTTAACAAAAGTCATATCCAACATTTTTAAATTATAAAGAACAGAAAGGTTCTTTACTAAGCATGATTACTAAACGATCGTGTATATCCAAGTTGGCATTATATATTGTCTACCATATACTATGGTTATCAAGGTTTTTATTTCAACATTTAGTAAGGAAGTTCCATGAGTCTTCAGTATAACTACCAGTATCCCAATATAGCAATTTTACAGAAAAGTACGCGCGTGCATAATATTTTGACAAAAGCAATATAAGTTAATTGAAATAATAGGTTCAATATGGTCAAGGGGGTGCTTGTCTTGCTATTTGTAGTCGGGTATGTAGTCTGGGTCGTTGGCGAGGTCGTCGTCAACAAACTCGGAAACGTCAGAGTCTACTCGCCATCGAAAGAAAGTATGCGACAAATAGTACACTTTAATAAGGGCAAAAAGAAGACAAACAGTAAATCAAATAAAAATTTGCTATGGAAAACAGGCGTGGTTTTTAGGGTTGGGGTTCATGATTTTATGTACTCGTGTTTTAGTTGATCTTATATATATATATATCACAAGTAGCTTTATGTCAAGCAATGATATGGTTCCTTCTGTAGATTATCTACTCTTATTTTATGAATTCAAGAGGCTAAAATTATGTATATTTATATACATAGTTTTGAATTCAAAAGGCTAAAGTTATTTGGATTAATATTAAATCGTTTAATCACCATATGGTATAACATGTATATATACCCAATAATCTACCCTAAGTACTTTTTTTGCATATTAAGGTAGATTACTGACTAAATGGCATATAGAAATTGATTACAGTTGATTTGGAGCTTTTTTGATTAAGATATGCTCATTTGATTACTTAACACATTAAATTTAATCTTTATTAGAAAAGGATATAAAACAAATTGAAATTCAAATGTTTTTACATATTTGAGTTTATTTTGACCTGAGAATTCTATCAAAATTTATTTAATTTCATTTTGAGTTCATTTGCAAAAATTATATACATAGCATATTTTAAACCTATACTTTGAATTTGAATTTCAAAATTACACAGTGATCATTTTAATTTTTTTTGCATATTATGAAACTATAGGATTTTATATAAATTTACTTAACTTAATTTGGGCTTAATATGCAAAAGTTATGCACAATGAATAGTTTAGGCTATACTAAAATCTCTGGAAAATGAAGAATTTCCTGAAAAGGAATGTACGCTTTCCTTTATAGAAAGCACCTTCCTAAATCAGCAGATTTTCAAACTCCCCTTGCCGCCTGACACCTGGGTCCCACCGGCAGTGTCCGCGTGATACAAAAGGCACGAGAGACTATCAACTGGGTCCCGCACGTCAGTGGCTCATAACATAGCACAGCTCAGGGCATGTCGCCAGCGGCGATGGCGCGGCGGAGCTGGCTGGCCGAGGCTTCAGTGAGCTAGAGTAGGCTAGTGCGAACCTAGGGGAACCCTCGGCGAGATCCGACGATCACCAGAGTGCCTTACCACCGTGGGCCGCACGATGGCACCATGGCCGACTCATGGTAGAGCTAGCTAGAAGTCTCATTTTCACTTATTAATGGTTATTTTAGCATCAACAAGTTGAATGTGTTCCATTTTAGTGATTTACCGCGAAAGTGGTTGACCGGGAAGAGTTGCCAACGTTCGCCGGCCGTGGGGAAGAAGATGGCTGGATGAGGCGGCCACAGGTGTGAAGAGCTGAAAATGAAGTTTGATTAGTGCTCAGAGATGCTCTAGAGCTCTTCAGGTCAAATTAATTTGAAAATGGTTCACCGGATCACCTTGATCGAGTTGGCTTCCTCTTTTTGGGCATGCGGCGGCAATGGCAGAAGAGAAGGCCTAAAACGTCGGGTTTGGATTTGGAGGTTCCAGGGAGAGTATGGATAGTGCTATGAGGGCTTTACCCGGCTTTTATAGAGGAGAACGGCCGTGACATTAGTTCTAGCGATTCTGACCGAGGTGTGAACGGGATGGCCTGGAGTTGCGGTGGTCACAGTGGCGCACAGATTTTGTGGTGCCAGAGCCTGGTTGAGGTGAAAGAGAGCAGGGCATGGTGGCTCTCTTGTTGCCATTACTTGCGCTAGTGAAGATTGGAGCCTTGGTGTTCGCTCGCTTTGCCACTGCTAGATATAGCTTTTTTCATATCATAAATCATATTTTTTGTCGGTTTCGAAATCGGATACGGATAGTGCTGGATACGAATACGGCACGGATAATATCGGTCGCAGATTCGAATCGAATACGGAGCGGAATCGATACGGTACCGGATAATTTTTGTCGGATATCGCATAAAAATAGATACCGCATAAAGCACACATATAACACTGATTGGTCAATCGTATGAGTTCGAATTTATCTTACGCGTGGGTACTCTTCAAAGCATGTATTATCTTACGTGTGTGTCGATAAGTGTAACATTTTTCATTGTATTATGCATCATCTCATCTCTCTCTCTCTATATATATATATAACTTAACCTCTCATAAAAAAATTAATAAAAAAGATGGATTTGAGCATACCCTTCTTTTTCTTCTTATCATTCTTACCATCTACATCAGCTTCCTCTCCTCCAGCTGTTGCATTCTCGCTAAGGTCTGGACCAACTTTAGCACTTTCCTTTCTTCTTTTCTTCTTGCCCTCTCTTCTCGCCCATCTGAGTAATGTCAATTTTGACTACCTCTTCCAACACAACAAAATAGTCCTTTCTCTTCTTATCTTTGCTTGTCACAATTTGATCACCGGTAGAACCTTCTGCAGTAGGCTCACCATCCTCGTGCTTTTGTTTGCTCTTCTTGGATTTGCTAAACTGTCTTCCTTCACCCTCGTCCCTCTTCGCATGCTCTGATCCTACATTTTCAATATTAGAATCAAGTGTCTTTCTTCAAAGCGCCTTTGCTCGTATCACCCTCGACATGCTCCGAGCATGGATTTTCCACCATCAAACCCGAATTTTTGGCCTGCTCCCTCTCGACACTGTTCTTCCTGCTACCAGAATCAACTGAACCATTCATAGTCTTCTCATCACCATTTTCTAGGGCATCTGTAGCTGAATCAATCTCCATTGCCTCTTTGCCGCTGCGATGCTTTGACTTGTCCTTTGATTTCAATTGTTTTGACCGATTTTAAATCTTTTACAGATACAAATAATTGTTATTTCAGCTGATTCACTGAAATTCTATTTTTATTATTTTTCTCTTTTATTTTCTCTTATTTTATTTTTCTGATAATTTATTAGTTGTAGTTGTTTTATGTGTATTAACGTATAAATTGTGTTGAATTTATTTTTCTATGGTTTAATTATTCAATTTTTTACACGTTTGAGAAATTTTTCCCATTTTTCTTTTTTTCGTATTCTTTTTTCTTTTCATTCTTTCCTCTCCACTCTCTTCTTATTTCCTTCTCCGGACTAACCTTATCCATTCGGTCCGTTCCCAATCCCAGGTTCTAGCTTCTTCTTCCCTTTCCCCATTCCGCTCTTCTCTCCTTGCCATTTCTTCTTGCTTCTTCCTTTCTCTACTAGATCCGGAGGTTTGGCCAGCTTCCACAACGCCGTGCCAGCCATCTGCGACTTCTGCTCCTCCACTTGCTGCCCTTCCTTCGGTCCCCGCCATTTGGTTCATCGCCCCGCCCGACTCCCATAAGCGTCGCACTTGGCCATGTCGCTTGGGCTGGCACCTGGCTCTCTCCTTTGGCACTCTCCCTTGCCAGGCCCCTGGCCCACCGCTACCGGCTTGCTTGGGCGCAGCCCTCCGACCTTGCCGCCTCCCGGCTGCCACCATGCCTGGACTCGCGCTGCCTCGGTTGGGCACGGCCCGACCCGGCCGCAGTTCCCAGCTGCGCCAGGCCGCCTCGACCTCCCCTCGGACTACCTGCGGCCTGTGCCTCCATGGCTTGAGCCCGCACCACAGTGCCTCCTTCACTCGGAGGAAAGAGCGTTGACGAGGGGTGGCGGCGGACTCAGGCGAAGGAGGCGGCGGCGGACGGGCGAAGAAGCGGCGGTGGGACAGGCGGAGGGCCGGCAGCGGGAAGGGTGGATGGCGGTGGCAGGACTCGGGGGCTCGGGGCTGGGCCGCTCGGCACTCGGGGTCGGCTGGTCAAGCCGTCGCGGAAGTGGACGAGGTCAGATATCGGGACTTAGTCATTAAGGAGGCATGGCCGGTCAAATATCCGAATAACATTATCCGAATATATTCGAAAATAGGTTCGAAATATCCCGATCTGATGTATAGCGATCTCCCAAATTCGAAACAAAATATTCGAATCCGAGGACTATCCGAAACAAAATATCCGAATCCGAGCACATAATTGAGAATTACTTAACGGGAATACCTAGTTGACAGGAGGGAATGGCATTTTTGATGAGTGCACTAATGGACTGATGACATAATTGAGAAGTAAAAAAAAATCGTGGAATAGTTGATAATAGACCTTTGCTTAATTGGGGAAAACATCTTTTCCCCAAAATATATTGTCAATACCGCCATCTAGTTTTTTTTTTCTTTCATGATCATACTACCATATTTTCTGATTATTGGTCCAAGTTCTTCATGGAAAAAGAAAACAATAGCAAATTTGGCTGTCAGATGGATATTCATCTTTTGCTATTTTTTCTGATAAAAATAATTACAGTCTGCAGGATGTCTTGAAAATTATTTCATTAATAAAAAATGTTCATAGCTATTATTTTTACTAATATTCCAGCCCCTGAAACAACAAACGGAAAACTAGTAGTGTTGCAAGTGGAAAACATTTACTGAAATGTAAACAGACCAGCAGGTAGCTAAATGCCAAAAGATGGGAAAAGACAATTTCTTCTTTCTAAAGATACATATACTTGTCATAGGTTAAACAATTTAGATGTACAGTTCTTACTGTTATCTCAAGACACTTAATCTCCGGAGACCCCACCATGTTGGCAACCTTAATAGAAAAAAAAACAAGAACAACATAGAAATATTGTTAATACCACCATCTTAATTTTTTTATCAACATATTGCAATGCTAACTTATCAGTTCATGTTTTCATGAAAATAGAAAATGCTAAACTTGGGCCATCAATTACATATTCACCTTTTATTTCTTTTTATGAAAAAAAAGACAATATAGGGTCCTGAAGATTTTGGTGGAATTCACTGGAACAAAAAAAATGTATATTGGCTATTATTATTTGTTAATGCTCCAACCCCTGACAGCTGGAAACAAATAACTAATGTTGAAAGCAGAAACCAGTACATGAACCTCACAAACTGCAGTTACTATTTAGACAAACAAGATAATGCAACATAAAACAACATCCTACATCAATAAACATACAAATAAGACAAAATTACTGACTGCAGTACTAACAGTAACATGTAAACATGTCGGCAATTAAACAATGCAAGAGAATGGCAAAATACATTTTGTATTTTCTCTAAGGTGGCAAAATACATTTTGTATTTTCTCTAAGGTTTTGTTTGGGAGGTCTATTTCCTAAAATCCTGACCAGTCCACATAAATCTCGACCGAAAAAAAACCTCTCAAACATGGTCTAAAGGTGATCAGCAAATAGAAAATATAGACATGTACGTAGTTTGTACCGTTGTATCAATGCTCTGGATCTCGGGAGACTCCATGATCTTGTTGGCAGCCTTTAACACAAGTACAAAGAATAGAAAAAAAAAGTAATGAAAAACTTTATCATAGTATTTTATATACTGAAGCTGGAGCAAAAAACACTGTTAATACTTCCATCGTAACTCTTTTCAATCAAACCTCCATGTTAACTGATTAGTTCTTGTTATTTAGGACAATAGAAAATGCCAGGAAATTGAACTACCAACAAGCTTATCAATTATTGTTTCTTTATTAGAAAAAATACAGTCTAGGATTCCTGAATATTCCCACAGCTAGAATTCATTCCAACAAAAATGTAGATTAGCCTCAAAAAGATAAATTTTTCTATTTGCAAAGAACAAAATAAAGTTAGCTCCAGCCTTAAGCTGTAAAATATATCTGTGCAAAAAATATAAAATATGTTATTTTTCCAAAGATATTTGGTAGCTTCCGAAGGAAAGCCAATTTTACTAAGCTGACTCTTGCACCTATATGGACAACTAGATAATTGATCGCGGCATGCCACGCCGCGATCGTCGCTCCACACGTGAGAAAATCGAGAAAACGTGCGATTGACGCTTGCCACGCGAGAAAATCAAGAAAACACGCGAAACGTCTGAAAGGATACGAACGTAATCGCGTTTTTTCGCATTTATTCGGCGGAAAAAGGATCTGAACAGTTTTTTTTTTCCGAAAAAGGACCTAAACGGAACGCTAAAAAAATTAGAAAAAGGACCTAAACGTAGTATATAAATTTTTTCCATAAAAAGAACCTAACTGGGTTTTTCTTTCCGAAAAAGGACCTAAACATAATTTTGATATTCCGAAGGATCTAAGCGCAAGGCTTAAAAACACAAAAAGAACATAAGCGTAATATATTATTCTTTCAAAAAAGGACCTAACCATAATATTTTTTCCAAAAATGATTTAAACGTAATTTTTTTTTCACGAAAAAGGACCCGAACGCAAAAAAAATTTCCCAACTCGGAGCTCGAGCCGGCTCCCTCCTGGCTCAAACTCCAGGTCCGGAACTCCACCAGCTTTAGTAGAGGGAGTATTTATCATATTTATGTGTCCACCAATATTCTATACCGGAGTGGAAAATAATATTCCTATTAACTTATTTATTCTGATTTGCACAACTAATTGAGAGGTTGAGTGAGACATGTCCTCTTTTTGCAATTATTCATATCCTTCACTATCAGTTCATCAAACATCATGCTTCTGCTATGCGTATTATGACAACATCCACTCATTTAGGAAATTAATAGAACGGTCCAGATAATAACACTGCAAAGGAAATATCTACAAATAATTTTTTTGGAAAAAACTATGAATACTTGCCAACTTATTTCAGCCTTACACCAATTTCTAATTAACCAGGCACACCTGCTCCGAACATCTTAGCATTGCTACCTTTAATTTTGACTGCACTGCAACAGACAAGCGTCTTATATTATATATAGTATGCATGCAGTGACACACCACATAATTACAATTAGCCAGCAAATACAACAACCAAACCTTTTTTTCTAGCCAGATTGAGATAGGCGAGAAAAAAACCCAATCAAAATCAATAAAACTCCTAATCCTTCAATCTTGAGTCATGATTTCGGTATGTCAACCGCTAATTTTCATGTGCTCCTATTCAACGCCAAATCTTTGGAAATGTTCTAATCCCTCAAATCTCTTTTAACTGCTTTTTTCCACGTCAGTTTCGGTCGACCTCTACCTTTTTTTATGTTTTCAAAATGACTTGATATTTCACTACACACTGATGCTTTAGGAGACCTCCATTGGAGATGTCCAAACCATTTTAGACAATTTTGAACAAGCTTTTCTTCAATTGGTGTTTACCTCAACCCTATCATGCCTTGTATGATCACAAATCCACAGCAACATTCGCATATCTACTACGCTCATCTTCTGTACATATTGTCTTTTAGTTACCCAATATTCCGCTCCCTACAACATTGCAGATCTAATCTCCGTCCCATAAAACATACCCTTTAACAATTAGTCAGCACATACTTAGAAAATTTGAACATAATATAAAATAAACATATATTCTCATATCATATCATACTATCGGAATGCATGAGTACATTCACCGTAACATCCACATCTTTGCTATACTCATCTTCTGTATATATTATCTTTTTGTCACCTAACATTTCACTCCATATAACATCACAGATCTAATCGCTATTCCATAGAATGTACCCTTTAACAATTAGTCAGCACATACTTAGCAGAAAATTTCAACAGAATATAAAATAAACATATATTCTCAGATCATATCATGCTGTCGGAATGCCTGAGTACATTCCCGGACGCCGTGTATGATATACCTGTTCCCTCGGTATCGCTGGCTGTGCAGGAAGTCGTCAGTCCCAGGCGGTGAGGACTCTTTACACGAAAGATGAGATTAATCGCTGATCGGGACCCTCTAATTTATGCTGTAAGACGGCCACTCACGGCCACAGGTTACACATAACACGCATCGTGGAAGGCATGAGCGCTAGCTGCCGGTAACGCCGGGAGGCAACCTGAAAAGCAGCGAAATGCCAACAACAAACCCTGGTCCCTGGCCACAAGACGACAACGAGGCCCACGTAATGAGTCCGAAAACCGATGCTTTCTGTTGATGGGATTGGGATAACGTACGCAGACGATCGAACCGATCGATCAAGCGTCTGCGTCGCTCTTATCGCCTACGCACGCCCCAGCCGGCGAACGCGACTGCACGGCCGCGTCCGGCCAACGCCGCGCGCTGTCGCGTTGGCGCCATGTGCGCGGCAACACGCAAAATAAAGTGAATTCAGACACGCACGAGCGACGCCCGCAACGCGAGCTTAACGTGTGTTTGGTTGCCTGAATAAGGTTGTACTACTATACAAAAGCTTATCATAATGGTTCAAAAACCTCATCACTTATGGTTTTTTAATCGTCTGTAAAAATATGTCAATGATAAAAATGCACATCATAGACGATTTTCAAACCGTCAGTAAAACTAATATCAGAGACAGTTCTATCTATGAGCCGTCTATGATAATCATTTATTTTAGACGGTTCTCAGACGGGTCCTAGATAGAACCGTCTCTGATGATAAGTAATCACAGACGGTTTTTAATTACAACCGTCTGTGATACTATATCACAGACTGTTTTTAAATAGAACCGTCTATGATATGGTTTTTTCCCTAACTCTCTTGGCAGAACTTACATGATTAGTATCTGATGTTCAAAATTGTATTCTCCTTAGATATTTTGTTAATCTCTGTGGAACTCTAGATGCAATTGCTTAGGATGCCTCAATGCATCTATGATGTTTTGATATTGAATCTTTAGTCATATCTCTCAATCCCTACAAATTAAAAGCTATCATGTTGTTAAGTACAGTAACAACATCGAATTCAGTACTATAACCCTTCATATTACCTCTATAAGCTTAGTTTTAGCTTCTTGCAGCTCTGCATTCACCTTGCGGTCCCTAATGATAAGTGTTGTGTTAAGAGATTCAATAGCTTCCAATTTTTCATCTCTGTCTTCCGGTTCTTGTTTCATCTTATAAATTATTTTTGTTAATTCAGACTTGCTCTTCAGTTGTTTGATCCCTATCTCAAGTTTGTTTTAGTTTCTATCAGTTTTTCCATGTCGTCTATTTTACCAAATTAGATTTCAATTAATTTGGATCAGAAACATATAGAAATAAAGAGAGCATGCTTGTACGTATAACATGATGACTCATCGATGCTTATTCATTCATAAGTTAACTCTAGAAGAGTATATTTGTTAATACACAGGGACTAATAAAAAGAAATATATACAGTAGTATCTATATATCTATGAACACCACATGCTCTACAAAGAAAAAAAAACCCTAGTTAACGTAAGAGCAATGTGATGACATATTATGCTCTTGATACAGTAAAATATATGTGTTTTTTCTCAACAAATGGAATAACCTTCTCAAGTTAGATGGCACATGTTTCATCTCACAAATGTATTTTTTTTCATCTCACAAATGCTCTTGACATATATTTCATCTCACAAATATATTTTTTCTACGTATGATATTTTCTTGTCACGAGACACATTCTGCATATATATAGATTCTAGAAGATGCATGTAAGCGATATGTGCGCTCCATCTTGACCAAATAGCTCATTCATTTCATCAGTTGCCATGGAACAATATTTGAAGGAAAAACAGTAGCCCTAGGGGGATTTGCCATGGAACATATGTTAGGATTTTAAGTGGGATTGGTACATACCTCGTGGGGCGATGACTCGGAGAATGAAAAATTGACCTTGGCCAAGAGGAGGCGTCGCTTGGGGGATATGCCGAAGGGGGAGATGCCGACCAGGGAGGTGCTAAGGCTGGCGGCGTTGGCGAGGCCGAAGGGAGGCGCCGTGGCGGGAGACGAAGAGTCGATGACAAATGAAGCGTCGGCTAGGGTTTTGATCGCTAGAGAGTTTTACGTATAACTAAACGATCTGTGCGAGGGTCGACCTATTTATACTAAGGGAGTGATATCACAGACAGTTATATTAAAGAACCGTCTGTGATAAGCCAACATCACAGGCGATTCTATCTAAGAACCGTCTGTGATATATCATAGACGGTTCATAGTTAGAACCGTCTGTAATGTTGGCTTATCAGAGACGGTTCTTAGCACATCATGTGGCTTCTGACGGTTGTGGTGCAAAACCATCTGTGATTAGTGCTAATACAGACGGTTTTTGAAAACCGTCTGTGATGTAGTGTCTTATATAGACCTTTCTGTAGTAATGTTGGATGAGATATGGCCATCCAGTCTGAATGGGATGGAGTCATCCAGGTGATTGTTTGGTTTGGTGGATAGGGATGAGCCAAATTTTTATTTGGTTGGATAGATGAGAATAGATAGGATGAGTCAATTTTTTGTTTGGTTGGATGGATGAGGAAGGATGGGCTAGTTGTAATCAAGGTTTCAAATTTTGGTTTGAAATCTTTGGATAAAATTTGACTTAAATTTGAATTTTTGGACAAAATTTAAATTTTCGGACCTAATTTGACTGAAAATTGAATTTCGAACAAAATTTGACCAAAATATGAATTTAACTAAGTAAACTTCGGCGAAATTTGAATTTGACCGAGTACACCTCGTCATGCAACAAACTGGATAAGCTTGTCTGGCATTTTTCTTTGAATGGCTCTATCTAGCATTTTGAGAGAATATTCTAAAAAACTGGATATTCATATCCCATCCATCTATTTATTCAAACAATTGGATGACTCTAAATCCATTGATGGTCATATCCCATTCACTTTCATCCACCCAACCAAACGCCACCTTAGGGTAGCACCCTTGCCTAAAATTTCACTCAATACCCAGTTTAACTGTGGGATAGGTTCGCGCATACATAGCACTTTGTTTACATTTTCGTCTAGTCTAGATCAAAATTTCACTTAATACCTAGTTCACCTATAGAATGGATCCATGTATATATAGCACCTAGCTTATTACTTTCGTCCTCGTTTCATGTAAAAGGGTTAACCCAGAGGTGCTATATTTAGACCCAACATACATTATATACCCGTACAACTCATTTTATGTAAGCAATATGGGGCTAATCCTACCATCACCTACATGAGCCTTCATATTAACGGGTTGGTATTACATTCACTCCCTTAAGGGCTGATGCCCACGACAGCACACCCTATACCAGTAGATACCTAGAAACAGTTTTGTAAAAAATGGTATGCGCACGACGGACGGACGTGGTACTGCTAAGTGATTAGTCGCAACATGACTGATTAATCAGAATTTAACGGATGATTATGCATTCTTATTAATATTTATTTACATTTAAAATTAATAAATATTTTAGTTACCCAAAATTGTAAATTATCACTCTTCAAAACATATTTTACATTTTATTCTTTATACTTCCTAAAAAGATACATACTACGAACACTATAGCAAAATATTATAAACTAATTTATTGTACTTAGTGAATAAAAGTAAGTTATTTTTGTGATTAAACGAAAAAGGATGATTAATCAAAAAACAACCAATTAATCAGATTATACGATCAATTAATCGTTTGATTGTGTTAATTGTACTCTGAATAAACTATTCGTGACGGTTTAATCTCCGTCGTCGATTAATTGGGCGACTAATTGGTAGAGTCGACTGTTTTTTACAGTAGAGTCGACCGTTTTTTAAAGTAGTGTCTAGAACTACTCGTCAATACACGGCCGCGCGTCTATTAATTGTTAGCACGTATGCCATGCTATGTGGCCACTCCGAGTCTACACGCGCTATATGCTATATGTCGCGCCTCTATCCCACATGCCCCGTGCGGCGAAGATTGATGTTCTAATAACATCTATAATACTTTGGTCCAAAATTTCGCTCAATGAACAGTATAGAATCCTACTTACACTTTTGTCATCACTTCATATAAAAGTGTTAACTCAGAAATGCTATGTTCGAACCTCGTACACATCATATACTATTACAACTCACTTTATTCAAACAATATAAGATTAATCATATCATCACTCTACATAAGCCACATAGGCCCTCACGTTATCGGGCCAAAATATTAAGCTGAGCTAGCAACAGGTAGTATGTTGGCCACCTAGCGCCACGATGATCGCGTGATTCCCGGCCGGGCTAGCTACGTATACGCGCAGCGCAAATGCGTGTGCATCTGTACGTGTACGTATGGATCATATACGGTGGTATATACCTTCCCTGATGATGAGGCTGCCGGTACGTAGTTTCCGGAGAGGGAGACGACGACAGGCACGCGTGATCGGCAAGCAGGCCACCGGTGCTGGCAACTGGGAAGTGCTAGTCCACAACCGATGACGCTGCTCCACCGTGCGAGCTTCCAGACATTTACATACTACACATTCAGTTATTCTTGCCGCCTTATCACTACCGGAGTCAGATGGAGATAAAATCATAACTTTTTCATACGGAGTCGGATGGAGATAAAATTTATATAAAAATTGTAGCTCTCAACGAGTTCTACAACTTTTTAGTTGACAACTTTTTCATTTGAAGTAATTTAAATATCCAAATAATGGTATCACTGCCGGTTGGCGGTTCGTATTCCAAACCGACAGTAATAATGCTATCAACCATTTTTCAAAAGATCATAACATTTTCATACGGAGTCGGATGGAGATAAAATTTATATGAAAATGGTAGCTCTCGACGAGTTCTACAACTTTGTAGTTGACAACTTTTTCATTTTAAGTAATTTAGATATCCAAATAATGGTATCACTTCCGGTTGGCAGTTCGTATTCCCAACCGGCAGTAATAATGCTATCAACCATTTTTCGAAAAATCTTAACTTTTTTATACCGAGTCGGATAGAGATAAAATTTATATGAAAATTGTAGTTCTTGACGAGTTTTACAACTTTGTAGTTGACAACTTCTTTATTTGAAGTAATTTGAATATCCAAATAATAGTATCACTGCTAGTTGACGGTTCGTATTCCCAACCGGCAGTAATAATGCTATCAACCATTTTTCGAAAAATCATAACTTTTTCATACGAAGTCGGACGGAGATAAAATTTATATGAAAATTGTAGGTTTCGACGAGATCTAGAACTTTGTAGTTGACAATCTTTCCATTTGAATTTGAAGTTGACAATCTTTCCATTTGAAGTCATCTAGATATCCAAATAATCATCAAGAGTTTCGGAGACAAAGGAACAAAAGGAAAATATATCCTATATTAGTTGAGGAATGAGTGATAGGTGAGATGGTAAGGTGGGCTCGCGCGGGACAGCAGATCGCGAGTTCGAGTCCTAGCAACCATACGCGCGCGAAAATCGCGTGACTTGTGACTTATGAACCGGACTATCACTGCCGGTTCGCATACAAACCGGCAGTGATAGTCGGACTATCACTGCCGACCAATCACTGCCGGTTTCAAAATCCGAGAGTAATGCCAGTTTGGAACCAACAGTGATATGGTGTTCTGTAGTAGTGTACAAGCAGGAAGCTATGGAACAAAAAGGGTGAGGTGGAAGCTACAACCTAAGCTAGGTAGCTGGGTCGATCACGTCCAATTCAGAAGCACGGCAGCAAGTGTGATCTCCCTGAAACTTTGTGCTTTGTAGTGTACTGTTCTTGCTTCTTGCCCAGATCATGCTTGTTGATGCATGCATGCAGAGGAATGGATTATGGAGCTAGCAGCGATGGTGTGCGTGTGCCGTGTAATTTATGCGTGGAGTGTTGCGGGGGAAGTCTGGTTTCTTTTGCAACATGTAACAGTGGTTATTTGTTGGGGTAGGGCATGCTGTTTTCTTCAACCTTTGGAAAAAATTCTATGGCATCAGTGTCATGTAACATTTATAGCATCCTTTACATGATATATATTAAGAGAAAAGAAGATTTAACTATTTTGATATCTATGCTTTGTCATGTATCTAATTTTTAGGAGTGCTACATAGCACCTGTGCCATTGATTTTTTTTTCCGATAGGAGGAGTTACGCTTTGGACTTGCATGCGTGCAGACCATTTTATTTTAAAAAGGACACTCCAAATTTATTGTTTTTATGTTTTTTTTATAAGAGCTCTTTTCCAATTTAAACTACCCGCTGCTTGATCGGATAAGCCAAAATATGTGTTCCATTTGGAAATAGTGAGTTGGGATCCACGAGAAGCTGAGGGTCTATTTAGAGGATATGTAGCTTTTTAAAAAAAGTTGTTTTTTTGTTTTCTGAGCTAAAAAGTGGCTGTAATTTTTTATAAGAGATCGTAGCTTTTGTAAAAAGCTGTTTTTTTAGTTTTCTGAGCTAAAAAGTGGCTATAGCTTTTTATAAAAGACCGTTTGATAAATAGCTAATTTCTCTCAGCAATAATAAACTGCCAAAGCAAGTCTAGTCTGGCTTTCAGCTTTTGACTTTTGCTAGTTATATATGGCTTATAGCTTATACCAAAAATCATTTAAAAGCTGAGCTGTTTGAGGGAGACAGGCCTTTTCTAGTTTTTTAGAAGTTGAAGCTGGCTTAAAGCCCCCAAATAGAGCCTAAATCCTTTTGTGGTGTACACTCCTATAGTCGCATTTCAATACTTGGTCTCTAAATAAAATTTTAAGTTCAAATTTATTATAAGTTAAGAACAATGAGAAATTCTAACAAATGATAAATAAAAGAAAAGAAAAGAAGAGTTGATTGCACAAGGGCATCACGAAAAGGGGATTGCATAAGGACAGGCCTATGTTCTGTTGGTTGGAGGGAGGGAGTGTGTTGATCACTTTCACACACTCGAGTATCAACATGGTAATTAGAATACTTATGCGCATGAGGCAACCTTATGTCTCCGATAAACATGCATTATCACCTTTGTCTCCTCCCGCACGGCTGATTCCTGGAACCTAGCTAATATTTACAGTCCCTACAATAACCAGGCTAGAGGACACTTTGTTCAGTGGCTGTCTCAGCTAGGCATCCCCCCAACTCTAAGTGAAGTCTCATGGGAGACTTCAACTTCATTGGATCAATCCAAAACAGAAACAAATCGGGAGGCAATATCTAAGATATCATGACTTTTAACGCCATTATCAGTGATCTGGGCCTTATTGAGTTATCTCTTAAAGGGAGAACATACACTTGCAGCAATATGCGGATTATTCCTCTTCTACAACATCTCGATTGGTTCTTCACTAGCCCCGATTGGACTTCGACATATCTGAACACGATGGTGTCCACTCTAGCCAGAAACATCTCGGATCACGTTCCTTGCATCATTACTATCGAAACAAAGATCCCCTAATCACGGCTATTCAAATTTGAAAACTTCTGGGCTAAACACCCAGGATTCTTACAGGTGGTTCGTCACTATTGGAATATTCAGGTACATCATACAAACGTAGCTTGCCGTCTCAATGCCAAACTCAGGATTCTATCCAACCTCGCAAATCGTATCAGCAATTGCAATAAGGTTATCCTCTTCATTGACAGCTTAGAAGAAAGAAGAGCCCTATTCAATAGGGAATTCAACTTCAGAACGATAATAAATCACCATCTTCAGTGCCTACTCCATTACAAGGAACTATATTGAAAAAAAAGATGCACCATCCGTTGGATACGCCTCAGGGATGAAAACACAAAGTTCTTCTACTCGGTGGCAACTGAGACATTCAGTAAAAATACAATTACCCACTGTTTGCACCAAAATTTGGCAGATAGGGTCAGAATCGGCAGTCCAAGATTAACAAGATACGACCAGGATGCAGATTGAAGATATTTGGAAACGGAACATGTTGTTAAGGAAAGCAACATCCAAATAGAGCCTGATACGGATTGTACTCCTAACGTGTTGTACCAGGATTCTATCGGCCAATGGGTATAAAAGAGGTCTATAGGTGATCAGAAAAGCTGCCCAGAGCCAATCAACCAATTCGCGTCTACTTTTCATCTACTTTTCCGTCGACTAGGAGTAGTTTCTGTAATTTAGTCTTCTTATAATTCGATCTTGATCAATAAAGTTGCGCATCGCCAATTGTTGATCTCCATCAATTACGTCCAAGTTCGATTTATTCTGATTTTGTTGCGCATCGCCTTCTTCAGAATCGATCTACCTTTATCCTCTGATTAACCTTAATCGGCTAGTTAGATTTACCCTTTTTTATCTTGATTTAATCGGCTTTGAGCTGATTGAATCTAAGCCGATTGATGTTCACGATCGGCTAGTTAGATTTATCTTGTTACCTTGATCTTGATCGGCTTCAAGCTGATTGAGTCTAAGCCGATTGATCTTCACGATCGGCTTTGTGTGAATTTCATATTTTTACCTTGTCGGTTACAGGTCAAATCGACTGGCACGCTCTGAACCAGGTGTTCGTCTGGTGTGCTGTTGTCAAAAACCCTGCTTCAAGTTTTTAACGCCATACACTCTTGGCACGCCCAGTGGGACCAGATGGCAGCATCAAGCAAATCAATTCCACCATCCGATCTCAACGCCGAAGCTATAATCGTCCCAACGATGGACGATTTAACGCCAGAACAACGTAGAGAAATCGAAGATCGGAAATCTGCTCTAGAAGAGATGATGCTGAATTGCTATCAGAAGACTAGACGTGGCGTCACTCAAAAGACTGCTTTGCCGACGATCAATGCCCTTGGTGATGCAGGCGTCACAGATGGTCCGGTAAGTTCATACCTACCCGCTCAAGCCGAATTATCGGCTATAATTAATCAATCTATACATCACGCGCTGTTAAACCAATCATCGACTCTTGTTACAACGCTGAAGCCGATGATTGCGAATAGTGTGAAGACAATCGCTCAAGAATTGGTATCATCTGGGAGTCTGCTTGACCCGATGCAAGCTCTGCCAAGCTATCCTGCTTTTTCAATAGCGCAAAATACACAGAGTACGTTAGCCGATCCTAAACCATCGGCTATAACTTCACCCCAACCATGATGCCGACTCAACCTACCGTCATATTAGCGCGAGAGTCACGCCCTAGCGGGGTCACACATTATAAGGCATACACTGACGCTGCTAAACTAAATGTGTCGGCTATTTTGCCGTCGTTAGCTCCGTTTAATATTTTCCCACAATCGGTCTCACAACCGATTGAACAAATTAGGCACGTCTAGTACCAAGAGCCGATTCTGCCCAGGAATCCGGTCCCTCATAAGGTGATTTTTCCTTTGTCCCTGTACGAGAACCACCGGTTAGGAGGTACGATGGGTATGAACAAAACCAACAAAATCCGTCGGCTCAGTCTAATCGGGCACTCGAGTTTGCACTCTAAAGGTAATACTAGTCATGATCATTGGCAGAGCCCCGATATCTTGTCGGCTAACAACATTAATTGGGCTGACCAGATTTCTGCCGTGTTGATAGATCAATTCGGCTTACAACCAAAGGGTAGAGTCATCGGCTATAGAAAGCCGTATCCGGATTATATAGATCGTATGCAATATCCACATAATTTTAAAATTCCTGATTTTGCCAAATTTTCTGGGAATGATTCGGTCACGACCTTAGAGCACGTTGGACGCTTTATCGCTCAGTGTGGCGAGGCAGCTCAGTCCGACGGGCTGAAAATTAGATTATTCCCCTTGTCTTTATCGGGAGCTGCTTTCACTTGGTTTAGTAGTTTACCTCCAAATTCGGTTCATTTTTGGAACGATTTGGAAAGCCGATTCCATGAGTACTTTTTCTCTGGCAGTCTGGAACTCAGGATTTCAGATCTAAGTTCTGTCCAACAGAAGTCCAGGGAATCGGTAAATGATTATGTTAAGAGATTCAGGGAAGTGAGAAATATGTGTTTTAGTGTTACCCTGCCTGATAATCAGTTGGCCGATTTAGCTTTCCAGGGGTTGATACCCCCATTAAGAGAAAAATTCGGCGAGCAGGAATTCACCAATTTGAGTCATCTCCTACAACGAGTATCAGCTCAAGAAAGCCGTTTCTCCAATGAAAAGGTGTCGGGACCCGAATTTGCAAATCCGAACCCTTTGTGTATACCGCACTAGTCCAGGATCACGCTAGTGCACACAGGCTCAATATAGATGCTATCATAGTCATACACAGCAGAATATAGCATAACTTTAATAATTAATAGTAACTGTTGTCTTACATGATTATTGCCACACAGGGCTTATAAAAGAAATAGCAAATAAGCAGCAGTGGAAAAAAATAAATAAATAAGCGTAGCAGCTCCCCAGTTCACCGCAGGCAACTGATGAGGCTCGGACCCTAAGCATTCGCAATCCTCCTCCACGAAGGGCGTAGATCCTTCCTCTTCTGAAGTTGTTGTTGTTGGGGTGAGTACATAAAGCACTCAACAAGTTGTGCACAGCAATGCAAGTCTAATATTCTATATGCTTGGCTTAATCCAAAGGAATGGCTAATATGGCTATTTTGCAGTAGAGCGGCATTTAACAAGAATACAGTAAATAGATTGAAAAGCAGTAAAACAAATAACAGTAATTAATAGATTCAAGATTTCAAGTAAACCAAGTTTCCAATCCTAAATCAATTTCCACCTCCCATGGCACCCCGCCATCCCAACAAGTTTTTGTTTAACAAAAGTCTAACCCTTAATCAGTAATTCCGAGCATTGCCTAATACCGTGAGCACGGCTATTCGAATAGATTGTACACTCTGCAGAGGTTATGCACTTTACCCACACGATACAACCAAACACCACCAAGGCGAGTGATCATAACAAAGCCTTTACAATGCTACACCTAGACCCAAGATCGCTCGCTAAGGTTTCAACATCAAGGGTTAAACCACCACAACAGGCCCCCTCTTGCGCCATGTGAGTTAAACCAGAACCCGGACTCACTGCTCACCACGACAGCACCAAAATCTAGGCTTCACAAATTATTCAGCTAGGCTGTCCCATTCCGGACATGTGGTTGCAAGAGAGACTCAGGTCAAAGGCTTGCAAGGTTAAGTCCTTAAAGTGATTAAGGCAAGACTTCCACATACCCCTGCCAATCCTGGCCCACCTTGGCACACTTCTCCTTGCCACTTGCCCCAATCTAAATCATTACCACCCCAGTTGATTACCAAGCACCACGTGCCCCCCACATTTCAATCTAGTTGTGTGACCTCCTCGCCACGACAACTTGATAGCACTGTGTGACAACACATGACACACAAATTCTTAAACATTGTTCCATATTCCATTAGTCAAGATTAAGTAACAACATTCGGACACATGTGATGACGTGGCATGGCTAAGCAATCTACGACGGTCTAACTAGTCCCATGTTGATTATTAATATTAACCAACTATAATTCCACATCCTAGGGTGACAATTAGATCATGGCATAAAATTGACAAGGTGTGATTTAATTCAATTAGGCATATCATCTAATTCCCAAATTAATTGAAATCATTTATACACATAAAATATCATGCATAATTTAAAAGACAAAATAGCAATTTGGTGAAATTAGGTGCAACATGATTAAAGCACAACTCGCCTTGGAGTAGGTGCTGGTCTTGCTCTGAGCTTGGGTCTTGAAGCGATGAATCTTCCTCCGGATCACCGAGCAGTTCAACGTCTACGCGAAACGATGCCAAAATAGCAAATAAACACCAAAACAGAGAGCAACCAAACTCCAAAAATAAAATAAAATTCACAAATTAATAGATCTTGATTTTAAAAAATTTTAGAAATTTGAATCACTCAAATCCGAGTTAAAATGCAAAAGATATAGCCTTTTGAAGTTTGAATAAATATCAAAATACGAAAATAGAATTTCCGATTTTCCAGAATTATTTTTCATCAAAAGATTTTTATTGTGCAACGCTGACGCCAGCCCTGCCCGAGCCAATCGACGCCGACACGCCACCTCGGCGCATGGACCCGATCCACGTAACCGCCTCGTCCACCGTGGACGCGCTCACGCGCCGCCACGCGTCCACGACGACGCGCAAGACGCATCATCGGGCCGCAACGCCGCCCGTGCCGATGCTCGACACGCGGCGCGCATCCGGGCGACGATCCGACGGCTACCACCCTGACGCACACGCGGTGCGATCTCAACCGAACAGACCTGATCTAACGGTCCATGCTTACCCGAGTTGATCACTGCAGACAAAGCGACGCGGCACGATCTGAGATGTCCCCGGAAGATCCAACGGCTGTCCGAGCTTCGAGACGAAGATGGCAGCACGGTGGTGGACTGGCACCAGAGCGGAGGAAGAAGACCACCCGAACGGCGTTTCGGCGCGACTCCGGCGAGAAGAAGTAGCAGCTTCGGTGCGGCTCGACGCGAAGAGTCTGGATCTGGAACCCGAGCGGCGGATGGAGGCTTGACGGCGGCGAAACGGCGAGAAAAAGAGAGGCGGCGCTACAAAGAACTACGGCGAGCTCTCAGGGTTAAACGGCAGCGACTCCGGCGAAGAGGCTAGTGCTACTGGCTGCGCAAGGGGACACTACAAGAAAAGTGATTTTTAATGACTGTCCAAACTCGTCATCATTAGTTCCGAAATTGTCATTGTAGGTTTTTTATGACAAATTTATGACGAAATTCAACTTGTCATAGTAAGTGCGTCATAGAAAGTTTTCAATGACGAATTACTTTTTTTCGTCATAAAAAATCAACTTTTCTGTGACGAATTACATTTTCGTCAACAAAGAGGTCATTTGTATGACGAATATATCCGTCATTAATTGTACCCAAAATGTCATGAAAAATATCAAATTCGTCATAAAAGAACACTCCGATCGGCCAAAAATGAGCGTTGACCATTTTATTTATGACAAAATTGTTCGTCACAGATTGTTGCCACATGGACATGCATTTTCGTCATTGAACAGTGCACTGCCACGTCAGCAGCCAGGATGTGAGGTGACGTGGCACGTGGACATGCATTTTCGTCATGGAAGTAATGGTCTGTCATTTTCTGTGATGAATAATTTCGCCATAGATAGATGCAGAATAGCCATGATATTTTGTCATTTAACACTTCTGTCAGCCCACATATGATCCATTTTTACAGCCACAACACACAATACATCTCGACATAGCACACAATATTTTCAGGAGACCAATCAATACATTGCACATAACCATAGATACATTAAGAGACACAAACTTTGTTCACAGTACTTTTAGTTAGTACCACACTTGAAGCTATTGAAAATAAATCCATAGGTCACAAAGTTGAACCACGTTACCTAAACTCACTAGTACCAAAGAACCAAAGTTACCACCATACAAAATAAGTATCCATGCAAAATAAGTGAACAGGTTCATAAACTCACTAGTTGTCTTGACCAGCCATTCGCATGAGATGGCGAATAATTGCATCATTCTCCTCTTGCCTCTTCTTTAAATCCTCCATTTCCTTTTGGGTTTTGATCAGTGCTTCATCTGATGCTTGTGCTTTTAGCTTCAAGTCTTATACTTCTTGCTGCTGTTGCTCAACGGTCTGTCGAAGTTCAGCTGCTCCTCGTCTCTCCTGCTCAAGCTGTTCCTCAAGAGCTTGTTGTTTGGAGTCCTTTGCAGAGTTCGGAGTGGAAGAATGTAAGCCAACGTTCTTCAAGAATTTGCTGGTGGCGCTACTTTGAGACAGAACCTTGTCAACAATCTCGGTAGTAGACATTGTTGACTGACCCTCTACATCAGGCACCATCATAGCTTCCATCTCAGCCTAAGACATAAAACATAACAGAATCAATAGTGATAATAGGAATAAAAGGCTTATACAAAGAAAACTTTCATCCAAATAGAGCAGACACAACAAAGGTAACCTCTGGCGACATTTGAAAAATCACTAAATTTGCATTCGAAAATTTCATAAAAAGCACATGAAGAAATGGATTAACTTTTGTATGTCGACACAATGAATCTCTATTCAATGTGGTATAGTTACTTATATGGTATGGATGCAAGAAAGCAATTTTGTAAGCATAACAGAAGAAACAGATATTTTGATGAGTCCATATATACTTATGCAGTGAGGTGACCATGGGTGCTATCATCTGGAAATACCCTCTATAGGATACAATGCTAGAAGAAAAAGGAGGAATTGCAGGGACTTACAATTGCGCGTTGCACAGGTTCAGCGAACCCCTTCTTCTTACTGTTGTGGCACTCCTTGAACATGTCCACAGCAGTGAATTGTTGATCTTTGTTTTTATCCTTCTACAATTGGAAGAAGAAACAAAATAAAATGTATCAAGTAGAAAAGTTTTTATTAACTACATATGGCTTTATTATAGGCAGGGCTTGAACTAAGGGCGTGTTTGGTACGACTCCAACTCCACCAGATTCGTGGATCTGGTGGAGCTGGGTATTTCTAGCTCGGATCTGTGGGTATATTAAGAGTGTTTAGGTAAGTCATTTTATTTAATTTTAGACTAAAAATATAAACTTAATTCTATTTATTTTAGCCTACAAGATTCAGATTTGAGGTGGAGCCAGAATCTGGAGCTCTACCAAACAGGGCCTAAATAAGTGCATCTAATTTTATCTCTTTGGTTATCAAGGTTTCCTTGGCTGCCTACTAGCAAGGTTCCTATCAAGTGTTGTGGATGGAAAATGAATAATGAGACGATGAACAGATTTACTGAGCATGGCAAGGTGCAATGTAGTCATGAGACCACGTGGCTTGATGGAACTTGACTTTGGCACGATTTTGCTTGTTCTTTTCAGATTTTTCCTACTGCAGATGGTTCCATTAGGCACATTCATGAATGGAATTTGAATAGAACCATATATTCATAGACCGTACCTTGCTTTTCGAGTCAGACCATTTCTGGACAAGTTTTCTCCACTCCTCATCCGTCATGGTAGGTACCGGGATGTTGTACTAATTTCGCTTGTCGATACCATTGAAAAACCACTTCTTCAAAGAAATACCTAGATTGTCACACCCCACCCTTCAAAATTTCAGCACATGCATCCTTGGTTGTCCTATCACTGGTGTCCAAGGCCAGCCGTGTCTAGCAGGTTGAATGAACCACATTAATGAATTATGCAATCTAATGTGGAAGAACAATAATTGTTTGTGGCCAAGAATGAAATCACTTACAGACAATTTTCCCATGAAATTATCCAAATGAGCTGTGTTGTTCTTGTACTCCTTCCAACTAGTGAGGATAGGAACATGATGCCTAATTTGAACGCCAGACTCTAGTGCAAACTTTGCAGCTTCCAACGGCTTATGTGGCCTTCTCATCCCCTCGGCAAATTGGACTGGCAACCTTTTGCCCATAGTTCTAGTCATCTTCTCAAGCATTTTCCCCATTGTTGATGCCCTCTTCCCTCTTGTAGAAGTATTTGGGGATCTACGAAAAAGGCATTGAAGGGATTAGTTAAATGCTTAATGTTTGTAACCTATGAAAACAATTTGAAATATTGTTCTATGACACAATTGTAATAAAGATGAAAAAGAAGAATGCCCAAAAATAACTTGCCTTCATCATTTTGTTGCTGTTCTGCACCATCTTTCGGATAGGATCAATCCATGACCGGACTCGTAGGTTGAGCAATGGGTTCTTGTTCTTTTGTCCAAATTTGATCCTCATGGACCACTTGCTCGGAGGATTCAGTGGTTGTATCTTCTTGAATTGTAGGTAAGGCCACTTTTTTTGCGGACCATGTTGTGACTCCAGTGGGTTCCTCTACTGCTGTAGTTGCCCTCACTCTCTTTGAAGCTCTTGTACCACCTGGAGGAATGTTGTCGGTCTTCCTTTTTATGGGCCTTTGAGCTGGTCTTGTAACGCACGTTTTAAAATACTAGACCAGAAGAAAATTTAAGTGTAAATATGTGTATAAAATGAAATAGGCAGCACAACAAAAATAACATAAATGAAGCAACCTAAAGAAATTAAATAGATGCAATGTAAAACAATACATGCAAACTAACATCTTTAGCCCCAAAGAAGAGATAGATCGCAAGCACCTTTGTTGATGAAGGATGTCATGCATTCATCTCCTCGCCCCCTTATCCTCTTTAGGATCGTAATCGAGTCATCATTGTTTCTACCCTTTTGCTATCCTTTTCAGTTGTAGTGGGGTTGAAGTTGAATCCGTAAGGTTTTTAACTGCTGATACCTAGAGATTGAAATTTGGCTTGAATCATGTGTTTGCTAGCCGCAGCCTTCTCATATTCGCATGATTCAGGTTCTATATAATGAAAACAACAGTATTATTGTATGAGACATAGGTGAGTATATTTTAATAGTCAAGATTTCAATTGCAGGACTATAGGGCCCTATTCATGCACAAGCATAGTAAAATTGTTATATGGAAAGATAAATACAGATCTTACCTTTGCCTTTGCTGCGTCGTGTTCTCATTGGCTGCTCCTAGTTGGATAATATGATATTCTGGTTACAGAAAAAGAAAAATTGAAATAGCAATAACTTATTCACTTCAGACTATTTGAGTCTCTTCCATAATTTTGCTTTTTTGATGTTTCTACTAGCTTCTGATACAAACTCTATTGCCAATTTAGTGATTGCAGTCTAGATAATTCAGCACTCCATACTAGTTACTACACCCCTCATTGTGCACTCCATACTGGTTACTACACTCCATACTGGCTACTAGTCACACTTTGGATAGCAAAAGGTAAAACTTGCATAACTTTTTAATGGTTGAACCAAATTGAGTGAACTCAGATTATAATTAATCACAAGAGGATACTCTACAACTATATTATAGCCATTTATTCAGAAGATGCATTACTAGTTCCCAGATTAGAGATGAACAGAGGTTATATACATTAACAGTAGTTCTGAACAGCAGGTACTAAAATGAACATAACTTTTAATTGGCTAAGTAAAAATTTACATTCTTAGGCTCCAAATGACCACAAGAGGATAACCTATAGTTACCCCAAAGCCATTTTCTCAGCACCTAAAAGTTAAGTCCTCAAACTGCCCTCTGAACTTCAGACTAACTCTGAACTTTCAGCAGAAATTTCAGTTCTGGACAGCAACTCAACAGGCCAAAACTTTTGATTCCTAACACCAAATCAAGGATACAAATACACTTTATAGATCTACAGGAAATTTCCTACATTTCTCTAGGAAATCAAAAATCCTAATTCGGCCTGTTGCTATATCAAATCTTCAGTTGAACATTTCAGGCGCAATCCACAACCTAATCTGGACAGTCAACACCAAAAATGTTATAACTTTCAATTGGCTGATCGGATTTTAGTGTTATTATACTCAAATTAAAGGGGATTAGATGATATAAAACTTTCTCTATAGCCAAATATCCAGGAAACGCACCAATTAATCCCAGATTTGCGATGAACAGAAGGAAGGAATCTGATTGAAAAACAGAACTGCACAACTTCTAGGGTTCCATCTCTAATCCATTCCATACACAACCAAACCACCATTAAAACTCCATGGCATGAACCCTAACCCAGCCACCCAACCACACCCAAACCCTAGATTTTTTCCTCACCTTGGCACAAGGGAGAAACCGCAAGGGGAAGGGAGGAAGGGCGCCGACCATGGGGAGGGAGACAACGCCGGAGCTGGCCAGAGGATGGCCGGAGGGGCAGCGGCGCTGGCTGGAGATGCTCCAAGGGGAGGCGCACGGGTGGGAGGAGGAAGGGAGGGGGTCGGCAGGGGAGGGGAGCAAAACGAGTGGGAAAAGGGAGAGAGAGGAGGTTCCAACAACAAGGAAAAAATAGATTATGGCCTTCCAGCCGCCAGGAGGTTCTAGGAACGATCGCTTCCCAACCTGAAAAAAACGCAACTCATTTTCTTTGACGATTTGTATTTTAGTTTCATGACGAAATTTTATGTTTCGTCACAAAAGTACATGGAGCGACGGCGCATGATACAATTAATGACGAACATAAACAAGTTGTCACGGAAAATAGTTTTTTCATGACAAAAGTTGAGAACGTCACGACGTTTTCGTCACAGATAATCACTTTTCTTGTAGTGGGACGAGGAACATCGGAGTGCGGGCTGCGGCTTTTATAGCCTCGGCATGCGTGCAGGGAAGGAAACCCTAAGAAATCCGCGGCGGCGAACTCGGAAATCGAATCGGAGACGACAACCGAGAGCCGTCCGATTTGCGATCAACGGCCACGATTAGATCCGAAGCGATACGATCCGATCCGTTCTTTCCAAAACCGACGGGCGCGATCTTGGCCTTCCAAAAACAACGCGAGGAATCCTCTCCGCCCGATCTTGATCCAACGGCCGAAGGCGCTAGGGTTTCGGTGAGATGCAGATCGTCCGATGGAAATCCAACGGCCAAACGCGGGGTGGCGGGGAAACGGGCTGAACGGGCCGCACGCGCTGGGCCACGCGCACACAGTACTGGGCTTCGGCCCAGTACTGTTCACCGATTTTTCAAAAGCTTTTTGATTTAAAATAATTCCCGAAATTAGATTAATTCATTTAAGGTAATTAAAATATCAGGAAAAATCCAAGAAAATTCTCATAAATACTTCGAGACATTTTGAATCCAAATAAAATATTTTTGGCAAAACTTCATATTAGTTTTATCTATATATAATTAGTTTTCACCAAAGGTTCAATATACTTAATTAAAATAAATTCTATTAAATCCCAGAAAATCCAATAATTTCAGAAAATCATTAAAATGCACATAAGTGAAACTATAGGCCAAATTTTGGGATGTTACAAAAGGGCTTCAAAGATGAATTCAAGAATTACAAAGACAAGATACAATCGGCTATAGAGAATGACCAATTAAAATTTTCAGAAGAGACGACGATGCAGCTGGACGCTGATCCTTTTCCAATTAACATGGTCCATTGCTCTAAAAAGAAGGAAAAGCCGACACAAGATGCAGAGCCTAAGGATCAAATTCATATATCATCGGCTATAAAAATGACGCGTCAAGCCGATGTACAATCAAATTCTGATAGCAATAAGACACTCATGATTACTGTTGGCTCTATACAAATAAAAGCCAACCGTGAAAGGAAAATTTTTAAAACAATCACACCAAAGGGTTATCAGGCTGAGAAAGCATTGCCACTACGTAAGCCGATACAGAAGTCGAAGCCCACTTTTTCCCAATTACTAGCAAAATATGAAAGGAGGAATGAAAGGCCACGACAAAGTCCTCCACATCGACTGGTTAATGAATATCGGCCAAGCGGTCCTGAAAGAACTCACCAGCGGTACCCTTTTTGGCAATTTTGTTGGGAGAGGGGATTAGCTTTGCCCTCACCAAACACATGTCCGATGCAGTATTACCCATGTCAAGGTGATAGGCAGCGATGGTCGGCTAAAGATAGAATTTCCAAGCCGACCATAAGTCAGAAACAAGACCAAGATGAAGGGTCTAGCACTGCGGCTAGTATGGATATGGTAGGAAAAATATGTAATTCAATCGAACCAAAGCCAAAATGGTGTCCTCCAGGTTTAAGCCGATCACAAAGAAGAAGGCTTGAGCGGCTAAGGACTCAAGAGATGAGGGAAGCTGAACAAGAAAAACGAAGGGATAAAACTTTTAATGAACTTCATCCGATTAAGATTGCGAGAAAAGAGTGAAGGAAGAAAAAACCGGATTCGGCTGATGATTTTTGTTCGACGAAGCCGATCTAGTCTAGAAAATCATACCACCCGTCAGCTCGAGAGATAGCTGATTTGGTAAGGGATCAACGTGGGATCGTGTAGTGTGCATCGGTTTGTCCAAGGTACTGGTTAGATCTTGATTGGCTAAAACTCAAATACGAATATACGAGTTGGCCGATTACCGACCTGAAAGCCAAATTAATTTGATGCAGTTAAAAATTTGGCTATGGTAAGAAAATATATGTTCAAGCCGATGATGAAATTTTTTGGAAGATAACATGTTATCTCCCAAAAATGGGGGGCATATGTTTGCACCAAAATTTGGCAGATAGGGTCAGAATCGGCAGTCCAGGATCAACAAGATACGATCAGGATGTAGATTGAAGATATTTGGAAACGAAACAGGTTGTTAAGGAAAGCAACATCCAAATAGAGGCCGATACAGATTCTCTCCTAACGTGTTGTACCAGGATTCTATCGTCCAATGGGTATAAAAGAGGTCTATAGGTGATCAGAAAAGCTGCCCAGAGCCAATCAACCAATTCGCGTCTACTTTTCATCTACTTTTCCGTCAACTAGGAGTAGTTTCTGTAATTTAGTCTTCTTGTAATTCGATCTTGATCAATAAAGTTGTGCATCGCCGATTGTTGATCTCCATCAATTACGCCCAGGTTTGATTTATTCTGATTTTGCTGCGCATCGCCTTCTTCAGAATCAATCTACCTTTATCCTCTAATTAGCCTTAATCGGCTAGTTAGATTTACCCTTTTTTATCTTGATTTAATCGGCTTTGAGCTGATTGAATCTAAGCCGATTGATCTTCACGATCTGCTAGTTAGATTTATCTTGTTACCTTGATCTTGATCGGCTTCAAGCTGATTGAATCTAAGCCGATTGATCTTCACTATCGGCTTTGTGTGAATTTCATATTTTTACCTTGTCGCCATGTGTCAAATCGACCGCACGCTCAAACCAGTGTTAAATGCGTGTCTTGTTGTCGTAAACCCTGCTTCAAGTTTTTGACGCCAACACCCACATAAGAGATGACGATGGAAACACTATTACTGAACACCACCTCAAGGCAGAGTCACTCTTCCAAATCTTTAGAAACAAAATGGGCTCAACTTCCAACCCTAACATGCTCTTCAACCTCTCAGATTTGATCCCTCCGGTGCATGGCCTTAACACTATGGCAAATCTTTGCACCAAAGAGCAAATAGACAAAACAGCTCACTCTATCCCCGTGGATAAAGTTCTAAGACCTGATGGATTCAATGGTATGTTCATCAAAAAATGCTAGCATATCATTCCAAATGACTTCTACACCCTATGTAATCAATTTCACTCCAGGCAATTGGACCTTCACAACATAATCGAGTCGTTCATAACTCTGATTTCAAAGAAACATTCAGCAAAATCTATCAATGATTACAGACCGATATCTCTGTTTAATTCAAGCATTAAGCTTATCACAAAGCTCCAAGCAAATAGGCTTCACAAGGTCATCCTCAATCTGGTTCACCGAAATCAATACGGTTTTCGAATTTTTTTTAAATAATATATTTTAGAATTCAAATTTCAAAAATATACCACGAAATCAAAAAATTGCAAAAATGCATCGTCGCCTACCATAGGGCGACTTGGTCGATCGGGCAAATGAGGTGGACTTTTTATTCGCGACCGCAGCTGGGCGAGGAGAAGTCGCCAACAAAGAGGGCGACGTGTACAAGTCGCCCCATGGTAGGGCGACATGGGATCATGTTGCCCAATGGTAGGGCGACATGTAGAAATCGCCCAATGAAAGGGCGACATGGGAGGAAATTTCCAAATTTTTGAAAAAATTTCTCAGAGACTTCAAAAAAGGTGAAAATATTTGGATAAACAGATTTAGGATTGAAGTAAATTATTTATGGTACAACACATGGATTATAAACACACTGCACACAAGGAATAACACAATTGCACATAGAGAATAATATTTATAGTATAACACAACTATCACATTTTGTCGTTTTCTTGCTCACTTGCTTATAAATTTCAGACTACCTAGGAATTTATACTCTTAACCAAAGAGTCAAGAATCGTAAATGCATTCAAAACTAAATCAAGATCAAACTCTTTTGTTTCATATTTCAGTTCTGACTCTCTCTTGTTACAGGATTAATTAACTCTAACAATTGTAAATCGACGCTTATTGCATGTGAACAATTCGCAAAGATTCTCGCGTGATTCCATGTGGACAAAATCGCGTTTTGCATGTGAACAATTCGTAGCCTTGTGCGTTATTGCATGTGGACAAAATCGTGTTATTGCATGTGAACAAATCACGTTATTGCATGTGAATAAATTTACACCTTGCTTTGCATGTATTTTCCACTAGTGCAATAACCCATAATTATTATAGTCGATTTACAACTCATGTTATGAATATTTAGTACGAGCACTTAAACTATTTGTTGAACATACATAAGGCGTATGCACCAAAGTTCGATGATAAAATAAGCAATAGATTAGATTATATTACAAGGGCATTACAACAGTGACGAAATTGCTTGATGAACTAACTAACGAAAGCATTGTTTGTCATGGTGGAACAAATGATCATTCCGCCTATCTGGGTACAGCCAGAATGATGTCCCACATTTTCTGCATATTACCTGACCCATGTAAATTTTAAGATCTGTCCTCGGACACCGCTCAATCCCTACTATGAAAGAACTCCATGGGGATCCGCAGTGCTCCCAGGTGTCACCGAATGGGTGGCCTATGCCGTACGTCTCGGGTGTGTAAGACATAATTTTTTGGTCATCCCGATTCCCGGCGTCCCCTATATTAATACCACCCGGGTTCCCGGATGGTCTGCGTAACGCATCAAGGATTTGTTGCGTGGTGCGGACCTCGGCCGGCTGCTTCCCCTTGTCCCTTCCTCTTCGAGAGGAGGTACCCTCTGCACCTCATTGCTACTGGCTTGGCGGAGACTTGCCGAGACACCGCCTGCTTTGCTCGCACTCCACTATATGGTGCAGGAGGTGTGTGTTGGGCTTGTCCTTGTACAACCGGAAGCGTGCCCTGCAGTCAATACAGTATGCCCGCTGTGGTCGCTGAATAACACCGTAGGCGTACTCGGGGTCTGGCTTTTCTAGGCGGTAGTAGCACCACGGGAGGGTTGTTCCCGCTATCCCATACGGAAGTTTGAGATGTGGGTGGTACGCCTCCGGTCCACCCAGTTGAAGTAGCCGCACCATTCATCCTCGGCCAAGGGGCACCGGTAGAATCTCCGGTCCGCTAGTTCATCGTGGTAGGAATCAACCACTGCCTGAAGGCCGTGTTCGCAAAAGTCGGGGCTTTCGGGTGGCCCCTGAGGAGGTTTCTCCTTTGACTCGAGCAATTTCGTAATTTTCTTTTTGAACTCCTGTATGCGATGAACTGGTTTAGAATTACTACTTTGTGAGTGAAGCATGAGTTCGTCGCATGAAACTCACCGATTGGTTGGCCTCTTGCCCACCGCCCCGAACTCGTCGCCTAGAACGGGACGATCTGGCGGCCTCCCACCGGTTGAAGTTCTCGTGAAGCGGGTCGGCGCCGTGGCGCTTGTAGACAAATTCGTAGTCACGCGCTCCGCCCGCCGATCCATTGGAAGAAGCAACACCGGTCGCTTTGCCGAGAAAAGAAAGAACGATGCATGAAATGGTAATGTTACTCAGATTGTATGGACACCAGAGGTTTACCCGAAGAGCGGCACAACAAGAGTGAGCGCGTCGATCAGATCTCCGTGGGTAGATTGCATCATCTTCGCCAGAAGGTTGCAGTCGCAATTGGGTCGGGGCAACTCCGACAGAACTGGGGCGTCAACGCTACAATTATCCGGGTACTCAGGGCGGGATGACTTCTGCTTGCTGAAGAGGCGACGGTAGAACGACATCGTGCCCTAATTTGTGTAGATTCAGGTGGCGTGTATTGCTTGTTTGCGATGTTGGATGTCTACCCCTCGGCCGGTTTTATAGTGGTGGTGAGGGGTTGCTTCACACAACTACAGCACTGATGGGCCGGCATCCTCTGTGAAAAGCCGCACGACGTGTCACCCATCATCAAAGCTGCACGACAAGGCTGACAAAGCTGATGCATGCGACTTGTCTAATCGGTCTGATAAGGCTGACAAAGCTGATGCATGTGACTTGTCTAATCGGCCTGACAAGGCTGACAAAGCTGATGCATGTGACTTGTCTACTCGGCCTGACAAGGCTGCACTCCCGTGAGTAGGCTATTCGCTCTGAAAAGCTGCTACACGCCAGTACTTCGTCATACTTGAAAGTAGGGCTACTGTAACACGGAATAACAATATTTCATAACCAAAAGTAAAAGGTTACTAACATAACAAAAATATATCGTATACATCTAAATACATAAGATGAAAAGCACGTCACAACGTAATAACCAAATACATAAGCTAAAATAACATAACAAACTACCGGGCGCCTCGCTTACGGTGCTCCTCGCCGGGCAGCCTCCCGCGAACCTCGCCTCGCGAGTACGCCAACTTCACCGGTGGGCGGGGCCCTCCGTGGTCTAGCTAGAGGTGTAGCGTACACATCGCCGAGAAGGTCTGCGTCGGTGGTGGTGCTCCTCGCAATCGCGATGATCCGAGCACATCCGACCAACGGCATCTCGACACGCCACCATCGCCGAGGTCGTAATCCGCATGGGTCGCATCATCAAACCGCCTCGTAGTCGCCAAAGGTGAAGCCGCAGAGGAGAACCACCGTGCTCGTGAGCTCGTAAGAAGTGAAGAATTGTTGGTGACATTCAAAAATAATTAGACAACATACGGCGGTGACGGTACTCACCTCCGACGTGAGGTGCTAGACCAGCGTGTCCAGAAGCTCGCCCTGTCGCGTAAGTCGGTGTGACGGTGGGACGGAAGGACGTGGCGTGTGAAGATGTACTTGGAGCACTCCTCCCTGCAGTAAGCGGCACGCCGCGAGCGGCGTCAGCCACATCACGAGGCGTGCGGCATCCTGCCAACTCGAGGGTGCGTCTGGCGCTCTCCCTGAACCTCGCGAAGAAGGAGGTCACGTCCTCTCTGGTCACGTCTACCCCACGAGACAGACGAGACAGGAAGCTCCCGGACTCCTCGTAGTACCGGGCTAGCACATCAATCTGAAAAATACATTACGAATTAACCTAACACATTACTCTGGAAAATGCCATACGAAAATACATCGTACATTAGACAAAACTTACCGCACCGTGCAGAACCGAGTCCGTATGGCAGGGATACGTGTCCCTCACCCTAGGGATGTGTCTAGGAGGATCCGGTCAACACGCACTCAAACGCACACGGTACGGAAGTGTACCACCGCCGGTACTTCGGTGCGCTCTGCGTTCAGACGGCGATCCTCTGCATGGACGCCGCCCAAGGCTCCTCCCCACTCCTTGACCCATGGCGCCATACGTCGCGCCATGGGGTGCCCCATGCCCGCCTCCTAGTCCGCTCATGATAAGCAAAAATATAGCATTATTACATGTCATTACACCGTACAGATTAGAGAACATCGATGTAGGGAACTTACGTGTGGATGCCGTGTGGGACCTGTCGGCCGACCTAGACCGGGAACTCTTGTCGTAGACCGAACTACCTCATCACTCGATGGACAGCGTATCCCTCAACCAGGACGTCGAACACGAGGAACCGACGTGTACGCCAGTACGCCGCGTCGCGTGTGCAAAGGGTGGACAACCCACCGGGCACATGTAGCTCGACGTCTCCCGCTGTGTACGGCGTCCAGCGTACGCAGTCCTCGGTGAGGTGGTCGAACGCAGCGACGAACTGCGGGTAGCTAAGCCGCACCGTGCTGTGTGCCCACCTAGGCTGCAGTGATGACAGAAAAATCAACATTACCATTAGTACTGAGAAATGTTAAAGCATAGGTTTCATAACCGTGGTTTGCAATATCTTACCCGTCGGTAGCACCAGATGGTGCCCATAGTCGGCGCGTCGACATCATCGTCACCATCGTGTAAAAGAGGACTCGTGTCAATCTTGGGGCGCCCGATCTGGAACCTCTCGTATGCCTAAAGCTGCAGAAGCAGTGGACACCGGTGAGGATCGACCGCCGGCGATCCGCCCACACCGCCGCAGAGCCCACTTGAGACGTCGCGCAGAGGACCGCCGACCCGTGAGTACCGCGATACGGCGTCAAGGGGTGCGCCCGCGATCGCCCTCGCGAACTAGACGGTGCTGCCCACGCTATCTCGTGGGAGCCGTGAACATGCACCGGTAAACAGCCAGAGCGTGTACGCCTCAAGGTGGCGGGTCACCTGCGTGCTCGTCCGCAGCTCGACGATGTGCTCGATCAGTAAATTTAAGTTTTCTTGTTAGTCTAGCCAATATATATAAGCGGGTTAAGTTTGAAAGGTTAGTTGCTTACCACGAACCGCCGGCCACCGTGTGTCGGACCATGGGTGCCGGTGAAGACTCGACGCAGCAGCGGTAGCACACCATGGAACCGCGCAAGTACCTCATCCCGCCACAACGGGTCGATGTCCCGCGGCACCACGGTCACTAGCGATCGGAGACCGAGGAGGTAGGAGACGCCCTCCAAAGTGATCGCCATCTCCCGGCTGTAAGTGGAAGGTGTGCGTCTCCTGCCTCCACCGATCCACCAGAGCGGTGAGAAGGGCTCACAACGGAACCGTGGCTCGCATCTCTCCCTGCGCACTGCGTGCGCCTCCACCATCCGTGCTGGCAGCAATCCTGCCGCCGCAGCCTACGAAATGTAAATATTAAATTAATATGAGCACCGCACTAGTTAATTAAAACAGATTATGATATCGCATCGGAATATTTTGGAATTAAAAGATAACGACGCACTGGGATCCAACGTGGATCGAGGGTCCAGAGCTCCCGCGGTGGCCTCGGCCGTAGTATGCACAGCTCCGAGGGTCCCGCCCTCCTCCGTGAAGCGGTGGCGGTGTGCATGGTGACGATCACAACGACTGGTCTACTAACTCAAAGGGCTGGTCGTCATCTACACCCGTGAGCCATACCGCAAATTACAAAAAGGAAAGTTACATACAAATAAATACACAAGCATCAGAACAATACATCGAACCAAATGCGTACAAATAAATACACAAACATGAGAACAATACATCGAACCAAATGAGTACAAATAAATACACAAGCATCGAACAATACATCGAACCAAATGCGTATAAATAAATACACAAGCGCCCACAAAATATAATCAAACAGATTATAATGCACACTACATCAAGAAAATATATTAGAACAAGTTACAACGAACACTTCATCAAGAAAATATATTAAAACAGATTACAACGAACACTTCATCAGCAAAATATATTAAAACAGATTACAACTAACACTTCATCAAAAAATATATTAAAACAGGTTACAATGCACATTACATCATCAAATTATATTAAAACAGATTACAACGCACATTACATCATCAAATTATATTAAAACAGACACAACGCACATTACATGAACAAAATAATAATTTGACATATAGCATCTAATAGTTCAAATAGCTTCTCCGTAGTCCGATGACGCCGCCCACCACGCCTTGCGATGACGATCCTTCCCCGCTGTCGGGTTGCCATCTCCTCCTTCGCCCTCTTCGTTATGTGGTCGGGCAGCTTGAACGTGTGACTGCTCGCTTGCACAACGAATATTTCTTCACGCGCTTACGCTTTGACTCATCCATATCATTCCCGACACGCCTTGTTTTGCGACGGCCTCCTTTGTATGATCTTGCATCAAAGTCAGGGACCCAGAACCTTTCGTCGACACTAGGGGTTGTGGTGAAAGAACCGACAACACCATAACCATATAGCTCCTCGCCCCAGGTTGCCATCACCTTTTCCTTTGTAAAATATTCAGATAGTCGCATTCCAAATAATGCACATGCAGCTATCACATGAGAACATGGCCTATGCAACAGGAGGGGTTTGTTACACGAGCATTGACATTCAGCCTGTAAGATGCACTCTTGGGTGATAACCTTCTGGTTTGTTCCCCGCCGTCCTTTATCCCTGCATATCACCTCGAAGCGCAATATTCGTGAACCTACTTTGATAGCTCTATGCTTGCCCGCCTTCTTACTCTTCTCATCCATGTATTTACTTATCATGCTTGAGTACAAGGCATTCTCATCTCTCATTACTACTTCTGCAGCTTTGTGCCTATCCACAAAATACTTGGTTGTACCCCGCAGCACTCCCTCGATAATTCCTACCAACGGGAGACACCTCATCCCTCTCATTACCCAGTTGTACACCTCCGCCGAGTTGGTCGTCATGACACCGTATCTAGCACCATGTGTGTCATGTAACAATGACCACTTCTCTTTGGGCTCGTGCTTTATCCAGTCCGAGAAACATTTGATCGGCCTTTGCCTTCGACGACGACTCGTCGCCTCATCTTTTGTTGCCAGAGGGAATAAAGGCTCTGCCTGCTCCTGTGTTACACTGCTAGTAGTCTCTTTGTATTTTTTTGTTAGCTCATCAAGATTCTTCCAAAGAGTACGGAACTTGCTATCTTGGTTCTGCTTACATAGCCTCTTGAACATGTTCATCAGTTCCTTCTTCTTGAATTGCTTATAGAAGTTCGCGCCCAAATGCCTCATGCACCATCGGCTCTGCAAGTCACCCAGTGGAAATGGCTTCTCTTCCCTGCTTGCAATCTGTCGATGGCACTAAGCGAACTCAAAGATGCCTCGCTATGCAAGATGCACACATGTTGGCGAGTCTTCACCACCCCGATCTTCAAGTTCCGCAGAAACCACAGCCAACTCTCATAGTTCTTGCTCTCCATGAAGGCAAAGGCAACAGGCAGAATCTGGTTGTTCGCGTCGACGCCCACAGCTGTCATTATTTGTCCTTTATATTTCCCGGTCAGGAATGTGTCGTCCACACACAACAATAGACGGCAGTGATAGAACGCCCTAATGCAAGCTCCGAATGCGAAGAAAACTCTCTTCGGATGCCTCTTGTTCGGCCACTTTCTTGACTGACACCCCGATAATCATAAAAGTACCGTGATTTCTTCCCCGAATGCAACCGAGCAAAGGCGGCGATTATGGTACGAGTCTTCAAATTTCCCAAATCTCATTTCCATGGCCTTCGCTTTGCCCTCCATGCCTTCCCGTAGCTAATTGTGTATCAAATCTGTTCTCAATTGCTCTGATAATAGCACGAGGCTCAAAATTGTGTTCTCAACTATCTCCGTGTACATGACACTCGCGATATACCCGACGACAGTTCCTATGAGCCACTGTGGTTTCTCACCATACAACTATGTTGTTCAACCTTCGAACATAGCCTGGGTGCCCCATTTGGGCTTGTACGCTGCAGCCTCTCGGGCACCCTTGCATCTCGCACACCACGTCAGAGCGGTTGGGGTGGACTTCTTAACCCCGAAAGTTCTTCTTAGTGATAAGGCCCAATCTTTGATAGCATCCTACACCGCTCTTTTGTGGGGTACATGCTATTAGGTCTCACCTCATTGTCGCTATAACGCCAAGGTGTATCATTGCCTTCATTTACAACCAGTGTTATTAAATTGATGCGTGTCAATCACCGCACAAGTGGCTCAACATCTTCATCTTCCTCATCCGAGTTATCGCTGCCTTCCACTTCTACTTGTTCATATTCAAGGTCTTCCTCTTCCATCCGTGCTATTACTTCCTCAATTTCCTCACCTTCGCCTACTTGCCCCGCATCTTGCCCAATGTTTCCATCATCCTCCCCAATCTCAACTTGCTCACCACTCTGGTAGCCAATATCCTCATTGCAACCCTGAACATACGGCTCCCGGCTAGACTCTCCAATTTCCGTGTCGCCATAAGTGAATTCATTTTGAGGCTCACTACATTCACCGGCGTCCAGCGGGTGCTGCGGGGCAACAACCCTTTCATACGCTTGCACTAAAAGCACCCGACACCATCCACGTTGTTCGCCCCCTCACATATGACCTCCAAGCTGCAGTTCCCTTCACTCAACTAACTCCCAATAAACAGGATCATCTCGCATGGTGCAAAGGCAAGATAACTTCAGCTGGCACTTCTCTTGTTCCATGCGAAACGATAATACAACCAATTCAACACAAGAAGAAATGTACGCTCTTGACCCTACTTAAACTTCTATCCACATACTGAAAGTTACTCAGATCCGCACCCTCCGAACCATACATGACAACCCCTTCTCCATAAAAGATTCTAAATGGAACTCATTCTGACATATCTGCAAACCTATTCATTAGCATACGAATTAATTACTCTTCGTAAAAAGTACTATAAACTTTACGTACGTATATCTATACTTGCGAAAAATATCTACATTACTAAAAATATTCATCTCTGCACTTGTATTTCTAAAAAACATCTACAGCTCTAACAATAAATATACGTGCACTTCTATATGTAAAAAAACATATCTATCGACATCTATCTCTAAAAACCGTAACAACATATTATTATTCGTAAAAACAACTATGTACATGCATTTCCACAAACCGACTAAATTACTAAAAATATAACTAGATTCAACTACATTTTGTTGCTAAACACTACCATGATTTCTTGCTACACACTAAACAAATCGGATGCTACTACAGCCGCTACAGGAATACAACCCTAAACACTAAACAAAATAAACACTACATTTAACTAGATCTAACCCTAAACACTAAACAAAATAAATACTACATTTAACTAGATCTAACCATAAACACTACACAAAATAAACCGCGAAAATAACTAGATCAACTGACTGTATGTACAACGCAGATAATCGTATGTTTATTACTCATGTTTTGGAGCAGTGTTTGTTCATGGGCCATCCTTACCCTAAACACTAAATTACTGAAAATATGAACACTACAATTAACTACATCTAACCCTAAACACTAAACAAAATAAATCATGAAAATATTTACATCTAACCCTAACTCTTCCTAAACACTAAACAAAAAAAACCGCGAAACTAATTAGTTCTAACCCTAACCCTAAACTACATAAAATAGAGCGTAAAAAAATTACCTGCGAAGCCATCGCTCTTCTCCCCCTTCTTTTCTTCTCTTCCTCCCTTCTCTTTTCTCTCTTCACCCTCTTCTCTTCTCCCTGCCGTTCGGCCGAGCGTGCGCTTTTATTTGGGCTCAAGTCACCTCTCGGGCGACAGAGGCCGCCTGCGCTCGCCGCCCAACCGCATCATCGATTTGCATCTGCCGCCGTTGGGAGGGCGAGTTTGCCACATGTCGGCGTGTCACGTGGCAGTTGTCGCCAAGCCCTAGAGCGAGTAGCCCCTGTGAGCGACAGGGGTATATTTTTGGGAAAAAAAAATTCGTGGTATAGTTTTGCAATTTAAATTATAAAATATATTATTTAAAAAAAAAATTCTACGGTTTTCTTAGATCCAGAACAATCACTACTAGGAATCCCATCTATTGCAACGGAAAAATTGCAACGAAACTGTCGGGACCCGGATTTGCAAATCCGAAACCCTCTGTGTATACTGCACTAGTCCAGGATCACGCTAGTGCACACAGCGGAAACATAGATGAAATACCATTCCATACAACGAATTAACTAAGAAGAAGCAATTTATTATTAAATAAAGCAAACGATCTTATGGTCAATGTTTACACCATTACGCCTTAAGGGCTTAAGAAACAATTACTATTGCAGCGGAAAAGATAACTTGAAACATTCAACATGCCACAGGCAATCATCTGGGGAACGCCTTCCTAATCCACGTAGTCTTCATAGAATTCCTCCTCATGATATTCATTATCTCCTTCAAAGAATCGATCAACAAGGGCATAAAGCCGTGAGTACAAAGGTACTCAAGAAGCCGTAGGGAATGATGCAATATATTTATGCACGGCTTGACAATGATGGCTATATAGTTCTTTTGCGTAAAGCAATAACTTGAATTGAAATACAATAAATAGATTGAAAGCATATTTATGAAAACATAAATAAATAATCGATAGATCAATGATAGACAACAAAACAACAGTGAACTCCCTGCTCACATCCCAACAATTCCACATTCCACATTTTATGAAATACTCTATACCCGTGTGAAATTCCTGCTTTGTCCATGATCATGACGCGCTTATTCGAATAGTTTTACACTCTGCAGAGGTTGTACAACTTTACCCACAAGACATGAACATCTCTTTGTGCAAACGTTACTAACACACTTCCTTTGGTGTGTCGCAGAGATATCATGACAGAGCTTTTACAATGCAATCGCCTAAACTCTCAGATCGCTTCGCTAAGGTTTCGCCATTAGGGCCCCTCTTGCGCCTTGCGAATCTACCCGCCCATCCCGAACCCACACCACCAATCGGCAAGACTCAAGGCTAGACATTGCAAATTAATCACTAGGTCTGTCCCATTTCGCACATGTGGTAGTACGGCTAGGCCCACCAATGGCGCACAAGATTAAGTCCTTAAATTGTCTCTGTGCAAGACATCCACATCTCAATGTGCTAGAAAGCACCCCTTTATCGCACGATCACTTGCCCGAGGGAAAACAATTCGTTCAACCAAGACCAATGGCAACCCCCGCCATGGTACAACAAATTTTACAACAGTAGCTAACGGCCACGATTCAATATCTCATTAAGTCAAGATTAACATTATTCACATGTGGTATGAATCCCAACGTATATCTAAGCATGTCTAAGCATAGCTACGATAACCCAAGGTTGGTATAATGATTATGTCCAACTAGTAATGTCCCAACCTAGGTCTAACAATGGATACATGGCATACAACTAATCAAGGTGGCATAATGTCAACTAGGTATACATCTACTCCCATTAAATAAACATTGATACGTAAATAGCATGCAAGTGTATAAAATAAATTACTTTGCAAACATAGGATCAATATGATCAAAGGATTACGACTTGCCTTGCTGATCTAGTGCTGAATCTTGGTCTTCGAAGTCTTCGCTTGCTCCTCGAATTAGCGCCTACCGAAAAGAAAGCAACGAAACCAAATAAATACAAAACAGAGACTCAAAAAGCTCAAAACTAAAAATAAATGGCTCTGGAAGATAGATCTTGATTTTAGAAAATTTAGAAACTTGAATCGCCTCAATCGGAGTTCGTATGAGTGAGAACGGGCCTCCAAAGATTAAATTCAGAGAAAATACAGAAAATCGTAAAATCGGAATTTCTCGGATTTATTTTTGTATCGAAAAGGATTTATTGCACAACGCCGACGTCACCGCTCACGGTGGACTCGGTCCACGGCGCTGGCTCGGTCCACCGTGCGCCCGCGCAGACGGTTGACGCCGGCGCTTGCGCGCTGACACGCGGCTTTAGGGTCGACGCCGCGGCCGACGCAATGCCACGCGCGCCAGATCCAACAACGGCGACGCGAACCGACGGCAGAGGAACCAAGGCGCGCGGGCGGCGAGACGTGGAACGATCCGGACGCCCACCGAGGATTGGACGGCCAGGTTCTCTACGAGAGCAACGGCGGCGGGCGGCGCGAACTCACCGGACCGAGAAGAAGATACGCCGACGGCGAGATGGCGACGGACGGACGCGCGTGGTGCGGATCCGAAGAGAACGATGCGGGAACTCAATGAGACCCACTACCGTGGCGAGAGACACCGCGCGAAGAAACGAGCGCGGAAGGGCTCGCACGGCGGAGAAACTCCGCGAGCAAGAACTCGACGACGCGCGCGCTCGGCAAAGAAAAGAGGGGCAAAGGTGCGCGCGCGAGGGGAACTCTCGAGGGTTGCGCTGGCTTTATAGCCTCGGGAACGCGCAAAGGACGCGGCACGGACGCCAGCGTGGGCGAGGCGGACTCGAGCAGCGGCGGCGGTTAGGGTTTCGCCGCGCCGATGACGTGGCGCAATCCTAGCCCTCCACGCGCGAGGCGCCGATCGACGCCCATACGGCGCGAAATGGGCGGCAGCCGAAGCGGCGAAGAGGCAGGCCGGGCTAAGGCGGGCACCGGGCCGAGGCGGCTGGCCGGGAAATGGGTTGGGCCACCGAGGTTTCGGCTCGAAGGCTTTTTAGAAATTAAAAACATTTTCAGATTTAAGAAAAACCCAGAAATTCAAATAAATGCAAATAAATTCAAATAAATTCAGAAAAATCCCCAAAAATACAGAAAAATTCCTTGGAGCACAAGGAACCCAACTAAAATTGAAATTCCTGATTTGGATGAATAGTTTAGTCAAATTAAATCCTTTCATTTAAGGAAAATTCAAATTAAGCTGGGATTAATTCAAGAAAATACAAATGGTTTATTTTTGAAATCAACATTCCAAATCTCAAATTTTGGGATGTTACAAACCTCCCCCCCTTAAATGGAATATCGACCCCGAGATTCAGGCTGGCTAAGGAATAGGTGGGGAAACTCGGACTTCAGATCCTCTTCTCGCTCCCAAGTTGCTTCCTCCTCCAATGGTGGCTCCACCGACCTTGCAAAAACGAATGATCTTGCTTCTCGTGATACGCTCGCTATATCCAAAATTTTCACGGTTGCTCCTTGTAGGTAAGATCCTCTTGGAAATCAATGGCTTCCAATGGCATCTGTTCCTCTGGCACACGCAGACATTTCTTCAACTGCGATACATGGAACACATCATGGATTCCGGCAAAAGACTGAGGCAATTCTAACTTGTAGGCAACCTCTCCTCTTCGCTCCAAGATTTTGAACGGTCCCACATATCTAGGGGCAAGCTTTCCTTTCACGTGAAATCTCTTAACTCCTTTGAGAGGGGTGACTCGAGATAAACATAATCATTGGGCTCAAACTCAAATCTCTTCGACGATTATCTCGCATAACTCTTTGTCCGCTTTGAGCTATCTTCAACTGCCTCAATTAATTGGACTTGATCTTCGCTTCTTGCAAGATGGCAGGCCAAACACTTGTCTCTCCCCGCCTCTTTCCAGCTTGAGAGGGTTCTGCACTTTCTTCCATACAAGGCTTCAAAAGGCGACATTTGTAGACCGCTTGATAACTATTGTTGTACGAAAACTCTGATAGGGCAAACACTTGTCCCACTTGGCACCATAAGTTAAGGCACAAGCTCTTAACATATCTTCAAGAATCGATTCACACGCCACCGTCCCATCGGTTTGAGGGTGATAGGCAGATCAATCGAGATGAGTTCCCATGGCTTCGCAAGTGCTCGCCAAAAACGAGAGGTAAACCGCTTCCTCTATCGACACTATCTTCTTAGGCACTCCGTGAAGAATGACGATCCTTGACATATATAATTCGCTAATTTATCTCCCGCATAGGTAGTCTTAATCGAATGAAGTGAGCTACCTTAGTCAATCGATCCACGTTACCCGGATCGAGTCATAACTCGCTTGGGTCTTAGGAAATCCGTAATGAAATCCATACCGATTTCTTCCCACTTCCACTGAATCTTCAATGGTCGCAGCAATCCTCGCCGCCTCGATGCTCGCCTTGACCTTCCGCGCACATCACAAAGTGCAACATATTTTGCAATCTCACGCTTCATGCTAGGCCACCAATACCTTTCCTTGAGGTCTTGATATATCTTGGTACTTCCAGGATGAATGGAGTATAACGTCTCATGCGCTTCGTTGAGAATCAACTCCTTAAGCTCTTTCTGATCTGGTACGCAAATACGCTTCTCATACCAGATAGTACCTTGTTCATCTTCGGTGAATCCTTGGGCTTTTCCTTTCTTCATATTGCTCTTAATCTCCTTGATGCTCATCATCTACCCGTGCTTCTCGAATCTGATCTTCCAATGTAGGGCGTACTTCCAAAGTAGCTAAATACCCTTCTTGAACCAATTCCAAACTAAGCTTCTCAAATTCCTTATAGAGGGCTGGCTGACTTTCCCTAATCATCAGAGTATTGCAGTAACTTTTTCTACTTAAAGCATCGGCTACGACATTGGCCTTGCCTGGATGATAATGAATCCCAATGTCATAGTCCTTAATCAATTCCAACCATCTTCTTTGTCTCATATTGAGGCCACTTGGGTAAAGATATACTTTAAACTCTTATGATCGTGATAAACTTCACAACGATTACCAATGAGATAGTGACGCTAAATCTTTAAAGCATGCACTACTACCGCTAATTCCAAATCATGGGTAGGATAGTTAACTTCATGTGGCCTTAGTTGTCGCGAGGCATACGCAACAACCTTCTTATCTTGCATTAGCACACAACCGAGTCCTTGTCGGGATGCGCCACGAATATCTCAAAATCCTTCCTATTATCCGCAAAATAAGCACCGGGCGCTTGTCAAACACTTCTTTAACTCTTGAAAACTTTGCTCACACTCCGATGTCCAAACAAATTTCTTCTCTTTCTTTAAGAGTTGAGTGAGCGGTCCTGCTTTTCTAGAAAACCCTTCTATGAAACGGCGATAATATCCCGCCATTCCAAGAAAACTTGATTTGGGGTACCGCCTTAGGTGACTCCCAACTTAGCACATCTCGCACCTTCCGTGGTCAATAAATGACTCCTTCTCCCGATATGACATGTCCTAGGAAAGCAACTTCTTTCATCCGTAACTCACATTTATCAACTTCGTGATAAAGTCGATTCTCTCTTAGCTTCGTTAAAATTTGGCGCAAGTGATCCTCATGTTCTTCCTCACTTTTGGAGTAGATCGTAATGTCATCAATGAAAACAACAACAAACTTATCCAAATATTCCATGAATACCTTATTCATCAAGGTCATAAAGTAGGCAGGGCATTAGTCAATCCAAAAGACATCACGGTATACTCATACCGCCCATACCGAGTAACAAAAGCTGTTTTGGGTATATCCTCTTGACGAATCTTCAACCGTGGTATCCTCGATCTTAAGTCAATCTTCGAGAACACTCCGCTCCTTGAAGTTGGTCAAACAAATCATCGATTCTTGGCAGAGGGTACTTATTCTTGATGGTGACCTCATTGAGTGAGCGGTAATCTACACACATTCTCTCGAGTTCCATCTTTCTTTTCAACTAGAAGAACTGGCGCCCCCATGGCGTAAGAACTTGGTCGAACAAAACCTTGATCTTGCAGCTCTTTAATCTGTCTCTTTACTTGGCTAGCTCATTAGCGTGCATCCTATAAGGTCTCTTGGAAATGGGTGGCGTCCAGAACTAGTTCTATCAAGAACTCTATATCTCGATCCGTGGCATCCTGTGCAACTCATTCGAAACACATCAGAAATTCACGCGATCGCACATCTTCCAAACTTATTCCTTTGGCACTCGCAAACTCTAATCCTTCTGACCGATCCAATCGGCTTGACCTTTTAACTTGGTTCCATCCGATCGGTTAGGGTGATCTCTATTCCCACAATCCAAAATCGCTTGGTTCTTGGAGAGCCAATCCATTCCTAGGATCACATCTAGGGACTTAGTGTCTAGGACAATAAGGTTGGCTAGAAATTCTACCCTCCAATTAGTATCTTAACTTCGGGCAGCCTTGGTTCTGCACTCAAATCGTAACTGTGAGATTGCACTAATAAAACAATTTTAAGAGGCATTGTCTTTAATTGATGCTTGCAAAGAAAACTTCGAGAAACAAACGAATGCGTAGCTCCGTAATCAAACAAAACCATGGCGATGCCGAGTTGACTAGAGCTTACCTAGTATGACGCCCGTGCATCGGGCATCCTCGGTGGTGACGTGATTCACACGGCCTCTTCCAAAGAAAGCGCGGAGTTCGTGGCTTGATTAGGAGTCCGGGCACTCCACATCCCGCTCCCCGGGCCGGGTCTTGGTGGCGAGATCCCAAATTGAAACGGATCAAGGCCACAGCTTGCTTCCGGGGCAATTATTGGCATAGTGACCGAGTTCATGACAGCTTGAAACAGTGACTCCTGCGCACTGGATTATCGCTCCTCCGAGGTGGATTGTCACAGTGCCGAGGTTGCGATTGCCCGGAGGAGTCGGGCGAGGTGTCAGGTGGGGTCCTCATTGCATTCGGAGGAGTGAAGCGAGTAGGTCGCTTGAGCATTGGTTCGACTCTCTGGTGACTCGATGGGCTCCATGTCAGCATCATCTTTCTCTTACGGATTCTTCCAATTCCCGACGAGATTCCTCAATAAGCATAGCTTTATCAACCGATGTCGAAATCTACATAGTCATTGCCAATGACTTGCACCTTTAGTCCCGGATTGAGTCCACGCTTGAACTTCTTCTCGCGAGCATCATCTCGTAGCTACATCCTCCGGGCGAGCGAGCGAGTTGAGTGAATTTATTAAGGTATTCACTCACCGACATTCCTTCCCGCTAAGCTCTCAAACTCATTCTTCTTCATTTCCACCTTTCCATCGTGAATATGAGAGTGGCGAAAGCAAGGGAAAACTCTACCCAAGTGATAGTCCGAGGGTCATCAAGGGCAAGACTCGTAGTTCTCCCACCATTCACGGCAGTGCCCTCCACCGATGAGCGCATAGAGAACCTTCTCACGATTGGTGCACGGGCAATTTCCAATTTCTTCTCAATGGAGCGGATCCAATCATCGGCGCCCAATGGTTCTCAAGAGTTGAGAAAGTTGGCGACGAGTCCTCATAAATTCGCTAGCTTGGACCGAGACGAGCTTGAGGAGGTGCAAGAGCAGCTTGGTTTTGGCTGGTTCAACAGATTGGCTAGGCAACTGCAATCAGTTCTCACGATTCATCATGTTGTTCATGTTCGCATCATTGTATTCATTAATCGAGTCCGAGCTGCGTAAAATGTCCTATGTTCGACCAGAATCGCCAAGCGTGGCGGTGGTGCATTGGGGTTGGAGTTGGTGTTGGCACTGGCACTGGCATCCACGGGTGAACTGCGACTGGCTCCAGAACGAGTGTCAACCATCTTGCTGATCTAGCACAAGGGTTTGATAGGTAAGAGGGAAAAGCAGTAGACGAGTGGTAAGATCATCTAAGGAAGAAGGTAATACCCAGGGACAAAAGGATACAGCCGAAAGGCTTCAAATTAAGGAGGCAAATAAAGTTTTTTTTTTCAATTAAAGGTATGGTTGTAACACCGTGCTTGGGGCAAGTGTACAACATACCAGACACTCAAGCAAAGAAAATCTTAGTATACGCGGATTAAACGTAACTAAACTGAAAAGGAGAAAAACATGCTCAAACATCACTGATCCCAAAACTTCTTATATGGTAGTCTTCTCGCAAACTCGATGGCTAGATCATCAACTTCCTCGATTTGATTCCTTGCGTAAAACTCGAGGCTTTGAGAAGTTTCATGAGATAAGATCAATTTAAAACTCAAATCAAGGTTTCAAAGAAAGGAGAGGAATAAGAACCTAAGAATAAGACGAGAGGAGACGAAAACTATTAAGTACCAATTTTGTTGGTTTGATTTAGAAAATAATTTTGAAGACCATGTTAACTAGGATAGCGACCTACAATGATATGGCTCGATACTATCTCTGTCGGGACCCGGATTTGCAAATCCGAAACCCTCTGTGTATATTGCACTAGTCCAGGATCACGCTAGTGCACACAGTGGAAACATAGATGAAATACCATTCCATACAACGAATTAACTAAGAAGAAGCAATTTATTATTAAATAAAGCAAACGACCTTATGGTCAATGTTTACACCATTACGCCTTAAGGGCTTAAGAAACAATTACTATTGCAGCGGAAAAGATAACTTGAACCATTCGACATGCCACAGGCAATCGTCTGGGGAACGCCTTCCTAATCCACGTAGTCTTCATAGAATTCCTCCTCATGATATTCATTATCTCCTTTAGCAACTGATCAACAAGAGCATAAAGCCGTGAGTACAAAGGTACTCAGCAAGCCGTAGGGAAATGATGCAATATATTTATGCACGGCTTGACAATGATGGCTATATAGTTCTTTTGCAGAAAGCAATAACTTGAATTGAAATACAATAAATAGATTGAAAGCATATTTATGAAACATAAATAAATAATCGATAGATCAATGATAGACAACAAAACAACAAAGAACTCCCGCTCACATCCCAACAATTCCACATTCCACATTTTATGAAATACTCTATATCCCGTGTGAAATTCCTGCTTTGTCCATGATCATGACGCGCTATTCAATAGTTTTACACTCGCAGAGGTTGTACAACTTACCCACAAGACATGAACATCTCTTTGTGCAAACGTTACTAACACACTTCCTTTGGTGTGTCACAGAGATATCATGACAAAGCTTTTACAATGCAATCGCCTAAACTCTCAGACGCTCGCTAAGGTTTCGCCCATTAGGGCCCCTCTTGCGCCTTGCGAATCTACCCGTCCATCCCGAACCCACACCACCAATCGGCAAGACTCAAGGCTAGACATTGCAAATTAATCACCTAGGTCTATCCCATTTCAGACATGTGGTAGTACGGCTAGGCCCAGTTCAATGGCGCACAAGATTAAGTCCTTAAATTATCTCAGGCAAGACATTCACATCCCAATGTGCTAGAAAGCACCCCCTTTACTGCACGATCACTTGCTCGAGGGAAAACAATTCGTTCAACCAAGACCAATGGCAACCCCCGCCATGGTACAACAAATTTTACAACAGTGGCTAACGGCCACGATTCAATATCTCATTAAGTCAAGATTAACATTATTCACATGTGGTATGAATCCCAACGTATATCTAAGCATGTCTAAGCATAGCTACGATAACCCAAGGTTGGTATAATGATTATGTCCAACTAGTAATATCCCAACCTAGGTCTAACAATGGATACATGGCATACAACTAATCAAGGTGGCATAATGTCAACTAGGTATACATCTACTCCCATTAAATAAACATTGATACGTAAATAGCATGCAAGTGTATAAAATAAATTACTTTGCAAACATAGGATCAATATGATTAAAGGATTACGACTTGCCTTGCTGATCTAGTGCTGAATCTTGGTCTTCGAAGTCTTCGTTTGCTCCCTCGAATTAGCGCTCACCGAAAAGAAAGCAACGAAACCAAATAAATACAAAACAGAGACTCAAACAAGCTCAAAACTGAAAATAAATGGCTCTGAAAGATAGATCTTGATTTTAGAAAAATTTAGAAACTTGAATCGCCTCAATCGGAGTTCGTATGAGTGAGAACGGGCCTCCGAAAGATTAAATACAGAGAAAATACAAAAAATCAGAAAATCGGAATTTCTGGATTTATTTTTGTACTGGAAAAGGATTTGTTGCGCAACGCTGACGTCAGCCGGCTCACGGTGGACTCGGTCCACGGTGCGGGCTCGGTCCACCGTGCGCCCGGCGCACGATTGACGTCGGCGCTTGCGTAAGTGACACACGGCTTTAGGGCTGACGTCGGCGCTGACGCAGTGGGCCACGCGGCGCGCATCCAACGGCGACGCGAAATCCGACGGCAGAGGAACCAAGGCGTGCGGCGGCGGAGACGTGGAACGATCCGGGACGCCCACTGAGGATTGGATGGCCAGGGTTCCTCGGCGAGGAGCAACGGCGAAGCGGCGGCGCGAACTCACCGGACTTCGAGAAGAAGATACGGCCGACGACGAGATGGCGATGGATCGGACGCGCGTGGTGCGATCCGAAGAGAACGACACGGAACTCAATGAGACTCACGGTGCGGCGGAGAGACACCGCGCGGCGAAGAAACGAGCGGCGAAGGGCTCGCACGGCGGAGAAACTCCGGCGAGCAAGAACTCGACGATCGCGGCTCGGGCAAAGAAAAGAGGGGGCAAAGGTGCGGCGCGAGGGGAACCTCGGGAGGGTTGCGGCCGGGCTTCTATAGCCTCGGGAACGCGCAAAGGACGCGCAGACGCGCCAGCGTGGGCGAGGCGACCGAGCGGCGGCGGCGGCGGCTAGTGTTTCACGCGGCCGATGACGTGGCGCAATCCTAGCCCTTCACGCGCGAGGCGCCGATCGGACGGCAATACGGCCACGGCCGGGCGGCGGCCGAGCGCGAGCGAGGCGGGCAAGCTAAGGCAAAGGGCCGAGGCGGCGCGCGGGCGGAAATGGGTTGGGCCACCGAGGTTTCGCCCAAGGCTTTTAGAAATTAAAAATATTTTCAGATTTAAAAAAAACCCAGAAATTCAAATAAATGCAAATAAATTCAAATAAATAGCAAATAAATTCAGAAAAATCCCCAAAAATACAGAAAAATTCCTTGGAGCACAAGGAACCCAACTAAAACTGAAATTCCTGATTTTGATGAATAGTTTAGTCAAATTAAATCCTTTCATTTAAGGAAAATTCAAATTAAGCTAGGATTAATTCAAGAAAATACAAATGGTTTATTTTTGAAATCAACATTCCAAATCTCAAATTTTGGGATGTTACGGAAACGTAAATCGTTGCGATAGTTAATCTTATCGCCACAAAAAATATTGTCGTAGCGATAAGTATATTGTATTACCACGGTTCTCAAGTGTTGTGATAGTTTGTATTTTCCTTGCAAAAGATCGCACATGTTGTAGAAAAAAATATATTGTTGCATTAACTATATGTTATTACCACAATTTCAAATTGTTGCAATATTTACATTCTTTTGCAACAATATATACCCTGTTTTTGTTTCCCACCAAATCTCTATACCGGTTCCCCCCAAATCCCTTAGGAAATCTGGAAATAATCTGTTTCCCACCAAAAAATTTAGTCTTCCCTCCAAGATAAGTATTCAGCTGGGCAAAAAGAATAGTTTTCCACCGTATTAACTGACTAGATCGGAGAGGATTAAACAAATTCTTTGACTTCTTCCTGGGGTATCACGACGTGAGTTCAGCAAATGGAAAGGTATGTACTGCTGCTTCTTTCTTCTCCAAATGGAAAGTCTGTAAAATACCCAATGTGGTCTTGCCAGTCGCCGGACTGCGGCGGCCGTGGTCCCAACCCTAGCCACTAATCCTCCCTCCAGTCCGCCCAATTCGCCCTCACTGACACCACCGCGCCTACCCCCTGGCCACCGCAGATCCCGGCACCACTGCGCCCATATTGAAACCAATCTCAGCATCGCTGCCGAACGCCTCCTCCTAGGCACCGGTGACCTCGACCTCCCCCCTACCCGCTGAACTTGCTTGTTCCCATCCTCTGGGGCATCAACTACCATAGTCGATCTGGACCCAATCTTCCACAATGCACACTCCCAACGCCGACCCTGATCGGTTCCGTTCCAGCGCCGACACCGACATGATCTGCTCTGCTCCGTCGCCAAACTCTGTCATGCTGACCCCAATCTGCTCTGCTTGGTGCCAAACACCCATGGCACCGACCCTGATCCTCTCCGCCCAGCACCGAATCTACTAATGCCCTCATGTCGCTCCAGTGCCTGCCTCACCATCCGTCCCCTCCTTACTGCCTTTGTACTGCAGCCAATATCATCCCTTGCTTCCTCTGTTGAGTTGTTGTACAAAGTATTGATTTGTCTTGTTCTTCTCTCTGTGTATTTACTGTCATGTAGAAAATCTTGGAGTAGAAATTGTGATTGAATAGAAGCCATTTTTTGCTAATCCTGAGTAGTACAACATGTAGAAAGGTTTATTTCAATCATTGTAGTACACTATTTAAGAATACAGCCTTTGTTACGAACCGTGTATGGTAATAGTGAAAAATTGAATGTTATAAACAAACCACCACTCAAGCCATACTGGCTGTTGTATTGACATTTGCTTGTTTTTGCAGGTACGCTTGGAGTCAAGAATCGAAAGATATTCTCTGCTAAACCTACGAAGTACAACCTGTTGAAAGGTTTGTACCAATAATCTATATTTCTTTTCAAGTTTAAAGATTATCGTTTCGATTTTTGTTGCGGAAGTTCAAAGTGGTAAATTGAATTTTGTGAAACAATTAATAGTCAGGTCATATAAGTCTTTGTTCATGTTGTGGTTGACCCAATGTACGGTGCAACAATACCAAATTTATTTAACCTGAACTGTTTAGCTTTGAAGAACTCCTTTGCTATCTTACTGAGGAAACACACATAACGGTTTCTTTCGTTAGTGCATATGTAGTTAACCAACTCTTCTACTGTTGGACCATAAATTGTCCATGAATTTGTCCTAGAACTATGTGTAGATGTTCTTTAAAGAACTGGTAGTCTAAAACTATATGAACACAAACTAAAGCATATCTTGGTCACTACTGTTGCCACATTAGGATATGTAACATCCCAATTTTTGCATTTATTGGATTTATTGTGCATTTTACCTTTTATGAATTTCTGAAATTTATTTGATTTAATTTGCATTTATTGAATTATGGCCTTTTGCAAAGGTTATTTAAAAGTATGAAAAGTTTAAATAATGTTTTGCTAGAAATATTTTATTTGGGTTCCAAATGCTCTAAAATATTTTCTAGAATTTTTCGGGTAATTGTGCTATTTATTTGGGCTTTATCTATTTTTGGGAATTAATTTTAATCGAAAATATTTTTAAATCTTTTGAATAGTTCTGGGCCGAGCCTAGTGGACCCGGCCCATCATCCCGTTTCCCCACCAAACCCTAGCCGCATCTCGCCGCGACCGCTGGATCTTGATCCATCGGCTGCCGTTACGCTGCGTCGCTTGCACGTGTGAGCCATCGGATTGACGTCGCGTGGGCATATGTACCAATGTTAAGCTGTGTGCACTAGCGTTGATCCCGGAATAGTGCAAGAACACACGGTGGGTTCAATCGCGGATTCGGTCCTTACAGAGGTGGTATCGAGCATACCGACTGTAGGTCTTGGCCCTAGATAGTGTGGAGGTGTCTTGTGAGAGTCCAAAACTATTTTCTAAAGGAAAATCTAGACTTAATTAATAAAACACTCTCGACTCATCTCATTCTCTACTTCTAGCCTTTGCTGAATTTACCGCCTTACTTGCCGCTTTGGGGGGAACTTATTCAAAGTTCTTGTGGAGCGAGATGCCGATCGTTCGACCTTTGAGGAGTCACCGCGGCTACGCCATGGAGCCGTGGAGAGTACTTCGACGCTTGAGGCTTCTACCGCCCACTTTACCGAGGAGGCACTGGACAATGAACGGTGTACACCGAGGTTTCATTTGCAAGGTAATCATCTACGCCGGAGAACGAGGAAACCAAAGAGCCAATCAACGCCTCCGCCGAAGGTTCTCGTATGAAGTTGCAATTCAGAGGTTGCTCGACTTGCTCTTCGCCGTGTCCGCCGCGACTACGACGACGAGCTTCACGACTCGTTGTTCGACTTCACCTGACGCTCAAGCGCGCCAAGACGACGGATCGTGGAGGACGAGTGTGCCATCGCGGTACACCTTGCGGAGTTCGCCTTGCCCAGTGAGGATCATATGAGAGATACTACTCAGAGCCGGAGATCGCGTACGCAGGCACTCAGAGTGGCAGAGCAGAGCTTGAGGTGACCCGTGCTTCACCATCGGGATGATCACCGAGCCGGGAGAGGCCCTAGAGGCGGCCGAGGACGAGCCGGAGCGCGTGACTCGAGAAGTTCAGAGCCAGCAGAGGAGTCCGAGGAGGATCCAGAGGAGCGAGAGTGGGAGCCGAGGGGAGTGCACTCGTTGTTGCAGAGGACCTAGTAGTAGGTCACCAGATAGGTTCGCTCCTATGCCACCACCACCGGTGTATGCGCTGGTCACCTCACCAGGTGGTCGGATGAGTGAGTGTCGACCTTGAGCTGTGTTGAGACTCGAGTGTGAGTCGCGTCTTTAAGTTAGTTTTGCCCTTTAGTTGACGTTAAGGTTTCGTGTTTAGTTTGCTTCTTTGTATTGTTTGAGTGTGCAATATGTGTTGCAAAGCTTGTAGGCTTAAATAAGCAGCCATACCAAGATTAAATAAAGAATTATTTCAGTTTGGGTATGACCTATTTTCCCCGCTTTAGAAAGTCTTACTTCTTATCTATGCTACATCTACCTTTCCTAACCTAAGAGGCAATCATCAGATGGTGAATACTCGAGGAAACAACGGTGCTTCAGGAAGTGGACTGCGTCAGAATGACAATCCCAATGATGGTGGCAGCCCTCAACCACCGCCAATGGAAATGCAGAATCTAGGAGCATTTCTGGCAGCGCAGACTCAACTGATGCAGACAATGATGCAGCAGATGCAGCAGATGACCAATGCAAAGAAGAATCACAACAACCCCGCAACTCGTAACAATCATGGTGGACCTCGACCTATGTCAAAGCTATCGATTTTATGAGGACTAGGCCACCAACTTTTTCAGAAATGTGAATCCTTTGGAAGCCGAAGGACCGCTTAGGACCATTGAGAAGAAATCGCACATCACACAAAGGTGAAGGAAATGAGAAGGTGTTCTACGCCTCATCAACCGGAAGGGACCGCCGCAGAGTGGTGGGAGAACTACTGTGCCGCTCATGAAGCCCCACAGGAGATAACCTGGGAGGAGTTTACTAATGCTTTCCGCCAGTACCATGTCCCCGAGGGAATGATGGATCTTAAGAAGGAGGAGTTCAGAGCTTTGAAGCAAGGAGGCCAACCAGTGGCCGAATACTTGAACAAATTTACTCAGTTAGCTCGCTATGCCCTCAAGACGAGCGACGGATAAAGCTAGGCGCCTCGCTTCATGAAGGGATGAACTCAGACTACAGTGGACTGACACCCACAATTTTCCGATTTTCGTGAGCCGTAAATAAGGCTTTGATCCTAGAAGATAAGCGCAAAGAGCTAGGTGAAACCGTAAGTGCTTGATGAATAATCGTGGTGGACGCCCAAACCATCTACGCTTGAGGATGTCACCACAAAGAATTTGCTAGATTCCAACCACTAGCCGGAAACAAGACATCAACCCTCGCACTCGCCTCGCCAATCGAGCTTTGACACCAAAGACAGGCAACAATGCACCAGAGGAAATCAAGAATCCGCAAAGAAGAGATGCTATACTTGCAATGAGCCGTGGCACTTTTCAAATAGGTGTCCACGTAAGGAGGCATCACGCCACCTGTTTCAACTCGGAACAACACCCGCTAAAGCACCAAAGATCGAGGAAATCGTGCACCAAGCCAAGCCGAGCAATGCCGCATCAACAAAGGCGTGGAAGGATCAACCACATCACCGATGGAGCTCAAGAGGCAACAGACGTCGATCGGGTAAGTTCCCGTCAACTCGGTACACTGCTACTGCTTTGTTTGATTCGAGCTTCGCATTCGCTTGTTTCTCAAAGTTTTGCAACCAAGAATGGATTTAAGGTGGTGAATCTTAAGTGTGTGCTTTAGTCCAAGCCCCGTGATCCGAGCTTAGATCTAGCCTTGGGTGTTTGGGAGCTGTTGCTTATGGATGGGATAGAATTCCTAGCTTAATCTTATCTTGATAGATGCGCAATCCCTAGACGTCATCCTTGGAATGGATTGGTCACAAAGCATAAGGTCGTTTTGGATTGTGGCCGAAGGATCGTGACTTTGGAAGGCCCTAGTGGCAAGAAAGTGGAGTTTCAGCGACCGCAGCTCGAGATGGGCGCTTAGTGGTCAACGCGTGAAAGCCATCGATGGAGGATGTGCCAAGAGCGAGAATACCGGATGTGTTTCGTAAGATTTGCCAGATTGCCACCGCACCGTGATATCGAGTTCGTGATTGAATTAGCACTGTGGACAGCACCGATATCAAAGAGACCATATCGGATGCCTACCGACGAGTTAGTGGAAATGAAGAAGCGATTGAGGAACCGCAAGAAAAAGGTTTCATTAGACTAAGTTCATCACCGTGGGGAGCCCCGCTTTGTTTGTCCGCAAGAAGGATGGAAGTCTTAGAATGTGCATTGATTATCGTGCACTTAATGAAGTAACGATCAAGAATAAGTATCCGCTGCCCGTGATCGATGACTTATTTGATCGCTTAAGAGGAGCCGAGTTTTCCAAGATAGATCTTCGCTCGTGATACCATCGCTGAAGATCCGAGCGAGGATGTGCCTAAGACTGCTTTTCTACGCGATATGGACATTATGAGTTCACAATCATGTCATTTGATTGACTAATGCTCCAAGATATTTCATGAACATGATGAATAAGGTTTTCATGGAATATTTGGATAAGTTTGTTGTAGTCTTCATAGACGATATCTTGGTTTACTCGAAGACAGAGGAAGAGCATGCAGAACATCTCAGAATGGTTTTAGAGAGGCTGAGAGAGCATCAGCTGTATGCTAAGTTTAGCAAGTGTGAATTTTGGAAGGAGAAAGTAGAATTTCTTGGTCATGTAATGACTACTAAAGGAGTAGCAGTTGACCCAAGCAAAGTGGACGCAGTGTTGCATTGGGAGCAACCGAAGTCTGTTACCCAGATCCGTAGTTTTCTGGGAATGGCGGATACTACCGCCGGTTCATAGAGGATTCTCGACAATTGCTAAACCTTTGACGCAATTGTTAAAGAAAGAAAAGAAGTTTTCATGGACGCCAGAGTGCGAGAAAAGTTTCATGGAATTAAAGAAGCGCTAACAACAAACTTCGTATTAGTTTTGCGGATGTGCGTAATGGATTTGACATTTACCGTGATGCTTCAAGCAAGGCTTGGGATGCGTGTTAATGCAGAAGGCAAAGTTGTTGCTTATGCGCCGAGACAGCTTAAGACCGCATGAAGTGAATTACCCAACGATGATTTGGAATTAGCCCGAGTGCATGCTTTAAAGATATGGCGCCATTATCTCATAGGAAATAGATGTGAGGTATATACGGATCATAAGAGCTCAAATACATATTCACTCAAGCCGATCCAATATGAGACAAATAAGATGGCTTGAGCTAATTAAGGATTATAATGTGGAATCCATTATCACCTGGAAAAGCCAATGTGGTGGCGTATGCTCGAGTCGAAAGAGCCATAACGCAAATACATTGTCAATGGAGGATCAACCGAATTATGCAAGGAGTTTCGTAAATTAAGATTGGAAGTCGTTCTAAGGAATGATAGCTGCGCTTAGAAGTGAAGCCAACACTAGAGGATCGATTAGAGAAGGTCAACAAGATGACGATAAAATTTCAAAAATCAAGGCTAAAAGGAAGAAGGCCTAGCCTTAGATTTTACTCGATGAACAAGGGACCATGTTCTTCAAAAGTCGAATTTGTGTACTTAGGTTAAAAGGAGTCAAACAATTGATTCTTGAGGAAGCTCATGATTCAAAGTACTCAATTCATCCAGAAGTGCTAAGATGTACCAAGATTTGAAAGAAAGATTCGTGGCCAAATATGAAGCGTGAAGTGGTGAGCATGTTGCTTTATGCGACGATGTCGAGGGTAAAGCCATGCATCAAAGACCACTGGTCATTGCGGTAGTTAAAAATTCGGAATGGAAGTGGAGGAAATCGAATGGATTTTATCACCGGTTTACCTAAGACTCGTAAAGGTTACGATTCCATTTGGGTTATAGTGGATCGCCTAACCAAGGTCGCCATTTCATCCCAAAGAAAGACCACTTACTCCGAGATCGCTTTGGCGTAATTGTACATGTCAAGGATTGTATGTCCGCATGGAGTGCCAAAGAAGATTGTGTCGCATGAGGTACCCAATTTACCTCGAGATTTTGGAATAAGTTGCACGAAGCAATGGGAATCATTCAATTTTAGTACAAAGATATCACCCGCATGATGGTCGATCGAAAGAGTAAATCGATTTTGGAAGATATGTTGAGAGCTTGTGCTCTAGCGTATGCTACATCTTGGGATAAATGTTTGCCATACGCAGAATTCAGCTTATAATAATAGTTATCAAGCTAGCCTACAGATGTCACCATTCGAGGCATTGTATGGACGTGCTTGTCGACTGCTGAATTGAAATGAAACGAGAGCGCTTGGTGTTTGGACCAGATATCCTCAAGAGGCGTAAAGTCAAGTTGCAATGATCGAGAGAGGTTGAAGATAGCACACAAGATGTAAAAGCTACGCAGATAATCGTCGTCGAGATTTGAGTTTTGAACCGTAAGATCATGTGTATCTCGTGGTTACCCTCTTAAGGGCGTTAAAAGATTTCACGTTAAAGGGAAGCTTGCATCAAGATATGTTGGTCCGTTCAAGATTCGAGCCGTCGAGGAGAGGTAGCTTATAAATTAGAGTTGCCTCAGTCCTTGGCAGGAGTGCATGATGTATTCCATGTGTCGCAGCCTTAAGAAGTGTCTCAGAGTGCCAACAGTAACAAACCCCGTTGGATGCGATAGAGTGCAAGAAGATTTGACTTATAAAGAGCAACCGATCGTAATTTTGATGTTATGGAGCGCAAGACCGTAAACAAGTCTATTCGCTTTTGCAGAGTTCAAGGAGCAATCATTCTAAAGTGAAGCCACTTGGGAGCGTGAAGAAGATTTGAAGTCGAATTCCTAACCTATTCTCTAGTTAGCCCCAATCTCTGCCGAGATTCTCATTAAGGGGGAGGTTTGTAACATCCCAAAAATCTGCCAAATAGAGTTTTTATTGTTTAAAAGTGCATTTGTGATTTTCTGGAATTTATTTGGATTTTTCTGGATTTATTTGAATTAAAAGTTATTGCAAGTTTATTGTTTTTATTCAAAAGTATTTAAATCTGTGCAAAGTCAAAATAAAGTTTTGCCAAAAATATTTTATTTAAGTCCAGAATGTCTCAAAGTATTTTTGAGATTTTTCTTGGATTTTTCCTGATTATTTTATTGCCTAAAAACAAATTAAATGAATTTCGCAATTAATTTAATTGAAAACCTTCTAAAAACTCGAATAAGATTGGGTCAGAGCCCATCTCTCGGCGGCAGCCGCCCATTCGTGCGACCAATGGGCCCAGCTTCTAGAAGCTTAGCTTCACTGTTAGATCGCCATCCGACTACTGCAGTGCGATAGGAAACCCTAGTTTCTCGGCCGTTAGATCTTTGGATCGGCGTGGATTGTGCCACGCTGCGTCAAGCTTGGCCGCTGATCTTAAATCGTAGGGTGTCCGGTTTTCGTCTCCGCTTTGGACTCTTCCGCCCAGCCCGCCGTGTTTCCGACGGACTCGAGTCCGTGTCCGCCGCCGCACGCCTCTTCGTGCGCCTATTTAAGGCTCGGACGGGCGCGTTGAGTCCTCGCTCGCCGCCGCAGAAGCGCAAGGTCTCGACGCCCGTAACTCGCCGAGCGCCGCAGAGTATCGCCGCCTTCATCGCCGGCAGATTTTGGTCTCAGCGACGCCATTAGCAATGAGAAGCTCGTCCGCTGGATCTTCGCCGATGTCTCGATCATGACCGCGTGTCCTCGGTGAGTCAGAAACCTCTTTAATCGCCGTCCGCTGGATCTAAAACTGCTCGTGATCTTGCCGCGTGTGCATCGACGGCGGCTGTCCGATGGAATTCGGGTGCACAGATTGCGCCGCCGCCGCAACCAATCGGGCCGCCGCGTGTCGAGCTCGGCAGCCTAAGGCGCCGTGGACCGCGTCTGCGGTGGACCAAGGGCGGTTCCGTGGACCGAGTCCATGGACCGACGCGCGGCGCGTCGATTGGTCGGCGCCAGGGCTGACGCCGCCGCGACGTAACGCTGACGTCATAAATCGGTTTTTCAAGATAAAAATAAATCTGTTAATTTCGAATTTCGATTTTCTCGATTTCAGATTTATTTCAAACTTCAAAAGGCTATATCTTTTGCATCGTAACTCGGATTTGAGTGATTCCAGTTTCTAAAAATTTGTAAAATTAAGATCTATTTAATGGTGAATTTTAATTGATTTTTGGAGTTTAATTGCTCTCTGTTTTGCTATTTATTTGCTTTTCTCTTTCGGTACGCGTAGACGTTGAATTGTGCGACGCTTCGGAGGAAGATCCAGCAACTCAAGAGCAAACTCCAGATCAAGATCAGGACCTATTCCAAGGCAAGTTGTACTTTGATCATGTTGAACCCATGTTTATAAAATTGCTATATTTGTTTTACCCTATTATATATGTTTCAAATATACAATTGTTTCAAATTAGATTGGGATTAGCTAATATACCAGATTGATCTATACCCTACCTTGTCATTGTATGCCATGATCCATTGTCACCCTAGATTGGTTTAATATAGTTGGTTAATAATTATAATCAACATTGGAGGTTTAGTTCGTATTAGTTGCTTAGCCATGCCACGTCATCACATGTGTCATCACCATTGATAATTAATCTTGATTAATGGAATATGGAACAATGTTATGAACTTGTGTGTCATGTGGGATCACACGATGAGATTGAGTTGTTGTGGCGAGTCATGTCACGCAACGATGTTGAATTGTTGATGGCACGTGGTGCTTGGTAATCAACGGGTGATAATAACTTAGATTGGGGCAAGTGGCAAGGGCGAGGAGGCCAAGGTGGGCCCGATGGGCGATGGTATGTGGATGTCTTGCCTTGATCACACTAAGGACTTAACCTTGCAAGCCTTTGACTGAGTCAATCATGCAACCACATGTCCGTATGGGCCACCTAGCCGAGTAATTTGCAAAGTCTTAATGTTGATACTATCGTGGTCGGTGTGAGTTCCCGGTCAGGTGTAATTCACATGGCGCAAGAGGGGGCCCCGGATGTGGTTTGCACCGCTAGTGTTGAAACCTTAGCGGTAGTATCGGATTAAGATAGAGCATTGTAAAGGCTTTGTTATAATCTCTCGCCTTTGTGGTGTTTGGTTGTATCACGTGGGTAAAGTGCATAACCTCTGCAGAGTGTGAAACTATTCGGATAGCCGTGCTCATGTATTGAGCAATGCTCGGAATTACGCTAAGGGTTAGTTTAATAAATTGGACAACTTGGTTGGGATGGCAGGATTGCCATATGGAAGATTGGAACTTGATTTAGGATTGGAAACTTGGTTTACTTGAGAAATATCAATTTATTTATTATTGCTATTCGCTTTACATTCTTTACAATCTATTATTGTATTTGTTCATAAATGCCGCTTATTGCAAAATAGCCATGATAGCCTATCCTTTGGAATAAGCCTTACATATAGATAAATAGAACTCGCATTCTGCACAACTTGTTGAGTGCTTTAAGTACTCACCCTTGCCAAATAACAATAATCAACAGCTTGAGGAATCTACACTGTGTTGGAAGATGAAGTCCAGAAGACACGAGTCATTAGGGTCCGAGCCTTGTTGGTTGCCCGTGGTGAACTCGATGAGCTATCTACGCTTCTACTTTCCACGCTTAATTATTAGTTTATATTCTCAGTCTTGCCCTGCGTGGCTTAATAATGTAAGTTGGTCATAAGATCATACATTTAGCTATATCAATAAATGAACTATTATTCTATTAGCGTTGTGTATGATGTGATATGTACCAATGTTAAGCTGTGTGCACTAGCGTTGATCCTGAGAATAGTGCAGTAAACACAGTGGGTTCGAATCAGTGGATTCGGGTCCTTACACAAGCCCATCTCCCTCGATGCTTCATCTATCACATTCCGTGATAGTCCCTTTGTAAAAGGATCTGCCAAGTTTTTAGCCGTCTGGACATAGTCCAACGCTATAACTCCGGAGTTTCTCATTTTCCTGACAGACTTCAAACGCCTCTTAACGTGCCTTGATGACTTCATGTTATCCTTAGAACTGTTTACCTTGACAATCACCGTCTGATTGTCACAGTTCAAAAGAATAGCAGGCACCGGTTTCTCAACTACCGGTAAGTCCTTCACAAGTTCACGCAGCGATCGGCTTCCACGAGGCGGTATCTAATGCTTGTGAGTTCGCCCATTGTAGACCTCGTTAAGATGGTCCGCTTGCAAGACTTCCAAGAAACAGCTCCACCACCCAATGTGAACACATATCCACTTGTGGCTTTTATTTCATCAAGATCGATATCCGCTTTGAATCACTATAACCCTCAAGTACCCTAGGTATCCGTGTAGTGAATTCCATAACTCGATGTCCCTTTAGATAGCGCATTACTCTCTCAAGAGCATGCCAATGATTATCTCCGGGTTTGAAACAAACCGCTTAGTTTGCTCACAAAGAAACGAGATATCGTGCCTTGTTGCACTAGCTAAATACATCAATGAACCAATGATTTGGGAATATCTCAATTGATCCTTTGCTATTCGCTGGTTCTTTCGTAATAGCACACTTGGATCATACGGCGTTGGAGCAGGTTTGCAATCGCTATAGCCAAAGCGACTCAACACCTTTTCCACATAATGGGACCGCTCAAGAGTAATCCCACCGCCACCTTCTCTTAACAATTTAATGTTTTAGATGACATCCGCTACTCCCAAATCTTTCATTTCAAAGTTTTGGACAAGAAGTCCTTGACTTCCTTAATCACATTAAGGTTCGTCCCAAAGATCGAGATGTCATCAACATACGCACACATAATCACTCCTTCACCCCCACCATAGCGGTAATACACACATTTGTCACCTTCATTCACAACAAAGCCAAGAGATGTTAAAGTTCATCGAACTTCTCGTACATCGCTAGGTGCTTGCTTAAGGCCATACAAAGACTTCAACAACCTACACACTTTTCCTTCATGACCCTTTACTACAAATCCATCAGCCGATCCATATAGATTTCTCTTCCAACTCTCCATTAAGGAAAGCCGTCTTTACATCCATCCGATGAATGATCGACCGTAGGAGGCAGCCAAAGACAGAGTACTCTAATAGTGGTCAATCGCAACAGTGAGTAAGTATCAAAGAAGTCCTCGCCTTCTTTCTCGGTATAACCCTTGGCCACAAGCCTTGCTTTGTACTTTTCAATCGTACCATCAGCCTTAGCTTTTTCTTGAACACCCACTTACATCCTACTGTGTTTACACCCATATGGACGCTCAACAACTTCCCAAGTTCCATTGCTCAAGATGGAATTCATCTCACTGACCGCTTCCTTCCAATAGTCAAGATCCTGCGATGAATAAGCCTCCTCAATGGTTCTTGGAGTATCATCCACTAGATATACAATGAAGTCATCACCAAAAGACTTTGTAGTCCTTAGTCTCTTACTCTTACGAGTTACTTCATTGCCCTTATCTATTGGATTTTCCTCAAAATGGGCTCAATTTGTATAGGAGTGGAAGGTTTAGGAGAGAAGATAGATTCTGGCCGATGAGCTAAGTGTCTCTTTCATAGGAAATAAGTCCTCAAAGAATGTGGCATCATTGGACTCAAAATTGTACCTTCATTCATATCAGGTACTCCAGATTTTACTATTAAGAATCTATATCCAACGCTGTGAAAAGCATAACCAATGAAGACACAATCAACGGTTTTTGGTCCAAGTTTACGCTTCTTTGGGATAGGCACATTCACTTTAGCCAAACAGCCCCAAGTACGTAAATAAGAGAAATTTAATCTTTTCCTCTCCCATTCCTCGAATGGTGTGATTTCTTTATTCTTTGTAGGAACCTGCTTAGGACATGACAAGCGATCAATATAGCCTCACCCCACCATTCCTTGGAAAGTCCCGCTGTTTCTAACATGGCGTTAACCATCTCAGTTAGAGTACGGTTCTTTCTTTCGGCAACCCCATTTGATTGGGGCGAATAGGGAGGCGCCCTCTCATGGATTATTCCATGTTCCTCACAGAATAAATTAAACTCATTAGAAAAGTATTCTCCACCACGATCCGACCTAACCCGCTTGATTTTTCTCTCAAGTTGGTTCTCGACTTCACTTTATAGATCTTAAAATAGTGAAAAGCCTCATCTTTTGACTTTAATAAATACACATAGCAATATCTAGTAGAATCATCAATCAAAGTCATGAAATACCTCTTACCACCCTTTGTCAACTCCCCTGCTCATCTCGCATAAATCGGTATGAACTAGTTCTAACGGTGCCAAATTTCTCCTCACCGCCTTGTGAGGCTTGCGAGGTTGCTTAGATTGCACACACACTTGACACTTAGAACCTTTGACTTGGGTAAATTTTGGGATTAAATTCATATCAAGCTAACCGCATCATGCAACCAAGATTAATATGACAAAGTCGTGAATGCCAAACATCAGCCTCATGATTACAAACATGATTCACAATTTTATTCATGTCCGTCAAAGACAAGCGGAACAAGCCTCCGCTCGTAGCCTTTTCCAATAAAGGTTCCAATTTTAGAAACAACACATTTATTGGATTCAAAACTAGCTTAAAACCATCTCTACACAATAGAGACCACGACAAGGTTTTTATTTATCGCGGGCACGTGATGCACGCTCCTCGATCGCACGACTTTTCCTGAAGTAAACTTCAAGTCAATCGTGCCGACTCCACGCACAAATGCTCGCGACCCATTCCCCATCAACACGGAGGTAGCCCTCGCGACTGTAAGAAGAGAATAAGGATCTGTCAAGACAAACATGTATATTGGCCCCGTGTCAATCCACCAATCGTGAACGACATAATCGATAGAACGGTAGGTATTGAAACATACCCGGATGTTCCCTCCTCAAGATTGCCAATAACAACGCTATGCACTTTTTTCGCTTATTGTCTTTGCGATCAGGGCAATCCTTTGCCCAATGATCGCACCATTACTGCATAAAGCGCTTCCCTTTCCTTTATTCTTCTTCTTCTTGAAGCTAGTAGTTTGAGCAGCCTTGTTCTTGTTCTCAGGCTTTTCAGACTTATTTTTATTCTTCTTATTGAATTGAAAGATTTTCTTTTGTACCACATTAGCACTAGAACTTTCTTTCCCACGTATATCTTTTGCCCTTGCTTTCTCCTCAACATTTAGAGACCCAATGAGACCAGCAACGCTGAACTCTTGTCTCTTGTGTTTTAGAGTAGTGGCAAAATCCCTCCAAGAAGGTGGCAGCTTCGCGATGATGCATCCCGCCACAAACTTGTCGGGTAATGCACATGTAAAATTCTCAAGTTCTTTCGCAAAGGCTTGAACCTCATGAGCCTGTTCTACTACAGAGTGGTCATCAACCATCTTGTAGTCATGAAACTGCTCCATGACATAGAGTTCACTGCCCGCGTCAGAGACTCCGAATTTTGCCTCAAGTGCATCCCACATTTCTTTACCACTTGGCAAAATCATGTACACATCAACAAGATTTTCTCCAAGAACACTAATCACGCCTCAACAAGTTATCCGCAGTAGTGAAGGCACTCTCCGCTCGGAGAGAGCCCACTCAGCCGTGGTTTGCCTTGCGCAACGTGATACACGCTCATGGCGATCAACCACAAAATCATCTTAGCGCGCTAACGCTTGTAATTTGCGCCACAAATATAGTTGGCTTAAGCGCGGCAAATAAACCAAGAGTTGTAAAATTCCTAGCATAAGGTTTTGGATTGTTGGAAATATTAGGAATTTTCTCAATATTTTAATCCACGTAATTACGTAAATCATGATTAAACAAAGATGCATTTTTTGTTCAAAGCCAAAGGTACTAGATAACAAATTATCTATCTCATACGCAAAGACTAATGAACAAGAAATCAGCATGAATAAAACACGGTATAAGTTAATATACCCTTGAGCCGGTGCCACCGCTGGCACAGCGCAGTGTAACATTCTCGCTCGCCATGACGGTCGGCGAGACGATCACAGGTTGTCGCAGATGAAGCGTTGGTGCGATGAAGAGGTTGATGCAAGGTCACGCTGCGTGCGATGCGCGATGCGCTCAGAACACCTTTCGAGCGATCGCGTGGTCGCTCCCAAAAACCTTATCGCCTTCTATCTCGAGCAAGATCTCAAGAAGGGCGAGGTTCCGAGGCTGCTCCCTCTCGCTACTTGTGCGCGCCAAAAACAGAGGCGGGAATGCAAAGGACAGCAGAACAAAGGATGAATGGAGTCTGCGTGGGAGAGTTCTGCACCAAGAAAAGCACACCGTGGCTCTCCTTATATAGCCTCGCGACATGCAACGGCAGAGCCGCCATTACCACCATCAACTCGTAGCCGCACAAGAATCGACGACCATTATGCCAGCCATCAACCACGTCCGTTACAGGTAACTGACGGCACACGTCACGTCACGTCACGTCTCGACTCGACTCGACTCGACTTGACTCGCACACGCCACGCCTCGGCTCGGCTCGGCGCGCGCGCGCGCGTGTGGCACAGCCTTTACCCTTTTCCACCTTGCTAATTGAGAGACACACAACTCAACTATTTAAGTTGGTCAAACCTTCTCTCAATTACCCATATGGTACTAAACCAATTTCATGACTCCTAGTATTCTAATGGGCCTTTTGGAATTTCTATTAAATTAATTATGGGCCATCCCATAATAATCTAACAAGCGATTGGCACAATTTGCCTCGGATTTCTTAATTCAATCTAGGTTGCCCCATTTATCAATCATAGCATTCCAAGTTGCTTCGTCACACTAGCCAGGTATTTGTGCAAAGTACTCAGCCATTGATAAATACTTACACCCAGCAATCTTGTCGCACATTTGTTCTCCTTCAAACTTCCTAATAATGATCCACTATGGCTTTAATCCGAGCGTAGTACTTAAGTCTAGTCAAGAGTTGTTTGCAGCAGTTACCAACATGCAGTCTAGCAGCATTTTCAGGCTTAGGTTCATATCTGAACCTTTGCTGGACAAATTCACCATTGTTCTCATGAATTCATCTAACATAAGTTATGTTATATACAAATAGCGGCATTAGCAAGAATAGTCAGATGTAACTATGTTATTTAGGCTCATTTCTAATTCTACCTTTTGATAGAACAAACGATAATAGAAAGTGTTATAAAAAATCAACAAAGGCAATAAATCAGCACATCAAATAAGGCATTTTATATTACTCAAAAACCTGTTTCAACATTCTCAACTTTGCGGCACCCATTTGTGTCCTTTTCTGCTTTGTAGTGTTTCCATGTCGTTGCCACCACTGACTTGCCCCTGTACTCAATTATACCAGTATGGTGGGTCTTCAGGAGACATGTTAGCACATGTGATAATCCGGGGTTATCAGTTTAATTAAATGATTAATTAAACAATAAAAACATGATTAGGCAAGAAAAAATTAAAATATAAGGATTTGAGAGGTGCCGTCAGTCCCGCAGTGAAAGGTATCGCTCATCGAGGTACCCAATCTGTCCGGGACCCAGACTGACCCCTCTCGCTAGTTTCGGGTTCATCATTCGGCATTTAGTAGCTTACCTGGTGCGGTTGCGGGTACCGTTAGTGTTTTGAGCGAGATATGACCGTAACACCCTTAGGATCAATAGCCTCCAGTAAAAACCCAAGGGCAAAATGGTCCTTTGCCATTTTCCCAATTCAATAAAGCCAGCCTTTTGCCAGCCATGCTAAAGTTAAGTATAAAATAAGGATATGTAAATCTAAATTAGGAAATAAAATTAATATTTAAAAAATAAATTATAAAAAATAGATTTTGAACTGAAATAAAAATTGGGATCTAAAATAAATCTGTATTAAACTAAGAATGTATAGAAATACAACTTTGGAAGCATAAATTATTATATTAAAAATGCAATTTAATTGGGATTAAACTATAAACATTAATCTAGATCCTAAGATTATGCATCCAAATATAGCTTTATATTGGTATTAAAATTTGCAAACTCAAAGTTAAAGGTTGTAAACTTCCTATCAAAATTTTAGTTAAAATTTCAGATCTAAACACTTCTATTTGAAAGTTTATAAATCCAGAAACAAAAGTTCTAAATATAATTTTTTTAAGTTTATGCAGAATTTTGAATTTAGGACTATTATATGGTGTGATAACCCGGGGGGTTATCATTTTAATTAAATAATTAATTAAAGCAATAAAAGTGATTAGACAAAGATAAATAAAATGTAACGATTAGAGAGTGTCGTCAGTCCCGCAGTGAATGTGTCGCTCATCGAGGCACCTGACCTGTCCGGGACCCAGACAGGTACCTCTCGTTAGTTCGGGGTTCATCATTCGGCGTTTTAGAACTTACCTTGTGCGGTATGCGGGTACCGCTAGCGAAATGAGCGAGTTATGTTCGTAATACCCTTTTGAGCAATAGCCAGCAGTGAAAACCTAAGGGCAAAAGGGTCATATGCCGAAATGCCCAGCTCCATAAAGCCAATGCATCTCCAGCCAACCAGAAGCCAGCAAGCCCCAGTGTCTAGCCGAAGCCAGAGGAGGTAGCAGCACCAGGAGGGGGAGGCGACGAGCATCCAGAAGGGAAGGAGAAAGCAATCCAGAAGAGGAGGTGAACCATCCAGAAGAGAAGAAGGAGGTCACCCGAAGCCAGAAGGCGGCACCTCTTCTTCCTTGCTTCCTCAACTTCATCAGCAACTAGCTCCATCACCCAACCGAACAAACCCAGGTGCAAATACCAGTAGTACTATAGTAGCTACAGTGCGGGTTTGTATATGCAGTGGGTAGATTGGGAGTTTGGCTAGCAAATGGGGTAAGGTAGGGGGTAGATCGGGTCATCCCCGTGCGGTCTCAGTAGGTTGGGTCACCAATAGTGTAGCATCTATTCTTTCATTCATAAGCTTAGCTCAAGCCACCCAACCATCATCATACCCCCCACATTTGTAGTATAAGCAGCAAGCAAGCAAAGCAAAATCAGTAGAAAATCAAAATGGGTAGAAACCCTAGAACCAGTAGAGTCGTGCGTAGTCGAGAGGGAGGCGAGCAGGAGGCTCGGCCGCAGGGGATGGAGCCGGCCAAAGGAGGCGGCTGGGTAGGGTCGGCGCCGTGTGCGAGGAGTCGCCGGGCCAGAGACGCGCAGCGCAGGCGGGTGTCATGTGGGCCGAGCCGCGCAGGAGGCGGCGCCGAGGTGAGGCCGGGCCGGCGTCGTGCGCGGGAGGGGTAGTCGACCGCCGGATGGAGGAAGAGGTGAGGTCGGCAGAGGCGACGCCATGGGCGGAGAGTAGAGGGAGGAGAGGAGTAGCTCGTTCCAGAGAGAAAGGGAAGGAGGCAGGAGGTGCAAAGCCGAATGGCTCTCGGTCGAATCGGCCAGAGGCCATAAAAGGCAGAGAAAAGAAAAGGAAAAGAAGAAAGAAAGAAAAGAAGAGAAGAAAAAGATAAGAAAAGGAAACAAGAGAGAAAAAGGAAAAGAGAAAAGAGAGGTAGAAAAATAAGTCGTATTGCGGATCGCGTCGATTTCTGTGATCGACTCGCGGATCGCCTAAAAATCGTCAACGTGTATCTCTTTAATTGGTGCTAATATAAAATCTGGACGACAGGTTAAAAATCGGTTGGATGTCAATATAAAATAATCCAAGTGAGATGGCCTTAGTGTGTATATGTTCTGTTTTCAGGGTTCGACCTGAATCGTCTCGACAACCAGAATCCACCTTCGAGCGAGGTCGATCAGTCAAATATTATTCCAGGCAAGATTTCCTTGAGCATCTTTGTGAAATGCTTTTTAAATGCTTTTATATATATTTAATCATACCATCACCGCATGAAAATTAAATTTTGGTATGGAAATGTGGAGATAAAAATTGGATGGAGGAGTTGTTGTGAATGAATGGAAGGAAATGGTATGTAATCTTGGTATTGGAATAGAATGGGTTATGTGGTTTTGGTAAATGCTAAATGAGATATGGTTGTGGTGAAGGAAGTGGGTGTGTGTCGTTTAGATATCCACGAATGGAGTCGTGGATAATATATTAGAGCTAATTATGGTGGGTAGAGGGTGCAGGGAAAGATGGCGTGGTAATGCCTGGGTGTGGTGATACCCGCTGCCGGTGGACCCTCTACATAGGCTATAATATATAAGGTCAAACACCTACACTCGGGCAATGAGCCGTATTTTCAATGTCAACCATAGCGAGATAAATCGCTGTCAGAAAAGGTTGTCCTAAGAAAGTGTTATGATCTCCACATTGGGTAAGAGTAGCTACTAGAGCCAAAGTCTGGGTATGCCAGAATGCCCAGATGAGAAAGCTGTTAATGTGGATATATATATTAAGCCACGGTGGAGTTACTCCGGTTGGATATCGGAGCACAACTGTATGGCGAGTGGTGAATCCCCTAGGATAGGGATTTCCCTCGACTGTAGGGTTGGAGATCTAATACTGGATTAGTGATAAACGTTCTGGAGCCTCACCTATTGGGGCCGTTATGGGTAAAGTGGTACGAACCTGCACAGGGTCAAAATCTTGAATTCAAGCCTGTCTCCTGGATCGGAGGCTACGGAAGCTAAGTCTGTCTCATATACGGGTGCTAGTAGTTGAATTCCAATAATTAAAATTGCCAACTTTTAAAGAAAACCAAAAACCTAATTTCTGTAAAAGATGAGTTGGAGGGAAGGAAATGATGCTGTTGGAGGGAGAAATTCATGTTGCATCTTGTGATATAATGCTTGCTGAGTACTTTGTACTCACTCTTGTATGTCCCCCTTTTCTAGAAGGAGAGTCTGATGGATCCGCGTTTGAGGCCGGCGAGGAGGCCTATTCTCAGGCCCAGTTCCAGGGTTATCAGGAGGATTCATATGAGGGCTGCTACTACTCCGACTACTACCAGGAGAACTAGGAGAGCCTATAGGCCATATCATGCTCGTAGGAGGTATTTAATATGTGAAGGCAGTGGTTTTATCTTTTGCTGTATCCAGGGATAGCTGTAATATTATATTGTAATGGACATATAGCCCTACGTGGCTTGGAATGAATATATTCTCATTCAGTCTCTAATTATTGTTCTGTTGCAACTCTCTGAACACGGCATAGTAGCCGATAAAGCATCGAGCTTTCTGATGTTTTGCCGGTGGCTGTGCTGAGATTTGTGTAATTAATCTAGGGAGGTGGTAGTGTTACTGTCGCAACCCTAGGCTAATTATACGGGTCGCCACATGTGGTATCAGAGCAATGGTTACGAGAACCACGCTCATATAAGTAGAGACTGATAAGGGTATAAGGAAAAATTGGCTTTCTGGCTATATTGCACTAATACTGTAATACTCAACTCTCTCAAAATTTTAGTGGCTATATTATTTACTGTCTAGTTATTTTCTTTAATTTAGATTGTTACTGACAGATTAGAACCTTTCCTTGCAGGATGTATCGCTCTAGCCTTCCCGTTTCGCACGTGCAGGGGCAGCATGCGCTTTTGTTGAACGGGATGGTGCAGGAGTTAGGAGGAGGGAGTACCGAGTATTTTCTAGAAGTGCGCACTGATGGGTCTCCCATCAAAGTGGGCGTAGCAGTTTCTGGGCTAGCTCTTCAGCCCAGCTACTACGTGGAGCGTACCACCCCTTGTTTCAGCACCGACTACTTCTTACCTCTGCAGGACGCAGCTCGGAGGGTCCTCATGGCCCTTCGATCCCACTTTAGGTAGCACACTGCCGACACTTCCTTTCATCCCATTCCTGTTTATACGCCTAATGCTCTAGCTCACCCACCTCCTTTGTGTCCTGCTGCAGTGAGTACCGGTGAGACCTCGGGCACCTTAGCCCGTAGGATGATCGGTAGCTATATGATGGTGTTTGACGCCATGTACTGCGAGGGCATAAACAATGCCTTAGCAGATTGTGAGGGTCGTTACTCCACACTGTGCCGTCAGTATGGAGAGTTAACGACTGAGCGGGACCAGTTGAGGACAGCTTTGCAGCATTTGGCTACAACAGCTTCCGAGGCTCCTGCAGCCCCCACCACAGCAGCTTCCACACCCCCAGTGCCGCCACCCTCTTCATCTCCACCACCACCTCCAGCAGCGGATCCTATTCCGCACTATCCCTACTTCAGTCCCGAGATGGGCGCACCTTCTTCCTTTTAGGCTCCTGCTAGACCCCTTGCTTCCTACCCAGTTACACCTCACAGATGGTCTTCTCACCGTACTGCTAGGATTGGGGTGTCTCCACACCCTAGCGCTGAGGTAGCTTTTCTATCTACCCTTCTGAGGCAGACCGACCCAGGGGCGAGCGGAGGTGTTCAGGACCTTGGCGAGGAGGAGGAGGACCCGGAGGAGTACTAGTCAGGAGAGTGAGTTAGTGTGGGTGTTGTATCAGAGTATCTATCTTATTTTGAGTATGTTATGCTTTATGTGTCGATGTATGTCTGTTGTTCTATGTTCCATTATCTATGTATGAATTCAGTGCTACCTTCCTGTTATGTTAATGTTTTTATGGGTATCTTAATTATTGCCTTCCTTCTGTAGTGCATAAAATTTTTGCATATATTGAGGATTGCTTAGTGCTGTCTTTATGCAATTTTAATTGGAAGCAATCCTCCTAGCTGTCATCCCTTATTTGTATTGCATATGTGGCATTAGCATTATGTAGAAATAATAAAGTGTTCATGGTAACCATCTGTAATTTTGCATTGCATTGTAGTAATATTTTTGTGATCTACCTAAGTAGGTAGGCTTCATGTAAGTTGTTATGTATTCTTTTAATGTTGTAGAACCCAATTTCTAGTGTATATGGCTATATATATGTAAAGTTAGCTGGACTACAGCGCATAGGAGCTAAGGACTAGGAAACGGACCCGGACCCGTCTGTCCGAGGCGTGCCTGGATACGTGACTCCACGGTGTGCTCGAGCGCATAGTCTCGAGGGGTTCTTGGTGACTCACCCACACCAAGATTATTTTTCGTTTATTTTCAATAGATATAGGAAATATTCGAAGTGCAACTTCGAAGAGTTCTTGGTACAATGACACCAAATTTGTTTGTCGTTTGATTATTTGGATCTTATTGGACCTTATGGCTCTTCTGTAGATAGGGCGGCCTAAGTGCGTTAATCTCAGGGAGTACCTGATACTCGAAATTCAGGATTGTTTTTGTTTGCTTTAAATTGCGTTTTCATGGTTCTTCATCTGAAGCGTAGATAGAATTTATATTCTGTATCTGAAATGGAGTGGCGAAAGAGAGCGTGATCTACTTCTTTCCTCTGCTTTAAAATCTGAACTTATAAAAATATCCTATGCACAACAAGACCTCTCATCTTGAAAACAACTGCTAGTAAAATAAATTGTCTAACCGGCTAATATTAGGATGTGTGGGTTCTTTTGCAGGATGTCAGACAGAGAGATAGTGGAGCAAGATTTGATTCTGAGGCTAGGTTCTTCATCCAACCTTCCAAATCCTCAAGAGCCACCCTGTAACACCCTAAATTTTGCCCTAATTTAAATTTTGGAGTATTTTTTATTTTTGTGAATTTTTGGGAATTTGTTGAAATTATTTAGAATTATTCAAATAAAGCCTTCGTTGAAAACAATTAAATAATGGAAAAGTTTTTGCAAACTTTGATTGGAAATATTTTATTTGAGTCCCAAATAACTCAAAGTATTTTCTAGAATTTTTCTGAAATTTTTCAGATATTTTTACTATTTTCTTTGGCCAAAACTATTTTCTCGAATTATTTTTATTCGAAAAGGATTTAAAATCCCCGAAACAGTGCTTGGGCCGAAACCCTTGGACCGCCCAAGATCGTGCTCTGCCCACTCGCCGCCGCCCACGCAGGTCGCCACGCCGAAACCCTAGCTGCCGCCGCGCTTCGCCCGTTGGATCGGCATCATGCGTCTGAGAAGCTGCCGCGTCACTTCATCGTTTTCACCCGTTGGATCGCTGCGTGCGGACGCCCGGGATTTCACCACGTCGCTTCTTCCTCGCGAGATCGTCGGAGCAACGGCCGCCCGCATGTCCGCCCGTTTCACCGAGGATTGCGCGCACGTCGAGGCGCTATTTAGTGCGTCGCTGCCACCCCGTTTGCGCATTTCAAGACGCCTCACAGCCCTAGCGCACGCCTCTGAACGCCTCCGCTTACTCACAAGAGCTCGCCGTGAAGTGCTCTCAGTGCGCCGCCATCGCTTCTCCGCCGTTTGCGCCGCCGTCGGTCCATTTCGCCGTCGCCGAGGCTACCGAGCATTGCCGAGACAAGCCGCGTCGAATCGCTAGATCTTCTCGTTGGGGAACCACCGAACGCCGTCGACTCGCCGTCTTCCTCATCTCCGGCAAGCTCGCACCGCCACACGCCATCGCCGACTTGAGCATCGTTGACCGCCGGATCCGCAAGGAGGGTAAGGATCGTGCCACGCCGCCCTTCTCTCGCTTTCATTTAGTTTGTTTCGTGCGTTAGATCTCGTTATGGATGGTCCGGATTAACCCTAAGGTTTATACGTTAGTTGAATCTTGATCGTTAGATCTAGAGCGAACGGCTTGGATTAGATCTAGTTTCTGCGATATGTTTTGTGTTAGCCGCTGGATTAGATCTAAACGGCGGTGTGAGTTGATCGGTGGCGTGCGGATCCGTCTTGTTCAAATTTGAACGTCGGCGGAGATGACGCCGCACTTCATCGAATCACGTGCGGGACGCTGCGCGCGTTGGTGAGGAGAGACCAGATCCAACCGTTGATTTCGGGCGCACCGTTGGATGCGTGATGCATGGGGGCGTGGAGTGCGAAGCATCGCCGAACCGCGCGGGGGTGAGATCTGACCGTTGGTTGAGCGAGCGGTCCGGATCTTGCCGCGTGTCGCGTCGGGATTGGCTGCGCATCATCGCTGATGCTACGGCTTGCGTCACCTAGTGCACAAGCACAGTTCTGTCAGTCCACGGTGGACCAAAGCCGGGCGTGGACCCAGTCCATAGGCCAGAGCGACTGGCAGCCTCTGGGCATGCCACGTGTCATGTTGACGTCATCGCTGACGTCATAAATATTTATATATATCAAAATATTTCGGCCAAAATTCATTTCTGTGCTGACGTCATAAATGCGAATTTTCAGTATAAAAATAATTTGGAAAAATCGGATTTTCTAATTTCTGAAATTTCAGATTTTATTCAAATTTCAAATGGCTATAACTTTTGCATTTTAACTCGGATTTGGGTGACTCAAATTTCTAAAAATTCATAAAATTGTGATCTATTTAATGATGAATTTTATTTGAATTTTCGAGGCCATCTAGTCCTCTGTATTAGATATTTATTGTATATTTTGTTTGTACGCGTAGACGCAATTTTGCCGGAAAGTTTCGAGGAAGAATTCGTCGCTCAAGACCAAGCTTCGGAACACGACCAGCAACTCTTGGAAGGCAAGTGATGCTTTGATCATTTTGATCCCAGCTTTTTAATATGTAATTTATGCTTTGAAATTATGCATGCTTATTTATTTAAAATGAAGCTAATTTAAATTGGGATAACGTAGTTAATCAACCCATTATGTTATGCCACCTTGAAATTATTAATTGTATGCCCTAAATCATTGTCACCCTAAGTTTGTTTGTACTGGTTGGATAATAATATGATGCCAACACGGGAGGCTAGACCGTGAGTAGATGCTTAGCCTTGCAACGAGTCATGAATGATCTTTCAGAAAAATGCTACAAAATTGACTAATGGAATTTTGAATGTATTTTGAAAGTGGTGTGATGATGCCACATGATGATATGGAAGTATGGTGACCTGTGTGGTTCTATACTGATGTTGAGTTATTGCTGGCATGTGTTGCACAATAATCCACTGGGTGGGAAATGATTTAGACTGGGACAAGTAGCAAGAGGTTGTGTGCCTGGTGGGCCTGTGTGGCATTGGGTTGATGAGTGTTGTGAGTTTGTGTGCCACAATGGGTTGTGTGCCATCGTTGAGTGTTGGAAGTCTTGCCTTGGTCGGGCTAAGGACTTCACCTTGCAAGCCTTTGATCCGAGTCACCCGACAACCACATGTCCGATATGGGACAGACCTAGTTGATTAGGGTTCGATATCTTTCCTCCGATACCTCGGGGTGACAAAGCACGGGGTGTATCTATGCGGGGCGTACTGCTACGGCTTGGTGCCCATCCAACGGTGATTGACCCGCCCTATACTTGGCTCTGTGAGGGAAGTGATAGTGAGGGTAATACCGAGAGGTTCTTTAGTTAAGGTAGAGGTTTCAAAAGCTTTGTTGCGGACAATCACCGTGTGGTGAGCGGTCAGATCTTGTGGGTAAAGTGTACAACCTCTGCAGAGTGTCAAAACTATTCAATAGCCGTGCTCACTGGTATTGAGCATTGCTCGGGATTACAATCAAGGGGTAGATCTTCATAAACAAAATGTGGAAAGGGTGGTGTGTGCCAAGATTGAAAATGAACTATTAAGGCCGTGTGTCGGAATCTTCGAAGAAAACCATTTGAAGAAAATAGTATTACTTATAACTGTTCCACTGCTTTAAACTAAATAAGATATTAGTTTAAAAATGTTGTTTGATGCAAGAGAACCATTTAAGCCAATCCTTTGGAATAAGCTTTGCATATAGTACTAGTGCCGCATTTTGTGCATTACTTGTTGAGTGCCTTGTGTACTCATCCCACCTTGCTTATCAACCCCAACATCAGTGGAGGAGTCTACACCAGCCTGGGAGGAGGAGTACAATGAGGACCCGAGCAACTAGGGGGCAAGCCCGGTCGGATGCCTGTGGAGAGATGGAGGCTTCCACGATATTTATTTTTATTCCGCTGCTATTTCTTTTACTCAATAATGTGTTCCTGCATGGGTCGATTTTATGTAAGGAGACCATAAGGTCGTACAACTCAGTTTATATAATTGTTTGCACTATTTATTCTTATATCGCTGTGAATATCTGTGATGTGCAACCCTGTAAGACTGTGTGTGCTAGCGTGATCCTGGACTAGCACAGAATACACAGAGGGTCCGGATTTGTAGATTCGGGTCCCGACACACTCCCAACCAATGTCCAAGATCTTAATCAGCCCAATCCAGTGGAGTCTAGGCAGCCAATTCCGGCAGAAGGATCAGCTAGTACGGCTAGAACCCCAGAAGATCAGGGTCAACTGGAGAGAGTCTTAATCTATTTTGAAAATGCCAAAAAAGAAACTCAAGAACGCCAGGATCAACTTATGGGAACCCTCTTAAACAAACTTGCTCCTGGAACCTCCCATGCCATCAGAACCAAAGTTACCTTAGGGGAGTTTCTTCAGACTCGCCCTCCTACATTTTCTAGAGCCCCAGAGCCATTAGAAGCTAATGATTGGTTGCAAGAGATAGAAAAGAAGATGAACACTGTGGGATGCTTCGAGGAAGAAAAAGTTCAGTTTGCTGTATATCAGCTTATTGGTGCTGCAGCATCTTGGTGGTCAGACTATTGCCGCATGCGCACCGGGGAGCAACCCATAGTATGGGCGGAATTTTCCTCTCAATTTCGCAGGACCTATATTCCCTGGGGTGAGATGGATATAAAAAGACAGGAGTTCTGGGACTTAACTCAGGGAAATAAGAAGGTAGTGGAGTATCTTAACAAATTTCTGGAATTGTCTCGCTATGCTCCTGAGGAGATAGACACAGATGCTAAAAAGATCTTTCATTTTAAGAAAGGCATGAATCCTTTTCTTCGTGCTCAGTTATCAGCTCTTAGAATTACGGATTTCCAAGATTTTACTGATAGAGCCATCATTCTCGAAAATGAGCACGCTCATTTGAACGAGGAAAGAAGGAAGAAGGCTAGATTTGACCATGGTCCACCTGTCTATAATCAACCCAGACCTTTTAGGCCTCCCATGCCTAATAGGGGTCCTATGTTCAGACCAAGGCTAGCACCATTTGTCCCGCGCTCAGCTAGCCTGCCACCTAGAGCCCCAGTGCAGTGTTATGGATGTGGTGGCCAGCACTATATTGCTAACTGCCCTCAAAATACGATCAAGTGTTTCAACTGCGGGCAATCAAGACATAAAAGGCCTAACTGTCCTCATCCAAATAGACCAAGAGATGAGTATTCCCGACGATCGCGCATCGGCCCACCGTCATGATGCGTGGACATGGAAATCCTAGCTCTGCTTCCTCGAAGGATTCAACTCGAGGAGCTCCGTCTGCAGCATCAGCTCGTTTGAATAATATCACCATGGATCAGGCAGAAGGAGCTACGGATGTAATCACTGGTACGCTCCTTATTCCCCCGTCTAAGGATACTGTATTATTTGATCCTGGTGCAACGCATTCTTTTATTTCCAAGAAATTTGCAATTCAGCATAAACTAGAATGCATGCCTTTGTCAACACCCTTAGGGGTTAGTACACCCGCAGGGATCATTCCAGTAACTTTGATTAGAAGAAATCAGATGATAAACATCCATAATATTCCTTTTCTAGCTAACCTCCATGTCATTGATCTATTTGAGCTAGATATTATCTTGGGTATGGATTGGTTAGCCACAAATGGAGTCAATACAGATTGCGAATTAAAAACCGCATCTATAAGGAAATCCAATGGGGACAGTATTCTTTATCAGGGGGTCATGACAAATCAAGTCCCATCCTCATCCAAACTCAATCGTATGTCATCTCAAGATGTGTCTGCCATTCCAGTGGTGCAAGAATTTCCTGATGTCTTTCCTGATGAGCTGCCAGGTATGCCACCTGACAGGGAATTAGAATTCTCCATAGAGCTCAGACTGATCCACTCCCATAGCCAAAAGGTCAGACTGATGAACCCACCAGAATTGATTGAGCTTAAGAAGCAGTTGGAAGAATTGGAAAGGAAGGGGTTTATCCGAGAAAGTGTATCCCCGTGGGGAGCCCCAATCTTGTTTGTAGACAAGACGGATGGTGGAATAAGATTATGGACCGATTATCGGGAATTGAACAGTATCACTATTAAAAATAAATATCCACTCCCTCGGATAGATGACCTGTTCGATCAGCTTAAAGGTGCATGTGTCTTTTCCAAAATTGACCTTCGCTCAGGATATCACCAAATTAAGGTCAGAAAGGAAAATATAGAAAAGACTGCATTTCTATCCAGATATGTTCATTATGAATACACGGTTGTTCCTTTTGGACTAACCAATGCTCCAACTGTATTCATGAATCTCATGAATAAGATCTTTATGAAATATCTGGATAGGTTCGTAGTAGTGTTCATAGATGATATCCTAATATACTCTAAAAGTGAGGATGAACATCAGGAACATCTAAGAACAGCTCTACAGACCCTCAGAGAGAATCAGCTATATGCCAAATTCAGTAAATGTGAATTTTGGCTAATGCAAGTGTCCTTTCTTGGTCATATCATCTCTGGAAAGGGCATAGAAGTGGACCCATCCAAAATTGAGACCATCAGGACTTGGAAATGTCCAACCAGTGTATCAGAAATCCGAAGCTTCCTGGGATTAGCTGGATATTATCGTAGATTCATTAAAGGTTTTTCCCAGATCGCTTCACCCATCACCAAGCTTCTCAAGAAAGATCATCCGTATGATTGGACTAGCAAATGTGAAGAAAGTTTTCAAAAACTCAAACAGCTTTTAACCTCAGCTCCAATCTTATCATTACCTGAAAACGGTATGGAGTATGTAATATACTGTGATGCTTCTAAGTCGGGATTAGGATGTGTGCTCATGCAAAAAGATCGAATGATTGCCTATGCTTCCAGGCAATTACGCCCTCAAGAGGTCAACTACCCTACCCATGACTTAGAATTGGGAGCTGTGGTCTTTACCTTGAAAATCTGGAGACATTATTTGTATGGATCTAAATGTATCTTGTATAGTGACCACAAGAGTCTCAAATACATCTTCACTCAGAAGGAGTTGAACATGAGGCAGAGAAGGTGGTTAGAACTCATCAAAGATTATGACATCTCCATCAATTACCACCCAGGAAAGGCTAACGTAGTCGCTGATGCGTTGAGCCGAAAATCTCAATGTCAGCACCTATCCATTCAAAGTTTCCAGTCTGAACTCATTCAAGAATTAGCTAAGATGGGGATTAACTTCAATACGTCTCCATCTAAAGCCATGCTCTCAACTATGACCATTCAATCCACTTTATTGGAACAGATCAAAGAAAAGCAGTCCTTTGATAGCTTCATCATGGAAGAGATCAATAGGATCAAATCAAATCAACCCTCTGAGTTCACTCTAGAAGATGTTCTTAGATTCCATAATAGGATCTGTGTTCAAATGATCCAGAAATAAAATCTCTGATCTTGAAAGAAGCTCATGATACCTTGTATTCCATCCATCCGGGCAGTACCAAAATGTATAAAGATCTGAAGGAAACATTTTGGTGGAATGGTATGAAAAAGGAAATAGCAGAGTATATTAGCAAGTGTGACACTTGTCAGAAGGTCAAAGCGGAACATCAACGTCCTGTAGGCCTACTCCAACCACTCCAAATTCCAGAGTGGAAGTGGGAAGGTATCTGTATGGACTTTATAACTGGTCCACCCAGAACCTTAGCTAAAAAGGATGCAATTTGGGTATAGTGGATAGACTCACAAAATCTGCTCACTTTATTTGCACAAATCAGAAATACTCTGCTCATAAGTTAGCTGAAATCTATGTCGAAAGGATAGTTACCCTCCATGGAGTTCCCAAAACCATCACTTTTGATAGAGGCTCCATTTTCACCTCTAGTTTTTGGGGAAGTCTCCAAACTGCCTTGGGATCCAAACTTAAATTCAATACAGCTTATCACCCTCAAACTGATGGACATACCGAGAGAGTGAATCAAATATTGGAAGATATGTTGAGGGCATGTGTGCTAAATTTCAAGGAAAGTTGGGATAAATATCTGCATCTCGCTGAGTTTGCATATAACAATAGTTATCAAGCCAGTATACAGATGGCTCCCTTTGAAGCTCTGTATGGTAGACGGTGTAGATCACCGATCTGTTGGTGTGAAGTGGGAGAAATATCCTTACTAGGTCCTGAGTTGACCCGTCAATATGATGAGAAAATAAAGTTGATTCAGGAAAGGTTGAAAATTGCTCAGAGTAGACATAAGAGTTACACTGATAAGTGTAGGAGGGATCTGAAATTCAAACCGGGTGATCATGTATATCTCAAGGTGTCTCCAATGAAAGGAGTGCATAGATTTGGAGTAAAAGGGAAGCTGAGTCCTCGTTATGTGGGACCATTTCGGGTTCTAGAACAGAAGGGAAACTCTACATATCAGATAGAGCTTCCCCCCAACTGTCTAGGATCCACAATGAATTTCATATCTCCCAGCTCAGAGCCTGTCTTAGAGAACCTTCTTAGTTGATGCCTAATCTTGATATTCCTCTTCAGCCAGATTTGACCTATGAAGAGGTTCCCCTCAAAATCCTAGCGACAGAAGAGCGATAGTTCAGGAGAGCCACCATCAAGTTTTGCAAAGTCCAATGGAAGCATCATGCAGAGAAAGAGGCTACGTGGGAGGAGTAAGAGTTGCGGGAGTCGTACCCACATCTCTTTAGGTGAGGTGGATTTCGAGGACGAAATCCTTTTTAAGGGGGGTAGGTTGTGATAACCGGGGGGTTATCAGTTTAATTAAATAATTAATTAAAGCAATAAAAGTGATTAGGAAAAGATAAATAAAATATAAGGATTAGAGAGTGACATCAGTCCCACAGTGAATGTGTCGCTCATCTAGGCACCTGTCGACTTTTGTAGTCGGCAATGAAATTATGGGGCAGGCGCTAGATCTCAAACTCGAAGGTCACACAAGACAAGGGATTAGACAGGTTCAGGCCCTCAGCGATGGAGGTAATATTCTAATCCTGTGTGCTGGGATTATACGGATCTCTTGGATCTAAGATTGCTCAAAGCGCAATGTGCTCTGGGCGATATGAAGTGTGCTATGCTCTATGGCTTGATTCCTATGTTGATGCCCGCCCTCTCCCTTATATATTGGGGGTGGTGCGGCTTACAGAATCGTGATCGGTTAGGAGATCCCGATCGGTTTACAAGATTCTAGTCGGTTACAGGATAGAGCTTACATCTTTACCTTATAAACGACTCGGATTACAACAATATCTTTTACATCTAAATATATGCTCAACTATCTATGGATGTACTTCGCGCACGGCACAACGTGGCCTGTGCGGGATATCATCCTGGGCCTTCCTCTTAGGCTTATCCCCCGGACGTCTCCGGGTCGATCTTGAGGGTATCCGGATCCTTATATTCCACAGTAGCCCCCGAGTGATTCATGATCCAGTTGCTATGCTTCTGGCTAAGTTCCAACTTACATTATTGTTTTGAGCTTTCTATATAATCCGCCGACTGGTTTCTTAATGGACTTGAAGGCTTCTTCTTGCGGCGAGTGGATTATGAAGGACTCGAATATAACCCTTGATCTTTGCTTCAACTGAGTATATCCTTCTGTCGAATGAATTTTATCATGAGCGGCCTCGCGGACGCGACCCGTATTTCGGATGTGAATTGAATTCTTCTTCCCGCCCAAAGCGAAACTCTTAATATCTTTTTTCTTCGTGATTAACCACCGACAGTCTTCAAGGTCGTCCCGATTTTCCGTGTCAACTCGCATCAAAAACTCTTTGGCTTCGAATTACATTAACGCCAATCCCTTGGCCTGGTGCATTTAATCCGCCTCACCACATTGGCTATAAAAGGCAAACCGTTGTTGCGAAATTCATATTTTCCCGCTTAGCTCTCTATCTTTCGTTTCACATTTCCATTTTCTTCATGCCGCGGAGAAGGAGAAGGAATATCAGCGCGCCCAGATCCCGGCTCGCAAGAATGGGCGCTTTGCGGCCGTCGTGGTTGAAATGATGGAGGATGCCGCCGCCGCCGCCGCCGTGTCGCCGTCGACACTTTCTCGAGATTTTCCTGTCCTTACAGGCCGTGAAGCCCTCATGGAAGCGTTGGGCCGCGTGCGTCGGGGTGAAGTGTAGGCCCCCCTCCTATAAAAAATATCTCCCAGGTGTAATGCTTGGGCGATTTATATAAATAAAGAAATACCTCTTCAAAGCATTCTCGATGAATGATGTTTGTCGTAACTTGGATCCTGCTTGGGATGTTTCGAAGCTTTCATGGTCCTTCGATCGAATGATATCCGCTTCCATTTGTCGCAGCGTATCTTAGGCTCGTCGCAGAGCGCATTGTTCAAGACCGCGCAACCTCGCCAAGCGATACTCAGATCCGACTGGCGCAACATACACCTTAGGTCCAACTTAGGACATATTAGGTCTTGCACGGCTCGAGAACGGGTGATACTCATACCCGACTGACATCGGATACAACTCAGGCTCTCTTGGAGCGTATCGGGTTTTATACGGCTCTTGGCCGAGTGGTTCCCATATCCGACTGATGGCGGATACAGCTTAGGCTCTCCTGGAGCGTACCAGATTTTTCTTGGCTCATGGTCGTGCGATACCCATATCCGACTGGTGCTGGATATGGCTTTAGCCCTCTTGGAGCGTATCAGGGTTTACGTGGCTTTTGGCCGAGTGGTACCCATATCCGACTGGCGTAGGATATAGCTTAGGCTCAACTCGGAGCATACCTAATTTTTCTTGGCTCATGGCCGAGTGATACCTGTATCCGACTGGTGTGGGACACAGCTCTGTTCCAACTTGGGATATATCAAGGTTTTATTCGAATGGTATCCGTACTCGTTTATTACGACGCACAGCTTTTCGACCCTCTTGGGGCATGCCATTGGACTTACGCCCGTTTGGGCTCAACCCGTGAAATATGATTCCGACACGCGGTAACCACCTTGCGACCCATCGTGGGGCATATCGCGAGAAGATATATTTTTTATCCAGGTTGAAGGACACCCACGTCCCGCTTAGCACGGTAAGTGTGGAAAACATCCCATCGTGGGGAGCGACGTGTCCCAAACATGACTTGGTCAAGCCGCGCCTGCCTCCGTGAGTCAGAACGTCAGGCCTGCAAATCATTTATGGGGAATTCAGAAGGGCGAGACGTTTTGCAATCTTTTTTCCCGCTGGTTCAGCGAAAACCTAATTTTTCCCTTCCTTTAAAGGTTAAACCAGGCGCCGCCCGACGGTTCATCCCTTTAGTGCGCATTCCTGCTCTCTTCTGCTTCCTTGTTTCTTCGACTTCTCCGCCGTTAGGGTTCTTCGTATTTTTTGCGCCGCCGTAGATCTTTCTTTCGAAGATGTCTTCTCCTTCTTCCTCGCAGCCCTTGCCCCAGGATTGGACGACTTCGACCACCACGGAGGAGAAACTGCAGTCTATGGTGGATGATGGGATCCTCCCTGACTTGGCCTTGGTCTCTGCCCGGCCGGCTGCCGGTGAGTCCGTCCCCACTCCTCGCCACAAGAGGTAGTGGTCTTTGAATCTTTCTTCCGCCGTGGTCGGGCCTTCCCTTTGCGCTTCCTTCATGTGGTCTCCTCTTCTTCTATGAGATTGAATTGGTGAACTTGAATCCCAATTCAATCCTGCAGATTTCCCTTTTCGTTCATCTATGTGAAGCCTTCCTAGGCATTAGCCCTCATTTTGATCTCTTTCGCCATTTTTACCTCCTGAAACCTTATCCATCCAAGAGCGACCCCAAGGTCGTTGGGGGAGCCGGATTCCAGCTGCGTGAGGGGCTGAAGAAAAATTACTTCGCAATTCCTTTCAAAACCTCCAACAAGGGCTCGCATCATGAGTGGTTCTATTTCGCCAACCCCAATCCTGCCCTTCCTTCCTTTGGCGGGCGCCGTCCTAAGGCATCTCTTTCTTCGATGTCCACCCCCAACTCTGCCGACATGGATCAGGTGCATGACCTTCTGGCACTGATTGAAAAGCTGAAGGAAGGTGATCTCATGGGGTAGGTCTGGCTCTGCACTTTGTTGCTCGCCGGATACAGCCCCTGAAAGAGCGAGTTCATCTGGGATTTGCGTACGAAGGGAAAGATGACCCGACCCGGGAACGGCCCGATGAGCTGTCTAGGGAACAAATATTCGCTCGGGTCGGCGAATTCTTCATCCCGAGCGTCGACGTATCCTCCTTAAGATGCCCGAAGTCTTTCACAGCTTCACACCCCCCTCCTGAGGTGAGTTAATTTGAGAGATTTTTGTCTTTGTTTCTGAGCGTCTTTTAACCTTTAGTCTTCCTTCACAGGATCGCGCTGCCTTCTTCAGTGATGCGCCTCTTCCGGAGATGCCCGTTCACGTGGGTGGTCCTACGAAGCGGCGAGCGAGCTCTCCTGCGGGAGATCCTGCTGCCAAAAAGGGAAAAAAAAGGTAGCGACGAAAGACTCCGTAAGCCCCGACACCCGGCTGGCGGTCCCAAGATCCGGGACCCTTAGGTGCAAGCCCCAGCTCCTTCGGCTTTCCTCCCCCGCAAGCCTGCGGCTCAGCCGAGTCCATCGCCAAAGCACTCAGGCGTTTGAGAGGAGCCCCGGGTGCCGAGTGGTCACTCTGAGAGCGGCCCGGCTGCTCGAAAAAAGCCTTCGATGAAAATGAGGAAGTCCGACAGGTCGGCTACCCCGTCAACTTTTATTCGACTCGTTCCGATAGCTCGCTGATAGTTCTTCTCGTAGGGATCCTTCGCTTGATATTCCTGTCGGGTCGCCGTCTGGGGCCCCCGTGGAGGTCGAACCTCCGAAGGTTTGCGCCTCGGGCGTGGAGGCCGCGTCCGGGGACACCGAAGTGCCCTCCGGGCCTCTGGCGCCATCTCCGACTCCTCCGGCCTCGGAATCGAGCCTTGCTGTTCCGGAGCCGATTTCCCAACCGTCCCCCGAGATCGAGGAGATCCTCTGAGTTCCGCCGACCCCCGCTCGCCCCCAGCTCATAACCCAAGCTGCGTGGGTTGATGAGGAGGAAGGCGTGAAGCTCTTGGATGATCCGGAGGAGGAGAAGGAGATGAATAGCTTTTATGATCACGCTGTGGCTTGCGCGAGCGCGGCCTGGGTAAGCACTCCTCTGCACTTGCTGTCTTCCTGCTTTCGCCATTCACCATGTAGTTACTTTTTCCTGTGACGATTACAGAAAATGGGGGAGCGCATTGAAAAGAAAGATGAATACTCCTAAGATGCTCCTCAAACCGGACGCCAGAATATGTGGTCGAATTGGAACGTATCAAGGCCGAGCATGCGGCCGAAGCACGATCTCTTCACCGAGGTCCATGCGTCGCGAGAGGAGCGAGTGTAGGCTTTGCGCCAGAGAAGCCGGACGTCGTTGGCTCCTTCGAGGTAGCTATTCCCTGGGCCACCCCGCGCTTCTATCTAATCATCCAGTTTCTTCATCCTCTTTTATTCATATCAGCTCGGGATTCCGCCGTCACGAAGCTCCAAGGGCAGCTCAAAACCGCGGAGGACTCCATAACGAAATCGGAGAAGGAGCTTGAAGGTAACTCCAGTGGCTTGGCCTTACCCTGTCTTCATTACCTTTTCTAATGTTTTGTTCCACAGACTACAAGTTCAAGACGCGGGCGCAGTACGCCGTCTTCAATGAGAGGGTCGAAGCCCTCGAGGCGTCTTGCGCTAAGCTTCAGGAGGTCTCCGAGTCGCTGCTAAGTTCGCTTCATCCCGGGGGTGAGAGGCCACTCAGCCGGGACCAGGTCATGTCTCGGCTGAAGGTAGCCCCCGAGACGCTCAAGAATCTCTTGAAGGAAACAGCGTCCAATGGTGCTAGCCAGGCTTTGGCGATCACCAAGTCACTTTATCCCCGAGTGGATCTTGAGGCCATTAAGGAAGGCTTCACCCGCAACGTAGACGAGGACCGGGCCGCCGAGCTCTGGGGGGAGGTCAAGGACACTTCTTTGTCCATTGTCGAAACTTTAGACCTGTGAATTGAATGTATATAAAAGCATTTTCCTGTTCTTGTGCAATTCTTTTGGATGTTCATCTTTGCTTGGGTGGTTTCGACATATTGCGCCCGACTAGTCCAGCCCCCAGGCTCTAAGGCATGGTTTGTGACGCATATCTCAGAGTCTCAAGATCGTAGGGGCGAAGCATTTGGACACCTAGATATCGAAAAGATTATGTAAAGAATAACTTTAAATATCGATTCTTTCATTCATAATGGAACAATTTGATTTACAAAGCTTAGGCGAAGAAACGACGTAGCTGTTCTATGTTCCAAGTGTTGCTGACTGTCGCGCCGTCTTCTCGCTTGAGCTTGTAAGCCCTAGGGCGTACCACCTCATCAACGATGTAAGGGCCTTCCCAGCTTGGGGAGAGCTTATGCTCGCATTTCTGATTCTTTCTAAGGACCAGATCTCTTTTGGAGAATGCGCGGCTCCTCACGTTGTGACCGTGATAGCGCCGTAGGCCTTGGAGATACTTTGCCGATTGAATTGTTGCGATGTCCCTGGCTTCTTCCAGTCGGTCGAGGTCTTCGAGACGGCTTTCTTCCGAGGCGACTTCTTCATAGCTCCGGACCCGTGGGGATCTGAATTCTAACTCGGTGGGGAGGACTGCCTCGGAGCCATATACCAGGAAGAAAGGTGACTGCCCGGTTGCTTTACTGGGGGTAGTTCGCAGCCCCCAGAGTACCGAAGGCAATTCTTTCACCCACCAAGTGGCGTACGGCTTTAGCCGATCGAAAATCCTTGCCTTCAGGCCCTGTAATACCATGCCGTTGGCACGCTCGATCTGTCCATTGCTCCGGGGGTGCGCTACTGATGCAAAACATATCTTTATTTCGAGTTCGTCTCACCAGTCTTGAAACACGTCGCTCCTGAATTGGGTGTCGTTGTCCGTGATGATTCGGTTTGGGATACCGAATCTAACCACGATTTCATTGAAGAATTCTTTGGCTTTTGTCGCCATTATTGTTGCGACCGGCTTGGCCTCCACCCATTTGGTGAACTTATCAACAGCCACGAAGAGATGGGTGTAACCGCCTTGAGCCTTCTTTAAAGGTCCTACCATGTCAAGCCCCCAGACTGCGAAAGGCCAGGTGATTGGGATGGTTTGTAGTTCCTGTGCCGGTTTGTTTATCTGTCGCGCAAAGAACTGACATCCTTCGCATGTCCGGACGATGTCCTCTGCGTCGGTAATGGCAGTCGGCCAGAAAAATCCTTGGCGATAAGCCTTGCCGATCAGAGTTGATGACGCCGCATGATTCCCACACACTCCCGAGTGGATTTCCTTGAGAAGTTCTCTCCCTTCTCGTTCCGATATGCACCGTCGTAGTACTCCCGAGGAACTCTTGCGATAGAGTTCTTCCTTGATCACCACATAGCTCTTGCTTCGGCGCATCACTCGTTCGGCTTGTACTCGGTCTTCGGGTAACTCATCCTTCATCAAATAGTCCAGATACAGGGCTGTCCAGTCAGGAGTAATGACTAAGACTTCTGCTTCTGCGCTCTTCTCGGCTGGGGTGTCTGCCTTCGATCGAGTGCTAATCATGGGCTTGCGAATTTCTTCGACGAATACTCCCATGGGCACTGTAGATCGGCAGGATCCCATCTTCGCTAGCTCGTCGGCAGCTTCATTATCTCGGCGGAGCACGTGAATAAGTTCCAGGCCATCGAAGTTACCTTCCAGCTTGCGTACTTCTTGGCAATAGGCTGCCATGTTATCTTCAATACAGGACCACTCTTTTTGCACTTGATTGACCACAAGCATTGAGTCCCCACGAACCGCCAGTCGTCAGATTCCGAGTGATATGGCGATATGGAGCCCATGTATGAGTGCCTCGTACTCAGCGGCGTTGTTTGATGCAGGGAAAAGAATTTGGAGAACGTACCTTAACTGTTCCCCGCTCGACGATATGAGCACTATACCAACCCCCGCGCCGCTGAGCATGAGGGAGCCATCGAAGTACATGGTCCAATACTCGAGTTCCTTGGTGACCGCCGGGCTTTGAAGTTCTGTCCACTCGGCGGTGAATTCGACGAGCGCTTGAGACTTGATGGCTGTGCGAGGCCTGAACAAGATGTCAAAGGCTCCGAGCTCGATGGCCCATTTTGCAATTCTCCTAGTGGCTTCCTGATTATGAAGTATATCTCCTATTGGGAAGGAGGTGATCACCGAAACAGTATGCTCTTGGAAGTAGTGCTTGAGCTTGCGAGATGTTAGGAGTACGGCATATAATAATTTCTGTTACATGCATCACCGTAGGTTCCTTCGAAGGAATCACCCATACCGCAAAATGAAAAGACAATTTGATGGAACGAACGAAGACGGTTCAGCTCCAAAGCCTTTAAGTGGGATAGATGTCCATGATATGGTTAAGAACTTAGATGTTGCGTTTGGAAAGGGGTGTAAATCGAGGTCCCGTGAGAAGAGCACGTGGAAGAAGAGATCAATATTTTGGGACCTACCATTTTGGGAGCACCTAGAAGTTCGGCACTGCATCGATGTGATGCACGTGGAGAAGAATGTCTGTGATAGCTTGATTGGTCTCTTATTGAATATTAAAGGAAAATCAAAGGACAGTATCAATGCACGCCTTGACTTGGTTGATATGGGCATAAGACCTGTGTTAGCACCGAAAGAGATAGATACGGGCCGAACATACTGCGAACTTGCTTGTTACACTTTGTCTAAGGCCGAGAGAACTGAACTGTGCCAGTGCTTGCATGGTGTGAAAGTTCCGTCCGGTTACTCCTCTAACATGAAGAGACTTGTTTCAATGCAAGATTTGAAATTAGTTGGCATGAAGTCTCATGATTGTCATGTGCTGATGACACAAATGCTCCCTGTGGCAATTAGAAGTATTTTGTCAGTCAAGGTCCGGGAGACAATCACGAGGCTGTGTTATTTCTTTAACACAATTGCTCAGAAGGTCATCGATCCCGAAGCACTAGATGCACTGCAGGCTGAGGTGGTGATGACTCTATGTAATCTTAAGATGTATTTTCCTCCGTCGTTTTTCGATATTATAGTCCATCTCGTTGTTCACCTTGTGATAGAGATAAAGATATGTGGGCCCGTGTTCCTACGTAGCATGTACCCATTCGAGAGGTATATGGGAATTCTCAAGTCCTACGTACGGAATCGATCTTGATCGGAGGGTAGCATTGTCGAAGGTTATGCAACCGAAGAAGTCGTAGAGTTCTACGTCGATTACATGGCTAAGGTCGAACCAATAGGTGTGCCTCGATCTCGCCATGAGGGGAGACTCCAGGGCATCGAGACCATCGAAAGGAAAGCAATCACGCCTGATCCGGCTTCCTATGCTCAAGCTCATTTCACGGTTTTGCAACACATGGCTGTAGTGTCCCCGTACATCAACGAGCATAAGCACTGGCTACGGCAAGAGAATCTGACGCGGCAAGAGTCTTAGACCACGAGACAGCATAACCTTCAGTTTAACAGATGGCTGAAGGAGCGACCCATCACTGGGATCTCGTCAGGTGATACGCTCACATGGTTGGCAAAAGGGCCAACATTTACAGTTGTAACATGTAAAGGATACGACTTAAATGGGTATACATTTTACACGAGAGATCAGGATATGAAGAGCACAAACCAGAACAGCGGTGTACGCATAGATGCGTTCAACACCGTTGGGTCAACGAGGAGCTCCTACTATGGGTTCATAGAGGAGATTTGGGAGCTCGACTATGTACTATTCAAGATCCCCTTATTTCGGTGTCATTGGGTCCACCTCCATCACGTGAAGGTTGACAAGTACGGTGTCACTAGTGTCGACCTCGCACACGTCGGATACCAAGATGAACCATTCATACTCGCTAACCAAGCTGTTCAAGTATTCTATGTAATCGACCCGTCCAACAAGAAGAGACATGTAGTTCTTCAGGGAAAAAGGAGGATTGTCGGAGTAGAGAATGTAGTAGATGAGGAAGAATACAATCAATTCGAAGAGTTGCCTCCTATCGGAAAGAGCATCACAGTCCAGGAAGAACAACCGAAGAAGCTAGCTACACACGCGTCGATCATCATGAAGGGATAATTTTTATACAAAAGAATAAGCAAATGGAGTTATGATTTTAAGTGTACTCTAGAAGATAATATAGTTGTTTGTAATGAGATGCTCGAAATTAAAAACAACTTTGTGTATATATGCATCTGATTTATTTAATATAGTTTCCTTTCCTTTACTGATATTGCTTCATCTACAATTCTATATACATTACACATTATGTCAAGAAGGCCAAACTCTGGATTTACCTTAGCAATGAAGGTCTGTGTCAATCTTCATCACAGACGGTTCTATTATAATAGAATCGTCTGGTATATTTTATATCACAGACGGTTCTAATACATAACCGTTTGCGATAAAAACTATCGCAGACGGTTCTAATATAGAACCGTTTGTGCTAAAATAATATCACAGACGGTTCTATTTACGAACCGTCTGTGATGTTTTTATAACAGACGGTTCTAAGCTAGAACCGTCTGTGATATGGGAGACCTATAAAAATGCCACTCTTGCAGATCATTCATTCTCCACCCATGCGCTTAAAATCCTAGCTTTGTCTCCGCCCCCTCGTCGACGTCTCCCCATTGCCGACGCAGCCCCCTCGTTGACCCCTCCCCATTGCCGACGCCGCCCCCTCGCCGACGCCTCCCCATCGCTGACGCCGCCCCCTCTTGGACCCGCCTCGTCCCCGTCGCGTCGCCGACCGCCTCATCCCGGTTTTAGAGCCGAGGTATGGCTCCCCTCTCTTCCCTCTCTCTCGAAACCCCGGCCCTCTCTTCATCTATATTGGACTTATTCATTTGGGCATTTAGGGTTAGATCTGTTGGTGCCAGATTATGCTAAATTCATGCTCAGGCTTAAGTTTCGTAGCTTTTGGAATTCTGTAGTAGTGTAACTGAAGCTACTAGTGATGTGCTCAAGCTGCAGATGAACTCGCTCAAGCATTAGTGGTAGTAGCACTGCTCCGTTTTGCATCTCGACCATTTTTGTGTTGGTGTTGTTGAGATTGGGCATAAAGTGGTCACTATCCTAATCACATGTTGCACAGCTCATTTGCAAGTTGTTTAGTATAATTGTAAGCAGTAGAACAAAAAAAATATATAGCAGATTAATTGGTTGGAATGGCATATTTCCATGAGAACCTGCATGTGGTCTTTGCCTTCATTTGAGGTCTCTTGCTTGTGCTTGACATTTCAGATTAACATTGCAGTAATGACCACTGCAAGCAGTATTAATTCTTCTGAGAACTTATACTAAAATATCATGAATTGTTTTGTATGTTGTCACTTGTAAGCAGTATTAATTCTCTTCACTTACCTTCTCTTAAATTTGCTTCTCTGAACTTACCTTCTCTGAACTACCTTTGTACCCATTAAATAAAAGCAGCCATCAATTGGTATCCTTCCATGTTTGTTTACTTTTCTTTCTGTTGAGCCACGACAACCAAATTTATATTGCAAGATGGTGTCCCTCATTCGCCATCCGAAGGATGTGATGAGTCATCGAAAAGAAAACCTCCTCGAGGTCCAAGAGGAGCAAATAAAATGCCCACGGAACGATATACCATCACGGCGGTTGGTCGAAATGATGGCCCCCACCGAACCAAGAATGGCGGTGAATGCATTTAGGACATTGTGCGGGATAGTCGCACGGGAACGGGTCCCCATTACTTGTCCATCCTGGAAGTCGCTGACTAATGAGAGCCGCAACGACTTGGTGACAGAAATTATGTCTTCATTTGATATCCCAGAAGACTTTGTGAGCTTAGTGCGACGGTATGCACTGCTAGTGGCTGGAAAGGCGTGGAAGAATTTCAAGAGCACGCTTGTCAAGGAATATGTCAATAAGGACAGGACTCCCTTCTGTAAGTACGGGTTCATTATTGAGGACGTATGGCAAAATTTTGTTGAGGCGAAGACGACGGATGAATTCGTGTGTCAAAGTGAAGCCCACAAGGCCCTGTAGGCAAGGAGCACCCACCCCCACAGACTTGGCACCGCTAGGTACGCGGGGAAGAGGGACCAATGGGAGAGGGAGGATGAGGAGGCCGGTGTGCCATTTGCATGTATCATTGACCAACGCGTCAGAGACTGGCTGAGAGCAAGGTCAAGTGCCACGTCCTTCGGCACCGTCTCCTTTACAAACCCCGCGGACGAGGAAGTCTGCCAACGACTGGTAAGATATCAGACTTCCAATTTTGTATGTAATTAGTCCGTAATTTCGTAAGTGGATTAACTTTTCGGGATCTTGCAGGTAGCGTTGAGTACACAATCTTTCGAGGGCACTTTTTTGCCAAACAGGGAGAAAGATGTACTCTCCATAGCCTTGGGAAACAAGGAACACCCTGGTCGTACGCGAGGCGTTGGTTTTTGTTCCTCGGAAGTCGATTTCAGCACTCGCATAAATACCGAGTAGGAAGAGAACCAAAGCAGAGCGAGAGGAATGACTGGTACAAAGGATTGAGGAAAGACTAAGAGATGAATTCAACAATAAGATAAAAAGCCTCGAGGAAAGGCTCAATAATCAGCCTGCGCAAGTCCCAGATGTATGTGGGCAAATCAGCCCCACTACCAAAAAGAGCAGCTGTGCGTTCACCACTCCCACAGATGAACATGGGAAATGTCCTGTCTGTGACATCAAGGTACTTATATATATGTCTTGAATGCTCCATACAAATAGCTGTTGGACGTAGTAGCTAATTGTGTACTGTTATGTAGGTGGCCACGCGGTGCACTCTCCAAGTGAGACTTGTCCATGGTGCCATTCTTATTCCTGCTGCTTCGGGGGTCGCATTTCCGTTTATTGAAGGGTCACTGGTGCAAGATACCCTTATGGCACCAGGATTCACGAAGGTTAGTGTGGACGGTGTAAACGATAATTTCAAGACCGTCCCACTACCGATGCCCCCAAACGATGAGATTGTGACACTGGGGGACGCCATTTGCACTTTTATCCAGTGGCCCAGCAGTGACATCTCCCTGGACGCCCATCCTTCATCACCGGAGCTTCCCAACCGCTCGAGTCATATGTCGCACTCGCCAGGCACCAAATCGCTCCCGTGCCCTCGCATCAAAGGACATTCTGGGATGGTGCCCACTCGCCTCCGTCTGCGCACTTTATGGCGTAAAAAAGTCAAGGGCAAAGCGGCAGATCACAAAGAAATTGACTATCCAATTGCCCACCGCCCGAGTATACCAAATAGAGAGCCTTTTGTAACAGAGAGCGCATGAAGAACCTTTGTATTGCTTGCGTTAGATTGCGAATTGGTGCATGAAACAAGCTAAAAGCCGCTGCAAGGCCGCATAACGAGTATCTCGGCCGGCCAAGCCTAGGCATCTATTCAACGAGTCATCGGGGATTCTTCACACCGACTTCAAGGACCTTTTGACGCTTTCAACTCGACGCCGACGCGGCTCTTGAGATGCTGGACATTGTAAGTGTGTGCATTCACAGTCTACATTCGTGTAATATCGATAAAAGTCATATATATATGACTCAAGGGAAGCGAGACAGAACAAACAACCGGTGGGTTTCCTGGACCCACACATAGTCTCCAAGCAAACAATGGACAGAGATTTAGGATTTGTCGATAAATACGTCGGAGAGGCCTTGGCGGCTCAAAAAGATAAAGACTTCATACTTTTACCCCACAACCCAAGGTAAGTGCTAGTTTGATTTGCACTATGCTCGCAACTCTGTTCTGTTAATTGACCATGCCGACATACCTGTATAGGTTTCACTGGGTTCTCATTGTAATTCATCCATCGATGAATCGGGTTATTTACCTTGATTCCTTACAGAGTGGCAGACACGACTTACAATCTATTGCAAAATTAATCACCAGGTAATTAATCACATTTCCTCCAAAGATAACATGGTCATGTAGGTTGTTCAACGTGTATGTTTCTCCTGGAATAGCTGAGGCTAACCTCTTGCAATCACGTATCGTGTTCAAAGTGTACAAAGCTTATGGAGGGCCTTCCGCAAGGACAGTATGGTCAATCACGATTTTAAGTTTTCGTATCCATTTGTACACAATAATCCTATGTAAAATATGTAATAATGATTCTGGAACTAACCAAATCTATATTTGTAGTGCCACCAGTAGGGAAAGGGAAATAACCATTGTGGATTTTACGTTTGCCAAAACATGGAACTCCTTGTCACTAAGAAAACACTCAATCAGGTAACAACTGCGTTGGAAGAGGTCGATCCGAGCGAATTCGAGGACAACTTTGTGCCTTCTTGCTCACCAAGTCTTAAACAAAAAGGCGAGTTCCACGCCTTTATAACTTGAGGAGTCGATTTTTCTGAATTACCATTTGGGTTAATTGTCAAACTTGTGTTGTGGATTTGTAAATTGTAGTTGTGTATTCTATTAATTGGTTAATGCTATTGAGTTACATTTGGTTAATATATCTGAGTTCATTTCTGAAAGAGATGTGCCGTGCAATATTAATCTATATGTAATATGCTTCGCGCTGTGATGTAATCTGAGTTGATTGATGAATTGGATGTAATGCCTGTAATCTGAAATGGTTGTAATGTTTTTGTAACATGAGTTTAGTTATTCTGTAATCTGCTTTTTTCCAGAGGGCGTGGCTAGCATTTCCTGAGGCTAGCCAATAAATAGAAAAATAGTTGTCTGTTAAAAGTCTTATCGCAGACGGTTTTTAATTAAAACCGGTCTGTGATATAAAGATGTAACCGACGGTTTAAAACTAAAACCGTCTGTGATGTAATGATGTAACAGACGGTTTCAAACAAAAACCGTCTGTGATATCATCACATCACAGACGGTTTTTAAATAAAACCGTCTGTGATGTTATAATATCACAGACGGTTTTAATTTAAAATCGTCTGTGATATATTCTATCATAGACGGTTTCTAAACGTCTGTGATATGCCGTAACATCACTGACACATGGTTACAGACGGTTCGGGAAACCGTCTGTGATGACAGTTCCGAACCGTCTGTGATAAGCTTTTCTGTAGTAGTGTGAAGTGGTAAAAGCCGATGCGGAAGAACTAACCAAATTAACCACCAAAAAGGATGCAGGATCTGTTTGGTACAAAAGAATTTTAATAAAAAATTTTAAAATAAAATAATTTTTAGAAAATTCCCTTGTTTTAAACATATTGGACTTTACTAATCAAAAGAATAGTATCACAAAGGAGAGGGAGAGGTTCCTTCTTATCCAAGAACTGCATTCCTAGCATGCAGATGTGTGGCATATCTTTGCTAGACGAGAACATGTTACATTGTCATAATTAAATGCGTGATACACCTTGGATAACGACTATATACGATCAACCTGTTTTGCAGAAAAACTCTCATTTTCATTGTTTAATTGCAACATCACGACTTTTGTCGCCAACTTCTATTTTTGAAAAACCGGTTTTGTCGCCAACCTGATCGGGATGAAAATTGAGAAATATTTCAAAGATATATATTCAGATGATTAATTTGTAGAAGCAGCTAACATATATGCCGAGATCATACGGATTTTAACATGTTTCGGAAACATACATACAATTGCATTGCATGCTCACATGGCAGCAAGTTGAAGCATATAATAACTGATTAACATGACCTAAATAGACAGCACAAACCACAATGTCCCGTTATTTTTGTCAAGCCAGGAAATAGAACACACAGAACAATCACAGCAGAGTCATTCCTCACCCTCACCACCATGATTTGCCCCGAGCTTTGCGATCATCCTTGACGCCACGATTAGGACCACCATTGACGTTGTTGGCAGCAGCAGGGTCGTCGTCGTCTTCAGCCGGACGAGCCACCTGCTGTGCCGGAGCTGCCCACATGTCATCAGTGGCCTTCTTTGGCTGCGAAGCTGCGACTGGCGACCCATGGTGAGGAGCACAGGCCGCAGCGTATTCATTAGCTGGAGGAGCTTGCGCTCCTGTTGCCGGAGTAAGTGCCGTGGTCTTCTCCGCATCACCCTTTCTACCTCCGAGTACACCGCCGGAAGCCACGTCGGCGTCTGAGCTGTAGAACACCGCCGCCGCGCGTTCTCCGTTCTTGTTCCCACCTCCCGGATGCGCTGGTCCCTTGCCGCCTGGCGCCACGGCGTCTTCTCCGTTCCTGATGTTGCCCCCGGAGTCGACCGATTCGGGGCTTGCTTGTATCACGGGTGACCGGTTTGGCTCCTGATCTGACATTGCAGGACGAGGCAGTCGTCGTGGCGGCGGGGACTCATGTTTGCGGTCTGGCTCGTGATCCTCGCCTCCGCAGCATCCGTGGAACGGTAGACACATTGACGGCGCCGGCGCCCAGGTAGATTGGTAGCTAGCGAGTGATTAGATTAAGGCTTAGCTAGGAAGGGAGTGCTTAAGAATAAGTGGAGAGATGAGGTTAGGCGAGAGAGAACAATATAGCAAAGTTGCAGGCTAGCTGAGCTCGTACGACTCAAGCTAAGAAGAACCTCAGGGTGGATAGGACCAGCGTATGACGCAACAGAAAGATGCCAGGGGCGCCCCGGCCCCTCAATGATGGAGTATTTAAGCCCCCAAATTTAACAAAACTACTCTCCTCCTTGCAAGAAATTCTCTTCGGTGCTTCCTGTGGGATTCCGGAATAATGCGTGGATGCTCATCGATCAGTCATGACATCTGTCTAGACACCAAGATTGACTCCGATGCTTGCTGGTCGATAATATTTTTTCACGCAGTTTGTTTCATTGTTTGTTCCTTTGCTCAGCAGGTACTGGCTCTTAAGTGTAATCTAGCTTGTTGCATCATTTGTTTCCCACGTTAATTGTGCATGTTAGTGGTCAGGTTTTGTACTTAGATGTGACACACTAGTTTAGTGCACGCCCTGCATTAGTTTCATGTAAGAGCTCTTAAGTTGGGCACGTAGTTTAGCTGGGTCAAGCCATAGCGTGAGAACCGGTCAAGTAGTTGGCTGCGCAAGTGTTGTGTAATATATATGTCATGTATTTAGGAGTTTGTTTTGAAGATTGAATAGCATTTGAATAACAAGAAAGAGAGCTGCCAAAGAACACGGAAGTGGTTAGTGAAGGATCATGTGGAGGTCTATCCATGTTTATGATGAGTATTTGACTTTATGTGATCTAGGATAGCTTAGATTTGAGTTTGGATTTAAAATGGATTTCAAGTTGGAAGAGGGAAACAGAGAGTTTCCCATTTACGCCGGACCAAATGTTGCATGAGTTGCATTTGCGCCGGACTAATGGAAATGAGAAACAAAGAGTTTCCCATTTGCGCCGGACCAAATGTTGCATGAGTTGCATTTGCGCCGAACTGATTTTTTTCGCACCGGACCGAGTCACAGTGAGTGTGTACGCCGGACCAATTTTGACAGCCAATAATAATTAGCATTTTTGACGGTTTTCCCTTGCTCAAAAAATTATTTGGTCTACATGAAAGTTGTAGAGAATTTCAAGACGCATCTTTTCATGTTGACAAGTTTTTCATTTGAGCAACAGGAACAATCATAGAAAATCTGGAAGGTTATCAGAGAATTTCACGTTCGCGCCGGACCAAGTCACAGTGAGTTTCACATGTACGCCGGACCGGTTTTGACAGCCAGTAGTAATTAGCATTGTTGAAAGTCTTCCCTTACTCAAATAATTATTTAGTCTACATGAAAGTTGTAGAGAATTTCAAGACGCATCTTTTTCATGTTGATAAGTTTTTCATTTGAGCAACAGAACAAATCATAGAAAATCGGGAAGGTTAACAGAGAATCTCACGTTTACGCCGGACCGGTTTTGACAGCGTGCAGTAATATGCATTTTTGTAAGTCTTCTCGTGCTCAAAAAATTATGTATTCTACATGAACGTTGTAGAGAATTTCGAAACGCAACTTTTTCATCCTGACAAGTTTTTCATCTGAGCAAAATAAAAAATCATACAAAATTGAGAACATTACTGCTGTATTGAAAACATGATGTTTGCATTTGGCTGAAGTGTTTTGGTCTATTTTGGTCTGTTCTAACCCCAATTCGTGATCGAATTGATGCGTTGGGTTCATGGTGGAACCAAGAAGGGTTTTCTTGTCTTTGTGGATGTAGGACTTCGTTTGGTGGTCATGGTGAGGCGAAGGGAGGCTGGAACTAGGCATGGGATGGCCGGAGGTTCAAGTTGGCCAGATGTTCGTCGGAAGATAGCCAAGATGAAGTCGGTACAGTTCCAAGAGACAAGAGATCAGTGGAGAAGATAGCTTGTCACAACTTGAATCAAGGAGAGCTATTGGGTTGCAGTTCTGGAAGATAGAGTAGTGGATAAGTGTAGCTTGCTTTGAAAACCGTGCAAGAAAACTCATGTGTGTGGTGGGTTTTGGGTTAGCCTTTGCATGGCTGGTTGAGTAGGTTAATCCTAGCCCTTGATGAATGCTCTAGGGTTTAGAGGCTTATCCAAGGGTGGTAGGTGGCCCAAGAGTTGTATAAATAGGGGTGGAGGGGTAGCCTTCCCCCTGTGAAGGTTTTTGAGATTTTTGATGCTCCTTTGAGCTTTAACCACATGAATGTGAGGCTTTGTAACCTCTCCTTCCATAAATGAAATGTTCGTCATTTATGTTCATGTTTCATTTCCTTTACGCATTTATATTACGCAATTTAAATTCCGCATTTACTTTCTTGCAATTTACGTTTACGCAATTTTGGATTTGCCTCCCCTGCTTCTAATTGCTTACAAATCTTTTGATGAGGTTTATGATTGATTCTTATTAAAATCCTGTTTTAATCATCTAGGCTATGCATGCGTTCTTATTGCAAGAAGTTGATCTTTTGCGTTCTTGAATGCTTGATCTTGTAGATTGCGTATCCTTGAGTTTCTTTATGTTCTCTTGCTTGCTAAGATGTGTGGGAAGTCATTCAAGATCACTTTGATCATCAAAACCCCACGAGCAAGCCTTGATCGAAGTTCTTTCGATTTTTGTCGAAACTTGGAGCGTTCTTTCTTCCCGGGCATAAAGGTCGGAACATTGACATCAATCCTTGTGATTGAAGGTTGAAATATGTTTCTGACATCCAAGGACCTTATCTACCAAGTTTGGTTGAGTTTGGATCAACGGATCAAAAGATACATCAATTTTCTTATTTGAACCTGTGGTGAAAACGCTGTTCGTATGCCTGATTTCACTGTAGCTACAGTACCGGTAGTATCGCCCCCAGAGTGCGATAGCACTGCCATCAGGCTGATTTTTGTGAAAATTGACTCTTTCGCTTCTATTTGATATCTAAGGGTTTTGGCTTGGTTTCTTTGGGTAAAAATCTGCATTTGTGATCTTCCTTAGAGAACATATTTTAATTTTGGATCATTCACCCCCCTCTGATCGCCATCTCGGTCTTTCAATTGGTATCAGAGCCGGTTTTGCTCTTTCATAGATCTTGACCGGTTTCAAGAGCCATAGCGATGGACAAATATTCCACCAAGCCTCCTATTTTCTCTGGAGTTGATTTTCCTTTTTGAAAATCTCGAATGGAGTCATACATCACTGCCCAGGGCTTCCTGATATGGCAGAAGGTGAAACTCCCGTATGAGGTTCCTGCTGATGAAAACTTCACGACCGGAAATATGGCTGACGTTGAGGCAAACGCTAAGGCAAGGAACATTCTCATACAGGGTCTTAGCCGCAGTGAGTATGATAGGATTTCTCACCTCCGTTCCGCTCACGAGATTTGGGTGACCCTCGATGCTTACCATGAGGGCACTACCCAAATCAAGACGGTTCGACAGGACCAATTCAAGTGTGAGTTCAACAAGTTTGAACAACACGCTGGTGAGAGTCTTGACGAGTGCTTTGGTCGGTTTACAAAGATCTTGAACAACCTCCAAGCAGTCGGTTGCATATACCCTAACTCGGATAATGCTCGACATTTCTTGACCGCACTCGATCTTCGAGTTTGGGAAATAAAGGTGACTACCATCAAGGACTCCACTGATTTGTCGACCTTGACTCTTGATGGGTTGTATTCCCGTCTCAAGACTCATGAGATCGACGTCGTCTCTCGCAAGACTAAATCTCAGTCGATGGCTCTAGTCACCGATCCCATCGGGTCTTCCTCCGGATCCTCTCTTGATTTTTCTTCTGGGTTCTCTCTCTCTGCTCTTTGCGATGTAAGCGATGAAGTTCTAGAACGATTTCCAGAAAATAAGCTTGCACTTGTCGCTCGTAAATTTACTAACATTTACAAGAGGGTGAGAGAGAGGAAGAGAGGGGGCAAGATCATTTGCTTCGAGTGTGGTGGCCCCAACCACGTTCGAGCAAACTGTCCCCGGTTGGAGAAGGGCAAAAACGAACAAGGCGGTTCGAGCAAGAACGACTACACCGACATGAACCGCAACAAGAAGGCCCCAGCTCGTGAGCCGGCGAACAAGAAGTACCGCAACTTTGCCAAGAACAAGAAGCTCTTTCACTGGGTCCTCGCCGCACTGGACGACATCGAGCTCTCTGACACGGAGAACTGGAGCGATGCAAGTGAGGACGATCCGCAAGAGAAGGTGAAGGGTAGCGACGACTTCTCCGGCATGTGATTCATGGCAGGCGCCATTGAAGTAAGCGACTCCGAGCTGTACAGCAATATGGATGAGGTACCCACCTACGACGAGTTAAATGATGCCTTCTGTAAATTAGGCAAGTTTCATGCTAAGGCTAGGTCGAGGTGTTCTGAGTTAGAGAAGGAGGTAGATAGCTTGTCTCGGGAGTTAGCTTCACTTAAATCATGTTCCTCCCGAGACTCTGATAGCTATACACTTTGTGATGCTTTGCTTGTGGAGCTGGAGAACCTAAGGACTTTGCATGATAGTGTGCTTGTTGATCTTGAGAATCTAAGGTCGAAGAATGCTAGTTCTATCACTATTGATATTCCTGCTGATACTAGCTTTTCTCATGCTCACACAAATGCTTCTTGTAATAATTGCCCTAAACTGCTTACTGAAATTGATACCATGAGCTCGCACCTTACAAAGTTTTCTGCTAGAAATGATGAACTTGAATTGCATGCTTCTAAGGACCTAGTCAACTCATGTGAGGGTTGTAAGCAACTAAAACTTAACAATGATGCTTTAAATGTTAAGTGTGATCAACTTGCTAAGGACTTACTAGTTAAGTCACAAACTGGTTGCCTACTGTGTGTTGGGGTTAAGGATGATATAGATAAAATCCATGTCGAACTTAAGAAGAAGTTAAAAGACCAAGTCCATAGGATTAGAAATGCGTCGTGCGTTTCTTGTGAGGCCCTCAAGATTGAGGTAGCCGTGCTAAGGGAGAAAAATGCACGTGCTGAGAGAGCTCATCTTTCTGGTTATTCTTCCTCTTCTTCCCCCTGTTCTTCTTGTGCCTCTTTCTTCCGAGATTGCCAGTATCTCATGAGCACTCTCGAGAAGTTTGTTAGAGGCAAGAAGAAGCTCAATCTTATTCTAGACCAATCTAAGATTAGTAGATTTAATCAAGGTCTAGGATTTGATCCATTGGAGCACGCTCGGACGCATCCTTCCACCATTGTGCGCGGCTCCAAGAGTGGTGAGAATGTGGTAGCTCCCAGAGTGAGTACCACCGTGTTTAGGTCTCACTGGGTTGTCCATAGGACTTCCGACTGTAAGGGTGTTACTCTTGTTGCTTCTGCCTCTAGCAAGGCGAAGTACACATGCACCTTCTGTAAGAAGGATGGTCACCTAGTAGATTTTTGCTTCAGACGCGCCAAGAACACTCGGCGTGAGCGTGTTGCTGCTCTTAGGGGTATTCAGAGTCATCCCCAGACTCTGAGTGCTCCTAAGGCACGACCGCTTCTAGATAGGTTAGAGAGTCGCTGTTTTGGGCAGCGCCCGTGACTCGGTTTTCATGTCGCTTTCTTCGAGTTTTAGTCCCGGTCGTTCGTTGTCGCCTTTTCCGCCGCCCTCTTGATATTCCTCATTTTTCCCATCGAGGTAGATATCGCGCGCGTGAGGTGTTTTCTCGGTAGGAGATTTAGGCAACCTCACCGGGATGGTCCAGCCTTTGCACCACGGCGGCCAACCCGCCATGACTCCTAGATCATCTACTAGAGTTGCTACCGATCGTTTTAGGGTTAAACGTCAGAGAGACACTCGAGTCCAGTCTTCTCCTATTGTTGGTACTCTGAGGCGTCGTGTGGTTCAGTATTGGGTCCCAAAGTCTTCACTCTATCCCAGTACTGAGTCATCTTTCTCTCTTGTGTCTTGATCAGTTCGCTTGATGGGGAAGGAGATGTTTGGAGTGTCGACTCGGTTGTTCTCGCCATATGACCGAGATTCTCGATGGTTCTCTTCCCTAGTCCGAGCCCCCGGTGATGAGTTGATCACTTTCGGGGATGCTTCTTCAGGTAGAGTTATTGCTAAAGGTACCATCTACATTAATGACAATTTCATTTTTAAAAATGTTGCCTTAGTGAGTAAGCTGCAATACAATTTGCTTTCTGTTTCTCAGCTTATTGATGACTCTTTCGAGGTGAGTTTCAAGAGTAGCGCTCAGAGAATCCTCGATTCTTCGGAGGGTTAGTTTACGGGATTTCTAGATATGGGAGAGTCTTTCGTGCTAATTTTTCTGCTTCTTCTGGAGACTCTCTCCATTGTTTGATTGCTTCAGAGTCCCGTGATCTCTCCTTCTGGCATAGGAGACTTAGTCACATTGAATTTGATCATTTGACCTGAGTTAGCAGTCACGACCTCATTCGTGGTTTGCCTAAACTCAAAATGGTCAAAGACTTAGTTTGCTCTCCTTGCCGACATGGCAAAATGGTTGCTGCTTCTCATCCCCACCATCAAGCAGATGACTGATGCACCAGGACAGCTTTTACATATGGACACTGTTGGTCCAACTAGAGTGCAATCAGTGGGTGAGAAGTGGTATGTTCTTGTCATTATTGATGATTTTTCGAGGTACTCTTGGGTGTTTTTCATGTCCTCGAAGGATGAGACTTTTACCCATTTTAGGGGTTTGGTTCATAGGTTGCCTTTTGAGCTCTCTGGTGCCCTAGGAGCTATACGCAGTGACAATGGCACGGACTTTAAGAACTCCTATTTTGAGAGTTTCTATGTGGAGTCTAGTTTAGAGCATCAGTTCTCCTCTCCCTACGTCCCTCAGCAAAATGGCGTAGTGGAAAGGAAGAACATGATCCTGGTAGAGATGGCCAGGATGATGCTAGACGAGCACATTACTCCTAGGAAGTTTTGGGCTGAGGCTATAGCTACTGCTTGCAATGTTTCTAATCGTGTATTCTTGAGAGCACATTTGCACCGCACTTCTTACGAGTTGAGGTATGGGCGAAAGCCCAGTGTTTCTCATTTTCGTGTGTTTGGTTGCAAGTGTTTTATTTTGAAGTCTGGTAACCTGGATAAGTTCGAGTCTCGTTCTTCTGATGGTATCTTTCTGGGTTACTCGACCTCTTCTCGTAGCTATAGGGTCTAGAGTTGCGATGCGCATAGGATCATAGAGACATGTGAAGTGACCTTTGATGAGGCTAGCCCAGGAGCTAGACCTGATATTTCAGGCTCTTCTTCTTCCTCCGAGACCATCTTTGTAGAGGATGAGGATGATGGAGATGATGGTGTTCCACCTAATCCAGTCCCCTCTACACCTGAGGTGCCTCCTGTTTTCATTTCTGCACCTCAGGAAGGCCAGCCCTTGCCTTCTGACTCTCATGCAGCTAGTGGCTTTTCTCCTACCTCTTTTGTGCATGAGGTAGAGACCACTTCTTCATCTAGACCTTCTTGTCATATTCAGCGTTCTCATCCACCTGATCAAATCATCGGCGATCTATTTGAGTGAGTCACTTGCTCAAAAACAGGTTTGTCCAGTTTCTGCCTTAACTCTGACTTTGTTGCCTCGTTTGAGCCGAATGATGTGACTCATGCATTATCTGACGAGTCTTGGACTAATGCTATGCATGAGGAACTTGAAAACTTCAAGAGGAACAAAGTCTGGCAGCTTGTAGAACGTCCATCTGGTCATAATGTCATTGGGACCCAGTGGGTGTTCAAAAACAAGCAGAGTGAGGATGGGGTTGTCATTCGCAACAAGACTAGGCTAGTTGCACAGGGTTTTTCTCAGGTTGACGGTCTTGACTTTGAGGAGACCTTTGCCCCTGTAGCTAGACTAGAGGCTATTAGGATCCTGCTTGCATTCTCTGCTTCTCGGGGCTTCAAGCTCTATCAAATGGATGTCAAGAGTGCATTCCTCAATGGCTATATTGAGGAAGAGGTTTATGTCAAACAACCTCGAGGATTTGAGAACCCCAAGTTTCCGAGTCATGTATACAAGCTTTCCAAAGCTTTGTATGGACTCAAGCAGGCCCCCAGAGCATGGTATGAGAGGCTCAAGTCTTATCTTCTCAGCCATGACTTCAAGATGGGCATAGTAGACAAGACTCTGTTCATTAGACACCATGAGTCGTATTTTCTTCTCGTCCAGATTTATGTGGACGATATCATTTTTGGTGGCTCATCTCATTCGCTTGTGTCTCAGTTTTCTGAGGTGATGAGCACAGAGTTTGAGATGAGTATGATGGGCGAGTTGAGCTACTTTCTAGGCTTCCAAATCAACAAGACTCGGGAGGGTACTTTCCTGCACCAAGGTAAGTACACTCGGGACCTCCTGAGGCGGTTTGATATGTCTGATGGTAAGCCGGTGATGACTCCTAGGGCCACCACTGCTGTCCTCGAGCCTGACGAGAATGGTGAGCTCACGATCGTAAGGAGTTCCGTGTATGATTGGCTCCATCAGATCTCACCGCTCGAGGCCGGACATACATTTTTTGTGTGTCTCAGGCGCTGATTTCAGCTTCTCCTCGCGTCTCTCACCGCCAGCGGTGAAACGATCTTCGTGTACCTTCGTATACCATCGCTTATGGTATTTGGTACTCTTCCTCTTCTTGTCTGTCCCTGAGAGACTTTTCAGATGCTGACTTTGCTGGGTGTAGGATAGATAGGAAGAGCACTTCTGGCTCTTGCCAATTCATTGACACTTCTCTTGTTTCTTGGTCGTCTAGGAAGCAACCGAGTTGCACACCCACCGCCGAGGTCGAGTATGTTGTCGCAACCAATTGTCGCAGCCGATTGTCAGAGCTGTGTGCTCGATGAGATCGACCTTGCGGGACTTTGGGTTGGAAATAGAGAGTGTGCCACTTTTCTGTGACAACATTTCTGCTATTTACATTGGTAAAACCCAAGGCAAAGATTCTCGACCAAGCACATTGATATTAGATATCACTTCCTTAGAGACCATGTGGAGAAGGGTGATATCCGTCTATTCAGAGAAAGTGATCTTCGCTAGCCGATATCTTTACCAAGCCTTTGGATAGCTCCGATTTGTTGCCTTGAGGAGCGAGCTTGAGTCGTGAGCCCTTACGCCATCGTGAGGGGAGCTGGTTTGTATATTATGTATAATATATTCTATTCCAGTTTTTCTCTTCTTTGTGTTTATTATGGGTGTTTTTGGGCTTATTTTCTTGTGTTGAGTTCACTCACTTAGACTTCTGGCATGCCTTGCATAGACCTCTTATCTTGTGCTTTAGGTTGCTATCATGCGTGATTAGCTGTTCTCTCTTCTTTCTAGGTTGAATTCCCTCGCAGTCTTATAAGTCTAGCAGGTGTTGGGCCTCCTTGGTAGACAGGGTCTGTGTGCACTCCTTAGTTGGGATCTAGAGTCGACTTCCCTATGTCACCACTGGGAAGATAAGAGCGAGTCCGAGCCAGAGTGAGTCTCTTCTATCTTTTCTATGCTCAAAAGCCACCCAGTTTGCAGTTTTCTCGACTTCTTCTCCTCATTCTATTTTTCTGGTTGTTATTGAGTTCATTCGGGTTTTCTTTATGCCAAATCTTGATAATAACTCAACTTTAACCAAATTTGAGCTTAAAATTGATTCATTTGTTGAGGGGGAGTTTGAGAATCTGTTCATGCATTGCATTTAGGGCCTGTTTGTTTCAGCTTTGGATTCTCTAAAAGCTGATTCTGGATTGTGGTTTTTGAGAAGCTGATTCTTCAAAAGCTAGAATTCAAAAGCACATATGAAGTGGATTGTGGATTCTAGTGTATATGGGTGGGGTGGATTGTGAGAATCGGATTTTAGAATCAGCCTGTTTGTTTCTGATTCTGCTTTTGGGACCAGAATCCAGAATCAAAAGCTAAAACAAACAGGCCCTTAGACTACATTTTCTGTTTTATGAGCTTTGTCTATTATGCAATTGACTCAATCTTCATGAAATACATCATGCTATATCTTTTGAAGAAAATCACTAGCTTAGATATGTCCAAGATCATTTATCATGCTAAGCTTAATTAAAATCTGAAAAACTTGAAAGCTTTAAATGCAAACTTGATGAAACATGTTGCTTTTACTTACTAAGTTTCTTCTCTAGGGGCTTTTACCATGAATTGTGAAATTTTGGATTTCTCTAGAGTCCCTATAGCAACTTGGGTGAAATTTGGTTGATCCATATTTGAGTCCTTCAAAATTGCTCATATGTGCTAAATTGAAATCAAGAAAAATTTGACTCTTTTCTGCAAAATTGATCTCAACACTTTATATTCACGAGACTGATTCCCATTGCATTTGGGATGAACTTGGAATATATTGTGTATGACCAAGATCATTCTCTTAAGAGTTACTCTTGAGATGATCGAAAATGGCTTGAGTCAATAAAAAAAATGCAAATATCAAACGCATAAGTGGGTAAAGAATGCAAATAATGTCAAACATTTGCACCCTGCTATGTTTTTCAAAGTCTTAAAGAAAATTTACATAAATTGAAAAATGAGCTCGAAGGACCTTATATGCACTTCAAAATTCCCCAAAGTGTTGATTAGGTTGAACTCTAGGTTTTCCATTTGATTCTTGAGTGGTTTTGCTTCTAGCTTTGAAACTTTGCTAAGTTTTGCACTTGTCAAATCTTGCTAAAAATGATACATTTTCAAAACTTAGCTTATGAGCAAAATTTGTTATTTGCACTTGGACATGTCTTAGTTTAGTCATAATCTGAGATTGATAAGCTTGGTGTCATAATCTTCAAAGCTCCCTTAGGTTGCATTTCATGCATACATAAAAAGGGGGAGAAAATTCCATTTTGATGCCTATATTGCCAAAAAGGGGAAGAAAACGAAGAAAAGGCATCATTAAAAATGTGAAAGCTTATTTGGTTCTTATGATCTTTGTAAAATTTTGCTCATTCTTATGGATCATAATCACATTTGGCACCTATGATTGGATTTTAGAGTTTTTTGTGGAAAACTTGCTCTCTCCTTGATTTAGCTCTAAAATTTGTCTTACCAACTTGGTCATGTTCTTAGTCTATTCTCTCTGGACCATGTGTGGTTTTGCAATCAAATTGATTTCTTCTTCTCTTACTCAAACTCAAATTTATGCCTTTTGAGTGGTTTGTCAATATACTCATCAAGGGGGAGATTGAAGGACTATGTGGAGGTCCATCCATATTTATGATGAGTATTTGACTTTATGTGATCTAGGATAGCTTAGATTTGAGTTTGGATTTAAAATGGATTTCAAGTTGGAAGAGGGGAACAGAGAGTTTCCCATTTGCGCCTATCGACTTTTGTGGTCGGCAATGAATTTATGGAGCAGGCGTTAGATCTCAAACTCGAAGGTCACACAAGACAAAGGTTTAGACAGGTTCAGGCCCTCGACGGAGGAGGTAATACCCTAGTCCTTGTGTGCTGGGATTATGTGGATATCTTGGATCTAAGGTTGCTCATGTGATCGATCTCTCTGTCGCTCATGTGATAAATCCAAATAAACTTAAATAAATTCCCAAAAATTAAAAAAAAAACAAAAATACTCCAAAATTTAAATTAGAATAAAAATTAGGGTGTTACACCTGTCTCCCGTCCATCCCCCGAGGTAGAAGAGATTCCCCGGGTTCCGCCGACTCCTGCTCGCCCTCAACTCATAATACAAACCGCGTGGGTTGATGAGGAGGACAGCTTGAAGTTCCTGGATGACTCGGAGGAGGAGGAAGAAAGGAATGACTTTTACAGTCATGCCGCCGCTTGTGCTCGCCTGGCCTGGGTAATACTTTCACTACTCTTATCACCTTCATGCTTGTGCCGGTTAGCATGTTGTCACCTTCCCCTGTGATAGTTACAGAAATTGGGAGAACGCTTTGAAAAGAAATCCAAATACCTCCAAAAGATGCTCCCGGAGGTCAGGACGTGCCAGGAATATCTGGCCGAATTGGAGCAGATCAAAGCTGGACATGCAGCCGAGCTGCATGTTCTTCGGCCGAGGTCCAGCGCTATGGAAGAGCGTAAAACCCGCGCAGAGAAGCTAGACGTCGTTGGCTCCCTTCGAGGTAAATATTTCCTGGACCACCCTGTGCTCTTGTTCAATCGCCCGGTCTTTTGATTTCCTTATCTCTATGTCAGCTTGGGATTCCACTGTTGCAAAGCTTCAAGAGCAAGTCAAGGTCTCGGAGGCCTCCAAATTGAAGTCGGAGGAGTTAGAAGGTACGCTCAGCAGCTTGGCCCTCCCTTGTCTTCGTTGCCTTCTTGGTATTTCTTGATAATCAGTTTTGCTTGCAGACTACAAGTTCAAGACGCGGGCACAATACGCCGCTTATAACGAGAGGGTTGAGGCCCTTGAAACGTCTTGCTCCAAGCTTCGCGAGGCCTCTAAGCCGTTGCTGAGGTTGCTTCATCCCAGAGACGAGAGGCCGCTCAGCAGGGACCATGTTATCTCTCAGTTGGAGGAAGCCCCCAAGGAGCTTAAGAGACTCTTGAAGGATACGGCGATCAATGGTGCTAGCTAGGCTCTGGTGATCACCAAGTTGCTTTATCCCCAAGTGGATCTTGAAGCTATTAAGGATGGCTATGCCTGCAATGTGGATGAAGACCGGGCCACCGAACTCTGGGATGAAGTCAAGGATGCTTCTTCGGCTGTCGCGGAAACTTTGGATCTATGAATCAAATATATAAAAGTGTTTCCTTGATCTTGCAAGTCTTCTTTAAATATGCTATTATGCTTGATGAGGCCATCCGAGTGGTTTTGACATCTTAGATATCATGTCCGACTGGTTCAGCCCCCAAGCTCTAAGGCATGGTTCATGACGCATGTCTCAGAGTCTTAAAATTTGTAGGAGCAAAGCACTCAGACGCATAATTTTCGAAAAGATTATACGAGAACAACTTTAAGAGCAAACATTTATTCATAAAGAAACAATTGAATTACAAAGTTTAAGTGAAAAAACGACGTAGCTGCTATATGTTCCAGGTGTTGTTGACAATTGTGCCGTCTTCACGCTTGAGCTTATAGGCCCCGGGACGTATCACTTCATCGATGATGTAAGGGCCTTCCCAGCTTGGAGAGAGCTTATGCTCGCATTTTTGATTCTTTCTAAGGACCAGATCTCCTTTGGAGAATGCGCGGCTCCTTACATTGCGATCGTGATAGCGACGTAAGTCCTGAAGGTATCTTGTCGACTGAATTATTGCGACGTCCCTAGCTTCCTCCAGTCGGTCGAGGTCTTCTAGCCGGCTTTCTTTCAAAGCGACTTCTTCATAGCATCGAACCCGCGAGGATCCGAATTCTAACTCGGTGCGGAGGATCGCCTCTGAGCCATATACCAGAAAGAAAGGTGACTGCCCGGTTGCTCTGCTGGGGGTGGTTCACAGCCCCCAGAGTACCAAAGGCAATTCTTTGACCCACCGAGTGGCATATGGTTTGAGACGATCGAAAATCCTTGCCTTAGGCCTTGTAACACAATGCCATTGGCTCGCTCGACCTGCCCATTACTTCGGGGGTGTGCTACTGATGCGAAGGAGATTTTTATGCCGAGTTCACCGCACTAGTCTTGAAATATGCCACCTCTAAATTGGGTGCCGTTATCCGTGATGATTCGGTTCAGTACACCGAACCTAACCACGATTTCATGGAAGAATTCTTTGGCTTTTGCGGCTGTGATTGTGGCGACTGGTTTGGCCTCAATCCATTTGGTGAATTTATCGACGGCCACGAAAAGATGAGTATAACCACCTTGAGCCTTCTTCAAAGGTCCCACCATGTCAAGCCCCCAGACCGCAAATGGCCAAGTGATTGGGATGGTCTGTAGTTCCTACGTCGGTTTGTTCATCTGCCGCGCAAAGAATTGACATCCTTCGCATGTCCGGACGATGTCCTCTGCATCAGTTATAGCCGTCAGTCAGAAAAATCCCTGATGATAAGCCTTACCGACTAGGGTTGTTGACACCCGTGATTCCCACAAATTCCCGAGTGGATTTCCTTGAGAAGATCTCTTCCTTCTTGTTCTGATATGCACCGTCGTAGCACACCAGAGGAGCTCTTGCGATAGAGTTCTCCCCTGATTACCACATAGCTCTTGCTTCGGCGCATTATTCGCTCGGCCTGCATGCGGTCTTTGGGTAGATCGTCCTTCATCAGATAATCCAGATACGGAGTGGTCCAATCGGGGGTAATGATCAGGACTTCTGCCTCTACGTTCTTCTCCACTGGGACGTCCGACTTTGGCCGAGTGCTTATTGTGGGCTTATGAATTTCTTCGATGAATACTCCCACGGGCACTGTGGTCCGGCCATATCCCATCTTTGCTAGCTCGTCGGCTGCCTCGTTGTCCCGACGGAGCACGTGAACAAGTTCCAAGCCGTCGAAGTTGCCTTGTAGCTTGCGTACCTCCTGACAGTAGGCAACCATGTTGTCTTCGATGCAGGACCATTCTTTTTGCACCTGATTGACCACGAGCATTGAATCTCTGCGAACCGTCAAACGTCAGATACCGAGCGATATGGCGATACGGAGCCCATGGATGAGTGCCTCGTACTCGGCGTCGTTGTTTGACGCGGGAAAAAGTATTTGCAGAACGTACCTTAACCGTTCTCCACTTGGTGATATGAGCACTATAACGGCCCCCGCGCCGCTGAGCATGAGAGAACCATCGAAGTACATGGTCCAATACTCGAGTTCCTTGACAACTGTCGGATTTTGAGGTTCTGTCCAATCGGCAGTGAAGTCGGCGAGCGCTTGAGACTTGATGGCTGTGCGAGGCTTGAATAAGATGTCAAAAGCTCAAAGCTCGACTGCCCACTTTGCAATTCTCCCAGTGGCCTCCTGGTTGTGAAGTATATCTCCTACTGGGAAGGAGGTGACCACCGAAACAGTATGCTCTTGGAAGTAGTGCTTGTGTTTGCGAGATGTAAGAAGTACGGTGTATAATAATTTTTGCACTTGTGGATACCGCACCTTAGGTTCACTCAGGACTTCGCTGATGAAATACACTGGGTGTTGGATATTGGGACCCGAATATGCAAATGTGGACCCTCTGTGTATACCGCACTAGTCCAGGATCACGCTAGTGCACATAGGCTCAACATCAGTAAACATCACAATCATACATAGCGGAAGTACTATGAAAGACATCATATATTCAATATTACTAGTTGAATGACCTTATGGTCAACTTACATGACTATGCCTCGCAAGGTGAATAACACATTAAATCGCAATGAATGAAAACGTAGACAACCCTTCAAGATACCACAGTAATCGACAAGGCTTGCGCCTAAACATTCGCCTCTTCCCGGTACTTCTCCTCCGCAATTGATGCACTCTCAACTGGTGATGTTGTTGTTGGCAAGAGTGAGTACATAAAGCACTCAACAAGTTGTGCACATAATGCAATTCTAACATAGCTATATGCAAGGCTTATTCCAAAGGATAGGCTATCATGGCTATTTTGCAACAAAGCAGCATTTATGAACAAACACAATAAATAGATTGTAAAGACTGTAAAACAAATAACAATAATAGGTAGATTCAGCATTTCCCAAGTAAATCAAGTTTTCCAATCCTAAATCAAGTTCCAACCTTCCATATGGCAATCCAGCCATCCCAACCAAGTTTTTCCATTTTAATTAAGCTAACCCTTAACTGTAATTCCCGAGCATTGCTCAATACCGCGAGCACGGCTATTCGAATAGTTTTACACTCTGCAGAGATTATGCACTTTACCCACACGACATGATATTCTCTTTGCGCCTGTCCATTAGCACACTTCCTTTGGTGTGCCGGCAGAGAAATCATGACAAATCCTTTACAATGCTCTGGCTTAACCCGGTACCACCCGCTAAGGTTTCAACACTAGTGGGACTGGTTACCACATCCAGGGCCCCCCTCTTGCGCCATGTGAATTACTCCATAACTCGGGAACTCACACGGACCAAGATAGTACCAAAGTTAAGACATTGCAAATTAATCAGCTAGGCTGTCCCATACCAGACATGTGGTTGCATGATTGACTCAGGTCAAAGGCTTGCAAGGTTAAGTCCTTAGAGTGACCAAGGCAAGACATCCACATACCCTCTGCCCATCGGGCCCACCTTGGCATACTCGCCCCTTGTCACTTGCCCCAATCTAAGTGATTATCACCCAAGTTGATTACCAAGCACCACATGCCATCAACAAATAAACATCGTTGCGTGACATGACTCGCCACTACAACTCAATCTCATTGTGTGACTTCACATGACACACAAGTTCACATCATTGTTCCATATTCCATTAGTCAAGATTAATCATTGATGATTCATGTACATATGATGACGTGGCACGACTAAGCAATCTACGACGGTCTAACCAGCCCATGTCGATTATCATTACTAACCAACTATAGTAGTCCATTCTAGGGTGACAATAGATTATGGCATACAAATGACAAGGTAGGATATATAGATCAAATTGGTATAATAGCTACGTCCCAATTTAATTTTAAACAATTGTATACTTGAAATATCATGCAATAGAGTAAACCAACATAGCAATTTTATAAACATGGGTTCAACATGATCAAAGCACAACTTTCCTTGGAACAGGTGCTGGTCTTGCTCTGAACCTGGGTCTTGAAGCGACGAATCTTCCTCCGGAGCACCGAGCAATTCAACGTCTACGCGGATCGGGATAAAATAGCAATAAACACCCAAAACAGAGAGCAAATATACTCCAAAATTAAATTAAAAATCACCATTAAATATAACTTGATTTTACAAATTTTTATAAACTTGAATCACTCAAATCCGAGTTAGAATGCAAAAGTTATAGCCTTTTGAAGTTTGAATAAATACTGAAAATACAGAAATTAGAAAATCCGATTTTCCAGAATTATTTTTCTATCGAAATTACCGACACGCGCAGCGACACGTGGACCAATCAGAGATGGACACGTGGCTTTGGCGCATGGACTCACCACGAAATCACGCCGTCCACCGTGGACTCGAGGTATCGTGGTCGCGGAACCTACCGATGTCGCGATGACGTCATCACGACACGGGCCAATAAAAATGCGCCACATCGCTCAGTCTACAGACCACATCCACGGCACGCACCTGTCCACCGTGCACCCGGCGCACACGCTTCGGCTTCCGAGCCGACACGCGTCGCACATCCGCTCATGGATCCAACGGCTACTGATCTACTCCTACGCGGCTCAATCCTGATCGTTCATCGTAAATCTAACGGCCACAGCTTACCCGAGCAGAACACTGCTGACGACGGAGACATGGCACAATCTGGTCGATTCGGTGAAGATCTGACGGCTGTGCGAAGCTCCAAAGCATGGCGATGTCGCGGCGGCGCTGGGTTCCCGGAGACGAAGACGACGACGGGTCCGACGGCGAACTAGCTCCTTCCGGCGACGAAGAGGTGGCAGCTCCAGTGTGGCTTGACGCAGCGAAACCAGAACCGGAACCCACACGACGGATGGAGGCTCGACGGCGGCGGAACGACGAGAAAACAAGCGGCGACGCTACGAAGAACTACGGCGAGCTCTCGGGGCTAAACGGCGGCGACTTTGAGGCTAGGACTAGAGCGACTGGATGCGCAAGGGGATGAGGAACCTCGGGGTACGGGGTGTGGCTTTTATAGCCTCGACGTGCGTGCAAACACGGCAACCTTTTCAATCCGCGGCGGAGGCGACGCGCAGCGGCGATTTCGGAGACCTTGTCGGAGACGACGACGGACACCCGTTCGATCTGCAACGAACGGCCACAATCAAGCCCCGGGCGATAAGATCCGATCCGCACTTTCGAAAATCAACGGATGCGATCCAACCTTCCAAACTTAACGCGAAGCGATCTCGGACGCACGATCCTGATCCAACGGCTCACAGGCGATAGGGTTTCGTGGAGATGAAGACCGCACGATCTTCATCCAACGGCTTACGCGCGAGGCGGCGGCGAAGCGGGCCGAACGGGCCTCACCGCTGGCTCACGCTACAAGACAAATACCGGCTCGCCCAAGATCGCTCACACGATTTTTCTCAGGTTTTTGATTTAAAATAATTACAAGAATTAGCTTAATTAGTTTCAAGTTATTAAAATATCAGGAAAAATCCAAGAAAATTCTCATAAATACTTTGAGACATTTTGAACTCAAATAAATATTTTTGGCAAAACTTTATATTAGTTTTCATCTATTTATAATTAGTTTTCACAAAAGGTTCAATATACTTAATTAAAGTAAATTCAAATAATTTCTGGAAAATCCAATAAATTCAGAAAATCACCAAAATGCACATGAGTGAAATTATAGGCAAAATTGGGATGTTACATTGGATCTTCTACACGTGGCTTGGCTCCTCTCTTTCTACGATGATTGCAGCGCTGACTACGTGAGTCGTTGCCGCGATGTAAAGTAACAGTGGTTCTTCCGGCATCGGTGAAACCAAGACCGGGGGCGTCGTTAAGAAGGTCTTCAAATCTTCAAACGCTTGTTGTGCCTCAGGCGTCCATTAGAACTTGTCCTGCTTCTTGAGGAGTTTAAAGAATTGCATACCTCGCTACCCACGAAATAAACTCGCCGAAAGTGCGCCATGCATCTTGTAAGCTTCGACGCCCTTTTGGCAAGTCGGCGGTTCCATATTTGATATGGCCCGATCTTTTCGGGTTGGCCTCAATGCCTCGCTGGGATACGATAAACCCGAGCGCTTTTCTCAAGATACTCGAAAACACACTTCTCGGATTAAGCTTCATGCTAAAAGTCCTTAGGCTTTCGAACGCCTCGGCTAGGGTCGGCGATAAGGTCCTTCTTTTCCCGAAGTCTTTACCACGACATCGCCCACGATGCCTCCACATTGCGTCCGAAAGGGGCGGAAAACACCGCAGATTGCGCATTGATACGCTGCGCCAACATTTTTCAACCCAACGCCATCGTGGTATAGCAAAAGGCCCCAAAGGGCGTGATGAATGATGTCTTGATATGATCTTCTCGCCTTTAGGCGAACCGTGATACCCGAGTAGGCATCGAGGAAACTCAGATCTCGCATCTGCGGTCGAGTCAACCACCGATCAATTCGAGGTAGCCCGGGATCCTTCTGACATGCCTTGTTGAGATCAAGATAATCAACGCACATGCGCCAAGTTTTATTCTTCTTTTGAATCGCACAGGTTTGACAACCAATCGATGATACACTTCTTTGATAAAACCTGCAGCTAAAAGCTTGGTGATCTCCTCGCTTGATGGCGCCCGACGATCCGAGGAACTACCGAGTCTTTGCTTGATTGGCATTGCCTTTTCATCGACGTGTAATGAATACTCGATCACCTCCCTAGGAACACCCGACATGTCGGATGAGTCGAGAATAATTCTCTTGGTTCCTTCGCCGGACTTTATCCCTGACGTGGCCTGCTTCTTGGATGGGACGTCGCCTTGTTCTTGCAACGTAGCAGCCTCTGCCTGGATATTCTTCCCCTCGGTGGTTGCCTCCTGCAGTTCAGCAAGTTCAAAGTTCACTTGGTCGCATTCCAGAGATCGCTTGATGTCGCTACGAACCATGATGACGCTTTTGGGTCCCGGTATCTTCATCATCAAATAGGTGTAGTGCGGGACAGCCATGAATCGAGCCAGAGCGGGTCTTTCCAAGATAGCGTGATACGCTGTCTCGAAATCCGCTACCTCAAAATTTACATACTCGGTCCAATAGTTGTATTTGGTACCGAAGGTGACGGGCAAAGCAATCTGCCCGAGTGGAAACGAAGATGCCCCATGAATCACCCCGTGGAACGGCTGAGAGCTCGACCTTAGGTCGGAGCGGGGGACGTTCATGTCGTCGAAGGTTTTGACGAACAAGACATTGAGTCCACTCCCTCCATCGATCAATACTTTCTTGAGCTTTACATTGCGAATAACAGGGTCGAGCACTAGAGGGTACTTACCCGGATGTAGAACTCGGTTGGGGTGATCCGAGCGATCGAAGGTGATCGGACTTCGCACCACTTTAGATATCGGGGGTTGCTTGCCCACCGCATTGATCTCCGAGCGGTAAGCTTTGCTTCCGCTTGACTCATATCGTGGAGCCCCGTGATATGTAGTTCACCATGCTCGGTTCTGGTAATCATCCTCGCCAGGGGTCTTTCTTCTTGGCGCCTCATCCTTCACTGGGCCGGTTGCTTGTTGCTTTCACGCGCAAAACGCCTGTGGTGAAGCGCCTTGGCGCTGGCTTTCCTTTGGGGTGGAAAGGACAGATCACATCCATGGCAGAATTGTAATCGGGCGCCTCCCTCCGTGTGGCTCGGGGCTGATCGCGTTCTGCTACCGCAACTAGCTCCTCGCCTTTCCGTTTTTTGTCTTTGGGTTTGGAGGACTCGGCCTTGTCGCCTCTGCTCTTCTATTGCGGGCGATCTTCTTGGCGCTCGGCCAGGGCGTCTGAGGCCGTGGCATAGCGGTCGGCCAATGCAAACATCTCCTTTACGGAGGCCGATGGTTTCCTGGACATTTTCTTGATTAGATCAGGATCACTTACCCCTTTTTGAAAGGCTGCCACCACCACTGCATCAAATACATCCCTGATGGTATTCTTCTTCTGCATGAAACGCCGGATGAAATCTCTCAGCGTCTCGTCTTTCTTCTGGTGGAGCTGATATATGTCCCATGGGGTGTCAGGCCTCTCATAGGTCCCCTGAAAGTTCGCAATAAATTGATCGCAAAGATCGCTCCAGGAGTCAACCGAGTTCGCAGGAAGTCCTGTGAGCCATGCTTGAGTCGAAGGGGTGAGATTGAATGGCAGGTAATTTGCCATCACGTTTTGATTGCCCCCAGTCGCTTTGACCGCTAGGGCATAGACTTGCAGCCAAGCTTCCGGATCTCGTTCCCCGTCAAACTTTAAGATGCCCTTGGGGTTGAAACCTTCAGGCCATACCACTTGGCGTAACCGAGAAGTGAACACTCGGATTTTGTCGATGGATCTGTCGTCATGATGAGGGGGAGTCCGGCGTGGCGAGCGTCCGCTGTGGCCGGTACCGAAGCGTTCGTAGTCGTCGTGGCACCGACGTCGATCTCCTTTGTCCTGCTCTTGCCGTATGGCGGTGAGGTCTTGGCAGAGGTCACGGTTGAGATTCCAGCGAGAGTCTCCCACTGGTTGTGTGGGGTGCCGACTGCCGGTATTTCGACTGGTAGCAGACCGACTGCTAGCAATGCGAGTAGCCGCATGGGAGCGCGAGTGCGCTTCCCCTACCGGCTTTTCCTGATTCTACTAAATCGCTGTCGCCGTCACCATGACCTTGATCTGGGCCACGATCGGGGCTGCCGGGCTATTAGATGCAATCATTGGGTCCAGCGTGTCGAGGAGCGTCTTGGAAGCGACGACGTTCTGCAGCGGTGTGTGGAAGACAACTTGGTCTCCCAATCTGGATTGTAGGATGTCCTCGCGGACATTGCGGCCGCGAGATCGAAGCAATCGCGTTTGTGCCTCCTTACCCTTACAAAGAAGGCGATCTTCCTCCGCAGCTTCTTGAATCTCTTGCTAGCGTTGGAGATCGGTCTTATGCTCTTCTATGGCGTATATGCCACGAAGATCGTAGCAATTCCTCGCGAAGCCGACCGGTTTGCTGGATGAGTCAGAGTGACATACCTGAGATGGTTCGCTCGATCTTTACCGATTGATCCGTTTAGGTCCAGCATAAGTTATCCGCGTGCAGCATTCGGGACGAAGTCCGTGTTTCCAAAGCGAAAGCCCGCCGAGACGAAGGTGGCGATGATTCCACTGATTGCTGCCATCGAGTCTGTAGGAAAAGATTATAGCGCTTCCCCTACCTAGCGCGCCAACTGTCGACTTTTATGGTCGACAATGAATTTATGGGGCAGGCGCTAGATCTCAAACTCGAAGGTCACACAAGACAAAGGTTTAAACAGGTTTAGGCCCTCGACGAAGGAGGTAATTCCCTAGTCCTGTGTGCTAGGATTATGTGGATTTCTTGGATCTAAGGTTGCTCATGTGCTCGATCTCGCTGTCGTTGCCCGCCCTCTCCCTTATATAATGGGGGTGGGGCGGTTTACAGAGTCCCGATCGGTTAAGGGGTTCCGATCGGTTATTAGATTCTAATCGGTTACAGGATAGAGTTTACATCTTTATTTACCCTGCTAACAACTCGGATTACACTCATATCTCTTATATCTAAATATATGTTCAACTGTCTCTTGGATTTATCCCCTTCCGCACAGCAGCAAGGCTTGGCGCGGAGCTTATCCTTTGGGCCTTCCTCTCGGCCCTGTCTCTCACTTAGGCACTTCTAGGCCTATTATGAAGACACCTGGGTTCTTATATTCCACAGCGTCGGATCAAATGTTGCATGAGTTACATTTGCGCCGAACCAATGGAAATGAGAAACAAAGAGTTTCCCAATTGCGCCGGACCAAATGTTGCAAGAGTTGCATTTGAGCCGGACCAATGGAAATGAGAAACAGAGAGTTTCCCATTTGCGTCGGACCAAATGTTTCATGAGTTGCATTTGCACCGGACTGATTTTTTTTCGCGCCGGACCGAGTCACAGTGAGTTTCACGTGTACGCCGGACCGGTTTTGACAACCAGCCGTAATTAGCATTTTTGACGGTTTTCCCTTACTCAAACAATTATTTGGTATACATGAAAGTTGTAGAGAATTTCAAGACGCATCTTTTTCATGTTGACACGTTTTTCATTTGAGCAACTTAACAAATCATAGAAAATTGGGAAAGTTAATAGATAATTTCACGTTCGCGCCGGACCAAGTCATAGTGAGTTTCACGTGTACGCCGGATCGGTTTTGACAGTCAGTAGTAATTAGAGTTTTTGAAAGTCTTACCTTGCTTAAAAAATTATTTGGTCTACATGAAAGTTGTAGAGAATTTCAAGACGCATCTTTTTCATGTTGATAGGTTTTTCATTTGAGAAACAGAACAAATCATAAAAAATCTGGAAGGTTAATAGAGAATCTCACGTTTACGCCGGACCGGTTTTGACAGCGTGCAGTAATATACCTTTTTGAAGGTCGTCTCGAGCTCAAATAATTATGTGTTCTACATGAAAGTTGTAGAGAATTTCGAAACACAACGTTTTCATTCTGACAAGTTTTTCATCTGAGCAACATAAAAAATCATAAAAAATTGATAAGATTACTGCTGTATTGAAAATAGGATGTTTGCATTTGGTTGAAGTGTTTTGGTCTGTTTTAACCCCAATTCATGATTGAATAGATGCGCTGGGTTCATGGTGGAACCAAGAAGGGTTTTCTTATCTTTGTGAATGTAGGACTTCATTTGGTGGTCATGGTGAGGCGAAGGGAGGCTGGAACTAGGCATGGGATGACCGGAGGTTCAAGTTGGCGGATGTTCGCCGGAAGATGGCTGTAGATGAAGTCGGTGCAGTCCCAAGAGACAAGAGATCAGTGGAGAAGCTAGCTTATCACTACTTGGATCAAGGAGAGCTGTTGGGTTGCAATTCTAGAAGATAGAGTAGTGGATAAGTGTAGCTTGCTTTGAAAACCGTGAAAGAAAACCCATGTGTGTGGTGGGTTTTGGGTTAGCCCTTGCATGGCTGGTTGAGTGGGTTAATCCTAGCCCTTGATGAATGCTCTAGGGTTTAGAGGCTTATCCAAGGGTGGTAGGTGGCCCAAGAGTTGTATAATAGGGGTGGAGGGGTAGCCTTCCCCTGTGAAGGTTTTTGAGGTTTTTGATACTCCTTTGAGCTTTGCCCACATGAATGTGAGGCTTTGTAACCTCTCCTTCCAGAAATGAAATATTCTTCATTTATGTTCATGTTTCATTTCTTTTACGCATTTATATTACGCATTTAAATTACACAATTTAAATCCGCATTTACTTTCTTGCAATTTACATTTACGCAATTTTGGATTTGCCTCCCCTCCTTCTAATTGCTTACGAATCTTTTACTGAGGTTTATGATTGATTCTTCTTAAAATCCTGTTTCAATCATCTAGGCTATCCATACGTTCTTGTTGCAAGAAGTTGATCTTTTGCGTTCTTGAATGCTTGATCTTGTAGATTGCGTATCCTTGAGTTTCTTTGTGTTCTCTTGCTTGCTGGGACGTGTGGGAAGTCATTCAAGATCACTTTGATCATCAAAACCCCACGAGCAAGCCTTGATCGAAGTTCTTTCGATTTTTGTCGAAACTTGGTGCGTTCTTTCTTCTCGGGCATAAAGGTCGGAACTTTGATATCAATCCTTGTGATTGAAGGTTGAAATAAGTTTCTAACATCCCAAGGATCTTATCTACCAAGTTTGGTTGAGTTTGGATAAACAGATCAAAAGATACATCAATTTTCTTATTTGAACCTGTGCTTAAAACGCTGTTCATATGCCTGATTTCACCAGTAGCTACAAGATCTGCAAGACGCTGTCTGCAGTGTGATAGCACTGCCATCAGGCTGATTTTTGTGAAAATTGACTCTTTCGCTTCCATTTGATATCTAAGAGTTTTGGCTTGGTTTCTTTGGGTGAAAATCCGCATTTGTGATCTTCCTTAGAGAACATATTTAAATTTGGGATCATTCACCCCCCCTCTGATCGCCATCTTGGTCTTTCAGTTAGCCATCGTTCGCAACTCCGGCAAGAAATAAATCAGCGTGTATGCCCAAGATAGTGCCACGAAGCGGCGACCTCACTGACATGGCGTCATTGGATGCCGCTGTCACAGCCATGCTGGTGAACGAGAGCATGCGGCGGAGTATCACTGTAGTACCCAATGCTCTCTAGGAGTAACTATACTGCTTGGGCTATCAAGATGAGGGCCTACTTGCGTGCTCAGGGCGTCACTACTACAGAAAGGCTTATATTAGATGCCTTATCACAGACGATTTTAAAAAATCGTCTGTGATGAGAAACATCACTAACGGTTCTATAGTGCAACCGTTAGTGACATCATCACAGACGGTACTCTTCATAAACCATCAGTGATATACAGTAATATCACAGAAGGTTTTAGTATCAAACCGTCAGTGATGCTATCTCTGTGATAACATGTATTATCCTAGACGGATATCTCACTGACAGTTTTATTCTAAAACCGTCTGGGATTCTATGTAAATCATTAACAGTTTATGAATAGAACCATCTATGATATCTCCCAACGATATATAATATAGAGACCCGAGCCACTTACTACTTTTTAGGGTTTCGGGATCTATCTTTGAGGTGGCTGTGGCTGTGAGACGATATTGTGAAAGAAAACAATTGATTTTGAAGGGTAATTGTAGATCCATTTGATTTTGGTAATCTAAGGTTAGTAATGGGTTCTAATTGCATTATATTCAAGATCTATCTTGGTAAGGAGAATTTGAAGATTGTTTAGATATAGCTTGTATATTCACGTGTTCTTTTTTATCTAAGGTTAGTAGTATGGGTTCTAATTGCATTATATTCAAGGTGTAGCTTGGTATGGAGAGAATTTGAAGATTGTTTAGATCTAGCTTGTAGATCCATGTGTTCTTGTGGATCTAAGATTACTAATGGGTTCTAATTGCATTACATTCAAGATCTATCTTGGTAAGGAGAGAATTTTCAAGATTTTTTTCATGTGTTCTAAGGTTAGTAATTTGTTTTAACTGTATTATTATGTTTAAGATTTAGGTAGCTAGAGTTTGGTGAAGAGAGACTTTGAAGATTGTGTTTAGATCTAGCTTGTAGATCCATTTGTTCTGTGTTCTAAGGTAGTAATTGGTTATATAATTGCATCATATTCAAGAAGCAGCTAGCAGTGCATAATTTAAGAATGTGTGCATGTGCACACCTAGTGTACTTCAATATTTAACACTAAATTGTTATATGCGTAGCGTAGAGGGACTGAAACTGGATGTACGCAGAGAACTGTGCGAGTGTCAAGTACATTTATGGCGTCTTTGCTTTTAGAAGAGGTGCAGAGGAGGATATGTTTAATAAAGGGGTGCAGTTATGTCTTGTCCGCGCATTGACTACGAGAATCTGAAGATATTTCGAAACTCTACGTAGATCGAAGTACACTTGATTCTGAGGGGATTCAAAAGGGGTATACATGTTGGACTAGTCATAGTGAAGAACAGGATATACAAGAAGCAGGTGGACTTATGATTTTAAGTGTACTCTCCAACATAATAGAGTTGTTTTTAATGAGATGTTCGGAATTTGAAACAACTTTGTGTATGCATCTGATTTTTTTAATAAAGTTTCTTTTCTTTTACTGATCTTTGTTCATCCACAATTCCATATACATTATGCAATTCCATCACTGATGTTGGTCCATCCACAATTCCATTTACATTATGCAATTCCTTCACTAATGTTGGGTGCTGATGGACATTATAGACGGTTCTAGTTTTGAACCATTTGTGGTAAAACACTATCACAGACGGTTCTGAAATAGAACCGTCTGTGATAATAACCTATCACAAACGGTTCTAGTTAGAACCGTCTGTGATACAGGCTCTACAAATAGTTCCCTCGAGCATATCGTTCAGTTACCACTCTCCAGCGGTAAAAACCCTAGCTTTGTCTCCCGACGCTTCATCTCCCATTGCGGCTCCTCCCCTCGACCTCGCCGACGCCCCCGGCCTCGTCGCCTTCCCATCCATCGTCTCCCCCAGCGGCGCCTCACCCCGGACCTCGCTGATGCCCCCGGCCTTGGCGCCTCCCCGACCGGCTTCTCCCCTCGTGCGCCTCACCCCCGACATCTCCCCACGTGCAGTGCCTCTCCCCCGATCTCGCTGATGTCCCCGACCTCAGTGCCTCCCCCTGGCGTATCCCCACGCGCGGCGCCTCCCCCTGAGCCTCCCACTCACTGACACCACCCCACATGAGGTTAGCATCTCTTATCAAAATTTATACTAGTGGATTCATGGAGCAAATTTGTGAGCAATACATTGATGTCACACTCGTTCTTGCAAAAAAAATGAATAAGAAATTGACCCTTAAGAATGGAATGTATATACATGAGCTTTCGTGGTGTAATTAAAGACAGTCATTGTTCGATAGATAGCTTGACTCTAAATATGTCAGATGAGTGCATGATGTTGGCCTGGCTGTAAATGTTGGTGGAAGAATTTGTGCATGCTGGACTGTAACAGAGATTGAGTATGATCTTGGCGTTGCACAATTACTGTATAGAAGAGTTAGCTTCACTATGCTAACACAAACTCATATAGGTCATACCGTCGCTTATCTTTGTGGAAAAGGCCGACATACCTATGTAGATTTTACTGGGTTCTCATTGTCATTCATCCAGCCACGAATCAGGTTATTTACCTTAATTCCATATAAAGTGGCAGCCACAACTTAAATCCTATCGCGAAATTACTCAACAGGTAATTAATTATATTTCCTTCATAGATAACATGATCATGTAGGTTGTTCAAGTTGTACGTTGCTAATAGAATGGGTGAGGCTAACCTTTTGCAATCACGAAATTCTTTCAGAGTGTACAAATATTATGGAGAGCGTTCTGGCAAGGACGGGCCGAAACTGAAACATATGGTTCTACATCAGGCAATTAATTAATGGTCACTACCTATGATGCTACTACATGTAAGATCTCCTATTTTTTTAATTATTTGATGTTAATAGTTGCGTGGGCGCTAGTTGCATATGCTACCTCCTTTTGTTTTTTGCCTTATCATTTTGGACACTAACATGATCTCCAAGATACCCATTTGATCTGATCATATTCTAAACTGACGTCTAAAAGAGAGTACATTTTTACGCCAATGCATCCATGCAAGAAGGCATTTGGACATGCAGTAATCTCTTTCATCTATACCCCTTTATAATGCACCTAAGCATTCTTTTCTACGTCCACCCCAACTAATGCACCCCACTAGAGATGGCACAACCTTCATGCACTCAGCGAAACGTCCCCAGAAACTTGCCTCCATCAAAATTAACCTCTCAGATCTTTCCTCAGCTTTACCCACCCACATCTGATGGCCATTGTTCAATGTGTCTAACTCATCCCTGTGGCCCACAACAGATCTCCCCCACCTCCAGCATCATCTCAAGGAAAAGGAAACAAATATCCTGGAATTAAGGAAAAGGAAACGAATGTTCTATAAAAGAAAAAGACCATATATTACGTGCTGAGAAAAGAAAACCGGAAGACAGAGCATTATACTAGTGCTCTCTGAAGCGTTTTCCACTCGGACTGATAACTCCCTCCACGCGTACGAGAACTAACTATTCGATCTCCTGTCACGGAAGGAGGGAGAGAACTAACAGATGGACCATTCATCCATGTGGGGGAAATAATTGAATTAGGTGCAAGTTCAAATCTGAATTTATGAATTCAAAATGTTCCGTACAAAACCTCAAAAGATCGATCCACAAACGTGCGTACATATATAATGTGAGATCAGAACCAGGGTAGTAATTTTAAGAATTGAAGTTGATGAGGTGAAATAAAACGGTGGCATTTTTTTAATGTACTAGTACTCTTATACAAATAATAATAACTAGAAACTTGTACGCGGCGTGCCACGCCGCGGGGGCGTCGCTCTCCACGCGAGCAAATCGAGAAAACGCACGATCGACACTCCACACACGAGCAAATCGAGAAAACGCGTGAAAAGAACCTAAAAAGGATTTTGTGTTTTCCGAAAAAGGGCTTGAACGTAAAGCTAGAAAAACGAAATAAGGGCCTAAATGCAACGTATATAAAAAAAGGACCCGAACGGATTATTTTTAACCAAAAAGGACCTAAACGTAATTTTGAGTTTTCCAAAAAGGACCCGAGCGCTACCCTTGAAAACGCTAAAAGGGCATGGACGTAATATATGTTCTTTTTTCGAAAAAAGAACCTAACCATAATTTTTTTCCGAAAAAAAGACCTATCTGTATTTTTTTTTTTTGGAAAAGGACTCAGATGTAATGTTTTTTCGACCAGCTTGGCTCGAGCCACGAGCCGAGCCGGCTCGCTACACGGCTCAATCGAACGACAGGAGAGGAAACCTTCTGGATTCAGGAAAGGTTTGATTTGAGAGCGGTGTAATCAATTAAGAGAGCCAACAAAATACAACAAAAGGAATTTATGTTGCGAAGAACAGTGTTTTCATTTCTCTTTTGAAAAAATGGAAAGCTGATCGAGATACCAGGATCGGGTGCGGTATATATGAACAGCAGTACCAGCACGTGTGTTTATTCCTAAGCAGTACAAAGTCAAATTTAGCTCAAACAACAGCAGTAATAATAATTTAGATGGAGTAGTCAGCAAAGTGAGGAATTAAACCCCTAGAACTGCACCACAGCTAGTCCCTTCAAGCGCAATCGAAGTTATGGTATTAGTATTAACTACACTAGATTCTCTTGGACAAGATTAGAGAGATTGGTAAATGAACATGCGATTGGAGATTTTCTCTTTACCTTCTCTGAAGAAAGCCAGTGAGGGTGTAGCCGTGGTCGTCGAGGCAGCCGGTGAGGGTGTAGCCACGATCATCAAGGCGGTCGGTTTTGGGCACCCGGAAATACGAATCGATCATCGCTCGTGTGTTGGACTCAGAGGTGACATCCATACTCCACTTAAGTGTATGATCACTGTCACCCAAAAATCTTATGCATTGAGTAGTAACCAGATGGCTCTCACTCAAGCAAATATGAGCCACCTAGTTGCACCGTACACACTTACGTAACCAAGGGAGTTTCGATTCTATTCCGAATAACCATACCGAGATTGAAGCCAACTCGTCCAAGCATAGCACTTGCCGTACGTCTCAGAACCTTGTTATCGCCCACACTCACCGAGAAGAGCGCGAGCAATAGCCAAAGAACGACAACCGCTCGAGTCTATACATTAGATGGTTGAAAATAATTCCAGGTATCTGGATATGTTTCTAGTGCTAGTTCCCAAGATCAACGCCTCGCACCCACATATCCCGCATTCGAGATGTATCACAACACATACACACAAATCTAAGCAGTTGGCATAGCATAAACGTAAACTAGAACTATTACAACTACTTAATATTACAAGTAGTGGCCGACCGGTCAAATATTACATGCCAAAAGTAAATTACGACAGTGGAATATAAACATAAACCAAAATGTGGATAGCGGTATGCCCATCCGATAACCCATAGGCAACCGACATGGAAAAGCCCAAGTTCATCCATCAACATAATCATCGGACCCAGGAGTAAAGTGTGATTCGTTGGGGCATTCTTCCATACCATCGTCTATATTATTTAGATTAAGCAACCGTGAGTACACATATGTACTCGCAAGACTTTAGTGTATGGAAATATAGTAAATGCATGGCTAGAACAAGGATAACAAGTTTGTACACTAGTCTCAATTTCAACATAAAGCAGATTCTGTTTAACAAGTGAATGTTTCATAAAACGGTAACGGAATTGTAAAGAGCATTTAATAAGAAGCTAAATAACAGTAATTAAAGTTCGTTTACATCATTCCACAGCCCTCCTTGGCTGCGAATAGCGAGTAAAACCAGTCACCTTTGACTCACGAGTTTACCAACCCATTCCAAAACCATTTCCAAAAGTTTTTGCAAAAGCAAGACTATACTTGACAGTATTTCCCCAAGTTGCTCATGACCACGAGCACGGCTAATTAATTAGATTTTAATCTCTGGCAGAGAGTATACACTTTACCCACATGACACATTCTAGCAATCATGTTAACCATGCGTCGCGATACTCATTTTACCCGATTTGCTAGACTGTGACGAAACTGTTCAACTAGCTAAAGCTTAACCTTGCACCAGCCTCGGTGATGTTAAAACCTTTGCCATGGTCCTGGATATCCTGAACCAACGATGGTGCCTCATCGGGAACTCTCCCCATGGCAAGGCATGCACCGTTGTATTTGAATGCTTTGACCTCAACACCTCGGTGAAGGGAGCACCTACGAGCAACACCGTCCCTCGATGTACCCTTACTACTCTAGCCTACCAAAGTACTACATTAAACTTCAACTAATCTAATGAGTTTAGGCTATCCCATACTAGCACATGTGGTTGCACCAAGTCACTTAGGTGATAGCATCAAGTTTGGTCCTTAATTGACCTAGGCGAGGATCATCCTCTATCTACGCATGAGGTCCTTTTCATGCCCCAAGTTTAAGTAATAACTCGTCCGCGTCTAAACCATTAGTTTTGAGTTGGAATTTTACCAAATTACACAGAAACCATATCTCTGTTTCGTACATTTAAATAAAGTTGATCAAGCTTGTTTGAAATGTGTCCTATCATTTAAAAGTCATTCTAGTAAGCATATCTAAGCAAGTGCGTAAGGTATTTCGCAAGTATTACCCAAGTGACACTAAGTAATGTCTACGCCCATACTAGGTTACAATGGCAGGTAATCAAATGGCAAGTAAAGGAAATGCATATAATTGGAATTAGCTACCGTTACCCACAACATAGCAAGTCTACAACATACATGCATGTATATAGTTTGATAAAACAACATAACATTGAAAATATGGGATCAAAATGGTCAAAGGAGGGTGCTTGCCTGATTACTCTTTGTCGGGGTTGTAATTGGGATCGTAGTCAGTGTCGTTATCAGCCGACTTGGAAACGTCGTCATCTACGCATAAGCAAATAACAACATATCAAATAGGGCAAAAAGAAATCAGATGTAAATACCAAATTAAAACTTACCAAAAAGAACATGGTGATTTTGAGTTCTCGAATTATCTCTTGTATAACAATTTCATTAGTACTTAGTTTATGAGAGGCCTTTTCATGAACGTATTACTTTCATTCATCGAATTTATGAGGCTAAAACTATGTATCTTTGTATCTATATATTCGAATTCTAGATGCTAAAATCGTTTGGATTGATAGAAATAAGACACTAGTTAAAGTGTTATGTATGAATAGTACATTATCCTAATTATATTTTGCTTAAAGAGTGATTTATACAAGTTGGGTCTACAATTCTAGGCTACTGGCAGCAATTATAAGGTTACATGATGATTCTTGTGACACAAGTATATTAACTAAGGGTTTCTTAAGCTTAACTATTCATATATTGCACTTTCGGTGATCATATCACTTAGGGTTTTTGCACTAGTAGGATTCAGATCGATGCAAAGCAAGGTATAAATAAGATATTTTTTTTAGAATATAGTAGTTCATATACCAAAGAGTGATTTAGACGAGTTATTTTACGGGCTGCCGAAAAGGCTTAAGTGTTTCTAAAGTCTACGCGATTAAGGTTCAGTTTTTGTTTTAAGTTTGTGGCTGCATATTATAAGATAATCTAACCATTTTTCAGGCACTAAAGTTGGTTCTGTGATATTTCACTTTTATCCGCAACGTTTCTTATATAAATGAACATTAAGGCCTTATATGGACTTAATTCAACATTGCATGAACATGAATTATTTTTGTATAAACAGTGAGGGCATCACGTTTTAAGGTCCTAGGATTTGGTTTTGTCAAAATTAAAGTTCGTTTGCGAAAGTTACGACTATTCGGATTATACAAGCATTGAAACTTCGACTATTGAGCAAATATTGTAAACTATGGAAAAACTTAAATATTTTTGTACATTTGGGATGCTTGTAACCTTAGGAGCGTAACTACACTGGTTTTATCAAGATTTGAGTTCATTTGATCCATAATTTAACTATTCGATTTTCTATGCATGAGAGGCTTTCTATAGTTGCCTTTTTGTTCAAACTGAGTTCAAACCTAAATATTTTTTGCAAAAATGGAACATTCATGACCTCAGGAATATATGGAAATTACTTCATGATTTTTGGAGCTAGGGTTTTTATAGTTGCTACATGGTACATAAAAGGAGCTTTAAGCTTTAGACAAACTTGATTCAAATGATTTAAACTGTAGTGATCATGTAAATTTTGTTGCATATTATGAATCCTTATGACTTAACTCAAATTTAAAAACTTAGTTTACCTCATTTGGACCTTCCTAGCAAAAGATATAAGGAGATGAATAAAATAAAATAAAAAAGAAAATAAATATTTAGTGCTAGGATTTGAACTAAGTAGCTCTTGATTCGCGCTCTACCACTGGGATACGTGCTCACTTGTGACAAGTTGGCATGCAAAAATACTTAAGGCTCACCTGGACTTACTCTCTAGAACCGAAACAGCTCGTCGAGATGGAGGTGCTGGGGATGATAGCACCTGCTGGAGTGGAGCAACGGCGCTCGGCCTGGCTAGCAGATAAGATGGGGGAGCCAAGTCGGATCGGAGGTGAGGTTCACAGCGGGAGGAAGTTAGCACGAGATCACCTAAGCTTTGTTTGCGCAGAGAGATGGCTATGCTTCTGGAGGTTGGCGCAGCAGTGAGAAAACTCGGCTTGGGCTGCAGAAGAGGTAGAGAACAATGTCAAGACGTGGAAAAGGGAGTAGACTGGCTGAGCTTTGCTTGCGCAGAAGGGTGGCTCGCCACTTGGAGCCGAGAAGAAAACGCAGGACTCGTGCTTGCACTACTACAGAACAGCACATCATTGCTGGTTCCAAAACGCCATCACTGCCGGTTCCAAAACGCCATCACTGCCGGTCATTGGTGCCGGTAGTGATTGGTCGATAGTGATACTCGGGGATTATCACTGTCGGCTCAGTTCTACCTACAACCGGCAGTGATATTGATCTATCACTGCCGGGTCAAACCAAAATCTGGCAGTGATGATAATTATCACTGCCGGTTATACATAAAACCGACAGTTATATCGAACTATCACTGCCGGGTTATACTTCAATCCGACAGTGATATGTCACTGCCGGTTTTCTCCAAGAAGCGGCAGTGACAAGCTGTGAACCAAATATTTTTATGCCATATTTTTTGTGCAATATATATATTTTTATACAATTGTTTATACAGTGTCCATATATAGTATATAAAGCATCGTTCAAATCATAAGTCAAATATATCCATGTATATATAAAGCATCGTTAAAATCATAATTCAAATATATTAAATTAAGCATCACAATATTTTGTTTTTTACAATGATTTGTTTACAAATATAGTTCGGCTACATCTCATCTCATTCACTTTGATTTTGCACTAGCTACAGTAGAAAGAGTCGAAGTAGGCATATCACGGGTCTAGATCGAAGGAATGAGGGCGATGAGGCTACTCGTGGAACTCGCCGTTTGGATTGATGACATCATCATGAATGAATCCGGCGATCTGTTCTTGAATTGCTATAATTTCTGTCAGTAATAACTTATTGATTCTCAGTTTGGAGCGCTGTTATTGAAGAACAGAGAAAGTTAATTAATGATGATATATGTTAAATGAAAAAAAGTAGGCATCAATGTATAATTATGTACCATGGCTTCGTTATAGCCCACAGTCTCCGTGACAATTGAATGTAAATTTGTACATACATAGTATGCACATAAATTGTTTCCCGAGTCCTGCCTCATACACGGAAAGTCGGTTACTATTTCAAAATGTTTCCTGTAGGGACGATGCCGAACACGTTTCTTGCAGTATCATGCGAATGCCCTGTGAATGATTTTGAATATTAAGTAAACTTAAATGAAGTAGAATGGAATAAACTTAAATGAAGTAGAATGGAATATTGCTAAAGCAATAACGCAACGATCGAGTTTACCAATTCAGCATGTCCCAAAAGTCTTGATATAGATTATTTGGTTTTCTCCTAGAGTCCAAGACAAAAATCCTGCTAGCATCTAACTGGATGATGAGAAGGACCCAGTGAAACCTGCACATATATGTCAACATAGTCAATTACTCCAACATCGTACGTGTTACGCAAAAATAGTAAAACGATATTAGAAGTAGGGAAATCATACTTAAAGTTATAGGGTAAAAGTATGGAGGTTTTGTATTGTAGCTTCAAAAAAGTATTAAATAAATAGTCTTCATTGTACTATGGATTGTCTCTCATAAGCTTCTCGTTGACAAGCCCCGGATCTAGGAATGCTAGATTGTCATTGCCATTTCTTCTACATGTCTGTATCTCCATTCTACATAAGAAAGAAGTCAGACATGCAATTAAACAGTACAAGAATGCACAATAATATACGTAGAGACTTACAAAGTCCATAATCTAAGTATATTCACGTCCAGGGCATCTTGCTAGTACAACATGTACAACTCCTCGAAATTCACCCAGAAGATGTTATCCCCATTGTGAAAATCTTGCTCCGTGTATCGGACTGCGAACGCCTCCATACCATCGTTGGACTGCTGCATGTACCACTGATGGACGCACCGCAATTGTGTTGTTAGATGGTCGAAATGAGCTGGTTCAACCAGCAGTTTCCCCATAAAGAACTTCCACCTTAGACCTTGCTCCTGAGCATCTCATTAAGCAGCATCTGCCTGAGCATCCAACCTCAATGCGTCAGCACTAGCCCCCTTCAAGTATTGCTTTCTGGATATACGCTCGTAGTCCGACATTTTGCAAAGTTCAGAAGCCTGCCCCGTCTTTTGTACTTTTGCCATACTCAATAAAAACTTTTGCACGTTAGCATCAACTTTAGTCTTCTCAGGTGATGGCACCTTTTTAAAGTGAGATATTACGCTGGCGCTTACATGCTTTTTCCGTTCTTCTTCAGTCATGTCAGCTGGTAATTTCTTTAGGGTTTGTCCTTGCTTCACAAATGATTGAGATTTCTTCGAGGACGGTGCTGACTTCCGAGATGGTGCTGGTGTTCGATTCTTTTCAGATTTGGGCGGAGGAGTCAGACTTTTTCTGGTTGGTGCCGACGGAGAGTAGGACTTTGTCTGTATGGTGGCGACCAGGGCGGGAGGTCTCTGTGTGGAGAGTGCAGTTGATCAGCATCTTCGTCGTTCTCATCGTCGGAGCCAAACTTAATCAAGCTCTTGCGCCACGCGAGGAAGCTATGCACGTTTTCTCCTAGTTTTTTGTTTTTATCCTCGCTAGGGATCTCTACTTCCATTTTACGGTATTGGCAGACTACACTGTCCACTTCGACCCTGACGAATCCCTTCGGTATCGGGCGACAGTGCAAAACCTGCGACTCCTGGCATGGCCAAGCCCTGCCCTCAGCCACCTGATGGTAATGCCATGTGCGGACAAATGTAGCTTGCACGGTGTCAGTTCTTTGATGTCATCCACAGGAAAATGGAGTCCATGCTCTTCGGGAATCTCTGTGGACGCGCAGCTGCTCTTACGAGCACCAGGATTGATGAGCTCAGGGCTTTCACTGGGTGGCAGTCGTGAGCTGAGAGCTTTCTGTACTGCTTGCTTCACAACCTTATCTAGTTTCGCTCTCTGTTCCTCTAACGCTCTCGCCACAGCATCTTTTATTTGACGGTCCAGTTGATCTTCTTTTAATCTTTTTGGACGCTTATACAACCATGCGTCTGCTAGGAAGGCTTCTTTCTACGGCACCAAACCAACTCCTCAGGTGCGACCTGGATGCTCCTTGTTACCCAGGGCTACGGTTAGCTCGTCATTCTCTCTTCGTGGCCTGAAAGATCCTTGGGAAGACTGCATGTGAGCATCTGTGATTCTGCGCGATACTTCCTGCTCTCTATCGCTTCTGAAGCTTAAACTGCCATCATTCGAGATAGAAGCACCCCTCCCAAGCAACCAGTGCTTCGATCGTTCGCTCAAGGCGGCCGTCGCAGGAATGACACCCTTGCGGGTTAGTTCTTCTTCGGTCCGATCCCATGCTGGTATTTTCTTCACATACCTTCCTGTTTCTAGTGTGTGAGGGTGAATATTCTTATCCGCGTTTGCCTTGTTCCTTTGACTTACTATCTGCGCTTCTTCAGACCTCTTGTACGCCACAAAGTCCACCCAAAACTCTCTTAACTTTGGGTACATGTCAAAATTCGGCGTTTCATTCTTCTTCACATAGTTCTTATTTAGTGCTATCTTCCAATTCTTCCACGCTGTGCACATGATAGATAGTGCACGTTTCTTTGCAACCAGCTCGGTCCCTTGGGGGAACTAGAAAACTTGTTTTAGCTTGTGTCGGCGTTTTCGAGCGCCGGCAAGTAAATTTGTAAGTCTAGGGGGTCGCGCGTTCCACTCCCTGAATGGTTAGACTCGTGAGTCCAAGATGTATACTGGTTCGGGCTGAAAGTCCCTACTCCAGTTCAGATGGCCGTATTGTATTGCTTTTTGCACTATGTTTTTACAGACGAGGCCCCTAAATGACTTAGTCTCCTCGTGTTCTTATGTCTCCCTCTCCCTCTCGCCTCGCTCTCCTTGAATCGTTTAGCCCTGCCTCCTTTTATACAGAAGGAAGGGGCAGGTTACATCGAGAGTTGGGAGGAAGAGCGAGGTGACCTACGCTAGGAGCTCCGGTCCTTCGTCCTGTGGACTGGTCGCCACCCGTCTTGCCCATGCTGGGTTGGTAGCCTTGGTGGTCAGGGAGGTTAGGTATTCCCCGGGAAATAGCGTACTTGCCCTCTGTGACCCTTGCGAATGCTGACGTCGAGGTGCGTGACGTTGGTGCTGCCTCGGGAGGGAGCGTGCGCTCGTACTGTACGTGACTGGTTGATGGGGCTGGAAGCTTTGTCTTCTGCAGTCACCAGATCTTCTTGGGAAGGAGCCACCGCCTTGTATAGTCGCCCGATTGACCTTATTCGGGGTACGTGGCGGTAGGCCGATGAGGACGACACGCGGCACTCGGCGTTCGTCACCTTGGTTCGGTTGGAGTCGGAGATCCCGCCCGCCAAGAGGGGTCGGGGCGCCGTCTGTCGGATTCGCTTTCCCTGGCCGGTCGGGAGCGGATGTCTTACGCGGTCTCGCAGGCGATTCGGTCGGCGGTGGGCCGGGCGCGGCCTGTTGGGCTGGAGATATGCTTGAGGCCGCTGGCTCGTCGCTTCGGGCTGTTGGGGTATCCTTTTTATTAGTATTCGTCAGCTTGTCACACAACGAGTTCTTCAGGTCATTGGGAACCACCCATGGGTCACCTCAGCGGCCAATCCACGATCTGTAGCTGATGGGCACATCATCCCTAGCAAGAACCCCTCATGTTGTCCTATACGGTTCCAACGATGACTCGGGTAGAGCAGGTTCCCCGACTGCCGAGAGCTCCACTATGTTAAAAAGTCCCTTAGGCATCTTGTTCGGACCACGACTTGCGCGCTGCCTTCGTTGATCAGGTGTCTGAGCCTGCAATTTGATCTTCTTATTAGTCGTCTGGGCCTACAATGTTTTGGGAACCACAGTGTACTAAAACTTTACCTCGCCTACATTACTGACGTCAGGTTGGTCCATGGCGGGATCTTGCAAGTTCAAGTAGTACGTTGGGCTGTGGTTCGGGCTACCCATTCCTCCTTCATCCATATTTGAGGGCCCAGCTCCCTCCGGCACTTGTCCCTGGTCAGAGGCCATTCCTAGCAAGTTTATCGAAAATTTCAAATTAACAAGGTCATTTTTGAAAGACACGTACAAATGAAGATATACATAACAAATGAACATATATAGATGTAAAAGCATATGAGCCTACGTTCATACACTAAGGTTTGGATTGATAAGAGGAAACAGTAAGGTTTGGATTGATAAGAGGAAGACATTCATGGGAGCAATTTAGGGTGTTTGCGTTAACAGATTTTATATGATGAGGAAGTTGTAATTTGGATATTTTTCTATAATTTGGTTGTCCATATACTAAAGTGTGTTTCTGAACCAACTTCCTCAAAATTTAAGTTTAGACGAGTTGTTTTACGTGCCGCCAAAAAGGCTTAAGTGATATCAAATCTGTGTAGTTTGTGAACATTTAGGGTTTTTGTTGTGATTGGATTCAGATGCAAAGCAAGTTCTAATTAGGATATCTTCTTAGGGTTTATGTTTTTGGGTTATTCCCTCATTATTTTGTACTAATACAGCATATTTTATGAGCTGCCAAAAAGGTTTAAATGACCATGCTGTTTGCACGTTTGCGGTCTAGTTTTCTTTTTATGATTGTGGCTACACCGTATAATATATTCTAACCATTTTTTAGGCATAAGTAGGGGATATCCCTACGAGTGTTTTAAACTTAGTCCCGTGATATTTTGCACTTATTCGAGATAGATTATCATCAAGGCTTAATATAGACTTAACTCAAAATTGTTCAAACTGATATTATTTTCGCTTAAACTTAGAGGCAATAGTAGTTCGACGTAAGTTATTTTCTCTTCTGTCTTTCTCAATTTCAATTTCACCGCAACATGTAAAATTAAAATACGTCTAATATTTATTAACAGAGGGAGTACTCAATAATAATGTACAGGCATTTCATGATGTCAATTCAACGACAAATACATAACAATTGCCGAACTTATCAATTCAAAGAAATAAAATTAATACACATATTTGAAAGATGTAACATCCCAAAAATCTGCCAAATAGAGTTTTTATTGGTTTAAAAGTGCATTTGTGATTTTCTGGAATTTATTTGGATTTTTCTGGATTTATTTGAATTAATTCCTATTTCAAGTTTATTGCTTGTTATTCAAAAGTATTCAAAATTTGTGCAAAGTCAAAATAAAGTTTTGGCAAAATTATTTTATTTAAGTCCAGAATGTCTCAAAGTATTTTTGAGATTTTTCCTGGATTTTTCATAATAGTTTTATTGCTTAAAATAAGTAAATTGAATTTCTGGATTTGTTTATTCGTTAAAACCCGTAAATTGCAGAAATGATAATGGGCCGAGCCCACTATTGTTCCTCGCCGCCCGTGTTCTAGAGGCTTGAATCTCGCCGTTGGATGAGTCGTGTCGTCGGAGTCGCCGAAACCCTAGCGCGGTGGACCGTCGATTCGACGCCGGCTTGGATTGCGCCACGCCGAAGTCATCGTGACCGCAGATCGGGCCGTGGCGGCACGTTGGTCGTCGTCCTCGCGTGACCGAGACGGACTCTGCCCGAGTCTGCGCCGTGTCCGCCATGGTCTCGGAGGTCTTCCCGTGCAGGTAATGGACTCCGGGACTATATACCGCGCGCACCGGAACCCCACCGAACCATAGAACCTTAGCCCTCAGGTGTAGATCCGAATCTCGCTGCGTAGTCGCCGGAATCGCAAGGTTTCGTCGAGCTTTGCCGCAAGCTTCTCACCGCCGTTTAGCCGCCGCAAGAGATCGCTTAAGGTCGTGGTCTACCTCTTCGGGTTCGCCGTCTCAAGGAGCATCCCGTGCGCACGCTGGAATCACCGGCATCGCCGAAACGAAGGGAGCCGTGAACGCCACCGCCGCGGAGAAGGAGAAGTTGCCGCCGTTGTTTCCGGCGCAAAACCCGACAACTCGCGCGTCATCGTGTTCATCTCGCCGAGGCAAATCGGTAGGTGCCCTTGGTAGTCGCCGACGATGACCCTAGGGCGTACGCGCCGCCGTTCGACGTGGCGTGCTGCGTCGTCGACGCGTGGCTGCTTCGTCACGTTTTATCCGAGGTGGCAGCCGCGTCGCGCCTGCGTGGCGGGTTGCGTAAGCGTCGCGGTGGCGCCGAGTCGCCGGCGCGGACCCGCGTGTCGATGTGGCCAGGGCTCGTGTGGACCGGATCCACCGTGAACCCGAGGAAGTCGTGGACGTAGTCCATGGACCGAGGGGGCACGTGTCAGCACCGGAGAGCTCCAGGCCAGGGCTGACGTCATAAATCGGTTTTTCAAAATAAAAACAAATCTGTTAATTCCGAATTTCTGATTTTCTAATTTCAGTATTTATTTCAAACTTTAAAAGGCTATATCTTTTGCATCGTAACTCGGATTTGAGTGATTCCAATTTCTAAAAATTTGTAAAATTGAGATCTATTTAATGGTGAATTTTATTTGATTTTTGGAGTTCAATTGCTCTCTGTTTTGGCATTTATTTGCTTTTCTCTTTCGGTACGCGTAGACGTTGAATTGTGCGACGCTTCGGAGGAAGATCAAGCAACCCAAGAGCAATCTTCAGATCAAGATCAGGACCTATTCCAAGGCAAGTTGTGCTTTGATCATGTTGAACCCATGTTTATAAAATTGCTATGTTTGCTTTACGCTATTGCATATATTTCAAATATACAACTGTTTCAAATTAGTTTGGGCTTAGCTAAAATACCAGATTGATCTATACCCTACCTTGTCATTGTATGCCATGATCCATTGTCACCCTAGATTGGTTTAATATAGTTGGTTAATAATTATAATCAACATTGGAGGTTAGACCGTATTAGTTGCTTAGCCATGCCACGTCATCACATGTGTCAGAATCATTGATAATTAATCTTGATTAATGGAATATGGAACAATGTTATTAACTTGTGTGTCATGTGGGATCACACGAGGAGATTGAGTTGTTGTGGCGAGTCATGTCACGCAACGATGTTGAATTGTTGATGGCACGTGGTGCTTGGTAATCAACGGGGTGATAATAACTTAGATTGGGGCAAGTGGCAAGGCGAGGAGGCCAAGGTGGGCCCAATGGGCGATGGTATGTGGATGTCTTGCCTTGATCACACTAAGGACTTAACCTTGCAAGCCTTTGACTGAGTCAATCATGCAACCACATGTCCGTATGGGCCACCTAGTGAGTAATTTGCAAAGTCTTAATGTTGATACTATCGTGGTCGGTGTGAGTTCCCGGGTCAGGGTGTAATTCACATGGCGCAAGAGGGGGGCCCTGGATGTGGTTTACAGACCCGCCAGTGTTGAAACCTTAGCGGGTAGTACCGGATTAAGATAGAGCATTGTAAAGGCTTTGTTATAATCTCTCGCCTTTGTGGTGTTTGGTTGTATCACGTGGGTAAAGTGCATAACCTCTGCAGAGTGTGAAACTATTCGGATAGCCGTGCTCGCGGTATTGAGCAATGCTCGGGAATTACAGTTAAGGGTTAGATTAATAAATTGGACAACTTGGTTGGGATGGCAGGATGGCCATATGGAAGATTGGAACTTGATTTAGGATTGGAAACTTGGTTTACTTGAGAAATACTGAATTTATTTATTATTGCTATTCGTTTTACATTCTTTACAATCTATTATTGTATTTGTGCATAAATGCTGCTTATTGCAAAATAGCCATGATAGCCTATCCTTTGGAATAAGCCTTACATATAGATAAATAGAACTGCATTCTGTGCACAACTTGTTGAGTGCTTTAAGTACTCACCCTTGCCAAACAATAATAATCAACAGTTGAAGAATCTACACCTGTGTTGGAAGATGAAGTTCATGAAGACACGAGTCATTAGGGTCCGAGCCTTGTCGGTTGCCTGTGGTGAACTGATGAGCTATCTACGTTTCTACTTTCCGCTGCTTAATTATTAGCTTATATTCTCAGTCTTGCCCTGCGTGGCTTAATAATGTAAGTTGGTCATAAGATCATACATTTAGCTATATCAATAAATGAACTATTATTCTATTATCGTTGTGTATGATGTGATATGTACCAATGTTAAGTTGTGTGCACTAGCGTTGATCCCGGAATAGTGCAAGAAACACAGTGGGTTCGAATCAGTGGATTCGGGTCCCTCAGAGGTGGTATCGAGCATACTTGTTGTAGGTCTTGGCCCTAGATAGTATGGAGGTGTCTTGTGAGAGTCCAAAACTATTTTCTAAAAGAAAATCCAAACTTGACTAATAGAACACTCTTGACTCATCTCATTCTCTACGCCTTGCCTTTGCTAAATTTACTGCCTTACTTGCCGTTTGGTGGAGAACTTATTTCAAAGTTCTTGTGGAGCGGATGCCGATCGTTCCGACCTTTGAGGAGTCACCGGCGGCTACGCCATGGAGCTATGGAGAGTACTTGGACGCTTGAGGCTTCTATCGTCCACTTTACCGAGGAGGCACCGTGGGCGTTGAATGGTGTTCACCGAGGGTTCATTTGCAAATTGATCATCTACGCCGGAGAACGAGGAAGCTAGCAGCCAATCAACATCTCCGCCGGAAGGTTCTCGTGCGAGGTTGCAATCCAGAGGTCGCCGCCTTGCTCTTCGCCGTGTTCCGCCGCGACTACGCCGACGAGCTTCACGATTCAAAGTTCGACCGCACCTGGACGCTCAAGCGTGCGAAGACGACGGATTGAGGGGAGCGAGTGTGCTCGCGACGCACCTTGCGAGTTCGCCTTGCCTGTGAGGATCACATGAGAGATACTACCCAGAGCCGGAGACTGTATGCGAGGCACTTAGAGTGGCCGAGCAGAGCTCGAGGTGACCGTGCTTCACCATCGGGATGATCACCGAGCCGGGAGAGGCCCCGAGGCGCTTGAGGACGAGCCGAGCGCGTGACTCGGGAGTTCAGGAGCCAGCCGAGGAGTCCGAGGAGGATCCAGAGGAGCGAGAGTGGGAGCCAGAGGGGAGTGCAGACCCCGTTGTTGTAGAGGATCTAGTAGTAGGTCACCAGGATAGGTTCGCTCCGATGCCCGCTCATCCACCGGTGTATGCGCCGGATCGCCTCAGCCAGGGGGTGGTGGATGAGTGAGTGTCAGCCTTGGAGCTGTGTTGAGACTCGAGTGTGAGTCGCGTCTTTAAGTTAGTCTTTACCTTTCTAGTTGACGTTAAGGTTTCGTGTTTAGTTTGCTTCTTTGTAATGCTGAGTGTGCAGTATGTGTTGCAAAGCTTGTAGGCTTAAATAAGCACCATACCAAGTTAAATAAAGAATTGTTCAGTTTGGGTATAACATATCTCCCCGCTTTAGAAATTCTTACTTCTTATCTATGCTACATCTACCTTTCCTAACCTAAGAGGCAATCTTCAGATGGTGAATACTGAGAAACAACGGTGCTTGAAGTGGATGCGTCGAATGACAACCCCAATGATGGAGGCAGCCCTCAACCACCGACAGTAGACATGCAGAATCTAGGAGCATTTCTGGCAGCGCAGACTCAACTGATGCAGACAATGATGCAACAGATGCAGCAGATGACCAACGCAGCAGCAAGCAACAACAATCCTGTAGCTCAGAACAATCATGGTGGACCTCGACCTATTTCCAAGCTATCAGATTTCATGAGGACTAGACCACCAACTTTTTCGGGAAATGTGAATCCTTTGGAAGCCGATGACTGGCTTAGGACAATTGAGAAGAAGCTGCACATCACTCAGTGTGAAGGAAATGAGAAGGTGCTTTACGCCTCTCATCAACTGGAAGGGACCGCCGCAGAGTGGTGGGAGAACTACTGTGCCGCTCATGGAGCCCCACAGGAGATAACCCGAGGAGTTTACTAATGCTTTCGCAAGATATCATGTCCTGCAGGGAATGATGGATCTTAAGAAGGAGGAGTTCGAGCTTTGAAGCAAGGAGGCCAACCAAAGGCGAATACTTGAACAAATTTACTCGCTTAGCTCGCTATGCCCTCAAGACGTAGCGGCAGATAAAGCCGATAGCCTCGTTTCATGAAGGGATGAACTCGGACTACTGGTGGGGTGATTACCCACAATTTCCCAGATTTTCGGAGTGGTAAATAAGGCTTTGATCCTAGAGGATAAGCGCAAAGAGCTAGGTGAAACCGTAAGCGCTTGATGAACAATCGGGTGGACGCCCAAATCATCTACGTTTGAGGATGTCACCACAAGAATTTGCTAGATTCCAACCACCACCGCAAATAAGACATCAACTCCTACACCTCGCCATGCCAATCGAATTTTCAAACTCCAAAGACAGGCAACAACGCACCAGAGGAAATCAAGAATCCGCAGTGAAGAGATGCTATACTTGCAATGAGCCGGGCACTTTTCTAATAGGTGTCCACGGAAGGGAGGCATCACGCCGATTCGTTTCAACACAGGAACAACACCGCCAAGGTACCAAATCGGAGGAAATCGCGCACCAAGCCAAGCCGAGCATCGCCGCGATCAACAAAGGCGTGGAAGGATCAACCACATCACCGCGGATGGAGCTCAAGAGGCAACAGACGTCGACTTGGGTAAGTTTCGGTCAACTCAAGACTGCTTTCTGCTTTGTTTGATTCGGAGCTTCGATTCGCTCGCTTCTCAAAGTTTTGCAACCAAGAATGGATTTAAAGTGGTGAATCTTAAGTGTGTGCTCTTAGTCCAAGCCCGGGATCCGAGCTTAGATCTAGCCTTGGGTGTTTGGGAGCTAAGTTGCTTATGGATGGGATAGAATTTCTAGCGAATCTTATCTTGATAGATGCGCAATCCTAGACGTCATCCTTGGAATGGATTGGTGTCAAAAGCATAAGGTCGTTTTGGATTGTGGCCAAGGATTGTAACTTTGGAAGGCCCTAGTGGCAAGAAAGTGGAGTTTCAAGCGACCGCATTCGAGATGGGCGCTTAGTGGTCAACAGCGTGAAAGCCATCGAGATGGAAGATGTGCCAAGAGCGAGAATACCCGGATGTATTTCGGAAGATTTGCCAGATTGCCACCGACCGAGATATCGAGTTCGTTATCGAAGTTAGCGCCGGTGCAAAGACCGATATCAAAGAGACCATATCGGATGCCTACCGACGAGTTAGTGGAAATGAAGAAGCGATTGAGGAACCGCAAGAGAAAGGTTTCATTAGACCTAGTTCATCACCGTGGGAGCCCCGGTTTTGTTTGTTCGCAAGAAGGATGGAAGTCTTAGAATGTGCATCGACTATCGTGCACTTAATGAAGTAACGATCAAGAATAAGTATCCGCTGCCCGGATCGACGACTTATTTGATCGCTTAAGAGGAGCTGAGTTTTCTCCAAGATAGATCTTCGCTCGTGATACCATCGCTTGAAGATCCGAGCGGAGGATGTACCTAAGACCGCGCTTTCTACGCGATATGGACATTACGAGTTCACAGTCATGTCATTTGATTGACTAATGCCCCAAACAGATTTCATGAACATGATGAATAAGGTTTTCATGGATTACTTGGATAAGTTCGTTGTGGTCTTCATAGACGATATTTTGGTTTACTCAAAGACCGAAGAAGAGCATGCAGAACATCTAAGGATGGTTTTAGACAGGCTGCGAGAGCATCAGCTATATGCAAAGTTTAGAATTCTGGAAGGAGAAAGTCGAATTCTTGGGTCATGTAATGACTACCAAAGGAGTCGCATCGACCCGAAAGAAAGTGGACGCAGATGTTGCACCGGGAGCCACCGAAGTCTGTTACCCAGATCCGTAGTTTTCTGGGAATGGCGGGATATTACCGTCGATTCATAGAAGGATTCTCGACAATTGCTAAACCCCTGACGCAGTTGTTCAAGAAAGAAAAGAAGTTTGCATGGACGCCAGAGTGCGAGAAAAGTTTCATGGAATTAAAGAAGCGTTTAACAACAGCCCCCGTATTAGTGTTGCCAGATGTGCAGAATGGATTTGATATTTACTGCGATGCTTCGAAGCAAGGCTTGGGATGCGTGTTAATGCAAGAAGGCAAAGTCGTTGCTTATGCGTCGAGACAATTAAGACCGCATGAAGTGAATTACCCAACGCATGATTTGGAGTTAGTCAGTAGTGCATGCTTTAAAGATATGGCGCCATTATCTCATAGGAAATAGATGTGAGACATATACGGACCATAAGAGTCTGAAATACATATTCACTCAAGTCGACTGAATATGAGACAAATAAGATGGTCGGAGCTAATTAAGGATTATAACGTGGGAATCCATTATCACCCTGGAAAAGCCAATGTGGTGGCAGATGCTCTGAGTCGAAAGAGCCATAGCGCAAATACCGTGTCAATGGAGGATCAACCGGAATTATGCAAGGAATTTCAGAGGCTAAGATTGGAAGTCGTTCCGCAAGGAATGATAGCTGCGCTAGAAGTGAAGCCAACACTAGAGGATCAGATTAGAGAAGGTCAACAAGATGACGATAAAATTTCAAAAGTCAAGGCTAAAAAGGAAGAAGGCCTAGCCTTAGATTTCACTCTGGATGAGCAAGGAACCATGTTCTTTAAAAGCCGAATTTGCGTACCGGATAAAAAGGAGCTAAAGCAATTGATTCTTGAGGAGGCTCACGATTCTAAGTACTCAATTCATCCAGGAAGTGCCAAGATGTACCAGGATTTGAAGGAGAGATTCTGGTGGCCGAATATGAAGCGTGAAGTGGCTGAGCATGTTGCATTATGCGACGTATGTCAAAGAGTAAAAGCCATGCACCAAAGACCCGCTGGTCTGTTGCAGCCGTTAAAAATTCCGGAATGGAAGTGGGAAGAAATCGGAATGGATTTTATCACCGGTCTACCTAAGACTCAGAAAGGTTACGATTCCATTTGGGTTATTGTGGATCGTTTAACCAAGGTCGCTCATTTCATCCCAGTAAAGACCACTTACTCCGGAGATCGTTTAGCAGAATTGTACATGTCGAGGATTGTATGTTTGCATGGAGTGCCCAAGAAGATTGTGTCGGACAGAGGTACCCAATTTACCTCGAGATTTTGGAATAAGTTACGCGAAGCAATGGGGACCCGTTTGAATTTCAGTACAGCATATCACCCGCAGACAGATGGTCAGACCGAGAGAGTAAATCAGATTTTAGAGGATATGTTGAGAGCTTGTGCTTTAGCTTATGCTACGACATGGGATAAATGTTTGCCATATGCGGAATTTAGTTACAATAATAGTTATCAAGCTAGCCTGCAGATGTCACCGTTTGAGGCGTTGTATGGACGCGCTTGTCGTACTCCATTGAATTGGAATGAAACAGGAGAGCGATTGGTTTTCGGGCCAGACGTTCTCGAAGAGGCAGAAAGTCAAGTTGCAATGATCAGAGAGAGGTTAAAGATAGCACAGTCAAGACAGAAAAGCTACGCAGATAATCGTCGTCGAGATTTGAGTTTCGAACCAGAAGATCATGTGTATCTCGTGGTTTCCCTCTTAAGGGCGTTAAGAGATTCCACGTTAAAGGAAGCTTGCACCAAGATATGTCGGTCCGCTCAAGATTCCGAGCCGTCGAGGAGAGGTGGCTTATCGCTTAGAGTTGCCTCGCCTTTGGCGGAGTGCATGATGTATTCCATGTATCGCACTTAAGAAGTGTCTCGAGTGCCAGTGAGCAAACCCGTTGGATGCAATAGAGCTGCAAGAAGATTTGACTTATAAAGAGCAACCGATCAGAATTTTGGATGTTATGGAGCGCAAGACCAGAAACAAGTCTATTCGCTTTTGCAGAGTTCAGTGGAGCAATCATTCCGAAAGTGAAGCCACTTGGGAGCGAAAAGAAGATTTGAAGTCAGAATTCCCGAACCTATTCTCTAGTTAGCCCTGAATCTCGGGTCGAGATTCAGTTAAGGGGGGGAGGTTTGTAACATCCCAAAAATCTGCCAAATAGAGTTTTTATTGGTTTAAAAGTGCATTTGTGATTTTCTGGAATTTATTTGGATTTTTCTGGATTTATTTGAATTAATTCCTATTTCAAGTTTATTGCTTGTTATTCAAAAGTATTCAAAATTTGTGCAAAGTCAAAATAAAGTTTTGGCAAAATTATTTTATTTAAGTCCAGAATGTCTCAAAGTATTTTTGAGATTTTTCCTGGATTTTTCATAATAGTTTTATTGCTTAAAATAAGTAAATTGAATTTCTGGATTTGTTTATTCGTTAAAACCCAGAAATTCGCAGAAACAGTAATGGGCCGAGCCCACTATTGTTCCTGCGCCGGCCCGTGTTCTAGAGGCTTGAATCTCGGCCGTTGGATGAGTCGTGTGCGCGGAGTCGCCGAAACCCTAGCGCGGTGGACCGTCGATTCCGACGCTTCGGCTTGATTGCGCCACGCCAAGTCATCGTGACCGCAGATCGGGCCAGTGGCGGCACGTTGGTCGTCGTCCTCGCATGACCGAGACGGACTCGCCGAGTCCGCGCCGTGTCCGCCATGGTCTCGAGGTCTTCCGTGCGGTAATGGACTCGGGACTATATACCGCGCGCACCGAACCCCACCGAACCATAGAACCTTAGCCCTCGGTGTAGATCCGAATCTCGCTGCGTAGTCGCGGAATCGCAAGGTTTCGCCGAGCTTTGCCGCAAGCTTCTCACCGCCGTTTAGCCGCCGCAAGAGATCGCTAAGGTCGTGGTCTACCTCTTCGGGTTCGCCGTCTCAAGGAGCATCCCATGCGCACGCCGGAATCACCGGCATCGCCGAACCGAAGGAGCCGTGAACGCCACCGCCGCCGAGAAGGAGAAGTCGCCGCCGTTGTTTCCGGCGCAAAACCCGACAACTCGCGTCATCGTGTTCATCTCGCCGAGGCAAATCGGTAGGTGCCCTTGGTAGTCGCCGACGATGACCCTAGGGCGCCACGCCGCCGTTCGACGTGGCGTCTTTGCGTCGTCGACGCGTGGCTGCTTGTCACGCTTTTATCCGAGGTGGCAGCGTGCGCGCGCTGCGTGGCGGGTTGCGTAAGCGCCGCGGTGGCGCCGAAGTCGACTCGGCGCGGGACCCGCGTGTCGATGGCCCCAGGCTCGTGTGGACCGGATCCACCGTGAACCCGAGGAAGTCGTGGACGTAGTCCATGGACCGAGGGGCGCGTGTCGAGACCGAGAGCTCCGGCCGTGGCTGACGTCATAAATCGGTTTTTCAAAATAAAAACAAATCTGTTAATTCCGAATTTCTGATTTTCTAATTTCAGTATTTATTTCAAACTTTAAAAGGCTATATCTTTTGCATCGTAACTCGGATTTGAGTGATTCCAATTTCTAAAAATTTGTAAAATTGAGATCTATTTAATGGTGAATTTTATTTGATTTTTGGAGTTCAATTACTCTCTGTTTTGGCATTTATTTGCTTTTCTCTTTCGGTACGCGTAGACGTTGAATTGTGCGACGCTTCGGAGGAAGATCAAGCAACCCAAGAGCAATCTTCAGATCAAGATCAGGACCTATTCCAAGGCAAGTTGTGCTTTGATCATGTTGAACCCATGTTTATAAAATTGCTATGTTTGCTTTACGCTATTGCATATATTTCAAATATACAACTGTTTCAAATTAGTTTGGGCTTAGCTAAAATACCAGATTGATCTATACCCTACCTTGTCATTGTATGCCATGATCCATTGTCACCCTAGATTGGTTTAATATAGTTGGTTAATAATTATAATCAACATTGGAGGTTAGACCGTATTAGTTGCTTAGCCATGCCACGTCATCACATGTGTCAGAATCATTGATAATTAATCTTGATTAATGGAATATGGAACAATGTTATTAACTTGTGTGTCATGTGGGATCACACGAGGAGATTGAGTTGTTGTGGCGAGTCATGTCACGCAACGATGTTGAATTGTTGATGGCACGTGGTGCTTGGTAATCAACGGGGTGATAATAACTTAGATTGGGGCAAGTGGCAAGGGGCGAGGAGGCCAAGGTGGGCCCAATGGGCAGATGGTATGTGGATGTCTTGCCTTGATCACACTAAGGACTTAACCTTGCAAGCCTTTGACCTGAGTCAATCATGCAACCACATGTCTGGTATGGGCCAGCCTAGCTGAGTAATTTGCAAAGTCTTAATGTTGATACTATCGTGGTCGGTGTGAGTTCCCGGGTCAGGGTGTAATTCACATGGCGCAAGAGGGGGGCCCTGGATGTGGTTTACAGACCCGCCAGTGTTGAAACCTTAGCGGGTAGTACCGGATTAAGATAGAGCATTGTAAAGGCTTTGTTATAATCTCTCGCCTTTGTGGTGTTTGGTTGTATCACGTGGGTAAAGTGCATAACCTCTGCAGAGTGTGAAACTATTCGGATAGCCGTGCTCGCATGTATTGAGCAATGCTCGGAATTACGATTAAGGGTTAGATTAATAAATTGGACAACTTGGTTGGGATGGCAGGATGGCCATATGGAAGATTGGAACTTGATTTAGGATTGGAAACTTGGTTTACTTGAGAAATACTGAATTTATTTATTATTGCTATTCGTTTTACATTCTTTACAATCTATTATTGTATTTGTGCATAAATGTTGCTTATTGCAAAATAGCCATGATAGCCTATCCTTTGGAATAAGCCTTACATATAGATAAATAGAACGCATTCATGCACAACTTGTTGAGTGCTTTAAGTACTCACCCTTGCCAAACAACAATAATCAACAGTTGAAGAATCTACACTGTGTTGGAAGATGAAGTTCATGAAGACACGAGTCATTAGGGTCCGAGCCTTGTCGGTTGCTGTGGTGAACGATGAGCTATCTACGCTTTCTACTTTCCATTTGCTTAATTATTAGCTTATATTCTCGCCTTGCCTGCGTGGCTTAATAATGTAAGTTGGTCATAAGATCATACATTTAGCTATATCAATAAATGAACTATTATTCTATTATCGTTGTGTATGATGTGATATGTACCAATGTTAAGCTGTGTGCACTAGCGTTGATCCTGGGAATAGTGCAGTAAACACAGTGGGTTCGAATCAGTGGATTCGGGTCCCTACAAAAGACAAATACACATCTTTAAAGAACATGTACACATATTTTTTTTCTTTATACACATACATCTTTGAAGGACACATGAACACAAATATACACATACACATACACAGGATATATACACATACACAGGAGATCTACACATACATACATACATATTTTTCTTAAATCTGCATCTATTTCTCAACGAATAAAAAAGTTACGAGTACAACCTCAGTCACACTTGCTAAATATTATCATCAAGCTAGGACATTTCAGCAATTCTCCGCTGCATAAGATAATGTGTTCCACCTTTTATTTTAATCATTACATGCATCAAGAACAGGACATTTCATTATTATTTTTCAGAACAAGCAGTATGTAAATTGCGACGGCTGTCCTTGGCAATACAAATTGTAATAAATCTTCGGAGGATGGAAGGAGCCAACCCGGAATTTGTGCTGTATGATTTGTTCCAGATAAAAGAAGGTACCAACAATTTCTTGATTGATACAAACTGGGACAGGGTGGCTTCGGTCCTGTATATCAGGTGATTATGTATTTGAACTGCAAATGCAATCTTAACATTCAATTAAGTAAGCATTCAGTTGTTGACCGTTTGGTCTAAACATAACATTTAGCTTTCAATTATATTTCTTGTAGTTACCAATGAAAAAGATATGTCTTTTGCAATTTATGTCTACTTTATTATTTTTTTGTCGAAAACATGCATATACCAGTATAATTTTACTAACCTTGCAGTAAAACTAATTATGAAGTGATAAAAAAATTTATCTTTTTTTTTTGCTTTCATCAATCTCTGGGACGATTGAGCAGCAGACTTAAAATAGCAGTCAAGAGACTAGAAACATGTTCTTTACAAGGTCTACAGGAGTTCCAAAATGAAATTCAACTAATAACAAAGCTTCTACACAAAAATCTCGTTAGGCTGTTGGGATGCTGCACTCAAGGAGGCCAAGAAAAGATGCTTGTATATGAATTCATGGAGAGCAAAAGCCTAGACTACTTCATCTTCGGTAAGACTCTGTCTTTTCTATGTGCTAGAACATGATGTTGTTTATAATTTGACAACGTGTTTTGATTAATTATACATGTTCTGCAGATAATGTAAAAGGAGCAAAACTAAACTGGTCAAAATGCATGCACATAATTCATGGGATAGCTCAAGGGATTCTTTATCTTCACAATTATTCTAGATTATGTGTTCTTAATAGGGATTTGAAAACAAGTAACATTCTCTTGGATATTGTAATGAATCCAAAAATATATCATTTTGGGATGTCCAGAATATTCTGCTCAAATACGACAGCGTCAAATACCACCAGAATAGTGGGCACACAGTAAGAGCATACAAACACAAGCATTTTTAGCATACAAACACGGTGGCGGGTCTTCGGCCGACTCGAGAGGGAGGAGGAGGGCACGGGGAAGGGAGAGAAAGGGCTTCACCTCGGTGGGGATGCGACGGCGGCGATTGCGGGGAGGACGAGGTGGCGGCGGGAAGGCTCGAGGCGGCGCAGAGGCGAAGGTGACGGTGAGAGGCCCGAGGTGGCGGCGGGGAGGCTCGATGCGGCCGAAGGCGCAGAGGTGAAGGTGGCGGAGATGCAAGTGACAGGAGAGGGTTTGGGTTGGGCGCGACAGTGATATTTATAGGGATCGACTATCACTGCCGGGTCGTAAAGAGAGCCGACATTGATAGTGGCCTTATCATTGTCGGCCCAACTTAAACCCGGTAGTAATACATAGTATCATGCTAAGGTTAAGTAGAACCCGTAGTGATAGTTGATTATCAATGTTGGCCCAAACCAAATCCGGCAGTAATATGAAGTATCACTGTCGGGTTTTTGTAGAACCGGCAGTAATAGATTACCAATCGGCAGTACTAAGCCACATCACTACCGGTTTTATGGGGAAACTGGCAGTGATAAGCTGGTCTCTGATCAATTAAGTGAAACTTCAATTTATTTCATTTTAAAGGCTGAGAGCTTTGGGATTTTTGAAATCCTATCAAATTTGATTCAAATTATGTGAAATTTTTTTGAGACATACTGCAGGACATATACTATTTTATATAAATATTTTCCCCTAATTTTGACTAAGTTCTAAAATTCTGAAAAACCAGATTGCTCACTGTTTTATTATTTTATAAATCAAATAATGCTTCAAAAATTCACACAAATGCTATAAATAATTTCACACAAATGTACAAATAGCCACAAATATAACAATTCACACAAATACAGTCAAAACCATTACTTCATATAATACATTAATTGTTATACATGAGAAAATAAACATGTCGTTCGTACAAAAGTAAGCATATCTTTAATTTGTACAACTAAGCTATGATTTGACCTAAGTTATAATCGCTGCGTATGTACGTAGCTTCCTCACTCTCTTCTATGAGACTTAGGTCAACGTCCTCTCCGAAAGGAGGAAGCTAATCGAATTGGTTGTATTCTTCCTCGTCGACAACATTCTGAACTCCGACTATCCTTCTTTTTTCTTGAATAACCACGTGGCGTTCTTTGTTAGCCGGGTCAGTTACAAAGAAGATTTGTATAACAGAATTAGCAAGTACGAATGGTTCTTCCCTGTATCCGACGAGTTTGAGGTCCACGGTAGTGATACCGTACTTGTCGATGTTCACGCCCCCTGGAAGTCTAACCCATTGGCACCGAAAGAGAGGGACCTTCAAAGGTCCATAGTCAAGCTCCCAAATCTCTTGTATGAATTCGTAGTAGCTTTGCCTATTTTCATTACTATCATAGGCATCTGTACGGATACCGTTGTTTTGGTTCGTGCTCTTTTTATCTTGTGCTCTTGTATAAAATATAAAACCATTTATGTCGTATCCTTGTAATGTCCGAATTGTAGTTGATGGTCCCTGAGCTAACACTTTCAACTGAGCGCACTCTGTCTCCGTATGCATCACGTGCCTACGCAACCAATCGCCGAAGTTATCTACAGAAATCAGTTTTTTATACGTCATTCCTCAAAAACCAGTTTTTGCCGACGTTTAAATAGCCAATTCATCACCTCAAAAACCTGTTTAAGGCATCCTCGATCCTTTCACCATTTCAAACAATACAGCGACTGTCTTCCCGTAAAAATCTCAACTACCCACCTTACCACTCACCCCTCCTAACATATGACACCCCCACGGCCTCCTCCTATCGTTGCTACACTGACTAGCATATCGTGGATAATCATTTATGGGTTCCGTACATTCACATACTTTAGGGTACTACTGCATCAAATTTTCACATACTTCATCTGCGTGGGTTTCATACTTTCATTGAACTATATATAGATATATTTCATGGTACGACATTGCATACACTTTGTACCTTCAGGACAACTTCATTTTTTTACATATTTAATTTGGAACGTGGATAGAAAAAAAAATGACGGTCACACATGTCTAGTGGCAGCCTGACAGTTGTGCAGTGAGTAGTACAGTATGCATGCTGATACATATTCCGTATCTCACGTAACAGAGGAGGTCAGAGAGCTGCGATAGGCAACTTTCATCACCCTCACCAGGAGTTTACTTTTGGTACAAAAGACGGATGGATTCACAAGAGTAGCCGCTACTTAAGCTTTACATTACAAGGTTGCCGGCCGGAGAGTCGACGTCGTCGTTGTGCAGTTCCAGCACGCACCGAACGGACGGATGCAGTGTCTAATATATATAATCAACCAATCGATCACACATATAACTCCCAAGTAGATCCTAATTAACGCAACTCCTGTCGGTTCATCTCAGCTCACGATGATGATCATCGGCTCAAGGGTAGATGGATCTGGGGATGACGATGTCGCCGATGTTGTTGTGCCACGGGTCCGCCAGGTGGGAGGCCAGGTTCTCCAGCGGGCCGGTGCCGGGGTACGCCGACTGCTGCACGCAGAACCCGACGAACGCGAGCATCGCCAGCCGCCCTGCGCGTACAGATGCAACGTATGCTAGCGTTATTTTGTGCGAATTTTCCACTTCCTTAATCACGTGTGATTGGACTAGGAGACGCGCGGTGTGTACGCACCGTTCTTGATCTCCTTGAGCTTGTACTCCTCGAACTTGACGGGGTCCTTGGAGAAGCCGAGCGGGTCGAAGGCGCCGCCGGGGTACTTCTTCTTCTCGGGGTCCTTCTCCATGGTGCGCTGGTGCTCCGCGAAGGCGATGGCAAGGAACTCGATCACCAGGATGGTCGGCAGGTTGCCCCAAGGCACCGGGACGCCGAAGTAGGTCGCCTGCCCGCCGGGCTCCGCCGCCCACTCCTGCGCCTTCACCCAGTTGCCCAGCCCCAGCGCCTCCGGCACCAACACCCCAGGCTGCGCGCGTGCACGCGTCGCGCGTCCACGGCAACTCAAGTTATTATTACTAGCGAACATCAACAACTAAAAGTAGTAGCTAGAACGGCAGGCATGGCTGCCGCCGGCCGGTTCAGAGAAGCCCAGGCCAGAGGATGGACGTACCACGCAGAGCATGGCCCAGCGGCAGTGGTAGACCTCGGACTCCTTGAACCGCTCGAAGTTCTCCGGCACGGTGGCGAGGCCGAGCGGGTCGAACCCGAAATCCCTGATCAAATTCAGACGTAAGCATCGTCCACAGATGTACACTACATGTGAACTGCTCAGCCCGACTCCCGGCGCGCGGTCATATACTAGCTAGTTGCTGCTTACCCGGGCGAGGAGCCGTCGAGGTGGGGAGGGCGGGGCTGGCCGGGGAACCACTCGGCGGACATGGTGACGCGGCCGGAGGTGGTGGCGTAGGTGCAGAACGGCAGCCCGGAGCGGCCGGACCGGGACGACGGCGCCAGAAGGCTAGGCACGCCCACGGCGCTGCAGCTCCTCAGCCCGCTCGACGACGCCATCGCCATTGTTGCTTGATGCTTCTTGGTGCACTCCAAGGACAAGAAGAACAGGTGGGATATTTGAGAGGACACCGGAACCTGAGGCTGCTATTAAGAGCAGGAGAGGCCGGCGAAGAAGCGGGATGTGGATATCCAAATTCCGCCCGCCATTGGCTGCAATATCTGCACGCCCACATGCCATTGGGCCACGTCGGATCGTGGTATCTTTTGCTGTCCTACGTGGCATGCCCCCCTGTACTCTGACAAGAGGTGAGGTTGCAATGGTCTCAAGGCCAAGACCTGTGGTCCACATATCCATGGCTTTCAAGCATGGAAAATCTGCACCTACCTAGCTCAAGGTAACTTTTGTCCACCGAATCCAGACGATGATTAGATGCACAGATTTTTTTTCACTCTCTCTGGTTGGTAAATCACTAAATCTTGGTGCACTTAGTCAGAATGCTTTATACGCAACAGAATTTCTTGAAACCACCCATCGATATTCGATCACAAGCTTGGGTTGTTAGGAAGGCAAATGAAGTTTATTCAGACTAGATTTTTTAAACAGAAATTAAAGGAGAGATTTGGCTTACTGGCTGCATGCTACAGTAAAGTTCTCGAGATCTGCTTCTATTGTTGAAACCACCCATCGATATTCACAAAGCTTGGGTTGCTAAGAAAGCAAATGATGTTTATTCAGACTAGATTTTTTTAACAGAAATTAAAGGAGAGATATGATTTGGCTTACTGGCTGTATGCCACAGTACAGTTCTCGAGATCTGCTTCTATCTGTTGAACATTCGATTTGAACATATATAAACCATAACTTCAAATCCAGTCAACCCATGTGCCTCATTTTTCCAATCGCGTGTGATTGTAATTGGACTTAAGTTATCGCAATGTGTTATGTGGTGTGATTGTAAAATTATGAGACATGTGTGCAATTGTATAGTGTATATGATAATCTATGGGTACTAATTGGGTATTAGGTATCCATCGGATTTGGGTGTGAGCACAGATCTGTACCCGTGAAGTTTAGTGGGCTTTGATTAGCAACACATGTTCAAACTTGGATTATGGGTTTGAGGCAGTTGTACCCGAAGATACCCACTAGATTGCCATCCCTATCCCCCCTCCCCTCTAAAGCCAAGGGTCCTAATGAACCCCTTAGTCGAATTCTAACCCTAACCCTTTGTCGCCTCGCCGTCGGTTACTCGCCATTGCCGGAGTTAGAGAAGGTAGGTAATTTGTCTTTTTGATGTCTGAATTTTTCCTCCTCCTCCTTGATTTTTCTGAATTCATTCCATAACTATAGATCACGTATAAGATAGATAGATAGCAAACACCGAAGATAAAACACCATTTTGCCTTGCCATCTTCACCACACCTAAGCAAAATGCAAGATGGGCTGGGCTAGGCCCGTTTCCTGGCCCAAAACTAGTACTCCGCGATGTTCAATGAGTTGCTGGTCTGCTCTTTGATGTTCTCTACTTTTGGATTCTCTAGCGACTGATCAGCTGATCTTAAAAGCCCACAGTTTTGCCTTAATCAAAATCACTAACAATGAATAGAAATTGAAAACTACGATGAATCGAAATCTGAAATAAAGGAAAAATGCTGGGACTTGTCAGTGGATGCATATTGAAAATTAAGATGAATCCAAATCGGAAATAAAGGGAAAATGCTGGGACTTCTCAGTGGATGCATGGTGGTCGGCCTTGCTGCGTGCTATTGCAAAATGGTTGAGTCTTTACTTCTGCTATGAATGCATTATGTCGTGAAATTGTGTACTACCCAATTGCTGGTGCTAGACTGACAGTACGTAACAGCTCAGGATCACATGCAAAAAACAATCTGTCCAAAAAGTGATTGTTAGGAAATTATGTAGCTAACCGTGGCCTTTGTAGTTTGTACTGGATAGCAGCGTCATTTTTACTCAGGGTGCGTAGTGGCCTAGCGGGGAATGAATAGCACTGGAAGTAGAAGAATTTTTTAAAGTAATTTCTAGAAGTAGAGTAACACCAGAATAAATTTCTGGGAAAATATTGTTCTTAAATTAAGAGTTAGAAGTATTAAATACTCTCTCCGTTGTTATACCACATCTTAAAGCATGTAGAGTAGTAGAGACGACTGCTATATATATACTCCTCCATGTCATTTAAAGACAAAACTAAATATAACTTCTACAATGTATAACACTTAAAGGTATCTCTATGAGATGTTACGATCTTTTAATTATGACATGAAAAAATATTTATTATAACCAATAACTCATACAATGGTGTTTTTTTTTTCCCTAAACAACCATATTTACTTCTAGTGACCGATGAACAATGATTAACCTAGTACAATGTAGCATATACTGAATAAGTATCGAACGTCATTTATATAAGAACGAATTTGTTCTCTGGAACGTTGTCCAGAAAACATCAGGAGTAGCATTATTTAAGCTGAATCAGCTTCAATAATCATGTGGTAATCCCCAGAAACAATTATTCTGAACACCCACCAGCAGGAAACGAACACATCCAGTATGGGGGCAGACGGCAGAGCCACACACAGTGACCCACTGATGGATCTTGGCTGTAGCTCCTGGTTTTCTTGTTTCCTGTCAGTTCTGGGATCCTTCATGTTCTTCCCACTTTTTGAATCCCTCCAGCGCACAGAAAATACTAGCACTAGTAACACTGTCATTATGCAACAGTAAACTTAGCTATGCTACGGCAGCTGTACTATTAAAATTTTGGTCTTGTCAGGCCGATTCCAGTGAATCAGCTCACTCGTTTTCAACGGTTGGTGGCCTGTAAACAAAGCGCAGAAATGCTACTCAAGAAAGCCCCTCCTCCCCTCTCTCTCTTCGCGAGTGGTGTGTGCCTGCTGTCCTGCAGCAGCTACAGCTACTGTTTGGAGCTCAGGCACCCAGGACTCCAGAGGGACTCCATACTCCAGTCCAGAGCGCTACTGCTACCTGCTCATTCAAGAATCTTCCAACTTTCTCCAAACTATACCACCCTTTGCTGTGGCTTTTTGATCTGTGGGTCTGCTGGTGTCTCAATCCAAGATCAATACCAATCCATATCAAGAACTCCCTTTCCTCTAGCAGCAGCAAAATCCATGTTTTGACCACTGAAGCTTGGAGAAACAGGTTGCAGGATGCTTCTTGAACTAGATGCTAACCAATTGCAAGGTCAGCTGCTGTTTTCTTCCTCTATTAAATGGTTCTTGTTTATTGAGTAAGTTTGTTGTTTTCAATCTTTGTGGGTTATATTGATGTATTTTTATCTGAGATATAATGGAAATATTTGTTGCTTGAACTTCTTGATTGCCATGGATCTCACTAGAAAACTGAGATTATGCTTACATCCATTCTGTAATTAAATATTCGATTCTATTATACTTAGGTGTTACAATAAATTCTCGATACTCTTCTTGCAGATTTCTAGCTTGTTTTTGTTGTAATATCATATAGGTCAATGTTGTAGCAGTGAAATATTTTGCTTTCATGAAGCAATCAGACAAACAGAATCATCGGCATATATCTATAGAGCTTGTTGCTCCACTTATTGCCCAATACAATTCCAGGTTAGATACTGCTGAATCGAATCAATGGGTAGGGGAAGAGGCAGGGGAAGGAAGCTCACCAATGGCAGGAGCCATGAGGATAAGGGGAGCAGTGGTGAGGAAGTTGTGCCTGCAAGGAAGAGGAGAGGAAGGCCCCAAAAGCGCATTACCGATAAAATCGACCAAGCAGAAGTCAAGAAGTTGGTAGAGGGTGATGATGGCGACGCAGACTATCAAGAAGTAGAAGGAGATGATGCAAAGCTGAAGGCATCAAGAACAGAGAACAACTCTGCAGGAAATGGTAACAAGAGGAACAGGGTGCCCAAAGAAGAGACCTCAATTCTGGACCTGGAAGAGAATAGTTCAAGCACTCGATCTAGCAACGATGAGTCTACCAGGTCAAATGGTTTCCGGCAGAACGGAAGCCGGCGGAAGAGCACGCCTCGGCGTGCAGCGGAGGCGGGGCTATAGATGGAATGGAATTTTTCCTGGATTCTTGGGTATCAGTTTGGCAGCTGCTCTTCAATTTTGTCAACTTCATATGTGGTTATATTCAATTTTTGTCATATTCATGTTTACTAGGACCTAAACGAATGTAAACATATAATGATTGCAAGTCATGGAAGTTTTGCTTATGAAAAACGTATGTACTTCTTGAAATCCATAAAATTAGCTGTTCTATGCTGAATAGTGGGTACTATTCAGCGGGTACTGTTTTACATGACATCAGCTCGTGGTGCTAGCATTTGCTCTTGCAACTATTGCTCATCGTTTGCACCTTTTCTTTGCCATTTCCGGACAGCAAACCTTGCTTGGTGGTATTGGCAAGTAGTATTAGTTCTTACTAAATCAAGATGCCATGAGTGTGACCTCAAGATCTATCACGCACTTTGTGCTAAGAATCTAAAGATAGATCCAGGTTCATTCTGCCCATTGGTATAATACGGAGATCTTGGATTTCAGATGATTTATTTGTTTGGCGTCCAGTTTGCCTTCTTCTTGGCTGCTGCCTCAGGATACTCGAGTGTAACATTGTGTTTTAGATGCAGTGAATGACTAACAAGCACTGAAGGTAATTATACTACCAGCTGGTAATAGTTATACAACATGACCTTAATGGATGCTTTCAAGAGGCGAGTTGTGACTAAAAAGTTAGGGGGTTTCACATGGATCATTATGCATCAGCGCGCCAAAGATTTCGCTGTTCTCTCGGTGGCATCACTGGCACGACTTGTAAAGCAGCTGGACAATGATTTCCATTTTCCCAATACCCAATTGCCTCCCCAGAAACAGCCTATATAGAGAGCCCAGGTGAATACATTAACACAAGGCTAGAAAGAAACTACAGGCACAGCCATGTCGCTGACAATCACCCAGGTCCTTTGCTCTATTCATGCACAAGATTACACATCATTTTGGCTGCCTCTTCTATTAGTTGTCCTTGATTTTTCACTAACTGGCTAATGCATCATTCATCTATTTAGCCATATCATTGTGACTGCAACTAACAAGGATACATAACATGTTCAACAAGGTATCATTTCAGTGAATAGATATGCCGGTAAGATCTAAAATAGGACTAGGCTAAATTTTAAACTATTGTCAAATTGAAATAGGTTATAACTTTGAGCAACATCATAACAACCTCCGGGCAGGAAAAACATGCAAAGCTTCAGCAGACTGAAGTACAACAAAATAGCACCTTTCAAGTCCAATCCCCTCACTTGGACAATAAAGTTGAATGCTTCTGTGCGTTCTGACAAACCTTGTACACACAAAATTTAGTTTTGTAACAGTTCCAGATGACAGCCCACGCAAATTTGATGCCTGATAATTTGCAAAAACCCTCACAGGTTGCCCTCTGGTGGTAGCCTTCACAGGTTTGTGGCCCATAGAACGAAGAGCTTGCTAATTCCTTGTTTCCAGATTTCTCGGAGAGCTAATGATGAACAGCTGAACTACGAGCCAACATAAAATTGAGAGAGGTTAATCACTTAAAACAAATTTGAAGCTAGAGCAAAAAAGAAAAAGAATTTCTCACTCAACATCCAAACAAAAAAGCACAGACAATCCAGTGATCTACTGCTAGCATAAAATAATACCACTTGATAGCCAGATCAGTCCACTTCCATAAAGAATATCAACTTGAGTGCTTTCTTGCCATAGCATGTCAAACATGTTTAATTTAAGTTTAGAAAACAGCTATATAGCATACAACTCTGCTGCACTTGACATTATATAATATTTATAGTCTTTTCGCCATGAAAACAAGTAAGATTGTGCAAAAGCCCATTTCATTAGGACCTAGAAAAGCACTTAAGCCATCTGGTCAATTGATCTATGAGTAACCAAAAGTAATTGATTATTCATAAGGTCATAGCTCGTAAGTACCAGCAATCTTCATTTGGGCCTACTTACAAAGAACAGAAAAAACAAAAGCAAGTGCAAAAAAACTAAATGATCATCTGATAATTGAAATAATGCATAACTAGTTTAATGACCACTCTTCACAGTCAATAATTCAGTTACTCCATGTGAAAACAACGACAATAAACAAACACCTCAATTTTTTGGTCTTAGCTCACAGTAGTGCCCATAATTTCAGGGGATATCAACCTGGAATAAATTCAGATAGTAGCTAGTTATTTTTACATAACTTATACTCGAGTACTTGATAACTAGAGAATCCAAGACAGTTTACTATGCATGAAAGAAGTGCTTCCAAAAACTCAAGTTCGATTCATTCATACTCAGACTAGTTATGGTGATTAGTAATCTAAGTCCCACTAATTTCTCGATACAGAGAAGATAGCAAATAGAAGCAATGGAGATATAGCAATAAATCCCTACCGCCAGTACAACGTAATGCTTATAATGACTATGCTAACTAGTGACCACCCTTCTATATTCACTTCAATACCTAGCATTATCAGATGCCATTTTTTGTATAGGATGATGTTAATATCATGAAGGATTTGGGATTTAATGCATATAAATTTTCTCTTTCCTGGATAAGGATTCTGCCTAGCAAATGGTTCCTCATAGCCTTTTCTAGTTTTCTCATGCATATAGGGTTTATGTCCTAGCTATAAATATAATGATAAAAGAATCTTGATAACCTTATACTTAATGCACCTAATCTATCACCTTTAAACATATCCCAGCCAACCACTTGCCATTACAGCTATGGTAAAACTAACAATATTTTCCATTATCTGAAGTGAAACACTAACACACTTGTAACTGAGAACCGGTCTAGATTATATAAAATAAGATATCGAACCCAAGCTACTAGCTGATGCAATGACAGCATGGGTACAGATGGAAAACTGAGTGGAGGGGTCAACATGGAAGGAATTAGATAGTAGATACTGCAACAATCTTATCGACAAGCTCATTTCAGAAGGTTACAGACTTACATATACTAGTAATGTCAAGACTAAAGATGATTTTTGATATTAATATCTATTTGCATGATGTATCTTAATGTCTAACCAACAATTAAGGTGTCGAACCATTTGTGACCCTTTTTCACTGGGACTCCCCACAAGTATTAGAACAGCAGTACGGTGTCTTCTTAAGCCACCTTATTGTGTAAGTAAACATGACCTATCAGCTCATATGACTTGTCCTACATGGACCCCAAACTCGCTACTCTGACCAATAATAAGAACCATGTTGAAATTAAAAGAAAACAAAGAACTGGGCCTAAACAAGTTGGGCCAATATCATCAGGAAAGATTTCTGTGACTACGCCAACATCTGCTTTAGGGGATCTGGTGACAGGGTAAAATACTGGATAACATTCAACAAGCCTTGGAGTTTCAGTATTGGTGGCTATGCCAGCGGTATATTAGCACCTGGCGGGTGCTTCCTCTTGGAAAAAGCCAGGTTGTGGCATGGGAGACTCAGGAAGGGAATCTTATATTATAGCTCATAATGAACTTCTGGCTCATGCAGCAGCAGTACAGACATACAGAGACAAATACCAGGTACAAATTAGTTTTCTTGACTCTGATTATTCAGTAAAAACACAGCTGAAGAACTATGATCAATATAATAAAATATGCATTCTAACATGTAAAAGGTATCTATAGTATAGCCACCAATCTTCTAGCTTATGGCCATCGAAGGCTTCTCAGAGAAGAACCTAAGACACCAGAGATATTCAGCCTACACAATCTAATCCTAGAAACAAGAAATGAAAGCTTTCGCTGATTAAAATGGACAATATCTATAGCACTGCCAAAGATCTTCTAGTTATAGACTGACAACAGAACTAGCACAAAAAAGGTGGCTCAGAATACAGACAAGAAAATGGACTAATGGAGGTATCTAAGGGATGTTTATATAGCTTTTACTACTAAAAACACTAGGCTATGATATACATTTAATCATTTCGATGTATTTTGCCAGCTTATTGTTGACACTTGACAGTGATAACCATTAATCATGCGGGTGTAGCAAAAAGGAAAAATAGGCATTACTATAGTTAGCAATCGGATAATCTCCTATTCAAATTCCAAGGAAGACAAGGATGCTACCAAACGTGCATTGGACTTCATGTATGGATGGTGAGTTTTCATTAAATCCAATACAAGATAGACTTCAGGTTCATACTTTAAGTTTCAGGCCGCTACCATTGGAAAAATCCTTGTAAACTTTTTTAGACACAAAGCTCAATAATAAATTGAACAGGTTCATGGATCCTTTAACCAAGGGAGACTATCCACTCAGCATGAGAACACTGGTTGGTAACAGATTACCAAGATTCACAAAAGAGCAGGCAAAAGCTGTAAATGGATCATTTGACTTCATTGGCCTCAATTACTATACAGCAAGATATGCTCAAAATATTAAACACAATAGCAATAATAACAAAAGCTACAATGCTTATTCACTGACTAATCAGAGAAGTAATCGTGTAAGCTATCTGTTTATGTTCTCCTTCCCAAAAACTTTGGTGAGCTAATAGTTTTCTCTACATGCAACAACAGTAGAAAGAAATGGAACAGATATTGGTCCAAAGGTATGACTTTCTCACAGAGAGATTATCTTGCTTCTTGTTTGATAGTTGTAAGCGGGTAGATAATAAAAGACCCATTTTATAGTTAATTTAGCATAGAAAGAGATTCCCAAAGTATGTAAAAAAAGAACACTGATATATATCTGTATCCAGGCTGGTTCTTCTTGGCTCTACATCTATCCAGAAGGAATAGAACTATAGAAGAACTCTTGCTATACACCAAGGAGACATAATACAACCCTACTATCTAAATCACAGAAAATGGTACAACAGCTTAACTGCAAAGTATGACAATATGTTCCACTACTGCTTACCAAAGAAACACTTATAATGCAGGTGTTGGTGAAATTAACAATGAAAATTTACTAGAATTCTACCAGCAACACCTATTATACATTCAAAGATCCCTCAGGTGAGTTTGATGCTTGATTGCTTGATTTACAATTAACCTATGTATCACCGATACGCGATACCAGTACGGCGATACCGGTATGGCGATACGGCAATACACAATTTCACAAAAACAAGAATCCGGTGACACGGCCAGTATATATGTGTTTAAAAAATAAAAAAATGTAAGAGGGAGAAGGCGACGGTGGTTTGCAAAGGGAGAAGGCGGTGGCGAGATTGTAGAGGGGAAGACAGCGGCGACGGTGATTAGCAGGCTGGGTGGCACGCTGCCAGTAGGAGAAGGGAGGGGAGGCGATGGCGGCTTGTAGAGGGAGAAGGTGGCAGCGGTGAGATTGTAGAGGGAGAAGGGGCGACAGCCGCTGGGCTAGGTAGAGGGGTGGCGGCGACGAGATTGCTCAGGGAGAAGGGTGAGGAGGTGGCAGTGTGGCCCGTAGGCTCGGTATAGGCTAAAGGAGAGGCGGCGGCTAGTAGCAGTCATCGGTCAGCTCGGTGGAGGGCAGTGGCTACCGGGTCTAAGGATTTTAGGGGAGTCTGGTAGGAGAGATGACTGAGTGGAATGAGTGAGAGAGATTTTAGGGTTAGGAGACATGGTTTGTATTGGGCTTGGCTTTGTGTTTTTAGTCTGGAAGTATCGCAGAGTATCGGAGAAGGATCAGAATTATTTTTATTAATTTTAAATGCTGAATTTCACCAATTCTTCGCGATACGATATCGGGAAGGATCGCCATATCCAATAAGTATCCGATACTGGTACGGCAATTTTGCGAAGGATCGGTGATTCATAGCAATTAACATCACAATGGTTTAACCTTATTTATATCAAAACGATTTAAGTATTTGGACCAAAACAAAGAGTACTATCATTACATCTCAGGGAATGAGTTGACCTACGAGGATATTTTGCATGGTCGCTATTTGACAACTTCGAGTGGATGGATGGTTATACTGTTCGATTCGATATTAACTACATTGACTACAAGGATGGTTTGAAAAGATATCCAAAGCGATCCAGCCAATGGTTTCAGAATTTCCTTCATGAATAAAAATTTGTATTGTATAAGTCTACAGTTTTTGATGAAGCAACAATATCAGTGTAATGTATAGATTCTGTTGTGCTTGCTATCCAACATTCAGCAGTCCGAGTGGTTCTCTTGTAGCCAAGATGACATAGATAACTGGATTGTAATTTCCCTGAACTTGCTAGTGTTTCTAAAGTAATACTAATGCATAAAAGATGAATCCATTATAGTCTGGCTTGCTGGCTCAACAAGACAGCCTTTGGCCATCCTAAGCATACATTAGATGTTCCACTCGCTTCAGATACATAGCACCGCAACGAATAGCAACAATTAAAACAATTGAAAACAAGGTTCTAAAATCGACCAGTTAGGCCTTATTATTGGCCAGTTAGGCCGTATAATCAATTAAAGGTGGGTGACTGATCGAATACCGCAAGAAACTTGATTGAAATCATTGATAAATTGAACTTTTTGAGACCAAACTACTTCCCCAGTCATGTGCATTCTACACTGTATTCATTTTGTGTTTTGAGTGGGGTCTACAATGTAGTCTGTAGTGCATATTCATAAGAGTGAGTCCGATAAGTCATACATTCATATTTTCAGAAAAATTGTGGCAGCAAAAATAACACATGAGCAATGAATCATAAGTTGGAAAAGTATATACCACAAGATAATCAACCTGCTTTAGATCTCATCTTATTTTGGTTCATGAAGGGTACAGTCATCCAGCTAATTGACTCATGCTAGAACTCAATAAAGTATTGATCTCTCCAATTATATGCACTGGCCTGCCATCAAAAATAGATGATAGTGTTGCCTCACAGAGCTTCTTTAGTTCCCTTGTTTTTGTAATTGCTGCCTCCTGTAACATTATAAAGTTAAATCATCAACATACACTCCTTGGCTATAGAAAGCACAAGGAGATCACAAAAAACTTCTCCAGGGTATATAAGTTAAGTATTAGAGTTTTGGTTCATTAGCACATGATGGACCAAAAGCTAATATTTTAGTAAATGGAGAGTAGGAATAAGAATGCAGTTCTTCACAGGATACTTTCATTTCAATTTAGATCACATCTTTTAGGATGTATCAAAGATCATAAGCCACTTTACTGATGTTTTCCTCTCCAAGTGGACCATAGTTCAATGAGAATAAAAATATATATGTAATCAACCACTGTGATGGAGAAAATAAATATATATATATGTAGTCAACCACTGTGATGGAGAAAATAAATATATATATGTAATCAACCACTGTGATGGAGAAATTATCACTTACTTGCTTCGGCCAGGATGATGATAGTGCATTTTGCAGCTCCATGCGCTTAACCGACAGATCACCTAAGCCTTCTCGTAGTTTCGCCTCATGATGCTTTTTATCTTCTAAGGTTGACACCAATCTTTCTAAAAACCTTGGAAGAGGAAAGAAAGCAATATTCAGCTAAAGAGATGTTAAAAAAACATGCAATTAAGGCAGAAAAAAAACAGCTGTACTATGTAAGTATTCGAGCAAATGCTATGAGGAACAATAAGTGCACCACTGTGGCACTAATGAAAGACATAAGCAAGTGCATGAAGTTTCAGAATATATCTTCTTACCTTTTAGAGTTGAGGATCATTATAAGGTCAAGAGTTTTCTGGTTAGTGAGCAAAGAGATTGCTGAGGAGACCTCTACAAGCATATTCTCCAAACTATCTGGAGCAAACTGTTGGAGAACAAAAGGTGAAACAGCTTGCACCTGATGCTGTAGGGATGATGTATCAGCATTCCTCATCTCGCCCAAGCGCTGGATCAGAAATGATTTTACCTGTTTCAAGTGTCAGAAATTAATAAGCTACAATATTACTAAAAGAAAGAGGATATGTTGGCAAAGCAACTTGAATATTAAAAGATAGAATTTCAATACAAATAGACATAAGTATTGATAACTTATGTAATTATGTAGAATGCCGCTAAAGTACATTTATAATTGCAACTTTATGGGACTACAAGGCGGCATAAAAAAATGTCAAAACATACCTCAAGTAAATCATCCAGGATATTATTTCTGTATTCTTTCTCCAGCAATTGACTTCTTTCTTCAGCTAAACTTTCAGATTGTCCTGATTTAGTTGGAGCATTCTGAACAATAGCATTTCCATCCACATTTTCTTCAGGATTATCAGTAGTCATGTCCCAGCAAATCTCAGGCTTGGATATATTACTTGTAGGACCTTCTTTTTTCACAGATGGATAGTCTGAAACTCCCACATTATAATTCTCAGAATCTGCCAGCTCTATATTGGCATCAATAATTTCATATGATCCAAAACCATCCCCAGATTCTTCCAAAGGTTGTTCCACAGCACCAATGTCCCAATCAATTCCATTATCATCCACAGAAATGTCCCAATCAATATCATCTGCAGGAATATTTGAATCAATGTGTTCTCCAGTCATAACAGGCCCACAAGCTTTTGATATCTCTCCAAGGGAATTTTCCACCTCGGTACATACTGAGACATGGAGGGAAGGAGGATTAGCCCGCAACTGTTTCAGATTGTGTAGCACAGACTCACAGTTTTCCTAAATTCAGAAGAACAAAGCGGTTAAAAATTCACAATAAGTTCCTTGCAGCAATTTCTACGTTCAACATCTGATATGTTCCATGTAGTACTGGTTATACCTTATCCTCAGTATGGCAATCCCTAACAAAAGTTGTGTAGTACTCGATGGCCTTCGAGACAGAATCACTGTTCAGGGCTTCCAAGATTTTGCTAAATGTTGAAGGAAGTGTTTTTGCAGACTCTATCAGTTCTTGCTGCACATTTATTCCCTGCAGATGACGAGTGAAAAGCAAGTAAGCAGCATATTCAACAGCATACAACCCAAACTGTGCCTCTCAGACAGAGAAACTAACCTGCAAACCAAGCTCCTGGCAAGCTTCTGCATATCTACTTGCTGACAGAGCTGCAAGTCGCTTAATGTCGGCCTCCCTGCGGTCCAGTTCAGCAAGCTGCTGCTGAGTCTTCTGCATCTGCTTCCTCTGATACGGACTTGAGAGAGCCAAAGAAGCAAGTAAAATTAGGCATGGCCAAGCTTGGTCAAGCACAATTTAATTGCTAGTCAAACCCAAGATGAAGGAAGAGACTCTTCCGTACATGTCATAGTTCACGTTCTGGACCATGATCTGTGCGGCCTCTCCCAGGAAAACATGGTCCTTCTCGTAAGCTTTAACGATGGATTCCCATTCACCCTAGACATAGCATTTGCATCAAAGCGTATGTCGATTCCTGCACTCGCGAGTATTTGTCTCAGAGAAAATTAGCAAGCCTTACCGCTGATCCCGTCAGGCGGCCAAATATGTTCCTACCCTCCGTGTTGGATTCCAGGAGTATGCTGTATATCCTCTTCGCTTCAAGATAGCCAATTTCTACCCCCACGAGAAGAGAAGAGAAGCAAAGAATTACATTTGACATACACACAAACTACTGAATTCTGCAAGTAAACATGCTAAAGGGAGGGGTTTTAGAGCGCTGATTTTGCCAAATTTACTACACTGATGCTGCGCAACAGGGAGCCAAGATGAGTTTACCGTCGGATTCGAGGGTGAGGAGGGAGGGGTGGAGGTCGCGTGGGAGGGAGGCGAAGGCGGCGGCGACGCGGGCGCGGATGCCGGCGAGGCGCTTCCTCCAGTCCTGCGGCACCCGCTTGCGGTCAACCAGCCACTCCTGGAGGCGGCCGAAGGCGATGTCGATGGGCAGGTTGCGGATCTCCGACGGGTCGTGCATGGCGGCCGGCCACGGGGTCGGCGGATCACGGGGAGGAGGAGGCGAGCGCCGGAGGCCGGAGACTATCGGGAAGACGAGGAGAGGACGATGGATGGACGACCGACTCAAGCAGAGTGTTTGGGCCGTGACATTCTCTCGGTCCAGCACAAATCCATGTCTAGGAAGCTGCTAGGCAGGCCCAAACAACATCTCCTCCTGTCCCTGTCCGTCCTCCCAACTCCCACCGTCGCGTCGAGCCGCCCCGCCCCATCCTCGCCTTCGCCTCACGAGCCAGAGAGAGAGGGGCCTCACCTCACGAGCCGAAGAGAGAGATAAGAGCGGCGAGGAGGACTCGACGCCGTCCAGCCCCACGTCGCGCTCGCGGGCCTCGTCCGGACGCTCGGGCTGCGTGGAAGCCACGGCGCTGCCGCTGCCGTCGAGCTGCTCGTACGGCGGCACAGCATTAGCATTAGCTTCGCGTTCTTCGCCAGCGCCTCCCGTCGGCTGATGCGAAGGTAACATGAAATGCTTTGTGATTCTTACGCATTAGCTTTGCTCGTTTGCCTTGTTGTATGTGTGGCTATACCTGTTACGAACTGGATATTTGGTTAATTGCTTGCATAGGCGGAACCCAGTGACCGAGCCAGGCCTCGGGCCAGGCCTGGCATCAAAAGTCTGTGATAAAAAATTATTCAAATCATACAAAATCTCATTTGAACTATTTGTATTATACTTATCGAAAATTTTAAAGGATTCGTGATATTACGAAATCATTATACAAGACTATAGAATTGTGTGTGTAAAATGTGCACCCTATTGAAATACTGATTGCTTGTGCCCATGGATGATCACTATGATACTGATAGACGGACCATAGGTTATTCTCGAGTACACATCTATGACGGTTAACAAATATTTTGCACTCTAGGGCCGTACAATTATGCTGGAAGGAATATAGTAGTATGTGCACCTTAGATTCTGGTCGATTAGCTTTCTTTTTCGTTTTTTGATAACACACTTCGGTCAATTAGTTAACATTCACTTGTATTACATACACTGTTTTTACAGCATCGAGTCCAGTATCGCGGCGGTCGCGGGAGAAGGGACGGGAGGCCGGGTAACCCTAGCACAGAGGAGAGGGAAGAGAGCTCCGCCGCTGCTAGGGCTCTACTCCTACTGCTGCTGGTGCTTTGCTCCCACTACTGCTAGTGCTCCCCCTTTTTTGCTACTGCTGCTGGTACTCAATTGCTCTGCTGCGCCGCCGCCCGCTGCTGGTGCTCCCACTGGTGCTCATGCTGCTAGTGCTCTGCTCCCACTGTTGCTGGTGCTCTGCTCCCACTACTGCTAGTGCTCCCTCTTTGTTGCTGCTGGTGCTCAATTGCTCATGCTACTACTAGTACCCCCTTTGTTTGGTCACCAAACTGTCGCCTAGGGCCGCCTAGGCGTCCAGCTCCTTGGAGTCGATTTGCAAGGTTGCCTAGGCAGCACTGGGGTTAACCATGATTACATACCAAGCAGCACTGGGGTTAACTTACAGGCCAGGTCTAATGGAGTTTATGTGATTAAGAAAATGTTCTATTGCTTTTTTGGACAAAAATATGAGTATGTTTCAGTGAATGGCTGCAAGGTTGCCTTCCAATGCCATGCTTTTCGAAGATAAATGTTAGCTGCACGTTGTTTCAACTTTGAACACTAGAGATCTGGTGATTCTGATGGCTCCATCTGTAGTTTGCTAGTTATCAATTTAGGTTACCGCATCATTGAGGAATCATAGATGGTGGTAATAATGTAAGTTGCACGTTCATATGGTCATGCCTGGGCTTTCAGAAAACTTTTAACTAGTATAGTTGGTCATTTGAATATTGCATATCCACAACCTTATATTATATGGGGCTATACTAGAGCTCTAATAAATATGAAAATAAGACACAAATATAAAGCAAAATTCCCTCAAAATGATTTCTAAAATGGGTACTTGAATGCATGAGTTGTCAACCTTGATAGTTGTTTGTTGGACAAAGCACCCAAACAGGGCATCAGATGCTTGATTTTGAAGATGTAATGTGAGAAGATGGCACAAAAAAGTGACCTGATGCTTTTTGACAATGACCTTACTCTTTAGGAATAGCGGGATTGGATCACTTTAGTCCCCTACCTTAGAATGTTTTTAACCAAGAAAGTATATTTTAATTATTGTAACTCACAAAGTTGTTGATCTTCTTTAGCACTTAGTAAGGAACTAAGGATTAATCTCCCTTTCAGGAGAATGACCTAGAGTACATATTGTTCCAGCGAAATCTTCCGCAGATATAAGACTCTGATCTGCAGAGTCGTTATATTCCGCATTGCTTTTGATAATTCACTGCTTTACAGAGAAAAATGTATGTACTTCATCTTGTCAGCCACATCATCTGCCCTGCCACTACAACAAGTAACACTTGCAAGTGGTTCCATGCTTATTCTGCCGATAGGCAAGTTCAAATTAACAGAAATCTTTGGAATTAATTTATAAACAATTGAAGGCAGGTTTAGCAGGCAGTAAGATCAGATCCTACTGACCTCTATCTCCATCACCATGGATGCTTCACTCAAAATTTTATTTACCATCCTTCTCAATCCATCTGTTTGCAAATGATATTAGCTTTACTGAAGTAATTTATTCTGACTAAAAATAGATCCCTAATATGAAAAGCTATTCGATGCAAATGCTATTCATTGGGAAAAACAACTATCATGATTGCGTGTCATTTTTAGAATTTTGGAGCATGTTTGGACGGCTCATCCTAAATTTGGATGAAGCCATGGTTTTTACTATATTGATTGACTTCTGATGACTACACAATGGGAGTTTTTGTGTGGGCAGATATGGATCGAACATTTGTTTTTCACTATATTTTTTTTTCATTTTTGATTGTTTAAGATTGGTGCAGCCAACATCGCCACTTCCAAGTTCCATGTAATCTCCATGCTGCTACTCATGTTCCCCACAGTCGTGTTAAATATTATTTGCTCTTCTTCTTATGGGTTTTTTTATGATTATTTTCAGATTGTTTGAACACATCAACTTATTTTGTCACATAGATGTCTAATTCAGCACCAATTTTTCATATCTAATGGTTTTGTAATGAAAGAACCAAATTGACATGCTTCTGGAAGATGTGTCTGAGACTAGTCAGTTCTTAGTGTCATAAATAAGAATTTCAACAATTAATGGTTCATGCAATGAGAATTGTTGATTAGGCTGGACTTTTGTTCATTTCAACATAGAAAATGGCAAACTTAGATGCAAATAAGATCAGTTCTAGGTCTTCTTTGAAAGAGGACGTAAACCATTTAGTGGGAAAAGAACTCCCTTCTTAGATATATATAATCATGTCCTCAATTCTTTAAGTTGCAATTGTGTATGATTTTCTCAAAGTTATCTATCCATCATGGACTGGATTAGGTTTTGCTGTACCCACAACTATTGATTTTGCCATTAACCTGTCAGCCTATTACTCTCATGGACCAATTTTGTTGCATTATCAAGCATTTATCAAACTGAATATAATGAATATATATAGTCTGTAATATTGATTCTTCTCATTACGCATGTGACAGCTAATTGTTGTTTAATGATCCTTTTGAAAAATCCTGCATTGCATTAATATAGTACAACCTTCTGGTGACATTGAAAATTTGGTCTGTAAACAATGCAATCTTGAGGTGTGCTATTCCAAATTAAACGACGGCAAAATCAGTAGTGATTAGATCAAAACGAATACTAGGTGAAAGTAATGTGATCTCAACCGTCAACCCTTGCCTAGTAATGTATGCTTTTAGATGTACACCTTTTTTTTAATTTCGAACAGAATAGAACTCATCCCAACGGCTATTCTGCTGTGTTGTTATATGAGTTATTGTTAGCTGATAGAGATACCAGACGACATGCCTTCAACTTTTCTCATGTTCACATGCATGCTGATTTCGTGGGTATGACCGTATGAGCTCCCTGAAATTTGTCATCTATATCAAACTTTATAAATAACAAACATATTTGACTACTTTTGGATGTGCGCGCCATTTTATTATGCTTAATTATGAATTGTTCAGTAACTTTGCTACCTAGACTGATGGCCATGCTTTGTTCTGACAATCCCCATTTGATTGTTTCAGTCTGCAGTAACTAACGGTTCTTCCGTGCCTGTCGGCTGGCGCTCACTTCTGCTGTACTGGACATTGGTGGTAGGACTATGAGAAAGAGTACATCCTGACCGTACGATGTTGAAGCTGGTGAGCACTTGTTTCCTGCAACAATTAGCTCAGTGAGTACGAAGTCTCAGGCTTGCTTTTTCATGTCTGCTGTGCTGTTGTGCCTAAATCCTTTGCGAATCTTCTAAGTTTCTTACTCGCTGCTTGGTGTTCTAGAGGAACCGATGGAAGAAAGCCCAAAATGAAATTTTTAGTCAGTTTTGTTTTGCTCTCCGATGATGATGGATCACAGTAACCCTCGGCACGGCCTATTGTTTTCCTCATGTAAGCTGTGCTGAGTTCGTGTTACATCCATGGTTCAAAATTTCACCGAGATTTCGAAAATCTTGGCCAAAATTTCGGCTTTCGGCCGGGGCCAAGATTCCCAATCTCGGCGGAATGATTTTTTTTTTGAAAAATTTCAAATTGCTATATAATGATTTCAGGATATTTCGGCGAGATTTGATCGAGGGGACCACAAATTCAACCTGTTTTCATATTTGCAGGACCGGATTTGGCACTAAATTTTTTGTGGAGAATTGTAATGCCCCTTTTGAGGAATACATGTGAAAATTTTGCAACAAAAATACATATACAAATTACTGAAGGTTACATATACGCGTCTAACTGAAGTTAACCCAAAGATTAACTTAGGCACAGGGGCGTCCCGACGCTGATGCGGTGGGAGAAAGGTGGCGCCGCGGGGTGGCTCGAGGACGACGAGGCCAACGTCGCCGACAAGATCGACGCCTGCCTTAAAGCCTCCGACAATTGACAGCTTTTTTTGTATGTCAACAAGGTTACTCCGAATCTCTAGCTTAACTAATCGAAGTGCCGAGAAAATTCTTTTGGGAGATATGGTGGCTATGAGATGCGTGTAATCTGTTCTTGTACCAAGAACCTGCTGGAAAAAATAAAACAAAACATGAGAGCCTTGAACTCGATGTCTATCATTGCTTTTTACGGACTGTTCAATTTGGTGATGGTCACTGTGTTATCATTCTGAATAGTAGAGTTTTTATTATATTAGGAGGTACATGAGATATCTAAAAGACCATGTAGAGGTCTACCTATATTTGTGATGAGTATTTAATTATGTTTGAGCAAGGTGTGCTCATGTTTGAGTTTGATTTGAATTGATTCTTAAAATGAAGCAATTTTAGTTGTGTTTGTTTCAGCGGCACTCTGTCGCCTCGGGCGTGTAGTACCGACTGCTGACACTACTGCACCAGGCGCGATGAGTGCCGACCTGCGGTTGTACCGAGTTTTCCTCTGAGTTGAGTTGAGCGGCACAACTGGACATTGGAAAGATAGTAATGGGGTAGCGGTACTATCGGCCCATAGATGGCGGTAGTTATTTTTCAGGGAATGTCTTTGCACGGGTTTGAGAGCGAGCGGCACTACCGGCTACTTGGGAGCGGTAGTGCCGGCCAACGGTACTATTGATCCCTAGTAGGCGGTAGTGCCAACTTTATCTGCGAAGTTGAGAATTGAATTTTGAGTTTGTTTGAGGCTTATTGCATATCAATTTGGACATTGCTATGTGATGTATTTCCTCATTTTTGATGGTTGCAGAGTGACAGTGCTAGGTCATGGTGAGGCAGAGGATGACTGGAACTAGGCGAGGTGCGCCCAAATTTCAAACGGTCGAGGATCACCGTAAGATGACTGGAAATGGAGTCGCTACGAGCCTAGAAGATATGGGAACGGTTGAGATGCTAGTTTGGAGCTGCTCAGATCAAAGATAGCTATTGGATCGCGGTTTAGATGATAGAATAACGATCAAGTTAGCTTGCTTTGAGAAGCATACAAAGCCCATTATGTTAGTGGGTTGCGGGTTAACTCAAATCTGAGTGAGTGAGTTAATCTTAGCACTTAATAATGTTCCTTAAGAGTGAAAGAACTCATCCAAAAGTGGAGGATGACTCAAGAGTACTATAAATAGAGGGGTAGGGGTAGCTCTTCTCTCTTAAAAGGTTTTGGTGCTCCTTTGAGTATTGTCCACTTTGTTATGAGGTTTTGTAAACCTTCCTACTTTTCATTTCCTTCTTTCTGAATTTAATTTCAACATTTACATTATGCTTTAAATTCAGCAGCGCCGGCCTTGGGCGCAGTTTGTGGGAGAAATAAGTCGTAGCAGTCGAGGTCGAGCAATGTCGACCTGATGAGAGGCCTGTAAAAGACTTAAGGTGAAGTCATTTAGTAACAATAGCTATGCCCCCTGTGCGAGGGAGGTCGAGCTCGGGAATACTCAAAGGTGAACTCGAGCATACAAGGGACCTTAATGCGCTCAGGTTGGGCTCGACAGCACTCAGGCTCGACCTTTGCACGAAGTATGCATGTTTGCTCGAAGCCGAGCGCGGTCTCTGGTCTAAGTCCTGCCACAGGGGGGAGCCGTGATGCGTAAGGATTGGCTTACTACTAACTTGGCCCCTGGAGGTGAACCTCGAGATTGCGATGCTCAAGTCGATGCAAGGAAATGTAAAAGGGGCACAATCATGGATAATAAATAAGAACTTTTATTGCGAATTAAGGTAAGAGTGTTACACATAAAATTTTCGGAGCTGGTCGATGTTCCACGAGTTCGTGAGCTCTCTGCCATCGAGCATCACCAGCCGGTAAGCTCCCGTGCGATCTGCTGAAAGGTCGCTGTAGGGGCCCTCCCACTTTGGGGACAACTTGTTGTGTTGGTCGAGCCCTGAATTCGTCTTAGGGCTAGATCCCCAACTCAGAGCTCTCTAGGTTTAACCGATCGAGACGCATGCATGTGAAGTGCTTGCAGGTAGTGCGCCGATCGTAGCAGTGCACAGCTCCTTACTTCTTCTACTAGGGCAAGGTCGAGAGACCGCTCTGGCTCGAAGTCGACTTGGTCAACCAAGCTAACCCTGGCGGAGCCTAGCATGACCTCAGCAGGCAGGACGGCTTCAGCACTGAACACGAGCTGGAAAGGGGTAGCCCCCATCGCTCGGCTGGACGTGGTGAGAACGGACCAGAGGACGGTGGATAGCTCATCCACCTAGGCCAGCCGTATTGTTCGAGCTCATCAAAGACTCGCCTCTTGACACCCTGGACGATCTGTCTGTTGGCACGCTCGACAACTCCGTTGCTCTGTGGGTGGGCCACCGAGGCATAGCAGACCGTGGTGCCCATGTCTTCACAGTATTCTTGGAATAGCTTGCTGATGAATTGCGAGCCGTTATCAGTGATGATCCTGCACGAGACTCCGTACCTTGTGACCACAAGCGAGTGGAAAAACTTCATGGCGGCTCGGGCAGTGATGGCCGAGACCGGTTCAGCTTCGATCCACTTGGTGAAGGTGTCAATGGTGACAAACAGGAATTTCTTCCCTCCAACCGCCGGAGGGAAAGGGCCGAGGATGTCAAGGCCCCAAGTCGAGAACGGCCAGGCAAGTGGAATGGTCTGAAGGGCATAAGCCGGCTGGTGTGATTTTTGGGCATGGAATTGGCAGGCTCGGCAGGTGCGGACGATGTCTTGAGCATCCTGCAGCGCTGTTAGCCAATAAAATCCCATGCGGAACGCCTTACCGACCATGGTCCTAAAAGAGGAATGCGCACCGTAGAAACCCGAATGGATATCGTTGAGCAGGAACTTACCTTCCTCCGGGGTAACGCACTTCGACAGAACACTCAGAGTGCCCTGACGATAGAGTTGCTCGTTAATGAGCTTGTATGAGCTCGCTTGGCGCCTGATTCTGCTCCTCTCAGCCGGGTCATTTGGGAGCTCGCCCCGGTCGAGGAACTTAGTAATCGACTCCATCCACGCGGGAACACTCTCGAGGAGGGCGACCGAATCTTCTTGGTCGGTGACGGATGGTGCCGCCAAGGTCTCGAGGATGACATCTGATGGAATCTCACCTCAAGATGTCCCGAGCTTGGATAGGAGGTCGACGCTTGAGTTGTCCTTCCTGGGCACGTGCTTGATTTCTAGGTTCTGGAACCACTTTTCCATCTTGTGCACCTCAGTGAGGTACCTGGCCATCGAGCCCTCCGAGCACTGGTAGTCTTTGTTGTACTGGTTGACGACGAGCTGGGAGTCGCCCTTGACGACCAGCCAGCGCACGCCTAGTGACTTACAGGCTCGGAGACCCACCAGAAGGGCCTCATACTCCGTCATGTTGTTAGTTGCGGGAAAACCGAAGCGAATCACATACCTCAGTTTGTCTCCACGGGGTGTGATGATGAGGATACTAGCCCCCGAACGCTTGAACGACCTAGAGCCGTTGAAGTACATCCTCTAGGGCTTCTCTTCCTTGACCTCAGGCTTGGGAGTCAGTTGCGATGTCTGCTCGACCACGAAGTCGGCCAGCGCTTGCGACTTAATGGCGGTGTGTGCCACGAACCGAATGTCAAATTCCGCCAACTCCATGGCCTACTTGGTGATGCGACCTCTAGCTTCTAGGTTCCTTAGGATCTCGCCGAGCGGGAATCCGCTCGGGATAACCACTGTGTGCGCCTAGAAGTAGTGCCGGAGTTTGCGCGAAGCCATGAAGAGGGCATAGAGCAACTTCTGGACCTCAGGGTAGTGCTCCTCTGGTCCATGAAGTACCTCACTGACGTAGTAGATTGGCTGCTGCTGACCGTCGTGCTTGGCCACCAGGATGGCGCTGACAGCCTAGGTCGTGGCAACGAGGTAAAGCAACAGCGTTTCTCCCTGTCGTGGGTTCGTGAGTAGCGGTGGGCTCGAAAGGTATGCTTTCAGCTCATCAAAGGACCGTTGAGCTTCGGGTGTCCATTCGAAGCCCCCGTGCTTGCGCAACGTCTTGAAGAATGGTAGTCCGCGCTCACTGAGCCTTGAAATGAACCGACTGAGAGCGGCCATGCGGCTGGTGAGGCACTGGACCTGTCTTGTTGATGTCGGAGGAGCCATCTTCTCGATTGCCTCGATTTTCTCTGGGTTTGGGCCGACTCCCGAGCCCCCGATCATGTAGCTAAGCACTTTGCCCGAGGTAACGCCAAACACGCATTTTTTTGGGTTGAGCTTGATGCCGTGCTTATTCAGACTGGCGAAGGTTTCCGTGAGGTCGATGATGTGGTCATCTTCGAAAAGAGCTCTTGACGATGATATCGTCAATGTAGACCTCGAGGTTGCGGCCGATCTGAAGGTCACAGCTCTTGAACATTAGCCATTGGAACGTTGCGCCCGCGTTGTGGAGGCCGAATGACATGGTTGTGTAGCAGAACGTCCCAAACAGTGTGATGAAGGCTGTCTTGTCTTCGTCATCGATTGCAGCTTGATTTGATGGTAGCCAGAGTAGGCATCGAGGAAACTCAGCATCTTGGCATTGGTAGTGGAGTTAACGATCTGGTCTATGCATGGAAGAGGAAAGTTGTCCTTTAGGCACGCTGAGTTTAGACCCGTGTTGTCGACGCACATTCTCCATTTCCCGCCTTTCTTCTGCACGATAACCGGATTAGCTAGCCATTCGGAGTAGTCGATCTCACGGATGAAACCAGCCTTCAAGATCTTGTTGAGATGTTCCTTTATTATCATCGTTTTCTTGGGAGAGAAGCGGCGCAGCTTCTGGTGTACAGGTCGGCAGCCAGGCCTTATTTGCAACTTGTGCTCGATCACCTCCCTCGGGACTCCTAGCATGTCTGCCGGTTTCCAAGCGAATATGTTTTTATTGGCGCAAAGGAAGGTGACGAGCTCGAGTTCCTATTTCGAATTGAGCTCGGAGGTGACGTGGACGCTCTTGCTTGAGTCGCCCTCTTCGAGTTGCACAGCCTTCGTCACACCACTGGGCTGGATCGTCGTCTTGCGGTGGGCACTTTGTAGGGACCCGAATCCACTGATTCGAACCCACTGTGTTTACCGCACTAGTCCCAGGATCAACGCTAGTGCACACAGCTTAACATTGGTACATATCACATCATACACAACGATAATAGAATAATAGTTCATTTATTGATATAGCTAAATGTATGATCTTATGACCAACTTACATTATTAAGCCACGCAGGGCAAGTCTGAGAAAATAAACTAATAATTAAGCAGCGGAAAGTAGAAACGTAGATAGCTCATCAGTTCACCACAGGCAACCGACAAGGCTCGGACCCTAATGACTCGTGTCTTCTTGGACTTCATCTTCCAACACGGTGTAGATTCTTCAACTGTTGATTATTGTTGTTTGGCAAGGGTGAGTACTTAAAGCACTCAACAAGTTGTGCATGAATGCAATTCTATGTATCTATATGCAAGGCTTATTCCAATGGATAGGCTATCATGGCTATTTTGCAATAAGCAGCATTTATGAACAAATACAGTATATAGATTGTAAAGAATGTAAAACAAATAACAATAATAAATAAGTTCAGTATTTCTCAAGTAAACCAAGTTTCCAATCCTAAGTCAAATTCCATCTTCCACATGGCATTCCGCCATCCCAACCAAGTTGTCCAATTAATTAAGCTAACCCTTAACTGTAATTCCCGAGCATTGCTCAATACCGTGAGCATGGCTATCCGAATAGTTTCACACTCTGCAGAGGTTATGCACTTTACCCACGTGATACAACCAAACACCACCAAGGCGAGTGATTATAACAAAGCCTTTACAATGCTCTGACTTAACCCGATACCACCGCTAAGGTTTCAACATGGTGGGATGGTTACCACATCCAGGGCCCCTCTTGCGCCATGTGAATTACACCATAACTCGGGAACTCACACCGACCACGATAGTATCAAAATTAAGACATTACAAATTACTCAGCTAGGCTGGCCCATACCAGACATGTGGTTGCATGATTGACTCAGGTCAAAGGCTTGCAAGGTTAAGTCCTTAGTGTGATCAAGGCAAGACTTCCACATACCCTCTGCCCATCGGGCCCACCTTGGCATCCTCGCCCCTTGCCACTTGCCCCAATCTAAATGATTATCACCCCGTTGATTACCAAGCATCACGTGCCATCAACAATTCAACCTCGTTGCGTGACATGACTCGCCACAACAACTCAATCTCATCGTGATCCCACATTACACACAAGTTCATAACATTGTTCCATATTCCATTAATCAAGATTAATTATCAATGATTCTGACACATGTGATGACGTGGCATGGCTAAGCAACTAATACGGTCTAACCTCCAATGTTGATTATATTCATTAACCAACTAAATTAAACCAATCTAGGGTGACAATGGATCATGGCATACAATGACAAGGTAGGGTATAGATCAATCTGGTATTTTAGCTAAACCCAATCTAATTTGAAACAGTTGTATATTTAAAATATATGCAATATTGTAAAACAAACATAGCAATTTTATAAACATGGGTTCAACATGATCAAAGCACAACTTGCCTTGGAATAGGTCCTGATCTTGATCTGAAGCTTGCTCTTGAGTTGCTTGATCTTCCTCCAGGCGTCGCACAATTCAACGTCTACAGCGTCATCAAAGAGAAAAGCAAATAAATGCCAAAACAGAGAGCAATTGAACTCCAAAAATCAAATAAAATTCACCATTAAATAGATATCAATTTTACAAATTTTTAGAAACTGGAATCACTCAAATCCGAGTTACGATGCAAAAGATATAGCCTTTTGAAGTTTAAAATAAATACTGAAATCAGAAAATCAGAAATTCGAAATTAACAGATTTATTTTTATTCTGAAAAACGATTTATGACGTCAGCGTGACATCAGCCCTGGACCGAACCAACCAGAGCTCGACACGTGGCCTCGGCGCATAGACACAGTCCACGAGACCTCCTGCGGTCCACCGTGAACCCGCCGCGGCGCGCTCGAAACCCGCGGCGCCACGCGTCTCGTCCCGATTAGTCGCAGCTACGCCCGCCGATCTGCGACACGCGCGCGCATCCACACCCGATCCGTCGAGCGGCGACAAAGCGTGCAGCGTGGCTCGATCTTCTCCGTTCAACGGATCCGATGGTCACGAACTCACCGAAGCTCACGGCGGCGGCGGCGAAGAAAGTCACCGGAGACGAAGAAGAAGACTCGGCGACGGCGTTCGGCGTGTCCCGGCGAAGAAGTGGCGTGGTCGACGCGCACACCTCGGTGAATCCGGATCGGGACCAAAAGCAGCAAAACCGACGAACCGTGGCGAACTCGAGCAAAAACCGTGGCGGCTCGGTGTTCTACTTGGCGAGGTCGGCGGCTCCCACGTTCCTCGGCGACGGCGCGCGGCGAAAAGATGCGGCGGCTCACGGAGAACCTCGGGACGCTACCCTCCTATTTATAGCCTCGTGAACGCGCTAAAAACGGAACCCTAGGTCGTTCTGGCGGCGTCGTGTCGGCGACGGATTCGAGTTCGCGTCGGAGACGACAACCCACACCGTTCGATCGGCTACCAGCGGTCGGGATCACACGGCCACGATCTAATCCTAACGCGCGCGATTTCTTTCCAACGGCGAAGATTCTCCCGAGTCCCGAAGTGCAAATTGATCTCACCAGCGATCTTGATCCAGCGGCGCAGATTCACTCGCCTTAGGGTTTACCGAGATGGGCCAAGCGGGCGTGCTCCACCGGGCCACCAGCAAGAAAGTACAGGCGGGCCAATCATTCTGAAGGTTTTCAAAAGGTTTTTCGATTAAAATAATTCCAGAAATTCATTTTATTTATTTTAGGCAATAAAACAATCAGGAAAAATCCAAGAAAAATCTCAAAAATACTTTGAGACATTCTGGACTTAAATAAAATATTTTTGCCAAAACTTTATTTTAACTTTGCATAGATATAAATAAATTTGAATAAAAAGCAATAAACTTAATTTCAAACTAAATCAAATAAATTCAGAAAAATCCAAATAAATTCCAGAAAATCACCAATGCACTTTTAAACAATAAAAACTTAATTAAGCCAAATTTTGGGATGTTACAAACCTTCCCCCCTTAACAGAATCTCGACCCGAGATTCAGGGCTAACTAGAGAATAGGTTTGGGAATTCTGACTTCAAATCTTCTTCTCGCTCCCAAGTGGCTTCACTTTCAGAATGATTGCTCCACTGAATTCTGCAAAAGCGAATAGACTTGTTTCTGGTCTTGCGTTCCATAACATCCAAGATTCTGATCGGTTGCTCTTTATAAGTCAAATCTTCTTGCAGCTCTATTGCATCCAATGGGGTTTGCTCTGTTGGCACTCTGAGACACTTCTTAAGTTGCGACACATGGAATACATCGTGCACTCCTGCCAAGGACTGAGGCAACTCTAATCGATAAGCTACCTCTCCTCGACGGCTCAGAATCTTGAGCGGACCAACATATCTTGGTGCAAGCTTCCTTTAACATGAAATCTTTTAACGCCCTTAAGAGGGGTAACCACGAGATACACATGATCTTACGGTTCAAAACTCAAATCTCGGCGACGGTTATCTGCGTAACTCTTACGTCTTGGTGTGCTATCTTCAACCTCTCTCGATCATTGCAACTTGACTTTCGCCTCTTCGAGAATATCGGCCCAAAGACCAGGCGCTCTCGGTTTCATTCAATTTAATGGAGTACGACAAGCACGTCCATACAACGCGCGAATGGTGACATTTGCGGCTAGCTTGATAACTATTATTATGGCCAATTACGTATGGCGGACATTTATCCCATGACGTAGCATAAGCTAAAGCACAAGCTCTCAACATATCCTCTAAAATCGATTTACTCTTTCTGGTCGACCATCATTTTGCGGGTGATATGCGATCAAATTCAGACGAGTCCCCATTGCTTCGTGCAACTTATTCCAAAATCTTGAGGTAAATTGGGTACCTCTGTCTGACACAATCTTCTTGGGCACTCCATGCAAACACACAATTTTTGCCATATATAGTTCTGCTAAGCGATCTCCGGAGTAAGTGGTCTTTACTGGGATGAAATGAGCGACCTTGGTTAGACGATCCACTATAACCCAAATGGAATCGTAACCTTTCTGAGTCTTAGGTAAACCGGTGATAAAATCCATTCCGATTTCCTCCCACTTCCATTAAGAATTTTCAGCAGTACGCAACAAACCAATGGTCTTTGATGCATGGCCTTTACTCTCTGACATACGTCACATAACGCAACATGCTCAGCCACTTCACGCTTCATATTCGGCCACCAGAATCTCTCCTTCAAATCCTGATACATTTTAGCACTTCCTGGATGAATTGAGTACTTAGAGTCGTGAGCTTCCTCAAGAATCAGTTGTTTCAGCTCCTTTTTATCCGGTACACAAATTGACTTTTGAAGAACATAGTCCCTTGTTCATCGAGTAAAATCTAAGGCTAGGCCTTCTTCCTTTTAGCCTTGATTTTTGAAATTTTATCGTCATCTTGTTGACCTTCTCTAATCTGATCCTCTAATGTTGGTTTCACTTCTAGCGCAGCTATCATTCCTTCCGGAACGACTTCCAATCTTAGCCTCTGGAATTCCTTGCATAGTTCCGGTTGATCCTCCATTGTCAATGCATTTGCTCTATAGCTCTTTCGACTCGAGCATACGCCACCACATTAGCTTTTAGGGGTGATAATGGATTCCCACATTATAATCCTTAATTAGCTCGACCATCTTCGTTGCCTCATATTGGATCAGCTTGAGTGAATATGTATTTGAGGCTCTTATGGTGCATATATATCTCACATCTATTTCCTATGAGATAATGGCGCCATATCTTCAAGGCATGCACTACGGCTAACGCCAAATCATGCGTTGGGTAATTCACTTCATGCGGTCTTAAGCGTCTCGGCGCATAAGCAACGACTTTGCCTTCTTGCATTAACACGCATCCCAAGCCTTGCTTGAAGCATCGCGATAAATATCAAATCCATTACGCACATCCGCAACACTAATACGGGTTTGTTGTTCGCGCTTCTTTAGTTCCATGAAACTTTTCTCGCACTCTGGCGTCCATGCAAACTTCTTTTCTTTCTTCAACAAGCTGCGTCGGGGTTTAGCAATTGTCGAGAATCCTTCTATGAACCGGCGGTAATATCCGCCATTCCCGAAAACTACGGATCAGGTAACGGACTTGGTTGCTCGGTGCAACACACGCGTCCACTTTGCTTGGGTCGACTGCAACTCCTTTAGTAGTCATTACATGACCCAGAAATTCGACCTTTTCCTTCCAAAATTCACACTTGCTAAACTTAGCATATAGCTGTTGTTCTCGCAGTCTCTCCAAAACCATTCTCAGATGTTCTGCATGCTCTTCTTCTGTTTTTGAGTAAACCAAAATAGCGTCTATGAAGACTACAACGAACTTATCCAAATACTCCATGAAAACCTTATTCATCATGTTCATGAAATATGCTGGGGCATTAGTCAATCAAATGACATGATGTGAACTCATAATGTCCATATCGCGTAGAAAACGCGGTCTTAGGTACATCCTCCGCTCGGATCTTCAATCGATGGTATCACGAGCGAAGATCTATCTTGGAGAAAACTCGGCTCCTCTTAACGATCAAATAAGTCGTCGATCACGGGCAGCGGTACTTATTCTTGATCGTTACTTCATTAAGTGCACGATAGTCGATGCACATTCTAAGACTTCCGTCCTTCTTGCGAACAAACAAAACCGGGGCTCCCGGGTGATGAACTTGGTCTAATGAAACCTTTCTCTTGCGGTTCCTCAATCGCTTCTTCATTTCCACTAACTCGTCGGTAGGCATCCGATATGGTCTCTTGATATCGGTGCTGTCCCCGGCGCTAACTTCGATGACAAACTCGATATCACGATCCGGTGGCAATCTGGCAAATCTTACGAAACACATCCGGTATTCTCGCTCTTGGCACATCTTCCATCTTGATGGCTTTCCGCTGTTGACCACTAACCGCCCATCTCGAATCTGCGGTCGCTTGAAACTCCACTTTCTTGCCATTAGGGCCTTCCAAAGTCACGATCCTTGGCCACAATCCAAAAAACCTTATGTTTTGACAGCCAATCCATTCCAAGGATGACGTCTAGGGATTGCACATCTATTAAGATGAGATTCGCTAGAAATTCTATCCCATCCATAAGCAACTTAGCTCCCAAACACCCAAGGCTAGATCTAAGCTCGGATCACGGGGCTTGGACTAAAGCACACACTTAAGATTCACCATTTTAAATCCATTCTTGGTTGCAAAACTTTGAGACACAAACGAATGCGAAGCTCCAGAATCAAACAAAACTGTAGCAGGTACTGAGTTGACCAGGAACTTACCCAGTACGACGTCTGTTGCCTCTTGAGCTCCATCAGCGGTGATGTGGTTGATCCTTCCACGCATCGTTGATGCGGCGTTGCTCGGCCTGGCTTGGTGCACGATTTCCTCGATCTTGGTGCTTTAGCGGTGTTGTTCCCAGGTTGAAACGAACTGGCGGCGTGATGCCTCCCTTTTGTGGACACCTATTAGAAAAGTGCCCTGGCTCGTTGCAAGTATAGCATCTCTTCACTGCGGATTGCTGATTTCCTCCTGGTGCTTTGTTGCCTGTCTTTGGTGTCGAAAGTTACAGTGGCGGCGAGGTGCGGGGTTGATGTCTTGTTTCCGGCTAGTGGTTGGAATCTAGCAAATTCTTGTGGTGACATCCTCAAGCGTAGATGGTTTGGGCGTCCACCGATTATTCATCAAACGCTTACGGTTTCACCTAGCTCTTTGCGCTTATCTTCTAGGATCAAAGCCTTATTTACCACTCTGAAAATCGGGAAATTGTGGGTAATCGATCCCACTGCGATCCCGAGTTCGGTCCCTTCATGAAACGAGATCGCCTAGCTTTATCTGTCGCTCGTCTTGAGGGCATAGCGAGCTAACTGAGTAAATATATTCAGGTATTCAGCCACTGGTTGGCCTCCTTGCTTAAAAGCTCTAAACTCCTCCTTCTTAAGGTCCATCATTCCCTCTGGGACATGATACTGGCGGAAAGCATTAGTGAACTCCTCCCAGGTTATCTCTTGCGGGGCTCCATGAGCGGCACAGTAATTCTCCCACCATTCAGCGGCGGTTCCTTCAAGTTGATGAGAAGCGTAGAGCACCTTCTCATTGCCTTCGCACTGAGTGATGTGCAGCTTCTTCTCAATGGTCCTAAGCCAGTCATCGGCTTCCAAAGGGTTCACATTTCCTGAAAAAGTTGGTGGCCTCGTCCTCATAAAATCTGATAGCTTGGAAATAGGTCGAGATCCACCATGATTGTTCTGAGCTGCAGGGTTGTTGTGGTTTACTGCTGCGTTGGTCATTTGTCATCTCGCATCATTATCTGCATCGCTTGAGTCTGTACGCGAAATGCTCCCAAATTCTGCATGTCCACTGGCGGTGGTTGAGGGCTGCCTCCGTCATTGGGGTTGTCATTCAGCAGATCCACTTCTGGCTCTTCGTTGTTTCCTCAGTATTCACCATCGATTATTGCCTCTTAGGTTAGGAAAGGTAGATGTAGCATAGATGAGAAGTAAGAATTTCTAAAGCGGGAAGATAGGTTATACCCAATGAACAATTCTTTATTTATCTTGGTATGGTCGCTTATTTAAGCCTACAAGCTTTGCAACACATCTTGCCCACTCAAAGAATACAAAGAAGCAAACTAAACACGAAACCTTAACGTCAACTAAAAAGGTAAAGACTAACTTAAAGACGCGACTCACACTCGAGTCTCAACACGCTCAAAGGTGACACTCACTCATCCGACCACCAGGTGAGGCGATCCGGCGCATACACCGGTGGATGGCGGGCATCGGAGCGAACCTATCCCGGTGACCTACTCCTGGTCCTCTGCAACAACGGGTCTGCACTCCTTCCGGCTCCCACTCGCTCCTCTGGATCCTCCTCGGACTCCTCGGTGGCTCTGAACTCCCCGAGTCACGCGCTCGGCTCGTCCTCAAGCGCCTCGGGACCTCTCCCGGCTCGGTGATCATCCCGATAGCCGAAGCACGGGTCACCTCGAGCTCTGCTCTGCCACTCTGAGTGCCTCGTGATACGCCTCCAACTCTTGAGTAGTATCTCTCATATGGTCCTCCCGGCAAGGGCGAACTCGCAAGGTGCGTCGCGATGCACACTCGCTCCTCGATCCGTCGTCTTGGCATGCCCAGCGTCTGGTGAAGTCGGAACACCGAGTCGTGAAGCTCGTCGGCGTGGTCGCGGCGAATCTGGCGAAGAGCAAGTCGAGCAACTTCTTGAATTGCAACCGTCACGAGAACCTTCGCGGAGACGCGTTGATTGGCTGCTAGTTTCCTCGTTCTCCGGCGTAGATGATCAACTTGCAAATGAATCCTCGGTGTACACCATCAACTGACCAGCTGCCTCCTCGGTAAAGTGGGCGGTAGAAACCTCCAAGCGTCTGAAGTACTCTCCACAGTTCCATGGCGTAGCCGCCAGCTGACTCCTCAAAGGTCGGAACGATCGGCATCTGCTCCACAAGAACTTTGAATAAGTTCTCCACCCGAAACGGCAAGTAAAACGGGTAAATTCAGCAAAGGTGAGAAGTAGAGAATGAGATGAGTCGAGAGTGTTTTATTAGTAAGTTTAAATTTTCTTTTAGAAAATAGTTTTGGACACATTCATACTATCTAGGGCCAAGACCTACAGTCAGTATGCTCTGATACCACCTCTGTAGGGACCCGAATCCACTGATTCGAACCCACTGTGTTTACCGCACTAGTCCCAGGATCAACGCTAGTGCACACAGCTTAACATTGGTACATATCACATCATACACAACGATAATAGAATAATAGTTCATTTATTGATATAGCTAAATGTATGATCTTATGACCAACTTACATTATTAAGCCACGCAGGGCAAGTCTGAGAAAATAAACTAATAATTAAGCAGCGAAAAGTAGAAACGTAGATAGCTCATCAGTTCACCACAGGCAACCGACAAGGCTCGGACCCTAATGACTCGTGTCTTTTTGGACTTCATCTTCCAACACGGGTGTAGATTCTTCAACTGTTGATTATTGTTGTTTGGCAAGGGTGAGTACTTAAAGCACTCAACAAGTTGTGCATAGAATGCAATTCTATGTATCTATATGCAAGGCTTATTCCAATGGATAGGCTATCATGGCTATTTTGCAATAAGCAGCATTTATGAACAAATACAGTATATAGATTGTAAAGAATGTAAAACAAATAACAATAATAAATAAGTTCAGTATTTCTCAAGTAAACCAAGTTTCCAATCCTAAGTCAAATTCCATCTTCCACATGGCATTCCGCCATCCCAACCAAGTTGTCCAATTAATTAAGCTAACCCTTAACTGTAATTCCCGAGCATTACTCAATACCGTGAGCACGGCTATCCGAATAGTTTCACACTCTGCAGAGGTTATGCACTTTACCCACGTGATACAACCAAACACCACCAAGGCGAGTGATTATAACAAAGCCTTTACAATGCTCTGACTTAACCCGATACCACCCGCTAAGGTTTCAACACTGGTGGGACTGGTTACCACATCCAGGGCCCCCCTCTTGCGCCATGTGAATTACACCATAACTCGGGAACTCACACCGACCACGATAGTATCAAAATTAAGACATTACAAATTACTCATTAAGTGGCCCATACGGACATGTGGTTGCATGATTGACTCAGTCAAAGGCTTGCAAGGTTAAGTCCTTAGTGTGATCAAGGCAAGACTTCCACATACCCTCGCCCATCGGGCCCACCTTGGCATCCTCGCCCTTGCCACTTGCCCCAATCTAAATGATTATCACCCCGTTGATTACCAAGCATCACGTGCCATCAACAATTCAACCTCGTTGCGTGACATGACTCGCCACAACAACTCAATCTCATCGTGATCCCACATTACACACAAGTTCATAACATTGTTCCATATTCCATTAATCAAGATTAATTATCAATGATTCTGACACATGTGATGACGTGGCATGGCTAAGCAACTAATACGGTCTAACCTCCAATGTTGATTATATTCATTAACCAACTAAATTAAACCAATCTAGGGTGACAATGGATCATGGCATACAATGACAAGGTAGGGTATAGATCAATCTGGTATTTTAGCTAAACCCAATCTAATTTGAAACAGTTGTATATTTGAAATATATGCAATATTGTAAAACAAACATAGCAATTTTATAAACATGGGTTCAACATGATCAAAGCACAACTTGCCTTGGAATAGGTCCTGATCTTGATCTGAAGCTTGCTCTTGAGTTGCTTGATCTTCCTCCGAAGCGTCGCACAATTCAACGTCTACGCGTACCGAAAGAGAAAAGCAAATAAATGCCAAAACAGAGAGCAATTGAACTCCAAAAATCAAATAAAATTCACCATTAAATAGATATCAATTTTACAAATTTTTAGAAACTGGAATCACTCAAATCCGAGTTACGATGCAAAAGATATAGCCTTTTGAAGTTTAAAATAAATACTGAAATCAGAAAATCAGAAATTCGAAATTAACAGATTTATTTTTATTCTGAAAAAGCGATTTATGACGTCAGCGTGACGTCAGCCCTGAACCGAACCAACGAGCTCGACCGTGGCCTCGGCGCATAGACCTGGTCCACGAGACCTCCTCGGTCCACCGTGAACCCGGCGCCGCGGCGACTCGAAACCCGCGCGCCACGCGTCTCGTCCGATTGGTCGCAGCGCGCCCGCCCGATCGCGACCGCGCACGCATCCACACCCGATCCGTCGAGCGGCGACAAAGCGTGCAACGTGGCTCGATCTTCTCCGTTCAACCGGATCCGATGGTCACGAACTCACCCGAAGCTCACGGCGGCGGCGGCGAAGAAAGTCACGGAGGCGAAGAAGAAGACTTCGGCGGCGGCGTTCGGCGTGTCCCGACGCGAAGAAGTGGCGTGGTCGGCGCGGCACACCTCGGTGAATCCGGATCTGGGACCAAAAACAGCGAAAACCGACGAGCCGTGGCGAACTCGAGCAAAAACCGTGGCGCTCGGTGTTCTACTTGGCGAGGTCGGCGGCTCCTACGTTCCTCGGGCGGCGCTTCGGCGAAAAGATGCGGCGGCTCACGGAGAACCTCGGGGCGCTACCCTCCTATTTATAGCCTCGTGAAGCGCTAAAAACGGAACCCTAGGTCGTTACGGCGGCGAAGTCGTGTCGGCGACGGATTAGAGTTCGCGTTAGAGACGACAACCCACACCGTTCGATCACTACCAGCGGTCGAGATCACACGGCCACGATCTAATCCTAACGCCGCGATTTCTTTCCAACGGCGAAGATTCTCCGAGTCCCGTCGGCAAGTGCAATTGATCTCACCCGCGATCTTGATCCAACGGCGCAGATTCACTCGCCTTAGTGTTTACCCGAGATGGGCCAAGCGGGCGCGCTCCACGGGCCACCGCGCAGATGCACAGGGCGGGCCAATCTTTATCACAAGGTTTTTCAAAAGGTTTTTCGATTAAAATAATTCCGAAATTCATTTTATTTATTTTAGGCAATAAAACAATCAGGAAAAATCCAAGAAAAATCTCAAAAATACTTTGAGACATTCTGGACTTAAATAAAATATTTTTGCCAAAACTTTATTTTAACTTTGCATAGATATAAATAAATTTGAATAAAAAGCAATAAACTTAATTTCAAACTAAATCAAATAAATTCAGAAAAATCCAAATAAATTCCAGAAAATCACCAATGCACTTTTAAACAATAAAAACTTAATTAAGCCAAATTTTGGGATGTTACAAACCTCCCCCCCTTAACAGAATCTCGACCCAAGATTCAGGGCTAACTAGAGAATAGGTTTGGGAATTCTGACTTCAAATCTTCTTCTCGCTCCCAAGTGGCTTCACTTTCAAAGGTAACCAGCTCGGTGTGGAAGTTGGCAAAGTCGCCGAAGGTGACGGGCAGAACCTCTTTCCCGAGCGATGTGGTGGAACTCCCTGGTACAATACCGAAGAAGGGAACTGCTACATTCTTGATCTTCGATCGGGGAATCTGCATTCTGTCTAGCGTGCTCCCTAAGAGCAAGTTGAGGGAGCTGCCCCCATCGACCATGACTCACCCGACTACAGTATTGCTTATGGTCGGGGTCACGACCAGAGCAGTCTTGAGATCCTTGGACATTCTTGGGGAAGCATCATCGTAGGAGAAAGTAATCGGGGTTCCAGCCCACTTGCAAGGCTGGTCAGCGGGCTTCCTAGTGGAGGCTTGGTATACGGTTCACGCAGTGTCTTTGAGCTCACGCCGAGATTGATACACCGACGACTTGTCGAAGATTACATCGACACGGTGGTCGCTCTGCTGAAACTCCAGGTCAAGGTTTTCAAGGTCCTTGCCAACATTGACCCTATCGGGCCGTTCGCCCTCCTGCGGGAGCATGGGCATCTGTCCACGCCCGTCGTAGAAGGCGTCCAACTTACTTTGCCAGGTCCTGTAGTTTCGCAGGTCGTGGCCACGGGCCTTATGGAACAGGCAGAACTTGTTGGAGTCGTACCTGGATCGCTCCTCGCCGTCCTGTGGTCGCTCTCCGCCGCCCTGTGGTCGGGTGTCACCCCGCCGAGGTCCAGGTCGACGCTGTCCCTGCTGGGGTCGGTGCTGCGTTTGTTGAAGTCGTGGTCGCCCTCGAGGCCTCTCCAGGTTAAGTTGCGGCCGTCCCTGGTCGGTCTGCCATACTTACATCACCTCGCGCTCACTGTTCATCGTAGCGACCACACGCAACTGGCTGCCGCCACTACCACGGTCTCTCTTCCGCTTTCTGCAGTGCAGGTCCGAGCCGTTGCCCTTGGCGTTGGATTGTTCGGCCTCGCCAAAGTTGAGGCCAAGCTTGCCCTGATCGTAATCGTGTTTCCAGGATATGGCATCGTCCGCGTCCGCGTACCGCTCCGCCATTCGGAACAACTTGTTGATGTTGAGTTTCGCCGCGATCTCCAGGTCCTCGGTGAGGTGACAGTCTGGAACGCCGAACTTGAAGGCCTTGATAACGGCCTCGTCAGAGACACTCAGGATCGAGTTCCTTGTGCGAATAAACCGACGCACAAAGTCACGGAGGGCCTCATTCTTGCTCTGGATGATACGATCCAGATCCTTTTCCCATCTAGAGTGCTCGTAGCAACTCTATAAGTTGGAATAGAGGGTGTCCCGTACTTGGCGCCATGACTGGTAGGAGCCAAATGTCTAGTTGGAGAGCCAGGTGTGCACCGCTCTGTCCAACACGGTTGAAAGGTAATTGGCCATCACAGTCTCATCCCCACCGGCCGCTAGGATCGCAGTTGAGTATATTGAGAGGAACTCATCGGGATTCTTGGTCCTGTCGAATCGCTCGATCGCAACGGGTTTAAATCGGGCCGGCCAGCGTATCCGACAGAGGTCGGTGGAATACACCGGGCAGCCGTAGAGCGACGCAGCACCGCGTCGAGCATGGCGACCGTCGCTGCTAGAGCCGGTGTTACGGTCGTCGCGGCATCCGTTTTCGAACTTTTTACTGTTCTAGCGTCCGAATAACAATTTTTTTTCGCAATTAGCCTCAGAGCCGAAGAAATGGCAAGAATGGCCTCTGTCAGATTTATTCCGCGCCGGATCGCTGATTTTTATATTTTTTCTCGAGTTCAGTGGACGCGATCGAGATATTTTTATTTTTTTGGCGACGTTCAATGCACCGAGTCCGCGGGAAATTTTTTTAAAATTTCGCGCGTGGGTCAGCAGTTCAATGATTTGGAACATTGGAACTCGCGTGAGTGAAATCGGGTGGGGCGCAGGTGGGGGGCGGGCGGGCGCTGTGGCGGGAGGCCAGTGACGCCAGCGAGGGTGGGCTAAGTCGCCACGCCAGGTAGACGCGGGTCGGGTGGGGTCGCGTGAGTCGATGGACAGAAAAAATATTTATAAGGCTATAACGACTTTGAAAAATTGTGGTTTTTTTTGTGGCGGTTTGTGACACATCAGTAATATTTTCATAAAAATTTGAGAAGTTTATCACATATGAGAAATTTTTAAAAATTCAAACATTATAACTGTCTTGATGAAACACTGACCAGTAACTTTGAAGCGAACGAAAAATAGAACGAACCATGTTGATAAATTCTGAAATGTTTTTTGCGGGTTTTTGAGACATCAATTATTTTTTCATAAAAATCTTAGAAGATTATCATGTACGAGGAATTTATCAAAATTCGAACATTATAACTGTCTTGATGAAACACTAACTAGAAAGTTTGAAGCGAACGAAAAATGGAATGAACCGCGTTGATAAATTCTAAAATTTTTTGTGAAGGTTTTGAGACATTAATTATATTTTCATAAAAATCTGAGAAGATTATCACGTATGAGGAGTTTATAAAAATTCGAACATTACAACTGTCTTGGTGGAACACTGACCAGTAAGTTTGAAGCGAATGAAAAAAGGAACAAACCACCTTGATAAATTCTAAAATTGTTTGTGCGGGTTTTTGAGACATCAATTATATTTTCATAAAAATTTGAGAAGATTATCACATATGATGCATCACTAATGTTCCCATAAAATTCGCTGATAATGGACAAGCTATGTGAGTTTTTTTAAATTCAGACAGTGGCACTATCGTGATTTAAGCTATACCGGCAAAATTGAACCTTATGAAAAATGGTACGAATCACGATCAAACTGCAGTAAGTTACACAAATTCAGACAGTTTTTAACGTCATCATAAAACATAGGTACATACGAGCGTTAGAGAATTCATAGAAATATGATACAACATATTTCATAGAAACATGCATCTGGTGAAAGACTAGGTCACAAAACCATACATTCTATGGCCATGGTTGCCGGAATAGACGATTAGAAACAGGATAATCGTATATTGGTGGCTGACGAGGTACTACGTATGGATACCTGAGAGGGCTTGATGGAATATCATCGTCAGGATTTGGAGGACTCCGTGGACACAAGGTTCGTGACATTGGTGGCATGAAATCGTCATCATCATCGTCATTTGCATGGTTGTGAGCTAGCCCTCCTGCAGTGCTGGTCGAATGTCCTCTTGCATTGGTTCTTGAATGGCCTGTTGTAGTAGTGCTTGAACGTCGAGGTCTAGGTGATACGAAATCGTCGTCATCATCGTTGTCGTCATTTGCAAAGTTAGGAGCAAGCCCCCCTCTGGTGGTGGTTGAACGTCCTCTTGAACTTGATGCCGCAACAGTATTGGGTCGACCTCTACCCCTCAAGTTAGATTCTCTTATTCGTCTTCTGCGCGAACCAGGCATCACACCCCTGCCGAAGAGCATTTGCATCGCAAAGAATTCTGGGATATCTTTGTTCATCAACTCTGTATCCTCTGGGAATGACTAACACACAAGACGAGCATACGAATTAGTGAACTTGTAGATAATGCTAAAAAGAATAGTAGGGTGAACAAATAGAAAATAGCTAATCTTAATATGCTCTGCGTACTGTTCATCCAGCATCATTACCCTGTAATGTCTCGTAGAGAAACCTAAAGCGGAAGGGTGGTCGGCTAGTTCGCACACCCTGAAATACCTCTGATGCCACCCTTGCAGGTGCGCCTTGAGGTCGTCGGCAGTCACAAGGTTCAGGCCAGAGGTTGTCATGTTATGCCTCGATAATGTCGGATGACACCCTTGCAATTTGGACAGCACTATACTTAGGTTGTCCTCGTTGAACAGATCATTTTTCCCATTTCGCGTAACCTTCATCGTGTAATGAAGGGTTAAGCTGCTCATATCAGGTGTCCACGAGAATCCTGTGCTGGAGGACTCAGCCATGGCGAAGTGTTAGTGGAAGCTATGTATGTGTGCCTGTGGTTTGGCCTTTTGTAGACTCGAAGGAGTGGTGTGGAAGGTAAGGTTGAAACGTTCGGACGGACAGCAAAAACCTGGAGTGAGAAGTCACGTCGGGCTGAAAAGGCAGCCATACATGGAAGGTGTCAATACTAACAGGCAGGCTGCCTATGCCTAGTTTACTCGGCCTGACAAAGCTGCTACCTGTGAGTAGTCTACTCGGTCTGACAAAGCTACACCCCCGTGAGTTGTCTAATCGCCTGGAAAAAGTAGGTGCATGGGAGTTGTCAATTCAGTATGCAAAAGCAACAAGCTCGTGCGTTCATGCATGACAGTAATTTGTACATGTTGGATCTAAAATTTTGTACGGTTATTGGCTGTTACTACATAGTTATGTGATGATTCTTGCATTACCGAGTGTGAAGTCACGTCGTTCATGCATGGCAGTAATTTCGATGGTTATTTGTTGTTACTACGTGGTTATGTGTTGATTCTTGCATTACGGATACTTTAGTTTAAGACTTCGAAAGTCATTTTCATAAAATATGGCCCTAGTAACATTATCATATGGGGTGTTCGCGCTAACTGATTTTACATGGTAAACAAGTTGTAATTTCTATATTTTCCTATAATTCAGTTGTCCATGCAGTGAAGTATTTTTTTGGATCAATTCCCCCAAAATTTGTGTTCGAACAAGTTGTTTTACGAGTCGCCGGAAATGCTTAAGTGTTATGAAATATGTCCAGTTTGTGGTCATGTAGGGTATTTGTCTTGACAAAATTTGTATGCAAAGCCGGTAAGAAATAAAATGATTTTACAGATTACGTTAGTATAGATATCAGCGAATATTTCTGAGCTATTCCATGACTATTTCTCCTTTGGACACGGTATTTTACGGGATGCCGGAAAGGCTTATATGACCATAAAAAAGATGCCACGAGTAGTGAAATCAATGAAAAACACAAGCGATGGTAGCTAATCGACTTATACATCAGTTAACAAAGCAGAAGATGATATCTGGAAACCTCTTCAGAAGACATCCATGACCAACTATGTCTCCTCTATAGGAAACAAACTACTTCACAAGAATAGCTACCAGTACAACAAGGATAGCTGCACACACAATCTTCTCTAACCATTTGACATTATCTAAAATGCGGTCCATCTTGAACATCAGCATGTTCAGCCTCTACTCGAGTATAGGGTCCATCCTCTCCTCCATAGTAGGATGCATCCTCTGTGGTACTGTGGTTGTTGCACGCTCCACCGAGGTGTCCATGGTGTCCGCCCATTGGAAATATTGGCACCCTCCAGCCTACGTGATGAGGTTAACATACTTTTACGCCGTGCAAAGAAATGAGATCTCTCCAAAGAACTACACAAGTCCAACAGGAAAAAGGGAGCAAACGAACTTTTCACTTATAGAGAAAAAAGGGCATTTGTAGAACACCCGGTCGTTATTTGCCTCAGTGGTGGAGTAGAACACATTAGCTTTCACACGGCAATTAGGGCAATCGACCTGCCTTGCAGTGGCAAGCGCACGGGCCCTCCGATTTCCTGAGCTTGCTGTTTGAGACATGGCCTTTGGAGGCAAGGAATGGGATGATGGTTAGGATATGTGCAAGCAGAGCTGGTATGAAGGCCTACTTATAGAGGCAGTGCATACAATCGACGGGACAATGTTTATATAATCTCTTTCTTCATGTTAGGTTTTTCAGGCCTCATATTGAAATGACAACTCAGCTTGACAAAGCTGCTACCTATGACTTGTGTAATCGCTCTGACAAAGCTACACACCCGTGAGTTGTCTAATCACTCTGAAAAAGCTAGAGCACAGGAGCTAAATGCTACCAAACCCGTTTTCATATAATACAGCCACGGTAAAATTAACATTTACTATGCTTGCGCAAACGGATTATACATGATAAGCATGTTGTAATTTGGATATTTTTGTATAATTTAGTTGTGTACTAAATTTTGTACTAATAACAGTGTTGTTATTATACTATTTCTTGGATACTTCACCATTATGCATTTACCATTGTTATTTGCACTGTTCATGTACAAATGTACAATGAATGGGCTGAAGGCATACATCAATTGCACATACGCACTGCAGTACATCAATACAACCGGTCATTGCCTTGTAGCGTCAATTCTGATCTGGCCGCCGCCTTTGCGGACGGCGGAGTTGGTCTTCCGGGAACGTGAATCGGTCAGGCTCGTGCGTCGTGCTTCGCAAGTCGTAGTGTGTCTCTTCTGTCACGAGAGGGGCGTCGTCAAGCGTGCTGGTACCCAATACACCCAACATGTCGGACACCTACGGGGGATACTGCATGGAAATGCACTGTTCGTAAAAGAGCCTAAAAGTGAGTGCATTTAAATTACATGAAACACTTACCGATGATCCCTGCGGGGCTGTAGATGGCTCGCCTTCGGGAGAACTTCGTCCCGATAAACTGCGCGCACGATGTTATTACGGCGGCGTCGCGTGAGGAACAACCTGAGCTGCACGTACATACCTGCCCTGAAGCCAACCAAGTATGGAAGGTGGGTGCTGCGGTAAGCGTGCCGACGCAAATCCACCCAAATAAGTATTGTCTGGTGCTACGTACTGATCGGGGGTGTCCACGTTAGTGGCTGTATGCACCTCAGCAACTGTCGATGGCGCAAGGAGTGTTTGATCCCTGGGTGGATCCTGCGAAAGGACGTGACGCGAACGAAATTATTAGTTACCTCTGAGAAAAGTATGTTCACTAGTAGGTAATAACTCCGATCAAAATTCATGTACCTCATGTGGCGCCTGTGTATAGGATGTGCCTGCATCGAAACTGTCGAAGGCGTGGGGGTTGTAAGCCTGCCCGAAACCGAAATCTTGCGGTAAATGTGCCCGCGAGGACTCGGGCAAGTCTTGGTCGGGCCTAGATGACGAAGGCATGAGGGATTGATCTCTACGCTCCTGCTGTAAAAGGATATGGCATTACCAAATAGTTCATTTCGGGAGAGTACTTCGAAGTATGACAGCAAAATGTAAGTGTTGTACCCGTGTATCCTGACGGCCATGCTGCGAGGAAGAGGAACGTGCAATGCTCGATCGTCTTTCACCCATGCTGTGGCATGACGGCCTGGGAGATAAAGGTCGAGTGCCTCGCTCACCACACCGCATGGCAACGTCACTGTGACGGCCGCATGTCAATGCCCTCATGATGCCCTTAGACTCGTCCATGATTGACCGTAGAATCCCGACTAGGCTAGACTTCGAGCGGTGGGCCTCCTCCCGTATTGCACTGGAACTTTCCTTGAAGATACGGCTCGCACGGTCGTACTGCAAGAAAACATGATTAGTAATAGAAATGTTAATTGAGATGTAATGTATGTTCGTACCGCTTCATCTTGCCGTGCTGCGACGGTGTGCAGGCTGGCCGAGGGCCAACCTCTCGACGTCGGTGACCTCCTCGGGCCTTTCGGGAGGTGTTGCAGTAAGTCGTGCTCTGGTACGAGGCACATACCACTCCAAGTAGGCGACGTAAGACTTGACGTCGTATGGTCAACCCTCTTGTACAACCCGCTCCATGGCGTACTGCTCCCATGCAGTTGTCTATTGAAACTGCGTGTCTTGCCACTCATCGCTCCTCTGGCCCCTCCGAGATTGCCTGCGGGAATGATAGTCGTAAGTTACAAAACATAATTACAAATTGCAGTTAATAATTACGAATAAAACTTACATATGCACTTTTCGTACGAAAGGAGGGCCAACTGGAGGGGGGATTTGCTGGTACAGTCCAAACTGACGTATTACTCGAGCTGGGCAGTACGCCTCCACCATATGATAGAACATGAGGTGGCACGTCGTCAACCAGTAAGCGCCATCCTGCGCACACTGATGCGACAAGCCATGCTGTGCCGTACTGACCAACGAATCATAAGTCCATGGCTGCCATATTATTTCATCCTCGTGTAGAGTCTCGAAGTGGTTATGAAACTTAGAGTAGACTCTACGAGGTCTGTCCCTTGCCCATCCCAAGTAGACAGCCGTCCATCGAAACCCCATTGTGGGAGCATCAATTGGGTGTCCACCGTAGAAGTCTTCGTCATTAGGACACGGGTGAATGGGCTCCCGGAAGTACGGGCGCCCAACAGGAAAATGCTCCCAAGAACATATCTGTAGCAACGTGTAGCACACTGCCAGAACGGGCTCCTCCCCCGCTGTCTTCACACAGGCCGCGCACAATCCCCTGTATGTGGCGCAAAGCACCGCCGATCCAAAACTGTACTGAGGGACCTCGTCGACGTGGGTGTCTGCCAAAGCCTTCGCGATGTGGATGTAGGCCGGGTAGACAGCATCTCCCTGCAATGTAGGAAACAACACCCAGCCAAACAGGAAAAGCAGGTACACAACAAGGTGAGTCCTCACCTCGTGCTGAGGTGCGTCATCGGGGCATCGAATGTAACGACGTAGCCATGACAATGGAACCCCCGGACTCTGCTCAGGGACTGCATGGCCAAATCTGTCCTGTAACCTTACTTTCCAGTTAGACCTCCTCGGCGATGGAACATCGGCCTACCCCTGATAGGCAATCCGGTAATGTAGCCAACGTCCTGCAGGGTGACCGTCATCTCCCCCCAGCGGAAGTGGAAAGTGTGGGTCTCTGGCCTCCAACGATCGACTAGCGCGGAGAAGAGAGCCGCGTCGAAAGTGAAGGATTGCCCGATGTCCATCATCCGGGCTAGCGGCAGTAGCACTGACTCCTGTAGGGTGGGCACGTACCGCTGGTCCATGGGCCAGTGCTCCTTTGGGGCCCTAAGAACGAAAGAAGGTGGCTGGGCACCTGTAAGCCAAACCCTGCTACGATGCTTGGCATCGTAGTATAGGTCAAGCAAAGTCTGTGGGTGGGCAACCATGTACTGCAAGAAGAAAGCAAAAACAAAAATTAATACGCGTAACATAATATCACGTGACATAATAACAGATATAATGTGACGACAAGACAACACATAACAAGACATAGATAGCACAGTACGTGATATTGCATAGCAAAATAATGTAGACTACAGGAAGGTACTAACCGCAAACAAAAAAAGTACACAGGGGATGTAAAAAAATAACATTTCAAGATATCACAATACATAACATAATATTAGGGAACATGACATACGTAACACGGTTCTATGAACTACGGATTTGTCGACGAGCCGGCCCTATTAGGGCAGTTCTTCATTGTATGCCCCACTGTCCGGCATATACGTCACTTCCGTACGGCTCTTCCATCTCCCTGCTGACTTGCGTCCATATCGTTATGGATTCGCCGTGACTGCCATCGTCCACGCCTGCTTCGCTTCAAAGCGTCGTTGTGAGACCAGGTCACTTGCCCCGGCCACAGCTCCCTGTAATGCATGTCCAAGCCGTAGGAGTTGAACTCCAAACTCCATGTCCCGAACAGATGGTCGGCGCTGAAGTAATCAGAGATGTACGCCACGGAAGACTGACGGAGGACCGTGCACGCCTCATATACATGCGAGCATGGCTTGTGCAACAGTTGTGGCTTGTTGCATGTGCATGTGGCCACATTACGTACTGTGCACACTTGCTTACGGTAGCCTCTGCAATAGCCATCGACGAACTTCTCCCGTAGACGCACCTCAAACTTCCGCCTGACTCCATCCATGGTGCGGACCGTACCTCGTGCCGTCGGTGTCATGCAGCAGGGACCACTTCTCTAGTTCTGGAGCGTGCAACTGCACCCACTGAGAGAAGTTGTTCACCTGGCCCTCTGCGGATTGCGGCGTATGTTTCGTGATCTCCTCATCGAGAACTCTCCATATGGCCTCGAACTTTCGCCTCTGATTTTGCATCCAGAGCCTCTTGAATGTCTTCATGACTTCCTTGTTGCAGAACCTTCTGTGCAGATTCGCGGCAAGATGCCTCATGCACCAGCGATTGATGACATCATTCCATTGGTACGGTGGCTGTGTCCCTCCTTGCATGGTGCTGATGGCGGACATTAACTCGGCATGCCTATCGGTGATGAGGCATACGTTCGGGCGGTCTTGGACAACGCTTGCTTCACATTTGCTAGGAACCACAACCAACTCTCCGTGTTCTCGCTTTCCACGAGTGCATAAGCCACCGGGAGTAGCTGATCGTTGGCGTCCGCCGCGACTGCCATCAGTATGGTGCCCTTGTACTTGCCGGACAGGAAAGTACCATCCATGCTAAGTACAGGTCGGCAGTACTTGAAGCCCTGAATAGCTGGTCCGAATGCCCAAAACACACGGTCGAGGATGAAACAGTTGGGACCCCTCGTGGGGTGCGGCCTGTCCATCTTGTTCATATAGGTCCCAAGATTGGTTTCAGCAATCTGGTGAAGCATGCGAGGAACAAGGTTGTATCCCTCTTCGTACGTGCCATATATCATCTCTATAACTTTCTTCTTCGCTCGCCACACCTTGTCGTAGCTAACAGGATATCCCACCATGTTAACTACGTCGCCATCAGTATCTTCGGTGAAACGGTCACGTCCGTTGTGACCAAGTGAGAAATCAGGCTGGCCACATATGAGGACGTGACATTTCTGTGCTTCTGCAGTGGCTCAGCAAGCACACAAGTGTGGTCCATTAAGACTGTTATCCTGAAGTTCGAACTCCCGCCCTTGAATTTGTGGGCACGGATCTTGCTGGGACAGTTAGCATCCATGCACTTCACAATGCAGGTCTCCTGGTTCGATCTGTACACCCGGTATGTGCGACTGATGTTTACCGCATATCTAGCAATTGCTTGCTGGGCGACACTCTTCGTAGGGAAGCGTTGCCCTACCAGCAGAGTGTCCTAATTGAAGGCCCACTCGATGCCAGCTTCATCTGGCAGCACGAGAGACGTCATCGCCAGATCGTCCAACCGTGAAGACACGTACTCCACATCAGTGGACGCAATGCCACCGACTGGAGCTGCACCATCCTCTCCGTTGCTATCCGTGTCGACATCATCGCCGTCTTCACGCGGCGTTGCCCGACATGCCTTCCAGGTGCTCGTGGCAGTCAATGCGAGCGAACCACCACCGCCCGATGTCTTCATTCGCCTGAAAGGCATCCGCACCAACGTTACCGCCGATGGCCCCAGAGGATGCTTCAACGCCGCCGCCGCCGTCATTGCCATCAAGGGGATTAGAGGTTTGGCCTCCGTCCAAGAAGCAGACATACACCATCGGCCGACGGTGTATCAACGCTCCAGGGTTCATCACAATTTGCATGTATTCCGCCCACACTGTGCTTCCCACGATCTTGCATAGGTCACACACGTAGTTGGTCGAACCTTCGCCGACTCGGACATGCACCGCCTCGATGACAAGCTTCTTTCGGGCAGTCTCCCGATCGAATGCGCTCCTCACGCAAGTACGCAGGTTGGCCAGACTCATCTCCGTCAAACCTGGAGCCCGGATCATCTTCCTTTTGCAGTTCGAAATGTTCGCCCCATGTGGACCCCCTCGAACAACGCCGTCACCATAAAACACGAACAAATCTATAATTTCTGCCATTTAGTACCTACCATATCGAAAGACGCAAGCACGTGTATTGAGTACAAACATATGATTTGCTACATTTGTAATCAATAATAATGTACCAAATACGTAAATATTATGCACCGTTATTTATTCCATTAATGGAACTAAATTTTTTACTATTAACACTAGTGTCATTGTGTTCTTTGTTCGAATACAACAGAAATTTCTTTTCACCAAAATAATATTCCGTTCATATCATACAAATACTGCACTGAATACTAAACTATTTATTCTGCGATTTTACTAACTATCGAACAAATTTTACGCCTAACACTATAATTTTAGTTTCTTGTTTTTTAGCCCGGTTTATTTTATTTTTATTATAGAAAATCTAGGACTCGAACGACATCGCGATTTCGAACTAACATTCAAATATTATAATTATCTCGATAAAACGTTCATTGCAAAGTTTGAACCCAACGACAAATGAAACAAACCAACGGAAAATTCAAAATTTTCGCTCGTGGTTTGTTTCATTTTTCGTTTGGTTCAAACTTTCCAATGAACGTTTCATCGATAAAAAGTGTAAATATTTGAATTTTTAGAAATTCCCCAAAATTTATAATCATCTCAAATTTTTATAGATACTAATTTTTTTACTAATAACAGTACTGTTATTCTACTGTTTCTTAGATACTTCACAAATTTTGTTTCGCCGAACTAACAATCCATTCATGCCATACAAATACTACACTGAATATTACACTTTTTATTCCCCGATTTTACTAATCGTCCGACTTATTTTACGCCTACCAAATTAAATCCTCCAACAGTAGGCCGAACAACAATACAAGAAACAACATACCATTACAATATTAGCGACATTATCATTCACACGTACCACTAGTTTCACAATATTATAAAACATAATACGCTGACATTTTACGTTACACGGATGTTACCGGTACTGCCATATTTTTTAGTGCTAAATGGTACTAATTTTTTTACTAATAACAGTGCTGTTATTCTACTGTTTCTTAGATGCTTCACAAATGTCATTTCGCCGAACTAACAATCCATTCATGCCATACAAATACTACACTGAATATTACACTTTTTATTCCCCGATTTTACTAATTGTCCGACTTATTTTACGCCTACCAAATCAAATCCTCCAACAGTAGGCCGAACAACATTACAAGAAACAACATACCATTACAATATTAGCGACACTATCATTCACACGTACCACTTGTTTCACAATATTATAAAAATAATACGCTGACATTTTACATTACACAGATGTTACCGGTACTGCCATATTTTCCAGTGCTAAATGGTACTAATTTTTTGACTAATAACAGTGCTGTTATTCTACTGTTTCTTAGATACTTCACAAATTTCGTTTCGCCGAACTAACAATCCATTCATGCCATACAAATACTACATTGAATATTACACTATTTATTCCCCGATTTTACTAATTGTCCGACTTATTTTACGCCTACCAAATCAAATCCTCCATCAGTAGGCCGAACAACAGTACAAGAAACAACATACCATTACAATATTAGCGACACTATCGTTCACACGTACCACTTGTTTCACAATATTATAAAAATAATACGCTGACATTTTACGTTACACAGATGTTACCGGTACTGCCATATTTTTTAGTGCTAAATGGTACTAAGTTTTTTACTAATAACAGTGCTGTTATTCTACTATTTTTTGGATACTTCACAAATTTTGTTTCACTAACAGCTACTTATATTATGTTGTGCCTTGCTAGCAATTGTACCGTTATACTATTAATTGCACTAACAACACAGCATGTACACAATATTTTTCACAAATTCGGAGTTCTATTCGTGTACTAATAGTGTCATTAAGTCTCGTACTCATAATATATTTACCATTATTATTTCTATTGTTCATGTACAAGTACCGTGCTTCAATGTACTAGTATTTACACTAACCTGCCTAAAGCACAACTGATGATTGCGACGGTCTGAGTATCTTTGAAATCAAACTTGCTGAAGCTCTCCCGACGAATGTACGAACTCACCTCCCAAAGAATACCTGTCAAATAATTAACCCTCGTCAAATCATCAGAAATATAAACTCTAACCACATTTCTACAAAAAATACATATGGCATAAATTGCTCCTGAAATACACTTCCGATCATCCTTTTCCACCTCGTTTTCCTCTCTATTTTTCCCTCTTCTCCTCTCTTCTGCCTCTCGCTTAGCACCGCTAGAACTCACTCTTCTGCCTCTCACGTTTCACGCTCAACGCAGACCATCGCACAAGACGAGGGATTTATAGCCGTTTCCTGCGAATGCAAGCGAAGAAAAAGCATTTGTTTGCCTCTGCTTTCGACGCACTGACGAGACATTACAATGCGATTGAAATGACTTAAGACAGTAGCGAATAAAACTTTTCTCTGCGTGTCAACCGAACAAACGCTAGACCCCTCTCTTCTTTGCGCTTTTCTATTTTGTGCTTGCGCGTGGCGTAGCTTTCCTCGCATCTCCAACGCTTGTCGCCCCTGCCAGCCCCGCGCGATGGCCCCGGTCGGCCCCCCAGAGCCGGCTATCACGCCTCCCTCGCCACCAGGCCCCTCGCGCCTGCGCCGCCTCGCCCACGTCTTGCGCTTCGCCACCGCTGCCCCCGCCCACACGCGGCTCGCCCCGCGCCCCCCCACGCTCGCCGCCCCGCCCTAGCCGCTGGCCCCCCCACCCACGCGCCCGCCGCCTTCACTCACAGAGTTCCAGTGGTTCCAAACCGCTGGAACTCGCCGACCCACGTGCGAAATTTAAAAAAAAATTTCCCGCGGACTCGGTGCGCTGAACGTCGCCGAAAAAAATAAAAAAAATATCGCGGACTGCGTCCGCTGGAACTAGAGAAAAAAAATTTCCTCGCATCCGGTGCGCGGGAATAAACTGTACACAGGCCATTCTTGCCATTTCTTCGGCTCTGAGGCTAATTGCGAAAACAATTGTTATTCAGACGCTAGAACAGTCAAAATTTCTCTGTTTTCAGGTCGGCGGTACAGCCCATGCAGACAGGCAAGGTTGGCGCGGGTGTCACTGGTGTGATAGCACAGGCGGTCGTGGACGTTGCGACTGAAGGACCGAGATGGCGAACAGAGGGGGGGTGAATGGTCGCAAATAAATTTTCCCCAAAATACTCCAACAAAAACCTCGACAAGATCGCTCAAAGGAAATCGTGAAAAGCCCGAAAAACTAGACAACTATGTGTACCCCTAGCTTGCATGGATAAGTACCATAAAATATGTAGGGATTTTTGAGTCACAATCCTGGTTGTCTAGTGTCCAAGATAAAGAGGAATCAATCAAACTATTGCTTTTAGAAAGGACATCAATTCAAATCACAAAAGTCACTTTCAGAAAAGCAAAAGCAGAATTTCCAGAACTTGTTCTCAATTTGAACAGGAGGTTCGTGGGTTTCTGCAGCTCACAAAATTTTGAGAATATTTCTCATTATGAGAAACAGAGTCGTGAAGAACTCCACCAATTTTTTTCTCAAAAACCCTTACAGAAATAACAGGAGAAATCGAAGAACACAGTCAGTCAAGAACTTCGAGCAAAAAATTTGGGGCTCGGTTTTCATCTCATGGCGCCCAAACGGTGCAACAAGAGAACTCCAAAATTTTTCTGCAGGTGTATATCAGAGTCCCGCACCTCCTCCAATAAGAATCATGTAAAAATGATTTTTCTATATTTTTATAAAATTCAAATACTAAATACTGCGCAAAGAACAAGTTCTGAACAAAGTTGGAACTTGAAAGAAAAGATGTTCTCTACTCAATCCAAGAGTGCAAAAGAGATGTAAAACCATATGAACACACTCTAAACATCCAAAATAAACAGCATTTAGAAGGAGAGGAGGCAAATCCAAATTGCGTGAAAGTAAATTGCGAGAATGTAATTACGGGAAAGTAAATGCTGAATTTAAATTGCGTAAAGTAAGGACATAATGTAAATGCGCAAAATAAATTCAGAGAAGGATGGATAAAACTTTCATTTCGGAAAGGAGAGGTTACAAAGCCTCACTTTCATGTGGGCAAAGCTCAATGGAGCATTCACAAACCTCAAAACCTTCTAGGGAAGGAGGCTACCCCTCTACCCCTATTTATACTACTCTTGGGCCACCTACCACCCTTGGATGAGTCCCTCAACCCTAGAGTACTCATATAAGGGCTAGGATTAACCCACACACACAGCCATGCAAGGGCTAACCAAAAACCCACACACATACCGGGTTTTCTTGCACGGTTTTCAAAGCATACTACCTAGACCCGCTAACCTATCAAATAGACCTCAATCCGACGGCCCTCATTGATCCACGTGTCATCTAGCTAGTATCATATCCTTTCCTTGTCTTCTTGACTTGCCCGGACTCCGTCTCCGATCATCTTCCAGCGATCTCCCAACCGTCTGAACCTCCGACGCTCCTCGCCTAGTCCCGGTCATCCTCCGCCTCACCATGACCTAGCACCGTCGCCCTGCAACCATCAAAGACAAGGAAAAACCTTTCACATAGCAATGCCCACAATGAAATGCAATAAACCGTCCAACTCATCACTACCGCGCCCATACAGCCGGTACTGCCACTCCTAGCATAGACAACTCAAATTGCTTCATTTTGAAAATCAATCCAAATCAAACTCAAACTTGAGCACACCTTGCTCAAATAAAGTCAATACTCATCACAAACATGGATGGACCTCCACATGGTCCTTCAATCTCCCCCTTGATGAGTATATTGACAAACCACACAAAAGGCATAAATTTGAGTTTGAATGAGAGAAGAAGAAAGCAATTTGATTGCAAAGCCAAACTTGGTCCAGAGAAAAAGATATAAAATCATGACCAAGTTGGCAGAAAGAATTTAGAGCAAGACCATGAAAAGAGCAAGTTTTCCACAAAAGCTCTAAAAACCAATCATAAGTGTCAAATGTGATTATGATCCATAAGAAATAGCAAAGATTTACAAAGATCATAAGAACCAACAACCTTTCACATTTTTATCTCTTTTTTTTAATGATGCCTTTTCTACATTTTCTCCCCCTTTTGGCAATATAGGCATCAAAATGGAATTTTCTCCCTCTTTTTATGTATGCATGAAATGCAACCTAAGGGAGCTTTGAAGATTATCCAATTGATCACAATGACAAGATATGACACCAAGCTAGTCAATTTTTAGATTAGACTAGTCTAAGACATGTCCAAGTGCAAATACGAGCTTAGTTTTGAATATTTCATTTTTAGCAAGATTTGACAAGTGCAACACTTAGCTTTAGTTTCAAAAATAGAAGAACAACCACTCTAAGGATCAAAAGGAAAACCTAGAGTTCAACCTACTCAACACTTTGGGGAATCTAGAAGAGCATACATGGTCCTTCGGACTCATTTATCACTTAATGCAAATTTTGATTTATCATCTTACAAGACATAGCGGGGTGCAAATGTTTGACATTATTTGCATTCTTTACCCACATATGTCTTTGTTTTTAATTTATTTGCATTTTCTTTTGACAACCAATTGACTCAAGCCGTATGCGACCATCTCAAGATGAACTCTTAAGAGGATGGTCTAGGTCAAACACGATGTATTCCAAGTTCATCCCAAGTGCAATGGGAAGCGGTCTTGTGAATGCAAGGTGTTGAGTCGTATGTGCACAAGAAGAGTCAATTTTGTTTAATTTTCATTTTTAGCACAATGATTCATGAGCAATTGAATGACTCTAGCATGGATCAAACTAGTTTCACCCAAGTTGCTATAGGGACTCTAGAGAACTCCAAAATTTCTCAAATTATGGCACAAACCTCTATAGAAGAAACCTAGCAAGTAAAAGCAACAGTTTTATCAAGTTTTTCATTTAAGGCTTATTTCATTTTTAAGCTTAGCAAGTTAAATGAACTTGGACATACCTAAGCTAGTGATTTTCTTCAAATGATGTAGCATGGTGTATAGCATGAAGAAGAAATCAATTGCATAATAGACAAAGATCATAAAACAGAAAATGCAGTCTAAATGCAATGCATGAACAGATTCCCAAACTCCCCCTCAACAAATGAATCAATTTTAAGCTCAAATCTGGTTAAAGTTGAGTTATTATCAAGATTAGGCATAAAGAAAACCGAATGAACTCAATAACAACCAGAAAAATGTAATGAGGAGAAGAAGTCGAGAAACGCAAAGCTAGATGGCTATAGAGCATAGAAAAGATATAAGAGACTCACTACGGCTTAGACTCGCTCTTATCTTCCCTAGTGACTGACATAGGAAGTCGACTCTAGATCCCAACTAAGGAGTGCACATGCACCTGTCTACCCAGAGGCCCAATACCGCTAGACTTATAAGATCGTGAGGGAACTCAACCTAGAGAGAAGTGAGAATGACTAATCACGCATGATAGCAACCTAAAGCACAAGATAAGAGGTCCATGCAAGGCATGCCGAAGTCTAAGTGAGTGAACTCAACTCAAGAAAACAAGCCCAAAGTCACCCGGAAGAAACACAAAGAAAAGAAAAGTCGGAAGAAAACATATAATACATAATATACAAACCAGCTCCCCTCACGAAAGGCCGTAAGGGCTCACGACTCCAAGCTCACTCCTCAAGGCAACAAATCTAGAGCTATCCAAAAGCTTGGTGAAGATATCGCTAATCAAGGTCACTCTCTCACGAACCAAGCGCGATATCTCCCTTCTCCACATGGTCTCTATGGAAGTGATATCTAATATCAATGTGCTTGGTCCGAATGCCGCCTTTGGGTTCTTAGCAATGCAAATAGCAGAAGTGTTGTCACAGAAAAGTGGCACACTCTCTATCTCTAACCCAAAGTCCCGCAAGGTCGATCTCATCCAGAGAACACAGCTACAAACAATCGGCTGCAAAGAACATACTCGGCCTCGGTGGTGGTCTGCAACCCTGCATCGCTTCCTAGATGACCAAGAAACAAGAGAAGTGCCAATGAATTGGCAAGTGCTAGAAGTGCTCTTCCTATCTATCCTACAGCTAGCAAAGTCGGCATCGGAAAAGGCTCTAAGAGATAGATAAGAAGAAGAGTACCAAATACCATAATCAGTGGTAGCACGAAGGTACCTGAAGATGCGCTTGACCGCCTGGCGGTGAGAGGCGCGAGGAGAAGCTTGAAATCGAGCACACAGACACACAAATGAAATGTATGTCCGGCCTCGAGCGTTGAGGTACAAGAGGATCCGATCATGCTCAGAAACTCCTTTTGATCAGCAGGCTCACCATCCTCATCGGGCTTGAGGACAGCAGTGGTGGCAATAGGAGTCATCACCGGCTTCCCATTAGACATATCGAAGCGCCTCAGGAGGTCACAGGTATACTTGCCTTGATACAAGAAAGTACCCTCCCGAGTCTGCTTGATTTGGAAGCCAAGAAAGTAGCTCAACTCGCCCATCATACTCATCTCAAACTCTGTGCTCATCACCTCAGAAAACTGAGACACAAGCGAATGAGATGAGCCACCAAAAATGATATCGTCCACATAAATCTGGACGAGAAGAAAATGAGACTCATGATGTCTGATGAACAGAGTTTTGTCTACTATGCCCATTTTAAAGTCATGGCTGAGAAGATAAGACTTGAGCCTCTCATACCATGCTCTGGAGGCCAGCTTGAATCCATACAGAGCTTTGAAAAGCTTGTATACATGACTCGGAAACTTGGGGTTCTCGAATCCTGGAGGTTGCTTGACATAAACCTCTTCCTCAATATAGCCATTGAGGAATGCACTCTTGACATCCATTTGATAAAGCTTGAAGCCTTTGGATGCAGAAAATGCAAGCAGGATTCGGATAACCTCTAGCCTAGCTACAGGGGCAAAGGTCTCCTCAAAGTCAAGACCCTCAACCTGAGAAAAGCCCTGTGCAACTAGTCTAGCCTTGTTTCTAACTACAACCCCATCTTCACTCTGCTTGTTTTTGAACACCCACTTGGTCCCAATGACATTATGACCGGATGGGGCTCGACAAGTATCATACCTTGTTCCTCTCAAAGTTCTCAAGTTCCTCATGCATAGCATTAATCCACGACTCATCGGATAATGCATGAGAAACATCCTTCAGCTCAAAGGAGGCAACGAAGGCAGAGTGGAGGCAGAAACTGGACAAACCTGATTTTGAGCGAGTGACCCGCTCAAACAGATCACCAATGATCTGATCAGGTGGATGACCTTTCTGGATATATCGGGGAGGACCAGAAGCAGAAGTGGCCTCTACCTCTTAAACAGAAGAGGTAGGAACAGAGCCACTCGCTGAAGGAGAGTCGGAAGGCAAGGGCTGGTCTCCCTGAGGTGCAGAAATGGAAACAGGAGGCACCTCAAGTGTAGAGGGGACTGGATCCGGTGGAACACCATCATCCTCATCTTCTACAAAGATGGTCTCAGAGGGATAAGAAGAGCCTGAAACATCAGGTCTAGCTCCTGGGCTAGCCTCATCAAAGGTCACATCACAGGTCTCTATGATCCTATGCGCATCAACACTCCAGACCCTATAGCTACGAGAAGAAGTCGAGTAACCTAGAAAGATACCATCAGAAGAGCGAGACTCAAACTTATCTTGGTTACCGGACTTCAAGATAAAACACTTGCAACCAAAAACGCGAGAATGAGACACACTGGGCTTTCGCCCATACCTCAACTCATAAGAAGTGCGATGCAAATGTGCTCTCAAAAACACGCGATTAGACACATGGCAAGCAGTAGCTATAGCCTCAGCCCAAAACTTCCTAGGAGTACTGTACTCATCTAGCATCGTCCTGGCCATCTCAACCTGGGTCCTGTTCTTCCTTTCCACTACGCCATTCTGATGAGGGGCGTAGGGAGAAGAGAACTGATGCTCTAAACCAGACTCCACACAAAAACTCTCAAAGTAGGAATTCTTGAACTCCGTGTCATTATCACTACGTATAGCTCATAATGCACCTAGGAGCTCAATAGACAACCTACTGATCAAACCCCTGAAGTGAGAAAAAGTCTCATCCTTCGAGGCCATGAAGAATACCCAAGAGTATCTAGAAAAATCATCAACGATGACAAGAACATACCACTTCCCTTCTGCTGACTGCACTCTAGCTGGACCAACAGTGTCCATATGTAAAAGTTGTCCTGGTGCATCAGTCATCACTACGGTGACTAGAGGATGAGAAGCAGTAACCATCTTGCCATGTCGGCAAGGAGAGCAAACTAAGTCTTTGACCATCTTGAGTTTGGCCAAACCCCGAATGAGATCGTGGCTGCTAACTCAGGTCAAATGATCAAAACCAATGTGACCAAGTCTCCTATGCCAGAAGGAGAGATCACGGGACTCAGAAGCAATCAAACATCGAAGAGAGTCTCCAGAAGAAGCAGAAAAATTTGCACGAAAGATTCTCCCAAATCTAGAAATCCAAGAACTAACCCTCCCGATGAATCAAGGATTCTACAGCATTACTCTTGAAGCTTACCTCGAAAGAATCATCGATAAGGTGAGAAACAGAGAGCGATTGTATTGCGACTTACTTACTAAGGCAACATCTTTAAGAATGAAATTTTGGTTAATGCAGATGGTACCTTTAGCAATGACTCTACCTGAAGATGCATCCCCAAAAGTGATTAACTCATCACCGGGGGCTCGGACTAGGGAAGAGAACCAACGAGAATCTCCGGTCATATGACGAGAACAACCGGAGTCGACAATCCAAACATCTCCCTTCCCCATCCGACGAACTGATCAAGACACAAGAGAGAAAGATGACTCAAGATCGGGATAGAGTGAAGACTTAGGAACCCAATATCAACCATACGACACTTCGAGTACCACCACGTAAGAAGACTCGACTCGAGTGTCTCTCGACGCTTAACCCTAACAAGATCGATGAGTGCTCTAGTAGATGATCTAGGAGTCAAATCGGTTGGCTGTCGCGGTGCAAAAGCCGAACCACCCGGTGAAACCGCCTAAAACTCCTACCGAGAAAACACCTCACGTCGGCGATATCTACCTCGATGAGAAAAACGAGGAATATCAAGAGGACGGCGAAAAGACTGACTACGAACAGCTCCAAGACTAAATCTCGAAGAACCAGCATGAAAACCGAGTCCTGGACGCTGCCCAAAAACAGGCGACTCTCTAACCTATCTAGAAGCAGTGTGTACCTTAGGAGCACTCAAAGTCTGGGGATGACCACAATACCCTAAGAGCAGCAACACGCCCACGCCGAGTGATCTTGGCGCGCCTGAAGCAAAAATCTACTAGGTGACCATCCTTCTTACAGAAGGTGCATGTATACTTCGCCTTGCTAGAGACAGAAGCAACAGGAGTAACACCCTTCTGGTCAGAAGTCCTATGGACAACCCCAGCAGACCTAAACACGGTGGTACTCACTCTGGGAGCTACCACAATTTCACCACTCTTGGAGCCGTGCGCAACGGTGGCAGGATGCGCCCGAGCGTGCTCCAAGGGATCAAATCCTAGATCTTGATTGAATCTACTAATCTTGGATTGGTCTAGAATAAGATTGAGCTTCTTCTTGCCTCCAACAAACTTCTCGAGAGTGCTCATAAGATACTGGCAATCTCGAAAGAAAGAAGCACAAGAAGAACAGGGGGAAGGAGAGGAAGGAGAAGAACCAGAAGGAGAAGATCTCTCAGCACGTGCTTTTTGTTCCCTCAGCACGGCTGCCTCAATCTTGAGGGCCTCACAAGGAACACAAGGAGCATCTCTAATCCTAAGGGTTTGGTCTTCTAACTTCTTCCTAAGCTCGACATGGATTTGATCCACATCATCCTTAACCCCAGCACACATCAGGCAACCAGATTTTGACTTAACTAGTAAGTCCTTAGCACGTTCATCACACTTGACATTCAAAGCATCATTGTTAAGTTTTAGTTGCCTACAGCCCTCACGTGAGTCGATCTGGTCCTTAGAAGCATGCAATTCAAGTTCATCATTTCTAGCAGAAAGCTTCTTAAGGTGTGAACTCATGGCATCAATTTTAGCAAGCAATTTAGGGCAATTAGAGCATGATGGAGTGGAGTGAGCATGAAGAAAACTAGCCTCAACAGGAATAGCATCAACAGAACTAGTGCTAGCATTCTTTAACCTAAGACTATCAAGTTCAGAAAGCACACTATCATGTATGGTCATTAGGTTCTCCAACTCCACAAGAACAGCATCACAGAGAACACAGTCATCAGTGACTCGGAAGGGAGAAGATCTAAGTGAAGCTAACTCCCGAGTGAAGGTACCTACTTCCTTCTCTAACTCAGAACATCTCGACCTAGCCTTAGCATGAAACTTGCCTAATTTACGTATGCGACATTTAACTCGTCGTAGGTGGGTACCTCATCCGTGTCGCTGTACAGCTCGGAGTCGCTGATGCCATTGGCGTCGGCCATGAAGCACATGCCAGAGAAGTCGTCGCCGCCCTTCTTCTCTTGCGGTTCATCCTCGTCCTCGTCGCTCCATGTCTCTGTGTTGGAGAGGTTGATGTCGTCAAGCGCGGCGAGGACGCGGTGGAAGAGCTTCTTGTTCTTAGAGAAGTTGCGGTACTTCTTCTCACGCGTCGGCTCACGAACTAGAGGCTTCCTGTTGCGGTTCTTGTCGATGTAGTCGTTCTTTGCCGAACCGCCGGCATCGTTCTTAGACTTCTCTAGTTTGGGGCAATTAGCCCGAATGTGGTTGGGGCCACCACACTCGAAGCATGTGATCATGCCACCTCTCTTTCTCTCTCTCACCCTCTTGTATGCATGAGAAATCTTGCGAGCGAGAAGAGCAAGCTCATTTTCTGGAAATTTTTCCAGTTGGTCATCGCTTAGCTCACAAAGGGCGGAAAGAGAGAAACCAATAGAAGGATCAGAAGAAGAAGATCCAATGGGATCGGTGACCAAAGCCATCGACTGAGATTTTGTCTTCCGAGAGACGACATCGATCTCATGAGTCTTGAGGCGGGAATAAAGCCCGTCAAGAGTCAGAGTCGATAAGTCGGTGGTGTCCTTGATGGTGGTCACCTTCATCTCCCAAACCTGAAGGTCGAGTGCGGTTAAGAAATGCCGAGCATTGTCCGAAGTCGTATATGCAGCCAATCGCTCGGAGGTCGCCAAAATCTTTGTAAAGCGACCAAAACACTCGCCGAGACTCTCACGGTAGCGTTGATCAAACTTGTTGTACTCGTGCTTGAACTGGTCTCGCTCACGCCTTGATTTGAGTAGAGCCCTCATGGTAAGCATCGAGGGTTACCCAAATCTCGTGAGCGGAGCGAAGGTGAGAAATCCTATCATACTCACCGCGGCTAAGACCCTGTATAAGAATGTTCCTTGCCTTAGCATTCGCCTCAACATCAACCATATTGATGGTCGTGACATTTTCATCAGCAAGAACCTCATACGGGAGTTTCACCTTCTGCCATATCAGGTAGCCCTGGGCAGTGATGTATGACTCCATTCGGGACTTCCAAAAAGGAAAATCAACTCCATTAAAGATGGGAGGCTTGGTGGAATATTTGTCCGTCGCCATGGCTCTTGAGACCGGTCAAGATCTAGAAAGAGCAGAACCGGCTCTGATACCAATTGAAGGACCGAGATGGCGAACAGAGGGTGGTGAATGGTCGCAAATAAATTTTCCCCAAAATACTCCAACAAAAACCTCGACAAGATCGCTCAAAGGAAATCGTGAAAAGCCCGAAAAACTAGACAACTATGTGTACCCCTAGCTTGCATGGATAAGTACCATAAAATATGTGGGGATTTTTGAGTCACAATCCTGGTTGTCTAGTGTCCAAGATAAAGAGGAATCAATCAAACTCTTGCTTTTAGAAAGGACATCAATTCAAATCACAAAAGTCACTTTCAGAAAAGCAAAAGCAGAATTTCCAGAACTTGTCCTCAATTTGAACAGGAGGTTGGTGGGTTTCTGCAGCTCACAAAATTTTGAGTATTTTTCTCCCTATGAAAAACAGAGTCGTGAAGAACTCCACCAAATTTCTCCTCAAAAAGCCATACAGAAAAAACAGGAGAAATCGAAGAACACAGTCAGTCAAGAACGTCGAGCAGAAAATTTGGGGCTCGGTTTTCATGTCATGGCGCCCAAACGGTGCAACAAGAGAACTCCAAAATGTTTCTGCAGGTGTATATCAGAGTCCCGCACCTCCTCCAATAAGAATCACTTAAAAAGGAGTTTTCTATATTTTTATAAAATTCAAATACTAAATGCTGGGCAAAGAACAAGTTCTGAACAAAGTTGGAACTTGAAAGAAAAGATGTTCTCTACTCAATCCAAGAGTGCAAAAGAGATGTAAAACCATATGAACACACTCTAAACATCCAAAATCAACAGCATTTAGAAGGAGGGGAGGGAAATCCAAATTGCGTGAAAGTAAATTGCGAGAATGTAATTGCGGGAAAGTAAATGCTGAATTTAAATTGCGTAAAGTAAGGACATAATGTAAATGCGCAAAATAAATTCAGAGAAGGATGGATAAAACTTTCATTTCTGTAAGGAGAGGTTACAAAGCCTCACTTTCATGTGGGCAAAGCTCAAAGGAGCATTCACAAACTTCAAAACCTTCCAGGGAAGGAGGCTGCCCCTCCACCCCTATTTATACTACTCTTGGGCCACCTACCACCCTTGGATGAGTCCCTCAACCCTAGAGCACTCATATAAGGGCTAGGATTAACCCACACACACAGCCATGCAAGGGCTAACCTAAAACCCACACACATACCGGGTTTTCTTGCACGGTTTTCAAAGCATACTACCTAGACCCGCTAACCAATCAACTAGACCTCAATCCGACGGCCCTCATTGATCCACGCGGCATCTAGCTAGCATCATCTCCTTTCCTTGCCTTCTTGACTTGCCCGGACTCCGTCTCCGATCATCTTCCGGCGATCTCCCAACCGTCTGGACCTCCGACGCTCCTCTTCTAGTCCCTTCATCCTCCGCCTCACCATGACCTAGCACCATCTCCTTGCAACCATCGAAGACAAGGAAAAACCTTTCACATAGCAATGCCCACAATGAAATGCAATAAACCATCCAACTCATCACTACCGCGCCATACAAATGCAGATCGCCCTCTGGCAGAGACAACTCAAATTGCTTCATTTTGAAAATCAATCCAAATCAAACTCAAACTTGAGCACACCTTTCTCAAATAAAGTCAAATACTCTTCACAAACATGTATGGACCTCCACATGGTCCTTCAACGACTCTTGGGCGGGACGTTTGGAGAAAGGCTCCCGAACACGCGGTTGCTCAAAGAGGCGCTACTGCTACTTTGTCGATGTCGAGCACGTTCATGGGATATGTTCCTAGTCTGACGATGTGGAGGCGACCGGGTTGGACTCCGGGCTCGTTGGTGCAGAGATGATCGGCGAGAGCGTCGGCTTCCACACGAGGAGCACTCCTCGCTTGCTAGAGAGCGAGACCGAGGGCGCCAACTTCGCCCCCGTTGCGGAGGCACGACCTCGTCGGCCGCCCTGTCGAGCTCTTCAGTGAGAGCCCACAATGGCAAAAACACGCGATTAGACACATGGCAAGCAGTAGCTATAGCCTCAGCCCAAAACTTCCTAGGAGTACTGTACTCATCTAGCATCGTCCTGGCCATCTCAACCTGGGTCCTGTTCTTCCTTTCCACTACGCCATTCTGATGAGGGGCGTAGGGAGAAGAGAACTGATGCTCTAAACCAGACTCCACACAAAAACTCTCAAAGTAGGAATTCTTGAACTCCGTGTCATTATCACTACGTATAGCTCATAATGCACCTAGGAGCTCAATAGACAACCTACTGATCAAACCCCTGAAGTGAGAAAAAGTCTCATCCTTCGAGGCCATGAAGAATACCCAAGAGTATCTAGAAAAATCATCAACGATGACAAGAACATACCACTTCCCTTCTCACGATCGCACTCTAGCCGACCAACAAAGTGTCCATATGTAAAAGTTGTCTGGTGCATCACCATCACTACTGACTAGAGGATGAGAAGCAGTAACCATCTTGCCATGTCGGCAAGGAGAGCAAACTAAGTCTTTGACCATCTTGAGTTTGGCCAAACCCCGAATGAGATCGTGGCTGCTAACTCAGGTCAAATGATCAAAACCAATGTGACCAAGTCTCCTATGCCAGAAGGAGAGATCACGGGACTCAGAAGCAATCAAACATCGAAGAGAGTCTCCAGAAGAAGCAGAAAAATTTGCACGAAAGATTCTCCCAAATCTAGAAATCCCGCAAACTAACCCTCCTGATGAATCAAGGATTCTACAAGCATTACTCTTGAAGCTTACCTCGAAAGAATCATCGATAAGCTGAGAAACAGAGATCAGATTGTATTGCAGCTTACTTACTAAGGCAACATCTTTAACAATGAAATTTTGGTTAATGCAGATGGTACCTTTAGCAATGACTCTACCTGAAGATGCATCCCCAAAAGTGATTAACTCATCACCGGGGGCTCGGACTAGGGAAGAGAACCAACGAGAATCTCCGGTCATATGACGAGAACAACCGAGTCGATAATCCAAACATCTCCTTCCCCATCCGACTTAACCCGATCAAGACACAAGAGAGAAAGATGACTCAAGATCGGGATAGAGTGAAGACTTAGGAACCCAATATCAACCATACGACACTTCAGTACCATCACGTAAGAAGACTGACTCGAGTGTCTCTCGACGCTTAACCTAACAAGATCGATGAGTACTCTAGTAGATGATCTAGGAGCTGAAATCGGGTTGGCCTGTCGCGTGCAAAAGCCGAACCACCCGGTGAAACCGCCTAAAATTCCTACCGAAAACACCTCACGTCGCGATATCTACCTCGATGAGAAAACGAGGAATATCAAGAGGACGGCGAAAAGATCGACTACGAACAGCTCCAAGACTAAATCTCGAAGAACCAAAGATGAAAACCGAGTCCCGGACGCGCCCAAAAACAAAGCGACTCTCTAACTCGCCTAGAAGCGGTGTGTACCTTAGAGCACTCAAAGTCCGGGATGACCTCGAATACCCTAAGAGCAGACAACACGCCCACGCCGAGTGATCTTGGCGCTGAAGCAAAAATCTACTAGGTGACCATCCTTCTTACGTAAGGTGCATGTATACTCGCCTTGCTAGAGACGTAAACAGAGTAACACCCTTCTCGGTCGAAGTCCTATGGACAACCCCAAGAGACCTAAACACGGTGGTACTCACTCAGGAGCTACCACACTTTCACCACTCTTGGAGCCGTGCGCAATGGTGGCGGGATGCGCCGAGCGTGCTCCAAGGATCAAATCCTAGATCTTGATTGAATCTACTAATCTTGGATTGGTCTAGAATAAGATTGAGCTTCTTCTTGCCTCCAACAAACTTCTCGAGAGTGCTCATAAGATACTGGCAATCTCGAAAGAAAGAAGCACAAGAAGAACAGGGGGAAGGAGAGGAAGGAGAAGAACCAGAAGGAGAAGATCTCTCAGCACGTGCTTTTTGTTCCCTCAGCACGGCTGCCTCAATCTTGAGGGCCTCACAAGGAACACAAGGAGCATCTCTAATCCTAAGGGTTTGGTCTTCTAACTTCTTCCTAAGCTCGACATGGATTTGATCCACATCATCCTTAACCCCAACACACATCAGGAAACCAGATTTTGACTTAACTAGTAAGTCCTTAGCACGTTCATCACACTTGACATTCAAAGCATCATTGTTAAGTTTTAGTTGCCTACAGCCCTCACATGAGCTGACTGGGTCCTTAGAAGCATGCAATTCAAGTTCATCATTTCTAGCAGAAAGCTTCTTAAGGTGTGAACTCATGGCATCAATTTTAGCAAGCAATTTAGGGCAATTAGAGCATGATGGAGTGGAGTGAGCATGAAGAAAACTAGCCTCAACAGAATAGCATCAATGAACTAGTGCTAGCATTCTTTAACCTAAGACTATCAAGTTCGAAAGCACACTATCATGTATGGTCATTAGGTTCTCCAACTCCACAAGAACGAAGATCACGAGAACACAACATCGGTGACTCGGAAGGAGAAGATCTAAGTGAAGCTAACTCCCGAGTGAAGGTACCTACTTCCTTCTCTAACTCAGAACATCTCGACCTAGCCTTAGCATGAAACTTGCCTAATTTACAGAAGGCAGCATTTAACTCGTCGTAGGTGGGTACCTCATCCGTGTCATTTGTGCTGAGTCGCCGATGCCATTGGCGTCGGCCATGAAGCACATGCCGGAGAAGTCGCCGCCGCTTCTTCTTCTTGCGGTTCATCCTCGTCCTCGCCGCCCATGTCTCGTGTTGGAGAGGTTGATGTCGCTGCGCGCGGCGAGGACGCGGTGGAAGAGCTTCTTGTTCTTAGAGAAGTTGCGGTACTTCTTCTCACGCGTCGGCTCACGAACTGGAGGCTTCCTGTTGCGGTTCTTGTCGATGTAGTCGTTCTTTGCCGAACCGCCGGCATCGTTCTTAGACTTCTCTAGTTTGGGGCAATTAGCCCGAATGTGGTTGGGGCCACCACACTCGAAGCATGTGATCATGCCACCTCTCTTTCTCTCTCTCACCCTCTTGTATGCATGAGAAAACTTGCGAGCGAGAAGAGCAAGCTCATTTTCCGAAATTTTTCCAGCTTGGTCATCGCTAGCTCACAAAGGGCGGAAGAGAGAAACCAATAGAAGGATCAAGAAGAAGATCCAATGGGATCGGTGACCAAAGCCATCGATCGAGATTTTGTCTTCCGAGAGACGACATCGATCTCATGAGTCTTGAGGCGGAATAAAGCCCGCCAAGAGTCGAGTCGATAAGTCGGTGGTGTCCTTGATGGTGGTCACCTTCATCTCCCAAACTCAAGGTCGAGTGCGGTTAAGAAATGCCGAGCATTGTCCGAGTCGTATATGCAGCCAACTGCTCGGAGGTCGCTCAAAATCTTTGTAAAGCGACCAAAACACTCGTCGAGACTCTCACCAGCGCGTTGATCAAACTTGTTGTACTCGTGCTTGAACTGGTCCTGCCTCACAGTCTTGATTTGAGTAGAGCCCTCATGGTAAGCATCGAGGGTTACCCAAATCTCGTGAGCGGAGCGAAGGTGAGAAATCCTATCATACTCACCGCGGCTAAGACCCTGTATAAGAATGTTCCTTGCCTTAGCATTCGCCTCAACGTCAACCATATTGATGGTCGTGACATTTTCATCAGCAAGAACCTCATACGGGAGTTTCACCTTCTGCCATATCAGGTAGCCCTGGGCAGTGATGTATGACTCCATTCGGGACTTCCAAAAAGGAAAATCAACTCCATTAAAGATGGGAGACTTGGTGGAATATTTGTCCGTCGCCATGGCTCTTGAGACCGGTCAAGATCTAGAAAGAGCAGAACCGGCTCTGATACCAATTGAAGGACCGAGATGGCGAACAGAGGGTGGTGAATGGTTGCAAATAAATTTTCCCCAAAATACTCCAACAAAAACCTCGACAAGATCGCTCAAAGGAAATCGTGAAAAGCCCGAAAAACTAGACAACTATGTGTACCCCTAGCTTGCATGGATAAGTACCATAAAATATGTGGGGATTTTTGAGTCACAATCCTGGTTGTCTAGTGTCCAAGATAAAGAGGAATCAATCAAACTCTTGCTTTTAGAAAGGACATCAATTCAAATCACAAAAGTCACTTTCAGAAAAGCAAAAGCAGAATTTCCAGAACTTGTCCTCAATTTGAACAGGAGGTTGGTGGGTTTCTGCAGCTCACAAAATTTTGAGTATTTTTCTCCCTATGACAAACAGAGTCGTGAAGAACTCCACCAAATTTCTCCTCAAAAAGCCATACAGAAAAAACAGGAGAAATCGAAGAACACAGTCAGTCAAGAACGTCGAGCAGAAAATTTGGGGCTCGGTTTTCATGTCATGGCGCCCAAACGGTGCAACAAGAGAACTCCAAAATGTTTCTGCAGGTGTATATCAGAGTCCCGCACCTCCTCCAATAAGAATCACTTAAAAAGGAGTTTTCTATATTTTTATAAAATTCAAATACTAAATGCTGGGCAAAGAACAAGTTCTGAACAAAGTTGGAACTTGAAATAAAAGATGTTCTCTACTCAATCCAAGAGTGCAAAAGAGATGTAAAACCATATGAACACACTCTAAACATCCAAAATCAACAGCATTTAGAAGGAGGGGAGGGAAATCCAAATTGCGTGAAAGTAAATTATAGAATGTAATTGCGGAAAGTAAATGCTGAATTTAAATTATGTAAAGTAAGGACATAATGTAAATGCGCAAAATAAATTCAGAGAAGGATGGATAAAACTTTCATTTCTGTAAGGAGAGGTTACAAAGCCTCACTTTCATGTGGGCAAAGCTCAAAGGAGCATTCACAAACTTCAAAACCTTCCAGGGAAGGAGGCTGCCCCTCCACCCCTATTTATACTACTCTTGGGCCACCTACCACCCTTGGATGAGTCCCTCAACCCTAGAGCACTCATATAAGGGCTAGGATTAACCCACACACACAGCCATGCAAGGGCTAACCTAAAACCCACACACATACCGGGTTTTCTTGCACGGTTTTCAAAGCATACTACCTAGACCCGCTAACCAATCAACTAGACCTCAATCCGACGGCCCTCATTGATCCACGCGGCATCTAGCTAGCATCATCTCCTTTCCTTGCCTTCTTGACTTGCCCGGACTCTGTCTCCGATCATCTTCCGGCGATCTCCCAACCGTCTGGACCTCCGACGCTCCTCTTCTAGTCCCTTCATCCTCCGCCTCACCATGACCTAGCACCATCTCCTTGCAACCATCGAAGACAAGGAAAAACCTTTCACATAGCAATGCCCACAATGAAATGCAATAAACCATCCAACTCATCACTACCGCGCCCATACAGCCGGTACTGCCACTCCTGGCAGAGACAACTCAAATTGCTTCATTTTGAAAATCAATCCAAATCAAACTCAAACTTGAGCACACCTTTCTCAAATAAAGTCAAATACTCTTCACAAACATGTATGGACCTCCACATGGTCCTTCAACGACTCTTGGGCGGGACGTTTGGAGAAAGGCTCCCGAACACGCGGTTGCTCAAAGAGGCGCTACTGCTACTTTGTCGATGTCGAGCACGTTCATGGGATATGTTCCTAGTCTGACGATGTGGAGGCGACCGGGTTGGACTCCGGGCTCGTTGGTGCAGAGATGATCGGCGAGAGCGTCGGCTTCCACACGAGGAGCACTCCTCGCTTGCTAGAGAGCGAGACCGAGGGCGCCAACTTCGCCCCCGTTGCGGAGGCACGACCTCGTCGGCCGCCCTGTCGAGCTCTTCAGTGAGAGCCCACAATGGCAAAAACACGCGATTAGACACATGGCAAGCAGTAGCTATAGCCTCAGCCCAAAACTTCCTAGAGTATCAGACTCATCTAGCATCGTCACGCCATCTCAACACAGGTCCTGTTCTTCCTTTCCACTACGCCATTCTGATGAGGGGCGTAGGGAGAAGAGAACTGATGCTCTAAACCAGACTCCACACAAAAACTCTCAAAGTAGGAATTCTTGAACTCCGTGTCATTATCACTACGTATAGCTCATAATGCACCTAGGAGCTCAATAGACAACCTCGATCAAACCCCGAAGTGAGAAAAGTCTCATCCTTCGAGGCCATGAAGAATACCCAAGAGTATCTAGAAAATCATCAACGATGACAAGAACATACCACTTCCCTTCTCACGATCGCACTCTAGCCGACCAACGGTGTCCATATGTAAAAGTTGTCTGGTGCATCACCATCACTACTGATGACTAGAGGATGAGAAGCGGTAACCATCTTGCCATGTTGGCAAGGAGAGCAAACTAAGTCTTTGACCATCTTGAGTTTGGCCAAACCCGAATGAGATCGTGGTCGCTAACTCAGTCAAATGATCAAAACCAATGTGACCAAGTCTCCTATGCCGTATGAGAGATCACGGACTCGTAAGCAATCAAACATCGAAGAGAGTCTCGGAAGAAGCGTAAAAATTTGCACGAAAGATTCTCCCAAATCTAGAAATCCAAGAACTAACCCTCCCGATGAATCAAGGATTCTACAGGGCATTACTCTTGAAGCTTACCTCGAAAGAATCATCGATAAGTCGAGAAACAGAGATCGATTGTATTGCGACTACTTACTAAGGCAACATCTTTAACAATGAAATTTTGGTTAATGCAGATGGTACCTTTAGCAATGACTCTACCTGAAGATGCATCCCCAAAAGTGATTAACTCATCACCGGGGGCTCGGACTAGGGAAGAGAACCAACGAGAATCTCCGGTCATATGACGAGAACAACCGGAGTCGACAATCCAAACATCTCCCTTCCCCATCCGACGAACCTGATCAAGACACAAGAGAGAAAGATGACTCAGTACTGGGATAGAGTGAAGACTTAGGAACCCAATACTGAACCATACGACACTTCAGAGTACCAGTCACAGAAGAAGACTGGACTCGAGTGTCTCTCTGACGTTTAACCCTAACAAGATCAGTAGCAGCTCTAGTAGATGATCTAGGAGCTGAAACTGGGTTGGCCTGTCGCGGTGCAAAAGCCGAACCACCCCAGTGAAACTGCCTAAAACTCCTACCAGAAAACACCTCACGTCGCTGATATCTACCTCGATGAGAAAAACGAGGAATATCAAGAGGACGGCGAAAAGACTGACTACGAACAGCTCCAAGACTAAATCTCGAAGAACCAGCATGAAAACCGAGTCCTGGACGCTGCCCAAAAACAGGCGACTCTCTAACCTGTCTAGAAGCAGTGTGTACCTTAGGAGCACTCAAAGTCTGGGGATGACCCTGAATACCCCTAAGAGCAGCAACACGCCCACGCCGAGTGATCTTGGCGCGCCTGAAGCAAAAATCTACTAGGTGACCATCCTTCTTACAGAAGGTGCATGTATACTTCGCCTTGCTAGAGGCGTATAACAGGAGTAACACCCTTCTGGTCAGAAGTCCTATGGACAACCCCAGCAGACCTAAACACGGTGGTACTCACTCTGGGAGCTACCACAATTTCACCACTCTTGGAGCCGTGCGCAATGGTGGCAGGATGCGCCCGAGCGTGCTCCAAGGGATCAAATCCTAGATCTTGATTGAATCTACTAATCTTGGATTGGTCTAGAATAAGATTGAGCTTCTTCTTGCCTCCAACAAACTTCTCGAGAGTGCTCATAAGATACTGGCAATCTCGAAAGAAAGAAGCACAAGAAGAACAGGGGGAAGGAGAGGAAGGAGAAGAACCGTATGAGAAGATCTCTCAAAGACGTGCTTTTTGTTCCTCAAAGACGGCTGCCTCAATCTTGAGGGCCTCACAAGGAACACAAGGAGCATCTCTAATCCTAAGGGTTTGGTCTTCTAACTTCTTCCTAAGCTCGACATGGATTTGATCCACATCATCCTTAACCCCAGCACACATCAGGCAACCAGATTTTGACTTAACTAGTAAGTCCTTAGCACGTTCATCACACTTGACATTCAAAGCATCATTGTTAAGTTTTAGTTGCCTACAGCCCTCACATGAGCTGACTGGGTCCTTAGAAGCATGCAATTCAAGTTCATCATTTCTAGCAGAAAGCTTCTTAAGGTGTGAACTCATGGCATCAATTTTAGCAAGCAATTTAGGGCAATTAGAGCATGATGGAGTGGAGTGAGCATGAAGAAAACTAGCCTCAACAGGAATAGCATCAACAGAACTAGTGCTAGCATTCTTTAACCTAAGACTATCAAGTTCAGAAAGCACACTATCATGTATGGTCATTAGGTTCTCCAACTCCACAAGAACGAAGATCACGAGAACACAACATCATCAGTGACTCGGAAGGGAGAAGATCTAAGTGAAGCTAACTCCCGAGTGAAGGTACCTACTTCCTTCTCTAACTCAGAACATCTCGACCTAGCCTTAGCATGAAACTTGCCTAATTTACAGAAGGCAGCATTTAACTCGTCGTAGGTGGGTACCTCATCCGTGTCATTTATGCACTGAGTCGCTGATGCCATTGGCGTCGGCCATGAAGCACATGCCAGAGAAGTCGTCGCCGCCCTTCTTCTCTTGCGGTTCATCCTCGTCCTCGTCGCTCCATGTCTCTGTGTTGGAGAGGTTGATGTCGTCAAGCGCGGCGAGGACGCGGTGGAAGAGCTTCTTGTTCTTAGAGAAGTTGCGGTACTTCTTCTCACGCGTCGGCTCACGAACCGGAGGCTTCTGTTGCGGTTCTTGTCGATGTAGTCGTTCTTTGCCGAACCGCGGCATCGTTCTTAGACTTCTAGTTTGGGGCAATTAGCCCGAATGTGGTTGGGGCCACCACACTCAAGCATGTGATCATGCCACCTCTCTTTCTCTCTCACCCTCTTGTATGCATGAGAAAACTTGCGGCGAGAAGAGCAAGCTCATTTTCCGAAATTTTTCCAGCTTGGTCATCGCTAGCTCACAAAGGGCGGAAGAGAGAAACCAATAGAAGGATCGGAAGAAGAAGATCCAATGGGATCGTGACCAAAGCCATCGATGAGATTTTGTCTTAGAGAGACGACATCGATCTCATGAGTCTTGAGGCGGAATAAAGCCCGCCAAGAGTCGAGTCGATAAGTCGGTGGTGTCCTTGATGGTGGTCACCTTCATCTCCCAAACTGAAGGTCGAGTGCGGTTAAGAAATGCCGAGCATTGTCCGAGTCGGTATATGCAGCCAATCGCCGGGAGGTCGCTCAAAATCTTTGTAAAGCGACCAAAACACTCGCCGAGACTCTCACCAAGCGTTGATCAAACTTGTTGTACTCGTGCTTGAACTGGTCTCGCCTCACGCCTTGATTTGAGTAGAGCCCTCATGGTAAGCATCGAGGGTTACCCAAATCTCGTGAGCGGAGCGAAGGTGAGAAATCCTATCATACTCACCGCGCTAAGACCTCAGATAAGAATGTTCCTTGCCTTAGCATTCGCCTCAACGTCAACCATATTGATGGTCGTGACATTTTCATCAAGAAGAACCTCATACGGAGTTTCACCTTACGCCATATCGTAGCCCCGGCGTGATGTATGACTCCATTCGGGACTTCCAAAAAGGAAAATCAACTCCATTAAAGATGGGAGACTTGGTGGAATATTTGTCCGTCGCCATGGCTCTTGAGACCGGTCAAGATCTAGAAAGAGCAGAACCGGCTCTGATACCAATTGAAGGACCGAGATGGCGAACAGAGGGTGGTGAATGGTTGCAAATAAATTTTCCCCAAAATACTCCAACAAAAACCTCGACAAGATCGCTCAAAGGAAATCGTGAAAAGCCCGAAAAACTAGACAACTATGTGTACCCCTAGCTTGCATGGATAAGTACCATAAAATATGTGGGGATTTTTGAGTCACAATCCTGGTTGTCTAGTGTCCAAGATAAAGAGGAATCAATCAAACTCTTGCTTTTAGAAAGGACATCAATTCAAATCACAAAAGTCACTTTCAGAAAAGCAAAAGCAGAATTTCCAGAACTTGTCCTCAATTTGAACAGGAGGTTGGTGGGTTTCTGCAGCTCACAAAATTTTGAGTATTTTTCTCCCTATGACAAACAGAGTCGTGAAGAACTCCACCAAATTTCTCCTCAAAAAGCCATACAGAAAAAACAGGAGAAATCGAAGAACACAGTCAGTCAAGAACGTCGAGCAGAAAATTTGGGGCTCGGTTTTCATGTCATGGCGCCCAAACGGTGCAACAAGAGAACTCCAAAATGTTTCTGCAGGTGTATATCAGAGTCCCGCACCTCCTCCAATAAGAATCACTTAAAAAGGAGTTTTCTATATTTTTATAAAATTCAAATACTAAATGCTGGGCAAAGAACAAGTTCTGAACAAAGTTGGAACTTGAAAGAAAAGATGTTCTCTACTCAATCCAAGAGTGCAAAAGAGATGTAAAACCATATGAACACACTCTAAACATCCAAAATCAACAGCATTTAGAAGGAGGGGAGGGAAATCCAAATTGCTTGAAAGTAAATTGCGAGAATGTAATTGCGGGAAAGTAAATGCTGAATTTAAATTATGTAAAGTAAGGACATAATGTAAATGCATAAAATAAATTCAGAGAAGGATGGATAAAACTTTCATTTCTGTAAGGAGAGGTTACAAAGCCTCACTTTCATGTGGGCAAAGCTCAAAGGAGCATTCACAAACTTCAAAACCTTCCAGGGAAGGAGGCTGCCCCTCCACCCCTATTTATACTACTCTTGGGCCACCTACCACCCTTGGATGAGTCCCTCAACCCTAGAGCACTCATATAAGGGCTAGGATTAACCCACACACACAGCCATGCAAGGGCTAACCTAAAACCCACACACATACCGGGTTTTCTTGCACGTTTTCAAAGCATACTACCTAGACCCGCTAACCAATCAACTAGACCTCAATCCGACGGCCCTCATTGATCCACACGGCATCTAGCTAGCATCATCTCCTTTCCTTGCCTTCTTGACTTGCCCGGACTCCGTCTCCGATCATCTTCCGCGATCTCCCAACCGTCTCGACCTCCGACGCTCCTCTTCTAGTCCCTTCATCCTCCGCCTCACCATGACCTAGCACCATCTCCTTGCAACCATCGAAGACAAGGAAAACCTTTCACATAGCAATGCCCACAATGAAATGCAATAAACCATCCAACTCATCACTACCGCGCCCATACAGCCGGTCCTGCCACTCTGGCAGAGACAACTCAAATTGCTTCATTTTGAAAATCAATCCAAATCAAACTCAAACTTGAGCACACCTTTCTCAAATAAAGTCAAATACTCTTCACAAACATGTATGGACCTCCACATGGTCCTTCAACGACTCTTGGGCGGGACGTTTGGAGAAAGGCTCCCGAACACGCGGTTGCTCAAAGAGGCGCTACTGCTACTTTGTCGATGTCGAGCACGTTCATGGGATATGTTCCTAGTCTGACGATGTGGAGGCGACCGGGTTGGACTCCGGGCTCGTTGGTGCAGAGATGATCGGCGAGAGCGTCGGCTTCCACACGAGGAGCACTCCTCGCTTGCTAGAGAGCGAGACCGAGGGCACCAACTTCGCCCCCGTTGCGGAGGCACGACCTCGTCGGCCGCCCTGTCGAGCTCTTCAGTGAGAGCCCAACCGAAGAGAGCCGAACTCACTCGAGTAGGATCGGCCATAACCCGAGCGATGGCTCGGAGGCGTTCCCGGCTGTTAAAAGCGCCTAGACAGGCTAGGTTAGGTTGCCCAGATGAAGTGCGAATCTCCTCGCGTTCCTCCCATCGGAGAGTGGTGATAGCTTGGCTGATGGTGTCCTGGGTCGACCGCCTCGCCTCCTCCGCGGTTTCCAGGTCACTATCCTCCGCCCCTGCGTCCGCCCCACGGATGCCGACCATGAAGGCAACGCGTTCGCACGACGGCGGCGAAGGTGAGAACATGGACGTGGAGCCCTCGTGCTCGGGAACTGCATCCATGTCCAAGCTTGCCGAATGCGACATGTTGTCGTTAAAACTGAAAGCGTTGGTGATGTTGAAGAAGTGAAGTCCCTCCAAACGAGTGAAACTCTCGGGTCCCACGGTGGGCGCCAGCTGTCGACGATCTGGATCGCCTGACCCAAGAAGGAAGGAGTGATGTAGGGGCATGGCCCAAGACCGTGCCCTCCTGGTGGAAGGGGTGCGGTCGTCGCTTCGAGAGGCTGACACGAGGAATTATACTAGTTTGAGTCCCCGCACGGGTAACAGCTCTACTCCAGTCTAGTTTTTCAAGGGAAAAAGAGAGGCTGACACGAGGAATTATACTAGTTTGAGTCCCCGCACGGGTAACAGCTCTACTCCAGTCTTGCCCGAAGGCGAAAGGTGAGAGATGATGCACTGTTTGCCATGTACAGGGGATGCTCCAGTTTGGTCGAGCACCGGCTTGTGTGTGTGTCTCTTTTCTCTTCCGCACAGGGGGATGTCCTTATACCTCTACTGCTTAATTCATTACAGAAAACGGCTGAGCGAGATTCTTGGGGGAGTGGTGCTAGATTCGAACGTGATGCGCAATGAAGTATGGCGGTAACTACGCTGGGAACCATTGCCCACGTTCGCCTTAACTCAACTTTTTAAGGCCCCTCCTTCACTCGGTAACCGTCGGTTTCTGCAATCCAACCGGGTCCTCCGAGCACGACCTCAATAACGACCTGGGTCCTTGGTCAAGTGAGCTCGATCCTTGGTCGAGTGATCTCGGGCCAGCGGGCCATTGCCTGTGCGGGGTAACCAATCCCCAACAGTGTGGGTAGTAACAAGGTTCTGAGACGGCCGACGTGTGTTACACCCAGAAGGGTTGGTTTCAATCCCAATATGGTTATTCGAAAAAGAATCGGAACTCTCTTGGTTACGTAAGTGTGTATGGTGCAACTAGGTAGCTCATATTTGTTTGAGTGAGGGCCATCTGGTTAATACTTTGTGCACGGAACTATTGGTGGCAGTGAGCATACACTTAAGTGTAGTGAGGGTATCACTTCTAGTCCAATGCACGAGTTTGGTTTGATTCATATTTTCGGGTGCCCACAAATGCTTAGCAGCCCTCTAATTGGATTAGAGTTTGTGAGATATGTCACAAGCGTGGATGGTATCAAGAACAAGGAAGTTGAATCTCGTAGAGACAAAATAATAGTGTTGAAGCAACCACGACTAGAGAAAATTGGTAAAACCGACCACAAATTCTTTAAGCACAACCTCAAAAGAGTACTCATTCGACAGGTATATGGGAATTCTCAAGTCCTACGTATGGAATCGATCTCAGACGGAGGGTAGTATTGTCGAAGGTTATGCAACCGAATAGGTCGTCTCATTCTGCATCGATTACGTGGCTCAGGTCGAACTAATAGGTGTGCCTTGATCTCGCCATAGGTTAAGCTCGAGGGTATCGAGACCATTGGAAGGAAAGCAATCATTTCTAACCCGATTGCATTTACTGAAGCCCATTTCACGTTTTTGTAACACATGGTCGTAGTGTCCCCATATATCGATGAGGACAAGCACTGGCTATGCAAGAGAATCCTGTGAGGCATGAGTCATGGATCACGAGATAGCACAACCTTTAGTTCAACAAATGGTTGAGGGATCGACCGATCACTGAGACCGCGTTAGGTGATACACTGACATGGTTGGCAAAAGGGCCAACAGTTGTGACATGGAAAGGATACGACTTAAATGGGTACACAGTTTATATGAGAGATCAGGATATAAAGAGCACAAACCAGAATAGTGGTGTCTGTATGGATGCATCCAATACCGTTGGGTCAATGAGGAGCTCGTAGTATGGGTTCATAGGGGAGATTTGGGAGCTCAACTATATACTTTTCAAGATCTCCTTATTTTGGTCCCGTTAAGTCCACATCCAGCAGGTGAAGGTTGACTAGTACGGAATCACTACTATAGACATCGAACGTGTCGGATATCAAGACGAACCATTTGTACACGCTAACCAAGTTGTTCAAGTCTTCTACGTAACCGACCCATCCAACAAGAAGCGCCACGTAGTTCTTCAGGGAAAAAGGAGGATTGTTAGAGTTGAGAATATAGTAGATGAGAAAGAATACAATCAATTTGACGAGTTCCCTCCTATCAGAAACGGCATAACGGTCGACGAAGAACAACCTGAGGAAGCTAGCTACACACGTGTTGATCATTGTGAAGGGCTAATTTTTATACAAAAGAATAAGCAAGTGGAGTTATGATGAAGTCGTCATGTTTATTTGTCATGTGTAAAAATACTGAACCTATTAATTTACTTCACTAAATTTACTGAGTGTACAACTCTATTTACTGAATTTGTAAAATGCTGAATTTTACTACCGGTAAAATATTATGTTACTGAGTGTACACTATCATGCTGCATTTGACCATCAACACCCAAGTTGACTGTTTCAAATCTAAGATATTGTTTTCCAAATCTAGAGATGATAGGCAAAACTTTTGAAGTAACTAGTACATATTAAACTCTACAAATGATAGGCAAAACTCAAGATGGTTGTACACTGGTACTAGTTACTTCATAAGTTTGAGAAAATCTAAGATTGGTCATTTCTTTACATATGGTTGGAAGGTGTGTAAGAGAGAAATTTCAGGGTAGCTCAAGCTGATTGCTGAATTAATATCACAAACGGTTTTAATATATAACCATTTGTGATACTTAGACGTCCAAGGCGATTGTAATATAGAGCCATCTATGATATATATACATCACAGACGGTTCTATTATAGAACCGTCAGTGATACATATATATCACAAATGGTTCTATAATAGAACCATCTATGATAACATCACTATAAATATACCCGTGCGCACCGTCTTTCCCAAACCCTAGCCTCCCGCACATGCTCTGTGGGGACCCGGATTTGCAAATCTGAAACCCTCTGTGTATACTGCACTAGTCCAGGATCACGCTAGTGCACACAGTGAAAACATAGATGAAATATCATTCCATACAACGAATTAACTAAGAAGAAGCAAATTATTATTAAATGAAGCAAACGACCTTAGGGTCAAAGTTTACACCATTATGCCTTAAGGGCTTAAGAAACAAATAACTATTGCAGCGAAAAAGTTAACTTGAACCATTCGACATGCCACAGGCAATCGTCTGGGGAACGCCTTCCTAATCCACATAGTCTTCATAGAATTCCTCCTCATGATATTCAGCATTTCCTGATCCCTCCTCAGCAACTGATCAACAAAGGCGTATAGCCGTGAGTACAAAAAGTACTCAACAAGCCGTAGGGAATGGATGCAATATATTCATGCACGGCTTGACAAGGATGGCCATATGGTTCATTTGCAGAAAGCAATAACTTGAATTGAAATACAATAAATAGATTGGAAGCACATTTATGAAAAGATAAATAAATAACTGATAGATCAATGGTAGACAACATGAACAGAATGGCGAGGCATCACCCTACACCATCTAAAACAAGTATCGACCAATAAATTCAATAGCATTACTTTAGACAACAAAACAACAGTGAACTCCCCGTTCACATCCCAACAATTCCATATTCCACATTTCATGAAACACTCTATACCCCGTGTGAAATTCCCGGGCTTGTCCATGACCGCGGACACGGCTATTCGAATAGTTTTACACTCTGCAGAGGTTGTACAACTTTACCCACAAGACATGATCATCTCTTTGTGCAATCGATATTAACACACTTCCTTTGGTGTGTCGCAGAGATATCATGACAAAGCCTTTACAATGCCCTGTCTAAACTCAGTACTGCCCGCTAAGGTTTCGCCTCTTAGGGCCCCCTCTTGCGCCTTGCGAATCTACCCGTCCATCCCGGAACCCACACCACCAATTGGCAGTCCTCAAGGCTAGACGTTGCAAATTAATCAGCTAGGTTTGTCCCATACCAGACATGTGGTAGTACGGTTAGGCCCAGTTCAATGGCGCACAAGATTAAGTCCTTAAGTTGTCTCAGGCAAGACATTCATATCCAAATGTGCTAGAAAGCACCCCCTTTACTGCACGATCACTTGCCCGAGGGAAAACAATTCGTTCAACCAAGACCAATGGCAAACCCCGCCATGGTACAACAAATTTTACAACAGTGGCTAACGGCCACGATTTAATATCTCATTAAGTCAAGATTAACATTATTCAACATGTGACATGAATCCCTTGGTACAGCTAAGCATGTCTAAGCATAGATATGATAACCCAATGTTGGTATAACGATTATGTCCAACTAGTTATGTCCCAGCCTATGTTTAACAACGGATACATGGCATCCTAATAATCAAGGTGGCATAATGTCAACTAGGTATATATCTACTCCCAAGAAATAATACATTGATACACAAAATAGCATACAATTGTATAAAAGTAAAGTACTTTTGTAAACATAGGATCAATATGGTCAAGGGCTACGACTTGCCTTGCTGATCTAGTGCTGAGTCTTGGTCTTCGAAGTCTCCGTTCGCTCCCTCGGAATTAGCGTCTACCGGAAAAGAAAGCAACGAATACAAATAAATACCAAACAGAGACTCAAACAAGCTCAAAATTGAAAATAAATGGCTCTGTAAGGTAGAGCTTGATTTTATAAAATTTAGAAACTTGAATCGCCTCAATCGGAGTTCGTATGAGAGAGAACGGGCCTCCGAAAGATTAAATTCAGAGAAAATACTGAAAATCAGAAAATCCGAATTTCCCGATTTATTTTTCTATTGGAAAATCGATTTATTGCGCAATCGCTCACGTCATCCAGAATTTGTTGGACTGGGTCCACGGCTTTGTCCGGTTCACCGTGCACCGATGCACGGCTGACGTCGGCGCTTGCGTCAACATTAGGGCTGAGGTGGCGGACACGTGGGCGCTGATGCGGACGGCCCACGTGTCGAGCATCCGGCGACACGGTCATATCCGATGGTAGAGACGCGGAGCTGTGAACGAAGCGGCGTGGCGCAATCCGGGACACCCAATGGAGATCGGACGGTGGAGCGCGGTCGCTGGAGGTCGACGGCGAGGCAACGGTACGGGATCGCCGGACATGGAGAAGAAGGCATGGCGAGCGGCAGAAAAGCGGTGGCTCGGGCGCATCTTCACGCGGATCCGAAAGAGGGAGATGCGGGAAAGGCAAAGAAGCTAACGGCGACGGCGGAGACTAACCGGAGGCGAAGAAAAAGGCGGTGGAAAGCTTTGACCAAGGTGGAGAACTCCGACGAGTTTGTTCTTACCGACGAAGAGGTCTCGAGTAGCAAGGGATGGACCAAAAGAAGCGGCGCGGAGCGGGGAACCTTGGGCTGGGTGCGGCGGCGGCTTAAATAGCCTAGGGAGGCACGCAAAACACGGAAACCAAGCGGCGACGCGTGCGGCAGCGGGACTCCGAGATGGTTAGGGTTAGGGTTCCGGCCGGCGGCGTGGGGCGACGTGGCTGCCTCTCAGCCGTCCATGTGGCCCAGATCCGACGGCGGTGGTGTGCGCGGGCTGGCTGGGCTGACAGGGCGGAGATGGGCCGGGTGACGCGCGATGGAGGTGGGCCGCGGAGGAAAACAGGGATGGGCTAGGGGAAGAATTCGGCCCAAGATGAGATTAGAAAAAAAACATTTTTCAATGTAATACATTTTCAGAAATCCAAATAAAAGCAAATAAATTCAAATAAATAGCAAATAAATTCAGAAAAATCTCTAAAAATACACAAAAATTCCTTGAAGCACAATGAACCCAACTAAAACTGAAAATCTTTTGTTTGATGAATAGTTTAGTCAAATTAAATCGTTTTATTATTAGAAAATTCAAATTAAGCTGGAATTAATTCAAGAAAAATGCAAATGGTTTATTTTTGAATTCAAACATTCCAAAACTCAAATTTTGGGATGTTACATGCTCTTTATCCCAAACCCTAGCTCCGATATCCTCCCCCTCGGTGACCTCCTCCCCTACTACTCCCTCATCCCCTTCGAGCTCCAGCGCTGCCCTCCACCCCTGTGACTCCCTCATCCCCAACTCCTTTGCGACGAGGGAGATCGTCCTCCCCCGTGACTCCCGCATACCCAACGCCTCCGTCCTCCCCAATGAGTCCGAGCACCGCCGTCCTCTCCCGCTCCTCTGTCCTCCCATCTCCAAGTACCACCATACAATCGGCACTCCCAACTTCAATGTACAATTTTTGTCGATCACTCCTCTTGGCAATGACAGTGGATACTTTCTTAATATAAGTGAGTGAGTTTCATATTTCATATCTAAGTTCTAACTGTGGCTCTCTTATTATTAATTGCTTCCTATTTTCCTGATGTTCAATATTTGATCTTTCCTTGGACCAAGTTGCATTGTTAGCAACCATTGCCATTGACTAAAAATAATTTTATCAACTGATCAACATTATGTTAAGATGTTCAGTCCATTATGTTAGCATTTCCAGAGCGGTGGTGAAATTGCTCTACTCAATACATGAGTCTATTTTATTTTTCTAAAGGATGTATCCAATGTCTTAGGCAACCATCAGAACCCCTCCAAAGGATGTATCCAAATGTCTTAGGCAATGATCATGCATAAATACATTTATTGAGTGCTTGACATTCAATATGTAGCATGTCATGGACCAACTTGTTTAGCTCAGTGTACTCAGATTTTGATTTGAGGAGAATTGCATACTCATCCATATATGACATGATGTTTGGGCAATAGGTAGACAATTTGTGGCAACAATTCAATTTTTAGCTATCCTATACTTGATTAGATCAATTATGTACTTCCCTCAAGTGCTAATATATATTGTCAGCTGTCTAACTGGTGTATGCTCGATGAATTGTTCTTTGAATCATTCTCACTATTTGTTACCTTTTGAATGCTCGATGATATAATTACGGTCTCTAGAAGTTGAATTAAACAATTTCAGTAGTAATCTTGGCCTTGAACTAGATGGTTACCTTCTGTCAATGCTAGATAGTATTAATTTGATGCTTCATTGACTAAGAGATTGATGTTCATATGGTTATCACTACATATCTTGACTAGCTTGTGATTGTAGTTCTGATATTTAGTGTCTGTTCCTGTTCGGCTTGGTCTGTCATATTGATATTCTCATATTATGTCTTGGCTGAACAGTACTACTCTGAACTTGTTACATTAGTGTTAACAAAATTTGATACTTAATGCTTTATGCTGCATAATTTAGGAAGGTAAGAGTTCAAGGCTTTATTTGCTTAGATAATTGTCTAATTCAACTAGTTATTAATTGACCCTGGTGTAGTAGAGGTAGGAGATTAATCTTTAGCAGCCCTACACCTTATGGCGAGGAGGCTTCAGGTTTAACCTTAGCAGCCCGATGTAACAACCCAAATTTTACATTTTATGGATTTAATATGCATTTTACCTTTCATGAAATTTCTAGATTTTATTCAATTTATTTTGTATTTATTGAGTTAAGCCTCTTGTCATATTTTATTTATTTATTGGAAAATTTCTAATAAACTTTTGTGGAAAATATTTTATTTGAGTCCCAAATGCCTTAAAATATTTTCTAGAATTTTTCTGGAATTTTCCTGATATTTTTTTATATTTTATTTGGCTATTTCTATTTTTTGGTATTTATTTTATTCGAAAAAGGTTTCAAAAATATGTTTCAACAGTTCTAGGCCGAGCCCAGCAGACCACCCGTTTCCCTTCGCGTCGCCAGCCCACCTTGGCCCATTCCGGCTGAAACCCTAACCTTAAGCGTTGCGACCGTTGGATCTTGATCCAACGGCCGAGTTTTCTCTACGCTGTCGCGTGCTGTCGGCCACCCGATTGGATCTACATGGATGCTCGAGATCGCGCGACGTCAGCTTCATTGTATCGCAACCGAATCTGCCGCACCACCGTAATCCTGCGAACCTCGGACTCCCTGTCCACGCCGTTCACGCCTCCCTAGGCTACTATTTAATGTGCCGCTGCCACCCTCGTTTTCTCCACCTCACGCCGCATCTCCTACTCCAAGCCCGCACACCGAGGCGTCGTCATTTTCCTGTGCGAGCTCATTGAAGTCCGTCGTCGTCCAAATTGTTCGCATCCAGAACCAGAATTGTCTCTCCGCGCCTCATCGATTGCGCCAGTTAACATCGCTGGATTCACTCTACAACACCGTTGACCAAGTCTCGTCCCCAGCTCCGGTAAGGTCTCGCCGCTGTGCGGCATCTCTGTGCTTGCGAGTTCTTGACCGTCGGATCTTAGATCGACGGGTTGCATCTCGCCGTGTGTTCGTTGCTCTGCCGCTATGCGCGTAGCACCGAAGCCATCCAATCGTGGTCACAAAGTTAGGATCCTACCACGCGTCACCTCCGCGGTAAGCCTTGCACCGTCGCTTCCTTGCCCAGTCCACCGTAGGATCGTAGATGGACGGCTGTGCTTCTGCCACGCGTCGAGCCCGCAATAGATCTGCACCCTCCGTTGGTTCATCTACCCCGAGCTATCGTGGTCGTCGGTTTTGTAATGCTTGGTTAGATCTTGAGCCGCGTGTCACGCTATGGTTCCGCCGCGTGTTAAGCCGTGGTGGTGCTACGTGGCCTGTGACGCCAACATGATGTCAAAAATTGGTTTTTCCTTTAAACAAAATATTCAGCCAAAATCTATTTCATTGCTGACGTCAGCATGACATCATAAATGCTATTTTTTAGTACAAAAATAATTCTGATAATTTTGTTTTTCTATTTTTCACTCTTTATCTTTTATTTCAAAATTTGTTTAGTTCGTTCTTCCTCATACGAACTCCGATTGAGGTGATTCCTATTTCTAAAAATTTATAAAATTGAGCTATATTTAAACACCTTGTAAGATATCAAACTACCTAGTTTGTAATTAGTCCATAATTTCATAAGTGAAATAACATATCAGGATCTTGCAGATAGCGTTGAGTACACAATCTTTTGAAGGTTTTTTTGCTAAACAGGGAGAAAGATGTACTCTCCACGGCCTTGGGAAACAATGATCACCCTGGTCTCATGCGAGGCAAAGGGATTTTCGTTCCCTGGAAAACAGGATGCCTAGAAAACTCCGACACATACTGTAGTAGGAAGAGAGCCAAAGCTAAGAGCGAGAAACAGCTTGTACAGAAGATTGATGAAAGGTTGTGAGATGAATTCAATAATCAGATAAGAAGCCTCGAGGAAAGGCTCAATAATCAGCAAAAACAGCCCATGCTAGCCCTTAACGTATGTACGCAATTCAGCCCCACTACCCGTAAGAGGAGCTGTGCGTCCGCCGCTCACACAAATTAAGACGATGGCAAATTTCCTGTCTGTGACATCAAGGTAATATATGTATCTTGAATGTTTCATAGATAGACCTATTGGATGCCTTAGCTAATTGTGTACAGTTACGTAGGAGGCTGCACGGTGCAATCTCTAAGTGAGGCTTGCCAATAGCTCCGTTCCCCTTCAGGCTACTTGGGGACTCGCGTATCCATCTATTGAAGGGGTGCTGGTGCATGGTATCCTGGTAGCACAGGTTTCAAGAAGGTCAATGTGGAAAGTGTACATGATATTTTCAAGGCCATCGCACTACTGATGCCCCCAAATGACGAGATAGTGACACTAGGGGATGCCATTGGCACATTCATCCAGTGGCCCAGCAGCGACATCTTCCTGGATGCCCATCCTTTAGCACCAGAGGTACCCACACTACCTGAGTCACATGCTACACCTTAGTAGTCCACCAAATTAGCTACCGTGCCCCATGCATCACAGGCCGATACATCACTTTGTGCCCACTCGTCTCCTGTGAAGACGACCTATAGTAGAAAGCAAGACAAGGGCAAATAGAAGTAGATCACAGAGGCCCTTGGCTGTCCGTTTGCCCCGTTGGCCTAGAGATACAAGCTAGGAGAGCCTTTCGTACCGAGAGAGCGCCTACAAAAACTTACATTGGCTTGCATTAGATTGCATGATTGATACATGGAACATGCCAAAAGCTGGTGGTAGAATGGATAACGAGTATCCCGATCAGCTTCAAGTAGGAGCATCTATTGAACCAGTCATTAGGGGGTTCTTCGGAGTCGACTTCAGCGACTTGTTCAATCTCTTCAACCTCGATGCCCTCAATGCCTCGTTCTTGAGATGCTAGATATTGTAAGTGTGTGCAATCACAGTCTACATTCGTGTAATACCGATAAATATCATTTATATATAACCCCTTGCTTTTTATATATAGATACATGATCCTTGAAGCGAAATGCAAGAAACAACTGGTGGGTTTCCTCGACCCACATATAGTCTCGAAGCAAACAATGGACAAAAATTTAAAAGTCATCGATGATTACGTGGAAGAGGAATTGGTTGCTCAACGCGATATAGAGTACATACTTTTACCCTACAACATGGGTTAAGTGTTGCACTACTTGCCATACTTTCATTTGTACTTTACACACAACTCAAAGATAGGTTGAATGACCATGGTGACATTAAGGATTCAAATCTCGCCGAAATTTTGTGAGATCTTGGTTTCTGGACATGAGTGATTTTTGAAATTTCGGCCGGAGTAAAAAAAATCGAAAAAATTAAATTGCAACAGTCTCTAAAATCTCGGCGAGATCTCGCCAAATCTCGCTGAGATCTTGCCATTTTTGACCGGAATTTGATGTTCGATGACAGGATTTGACCGAAAATTGATCAATAAACCTTAATAAAGTCATCTCCTATGAACATTTGTTGAAAAACTGAATTTTTGAGACATTTTTTAAAAACTTCAGAAACACTGTTAGATTTTTATAAAATTTTATATGCATTATAACGATGTGAAAATTTTATGGTACTATCCTAAGAAGTTTAGTATCATACAAAAAAAATTTCAAAATAATTTAACTTCATTTGTTATCTGTAAAAAATCAAAAAAAGGAATGAATATAATTGGGACAGTAACATTGTCAGAATTTTATAAATTTTATCGAGTGTGATCATGATCTAAAATTTTTATGAGATATTAATAATTGACTTAGTACCATTCTATAAATTTTTTAAAAATTTAACTTTTTTTGTTTGCTCAATCAAATCTATGTATGCATTGAACTTCATTTGTTATATTTAAAAAATCAAAAACAGAAAGAACATAAATTGTAAACTGAACTTGTAAGAATTTTCTAAATTCACTGGAGTGTGATCATGATTCAAGATTTCTATGAGATCTTAAGAATTTCCTTAAAACCCTTATGCAAAATTTTTGAAAATTTTAAACATTTTTTTATTGCTAAAGCAAATCTATGTATTGATCATCAGGCTTTTATGAATTTCTAAAATTTTTTGGAACTTCTTGATGCTTGATCATCAGATGAATATTTTATATAAAAATTGATGATACATTATGACCATCCAAATTTTTTTTTGAAATTTTCTAACTTGGTTTGTACCATTTTTCATTTCGTTGAAGTTTGCTAGTAAAGCTTTTGTCAAGACAGTAGCACTATTAGAATTTTTAAAAATTCATGATGCTTGATCATCAACTAAAAATTTTCTGGGAACATTAGTGATGCATTATAACCATGAAGTGGTTAGTTTCATTTTATCATTTGGTTCAAACTTGCGAGTCAGCGTTTTATCAGAACAGTAGCAATCCTTGAATTTTAAAATATTCCTCATATTTGATAATCATATTAAACTTTTATGGGAACATCACTAATGTGTCAGGAACATAAAAAAATTTGAATTTTTTTTGATGTTGTTTGAGCTATTTTTCTTGCCATTCAAATTTGCCAAGATCTCGGCAAATCTCGCTGAGATCTCGGCAATTCCGCCCGAGATATCAAAAATCTTGCCTCAAAACAACCCGGATTCGAAATTCTGTTTTTCCAGTTCGTCCGGTATTTGTCCAGAATTTCTAAATCTCGCAGAGATTTCGTTCTTCGGTCCGTTCGAGATTCTAAGTGAAAACGAGATTTGAATCCTAAGGTGACATACCTGTGTAGATTTCACTAGGTTCTAATTGTAATTCAACCAAGAAAGAACCAGGTTATATACCTTGATTCGTTACAGAGCGGCAACCACCACTTTATGCCTATCACAAAATTACTCAACAGGTAATCACGTTTCCTTCATAGATAACCCTCCTATAGGTTGTTCAAGGTGTACGTTGCTCGTGGAATGGCTGAGACTAACTTTTTGGAATCACCTAGGTCATTCAAACTGTATAGAGCTCGTGGAGGACCCATCAAGGATGGCTCAAAGCTAAACCACAATTTTAAGTTTACGATATCCGCTAGTACACAATAATCCTATATAATACTCCGTAACAATGCCTCTGGAACTAACCATTTTTATTTTTGCAATGTCACGAGCATGAAAAGGGAAATAACCTATGTGGATTCTACATTTGCCACAACATACAACTCCTCATTGGTACCGACAAGACCAATGAGGTTTATCAATCTTGCAATAACTGTTTCATACTTATCAATTTAGATATATGCACGACTACAGTCTTCCCAGCGAAAGGTTTGGAAATGCGCTATAACTGCGTTGGAATAGGTCGATCTGATTGGAATTTGAGGACACTCTGTTTCTTCTTGTTGCATGAGGTCATAAATCTAGAAGGCGAGTTCAACTTTGGCAAACCTGAGGAGTTGTGTTATTTATGAATTACCACTTTGGTTAATTTGTGAAACTTGTGGCTTGAATTTGTGAATTGTAGTTGTGCATTCAATTGGTTAATACATCTAAGTTGATTTTTGAGATGGATGTGTTGTATGTGGTGTAATATGTAATCTGAGTGGATTCCTAAAATGGATGTGTTGTATGCGGTGTAGTATATAATCTGAGTTGATTTTCTGAAATGGATGTGATAATATGCTTGTGATGTAATCTGTAATACGCAGTGTCAAGTAAGTAATTTGGGTACAAGACGTTAAAGCGATTTGTTTACCGTCCTAAGTCGAGTCCGTCAAAGTTGACTCTGGGACGTTGAGGAGATGCGTTTCGCGATCCAAAGTCATGTCCGTCGAAGATGAGACCAAGACATTATGGAGATGTGTTCGCCATCTTGATTTAAGTAAGTTGAGTACATGATGTTGAGGAAATGCGTTCTCCATAATGTATCGAGTAAATGTTGGGTAAGTCATAGTTGAGATAGACTACCTCAATAAGTTAGAGTTGTGTTACAAAGATTAAGGGGGTGATTGATAGTTTTAATCTTGTTTTAGGAAAGTTTGTTTTGGAAAGCTTGTAGACTCCGAGTAGTACACAGTTTGTTGAATCCGGGTGGAGTAGCTGCTACCGAGTCGGTTGTTGGGATCTTGCTATTTAACCAGGTGCTGTGATAGATTGTAAATTGAGTTGAGAAAAAGAAGCAAAAAACAGATTGTAAACACAATGAGCTATGTAGGCCGGTTGGTTTGAGCGCTGGCTTTTCTCTGAGAGATCGTGTGTTGCAGTCTTCTTGTCGAATGTAATTTTGTTGATTTTGATTCTTTTTTTGTAATGTTCCAACAATTAGGAACTCACCATTTTGTTAACTTCTACATAGTAATGACACACAACTCCATTGCATTATGCGTCTTCAAAAAATAGACATGTATGTAGCACCGATTCATGTTTCTTTAACATGGTAAATTATTGGATCCCTTCATCCTTTGTTCTGGTCGATACTATAGTAACTGAATCAACAACTTCAATAGACATCAAAAGGGGGACGGCATCAGAGTTCACGCGACCATTGCCGCCCCTGGCATGCCGACGGCTATGAGGGTCGTGAAGCCTGCATATGGGCTATCTACAACAGGTGGGCATAGAGGATCGCAGAACAGCGTCGCATTCAGGTAATAGCCAAAACTAGTGTAGCTGAGGAGCTGTCTCTTAGGCGAACTGGATAACCGGGTCCAATGGAGCCATGGAGGTACTAAGCTACATGCAACAATTTTGACTACACTTAATTCTGTGGGTGATCTCCTTAATTACTCAACCAATACGTGTAGAAGAGAAATAGCAAGCATCTAGTAACATACAAAAAATATTTTAGCCATAGGAAAATGGAGGTTGCTTTATTAATGTAGTTTATTCTTCACATGACATGTACAACCAAGGAGTATTTTCCTTAGTAAGTACGTCATGCATGTGCAGATGCACCCTCCAATCACACACAACTTGTGCATCACCCAACCTTTGGAACGTGAATGACGATGGCATTTTCACCATCACCACAGTTGGTTAAACAATCGACCCAGATCCGGACACGGTTGCAGCAATAGTTCATATGAACAACTTCGCCTCGATTAACAATAAACAATCCATCAATGTCCGGCCTCTCTTTATGAATCAAAGCTTTAGCTTCCTTGCCCGTCTTGCCCAGCAGCTCCGGCCACATTAACTTGCCAGCTACATCTGAAATTTTGCAAGTCTGTTAGGGTCATCAGTTTCAATTCTTAAATCATAATTTGCTATCAAAAAGAAAACTGTAGTTGCATATACTCGTATGTATATTATTCGATTAGAAATAAACAAAAGATCTTACAGCATCCATCCCCACTTTTGCAGGTCCACTCAGCAAGGTATGACATGGTTCCTAATCTTTTGCGGTGTGCCCTAGAAGAGGAGTGAAACCATATTTATAGGCAAAACTAACAATGGGACTCACTAAATGCAATACAATGAATACATATCCTTCCATGCACCAGCACGGGCATTAGTTTGGGCAATTATTATTGAAGATATTGGGCAATTATTACTGAAGATATTGGGCAATTATTTTTAGAGATATTTCTAAATACTATATCTGAAGATATATCCATCCTTGAACCACTGCGGGCAATATTTGGCAACTATTATTGGAGATATATCTGAAGGCATATCCATCTCTGAACCACCACCGGCATTATTTGGCAATTGTTATTGGAGATATATCAGATGAGCATATCTGAGGTCACTACGCCAAAACCTGCAATAGATGACGGTCTATTTGTGGCGGTTTTTTTCGAACTGCCACAAATATAATTATCAGTGGCGGTTCTATATTGAAAATGGCGGGAAGAATATCAGTGGCAGTTCTATCCTTGAACCGCCACTGATAATGCATTATCAGTGGCGGTTGGCGGTTCGAGGATAGAACCACCACTGATAACAAATATATAATTAGTAGTGGTTGGAGGATAGAACCGCCACTAATAACTAGGTTATTAGTGGTGGTGCTATCCTCCAACCGCCACTGATACAATTGGATTAATCGTGGCGGTTCAATCCTAGAACCGCCACAGATAATGCATTATCAGTGGTGGTTCGAGGATAAAACCGCCACAGATAATGTTATCAGTGGCAGTTCTAGTTAACAACCGCCACTGATAATATAGCCTATAAATAGGTGGTCAGTAGCAGCACTGGTCTTCTTCCTCCCGAAAGCAAACCAAAATTTCTAATCTCCAGATTTCGTTTTCTCCAATTCTTGTGCTTGTACTTCCTCTAGTTGTTCCTTGGTGAGTTATTTTTTCTCCTCTCTTGATTTGTGTTAATCTTGTTGCAATTTAATTTTTAAACCTAGTTTAATTAAAGTTTATATGTAGATGAGATGAAAAGTTTAGATTTTGTTTTTTTATTTACCTACCATTTTGTAGTTGATGAATTTATTTCCTATCTAGGTTCATTAGATGATGTTGTGTTCCTTTTATAGATGATGAATTATGATCAAGCATATATTTAATATAAATTGCATTTTAAGTTAATTTGGTAGATGATGAATTTATTATGTAGCTTCTTTAGATGATAAGTAATTAGATTAGTTTTTTAATTACTATTAATTTGGTTCCATTAGTGTGGACATATACATCTTGCATATATTAAATTTATTTAATTATGATTATTGGATATTAATACAAATGAAATTTTAGTTAATTTGGTAGGTGGGTTCTCATCATTTTTAGATGATGAATTTATTATCTAGCTTCTTTAGAGGATAAGTATTTAGATTAGTTTTTTAATTACTATTAATTTGGTTCCATTAGTGTATGGACATATACATCTTGCATATATTAAATTTATTTATTTAAGATTATTGGATATTAATATACATGAAATTTTAGTTAATTTGGTAGGTGGGTGCTCATCATTTTTAGATGATGAATTTATTATCTAGCTCCTTTAGATGATAAGTAATTAGATTAGTTTTTTAATTACTATTAATTTGGTTCCATTAGTGTGCACATATAATATACATCTTGCATATATTAAATTTATTTAATTAAGATTAGTGGATATTAATATACATGAAATTTTAGTTAATTTAGTAGGTGCTCATCATTTTTAGATGACGAATTTATTATCTAGCTCCTTTAGATGATAAGTAATTAGATTAGTTTTTAATCAATTTTTATATGTTAATTAATTTTAGATGGGCCGGAGATGGATGTACAATGCGAACCGTTACAGTCGAGATTACATCGACGGGGTATCTGCTTTTCTAAGAGCCGCTGAGGAGAATAAGTTGCACAAGAAGACGGAGTACATACATTGTCCATGCATTAATTGCAAGAATGAGAAAATGTTTTCAGACAAAGAGCACATCCACTTGCACTTGATTCGAAGGGGTTTCGTACTTGGCTATACACGTTGGACAAGTCACGGTGAAAAGGAAAACATACATGAAGGTGATAACGTATTGGATGATGGAGAAGTCATTATGGCAGCTGACATCGGTTATGGATTTGATGAGGATAGGTTGGATATTGATGACGATAATAATCTTGCTCAGATGTTGCGCGATGCAGAAGGGAACTACACTAGTCAGAGAGACTTTAATCAATTCAAGGGTTTGTTGGATGACTCGAACACACCTTTGTTCCTGGGTTGCAAGGAGGAATACACAAAGTTGCACACCGTGCTTTCACTTCTAAAATTGAAGGCAAGCATTGGTTGGTCCGATAAGGGTTTCACGGCGCTATTACATCTCTTAGCGGATATGCTTCCAGATAGAAACGTATTGCCGATAACCACTTATTTAGCTAAGAAGGTTGTATGTCCATTGGGATTGGAAGTAGAAAGAATACATGCATGTCCAAACGATTGTATACTCTATCGCAAAGAGTATACAAACATGCATGTATGTCCAGTGTGCAAATCATCGCGATACAAGCGTAAAGGCCATGACAGCGAGGGCACCGTGGTGAAGAAAGGAGCTCCCGCTAAAGTGGTGTGGTATTTACCAGTAATACCTCGATTGAAGCGTATATTTGGAAACACAAAGCATGCCCAATTGATGCGATGGCACTCAGAAAAGCGTAAAAAGGATGGAAAGTCGAGACACCTGCGATTACGCCAAAGGAGAACCATCGAAAGGCTCTTTAGGAAGGACTTCAGGAATGAACCGAGGAATATAAGGTTTGGGTTGAGTACGGATGGAATGAATCCTTTCGGTAACATGAGTAGTATTCATAGCACTTGGCCCGTGACTCTCTGTATCTACAACCATCCTCCTTGGTTGTGTATGAAACGAAAGTACATTATGATGTCGCTGCTTATCCAAGGGCCGAGACAACCTGGCAATGATATTGATGTATACCTACAACCATTGGTGGAAGATCTTGTGATACTGTGGAACGAAGGTGTACATGTATGGGATGAGTACAAGCGAGAGTACTTCATCCTACGCGCATTGTTGTTTTGCACCATCAATGATTTCCCTGCCCTTGGTAACCTATCTGGTCGTACTGTAAAAGGGGCCAAAGCATGCCCCCAGTGAATGGATGAAACCACTAGTATGTGGCTCAATAATTCGAGGAAAACTGTGTACATACATCACCGTAAGTTCCATCGCAGGAAACACCCCTACCGCAATATGAAGCAACAATTCGACGGGACAAAAGAGGATGGTATAGCTCCGAGGCCTCGTCGTGGGGAAGAGGTATATGATATGGTTAAGGATATTAATGTTGTACTTGGAAAGGGAGATAGTAATAATAAATTGAGGTCTCGTACTGAGAAGACCACATGAAAGAAGAGATCGATATTTTGGAACTTGCCCTATTGGAAGGACTTAGAAGTTCGACACTGCATAGACGTCAAACACGTAGAGAAAAATGTATGTGACAACTTGGTTGGTCTTTTGCTGAATATTCCTAGCAAAACTAAGGACGGACTGAAGGCAAGAAGGGACATGGAAGATTTGAAAATCAGAGCTGAGCTACATCCTCAAGACACCGGGAAAGGCTGACTTTACCTTCCCCCAGCTTGCTACACTCTATCCAAGAAAGAGAGAACAGACCTCTGCAAATGCTTGCATGGTGTGAAAGTTCCGTCCGGTTACTCCGCAAGCATCAAGAAATTGATCTCGATGAAAGATTTGAAGTTAACTGGCATGAAGTCTCATGATTGTCATGTGATGAGGACACAAATGCTTCCTATTGCAATTAGAGTTATTTTGCCTAAAAAGGTTCGAGAGGCAATCATGAGGTTGTGTTTATTCTTCAACACGATTTCACATAAGGTCATCGATCCTATCGGACTTTCTGAACTGTAGAATGATGTGGTCAAGACACTATGCCATCTAGAGATGTATTTCCCTCCATCATTTTTCGATATAATGGTTCATCTCATTGTTCACCTTGTGAATGAGATAAATATATGTGGCCCCGTATTCCTACATCAGATGTACCCATTCGAAAGGTACATGGGTATTCTGAAGAAGTATGTACGCAATTGATCTCGGCCGGAGGGCTGCATTGTGGAAGGTTATGCAACTGAGGAGGTTATTGAGTTTTGTGTGGATTACATGGAGGGGGTGGAACCAGTAGGAGTGCCTGTATCTCGCCATGAGGGTAGGCTAGCTGGGAAAGAGACGATTGGAAGGAAATCAACAAATTCTTACGATCATGGATTGTTCGAAAAAGCTCATTTCACAGTCTTGCAACAGTCAGTTGAGGTGTCCTCGTATATGGACATGCACAAGGATAAGCTACGAGAGGAAAATCGTGGACAATCAGAGGTTTGGGTAACAAAAAAGCATAACCGTTTGTTCAATCATTGGTTCAAAGAGCATATGACTGGGAAAGAAACGAGTGTTATGTTGAGGTGGTTTGCAAAAGGGCCATCAGGTACAATCTTGACATGGCAAGGATACGATATAAATGGATATACCTTTTATACGAGATCTCAGGATAGCAAAAGCACTTACCAACATAGTGGTGTCCGCATAGATGCCTATGATAACACAGGCAGTAAGAAGAGTAGCTTCTATGAGTTTATAAAAGAGATCTGGGAGCTCGACTATTGTATTTTTAAGATCCCGATATTTCGGTGTCGTTGGGTACAACTCCCAAATGGTGTCAAGGTGAACAAGTACGGCTTCACTACTTTGGACATCGAACATGTCGGATACAGAGACGAACCATTCGTACTTGCGAAGCAAGTAACATAAGTCTTCTATGTAATCGACCCAGCAGATAAAATGCGCCATGTAGTTCTTCAGGGAAAAAGAAGGATCGTCGGAGTTGAGAATGTCGTGGATGAGGATGAGTACAACCAGTTTGATGAGTTGCCTCCTTTCGTAGATGGCAACATCAGGCTCGAGGAAGAAACCACTCAGGAAGCTACCTATCATCACGACGATCATGAAGAATGGCAAATTGTGAATGAAAATAATTAGCTATATACGAGTAATGGCAATGTGATGTAAACAATATGCATTTGTATAGAGTAATGGAAATATGGTGTTATGCATTTGTGTGGAGTAATGGAAATGTGGGTATATATTAGGATTATATAGGGTATATTACTATATTAGATTTATATATGGTCATTACTATATTAGGATTATATAGGGTATATAGTATTTAGTAGGATTAGATAGGGTATATAGTATTTAGTAGGATTACATAGGGTATATAGTATTTAGTAGGATTATATAGGGTATATAGTATTTAGTAGGATTATATAAGGTCATTAATATATTAGGATTATATAGGGTCATTAATATATTAGGATTATATAGGGTCATTAGTATATTAGTGGCGTTCTTCACAAGAACCGCCATAGATAATATATGTATTAGTAGCTGTTTTTTATACGAACCGCCACAGATAAGAATATTAGTGGCGGTTCTTGTGAACAACCGCCACTGATAATATGCCCTATATATAAAAGTCGATACAGTCTCTCTTCTCACCGAGTGCCCTAAACCCTAAACCCTAAACTCCCGCCGCTTTTGACGCGCCCTAAACTCCTAAGCTCCGCCACGCCCGACGCCGCCACGGTCGCCGCCTAACGCCGCCGCACCGACGCCGCCACGGTCGCCGCCCGATGCCGCCAGCGCCGCGCTTTGATGCCGCCGCTCTTGATGCCGCCCATGCCCGACGCCGCCCGCCCTTGACACCGCCCGACGTCGCCCCCGATGCTGCCGCACTGCCTCAACCCCGGCCCCTCTTCTCCTCTTGCCCGCCAAGGTAAGCACCATCGATTCTAGGGTTTCAACATAAAGATTAGAACATTAAATTGGAGTACTTAAGAACGCAATAAAATTGGAGATTCTGGAGTACTTAAGAACGCAATAAAATTGGAGATTCTGGAGTACTTAAGAACGCAATAAAATTGGAGAGACAAATCTGACGACATAGCTAGATAACCTGCTATGCATCTCTTCATCCATATAACTAGAATGTATCAATCCTACTAAGCTACAAGACTGAAGCCTGTTCAATCAACAGTAGAAAGTGATAAAGGACAGATAATCTAGCATTTTTCATGTGGACCATTTAGTTGCTTCATAACCTCTTGGAGCTCCAACCTATCAAAGTGCATATCCACTTGCATGCCTATGTTACCAAAAACCAATCCATCCGTTTAATTACATCATTTAACTACTTCAATAAATGTATCCAATTGTATGTAGCTACTTGAATGCTTATATTATCAAAGCCTTTTCTTGCTAGTTGCCATGTGCATATGACAGTTGCTTATTTATTTCATAGACTTCTTGTCATAAGTAAATGAAGGATTAAGGACAGATAATTGGACTACAATTTATTATCCAATTCATAGTGATGGTTTATAAGAAGGTTAAATTATAGATGATTATGTTGTTAAAAACACTTGGTCAGATATGATGAAGGCCTAGTTTACATTGATAGTTCTACTAGGTGGCAAATACATGACACCTTGCAATCTTGCATCTACTGGAGATAAGAAAGCAGCAGGGAACTAGCTGTATGATTCTCGGATTTTCCGGCAAGTAGGACCGGCTAATGAGTGCAAAAACCATGTCAAATTAAACCAAGCTTGCAGATTCAAGATGATTTTGACAAGTTTTCAAGTTTTTTCTTTAACCAAAAACATTCTTTCGTAGTATTATTTGGCAAACAAAACTCTACCAAAAACACACACTGAAACTGCTTATGAAACCAAAGCAGCAGTAGCATCCCACCAACAAAGGTCTAATGGAACATAATTCGAAAGCCATACCAATTATAATTTACTTCAATGCTTACACATCAGATTAGTCTACATAATTTTCAGCTATAACTCAGTATATGAGTTAATACAGGTTGCCTTTAACCTACCTGCATAAAATCGTAACGCTCTCTTCCAATTGATTCATTCTCAGCAATGGCAAAATATGCCAGCATTGGATAGTTTCCAATATAAGATGCATAACTGTCCCTTTGGATGTTTACAGCCCATTCACTGTATTAAAAGAAAATGTCAATAATTAATATCTTTCCAGTAAACGAGACATTTTTAATAAAAAAGGAGATACTTACAATCTGGTCAAGTCAGCATGCCGTGTTCCAACGTACTTGGCTTGAAGATGCTCTAGTTGAGAATTTATGTTGAACCTGTCACTTGCCTTTAAAAATAGTGAATTGGGTAAGATACATTGCAGTTAGAATGTACATGGAGACCAGGAGACATTCACTATATTTTCTCAAAGTCAACAGATAGAAAAAAAATGAACATCATGGTAACTGAAATTTGAAATACACAATAGCAGGTGAGCTCTAAGACTGATGTGACAGCTAAGGTACCCACCCAAAGCTAACCAATAATACCAAGATGAAAAGGTAAATACCAACCTCAAATGCCTAGAAATTAAGAATAATTGACACAGGTTTTTAGTTCAGGTGAACTGTTATATTGATTCAGTTCACAGAAAAGAATAAATCAACCAAATATAATATATTAAAGAATGGACTACACAGAAAGTCAGAAAGGATAACTGTTTTACACGAGAAATAGTTTTGGGATTTGTAGATCCTTTCAGACTTTCCTATGAAAGCCATTCTGTTGTAATGTATCACGAGAAATAGTTTTGGGATATATTACCAAATATAATATATCAAAGAATGGACTACGCAGGTTGTTCTGTACTGTTGTTAAAGCCATTCTGTTGGAATGTATCACAGTGAGTAGATTATTGTTCCCAGCTATATCACCGTTTCATACTACCATGAACCCAACAGATTAAGTTTTAGTTGTTGTTAGTATTTTTGCAGTGTGACTGTTACTTCTATTGGTTGTGAGTATCGAGTTGTGACTATTTTGGGTTTTATTGGCTTCAATGAATGTTTTTTTGTTATTTTAGCCCCTCCACTGAATTATGCAGATTTTCTCAAATATTTATGGTACTATCCTAAGAAGTGTAGAATCATACACAAAAATTTTCAAAATAATTTAACATCATTTTTTTCTGTAAAAAATCAAAAAAATAATGAACATAATTGGGACAATAACATTGTCAGAATTTTATAAATTTCATCGAGTGTGATCATGATCTAAAATTTTTGTGAGATATTAATAATTGACTTATTACCATTCTATAAAATTGTAAAAAAAATTAACTTTTTTTGTTTGCTCAATCAAATCTATGTATGCATCGAAAAACAGAAAGAACATAAATGGTACACTGAACTTGTAAGAATTTTCTAAATTCACTGGAGTGTCATCATGTTTCAAGATTTCTATGAGATCTTAAGAATTTCCTTAAAACCCTTATGCAAAATTTTCAAAAATTTTAAACATTTTTGTTTGCTAAAGCAAATCTATGTATTGATCATCAGGCTTTTATGAAGATGTAGCACTGTCAGAATTTCTGGAACTTCTTGATGCTTAATCATCAGATGAATATTTTATATAAATATTGATGATACATTATGAACATCCAAAAAAAGTTTCAAAATTTTCTAACATGGTTTGTACCATTTTTCATTTCGTTGAAGTTTGCCGGTAAAGCTTTTGTCAGGACAGTAGCACTATTAGAATTTTTAAACATTCATGAAGCTTGATCATCAACTAAAAATTTTCTGAGAACATTAGTGATGCATTATAATCATGAAAAAAAAATTTCAAAATTTTCTAAAGTGGTTTGTTTCATTTTATCATTTGGTTCAAACTTGCGAGTCAGCGTTTTATCAGGACAGTAGCAATCCTTGAATTTTAAAATATTCCTCATATTTGATAATCAAATTAAATTTTTATGGGAACATCACTAATGTGTGAAGAACAACAAAAAAAATTTAAAATTTTTTTGATGTTGTTTGAGCTATTTTTCTTGCCTTTCAATTTTGCCAAGATCTCGGCAAATCTCGCTGAGATCTCGGCAATTCCGCCCGAGATATCAAAAATATCGCCTTAAAACAACCCGGATTTGAAATTCTGTTTTTCCAGTTCGTCCGGAATTTGTCCAAGATTTCTAAATCTCGCCGAGATTTCGTTCTTCGGTCCATCCGAGATTTCAAGTGAAAACGAGATTTCAATCCTTAGGTGACATACCTATGTAGATTTCACTAGGTTCTAATTGTAATTCAACCAAGAAAGAACCAGGTTATATACCTTGATTCGTTACAGAGCGGCAACCACCACTTTATGCCTATCACAAAATTACTCAACAGGTAATCACGTTTCCTTCATAGGTAACCCTCCTATAGGTTTTTCAAGGTGTTCTTTGCTCGTGGAACGGCTGAGACTAACTTTTTGGAATCACCTAGGTCATTCAAACTGTATAGAGCTTGTGGAGGGCCCGTCAAGGATGGCTCAAAGCTAAACCACAATTTTAAGTTTACGATATCCGCTAGTACACAATAATCCTATATCATACTCCGTAACAATGCCTTTGGAACTAACCATTTTTATTTTTGCAATGTCACCAGCATGAAAAGGGAAATAACCTATGTGGATTCTACATTTGCCACAACATACAACTCCTCATTACCAACAAGACCAATGAGGTTTATCAATCTTGCAATAACTGTTTCATACTTATCAATTTAGATATATGCACGACTATAGTCTTCCCAACGAAAGGTTTGGAAATGCGCTATAACTGTGTTGGAATAGGTCGATCTGATTGGAATTTGAGGACAACTCTGTTCCTTCTTGTTGCATGAGGTCATAAATTCAGAAGGCGAGTTCAACTTTGGCTAACCTGAGGAGTTGTGTTATTTATGAATTACCACTTTGGTTAATTTGTGAAACTTGTGCTGTGAATTTGTGAATTGTAGTTGTGCATTCAATTGGTTAATACATCTAAAGTTGATTTTTGAGATGGATGTGTTGTATGTGGTGTAATATGTAATCTGAGTGGATTCCTAAAATGGATGTGTTGTACGCGGTGTAGTGATGCGACACGCGAGGGGTGGCCCGATCTTCACGACAGTAGGTTGACGAACTGAGGATATCTAGCTGCGAACAGCAAGGATAACTAGCTTTAAACCCGCCAAGTTTGGATGCGACCAAGTGACAGGGAGAATGATCCGTAGCCTCTTGGACTCCGACCCGATCTCCGAACGATCACAGAACCACAAACCGGGACTAATCCACACAAGAGGCCCGGAAGCCAAAAGCACGAACTAGGGGATCCCAGAGGGATTTCTCGCAAGCCCAGAAGAGCTCACAAGAACAAAGGTGTAAGACACTCAAACAGCCTGGCTGTAATCTGATATGTTTGTTTAAAATGATCCAAAAAGTTCTTCAATGGATGGAGTACTGAAGTATTTATACTAGGAACACCTCTCCTAGTTTAGGTGTGAAAACAAACCAGAATTAAATAAATTATCTTGGATATCCAAAGGCTATCTTGGGTCTGTAATTGTGAAAACTCTTCAATTCTCGCGTAAGACTTGACAGCATGTGCACCCTCCATTAAAACAGCCATAACTTTGGCTTCGGAAGTCGAAACGGCGAGCGGTTTGAAAGGTTGTAATCTTGACTTCATTATCTTTGCAGTGACATAGCCTATGACCATGTTGTGCGCTCAGATTATCTCCAAAATTGTTTTCAGGAAGATGGACAGTACATGCAAGTTATCTCCCTCAGGTGTACGCCCAAACTTCGTTGTCCTTTGTAAGGCACCTAAGTTCAACAAAAGAAGTGGAAGTTGGAAGCACAAATAAGTTGTTAAAATTTTGAATGAGACTTAAGTTAGCGTTCACCTGATCTTGAATTTGTTTAGCGTGAGCTCGAGTGATCGGTCCTTTGTGTTCGGTTGAAGTATCGAGGCGAACACCTTGGTCGTTGGAAAGACCAACTTGGTGATCCTGATCGATCACACTTTGGATTGTGTTGATATGGTCGGCAAAGCTTGAGATGTCCTCATCATGTAGTATATAATTTGAGTTGATTTTCTGAAATGGATGTGATAATATGCTTGTGATGTAATATGTAATCTTGTTTCAGAGGGCATGGCTAGTATTTCCTAGGGCTAGCCAATAAACAGAAAGAGTTACATCAATAAAAAATAATATCACTGATGATTCTTTAGAAAAACTACCTGTGATACATCTCAAATCACAGACGGCTAGTACTTGAATCGTCTGTCATAATTTAACATCACAAACGATTCTTAATAGAAATCGTTTAGGATGTTCAATTATCACAGACGGTTCGTACTAGGAACCGTCTGTGATATATGTTTCACAGATGGTTCGAAAACCGTATCTGATGTGCCATTATTATCACTAACACATGGTTATAGATGGTTCAGAAAACCTACTGTGATGGTATTTTTGAATCGTCCGTGATAAGATTTTTTGTACTAGTGCAAGTTCATGTATGCTACAAAGGACACAACAGGAAGTTTAGTGCAAATAAGAACACTGCATGAACACCAAATAAAGCCAAAAGCTAGCTAAATGATACCACTCGTCCTGTCATCAGAACTATACTACACTCATCAACTTCAACCAGTGACCTCGCGGTCGACAGAGCGGCTTCTGCAAAACCCCTCCTATAGAGAGGCCCTTTGCGAAGTGAGGGTGCGTGACGGGAGGAAGAGGGGGAGAGGAGACGCCGAGGGAGAGGGCGGCTTGAAGAGGAATGTATAATGTGGCCATGTGACATAGGAGTCTCCTAATCTTCAAGTAATTAGTAATAGTTTTAATCTTGTTTTAGGAAAGTTTGTTTTGGAAAGCTTGTAGACTGCGAGTAGTACACAGTTTGTTGAATCCGAGTAGAGTAGGTGTTACCGAGTTAGTTGTTGGGATCTTGCTATTTAAGCAGGTGCTATGATAGATTGTAACTTGAGTTGAGAAAAGGAGCAAAAAAGAGATTGAAAATACAATGAGCTATGTAACTCAGTTGGTTTGAGTGCTGGCTTGTCTCTGAGAGGTCGCTTGTTCAAGTCTTCTCGGCGATTGTTTTTTTGTTGATTTTGGTTCTTATTTTTTAATGTTCCAACAATTGGTATAAGAGACTGAGTTTCAATCAATGAGGTCTCAAGGATTGTGGGACGCGATCATGAACGACAACGTCGATGTGTGCAAGGATCAGATGGCCTTGGCGACCATCTATGGAGGCATCTCGGAGGAAACACTCTTCCTACTGGCCGAAAAAGAGACAGCCAAAGCTGCGTGGGAGGTGTTGAAGACGATGTATCTTGGCACTGATCGTGTAAAGGAGGCAAAGGTACAGACCCTTAAAGCTGAGTTCGAGGGGCTGCGCATGATGAGACGGAGTCGGTCGACAATTTCGCCATCCGGTTGACAACAATCGTCAACAAAATCGAAGGGCTTGGTGACAAGATGGAGGACAGCTATGTGGTAAGAAAATTTCTTCGTGCAGTCCCTGGCAGGTTCCTACAAATCGTCTCCACCGTTGAGCAGTTTGGCGACCTCAAGGTGATGACGATCGAGGAGGTGATCTGTCGCTTGAAGGCATATGAAGAATGGATTAGGGATCTGACGGCGGTAATGAAGAGCACCTACTCTTGATGCGCGCCGAGTGGGAGGCTTGATCTTCGAGGGGCGGAAGCGAGGGCTCCTTCGATGGCGTTAAAGGCGATGGTCGACGAGGCCGTAAGAATCGAAAATTTGACAAGGCAAAAATGAGGTGCTATAATTGTAATGATTATGGGCATTTCGCTTCACAGTGCCACAAACTGAAGGAGGCGAAAAAGCACTCCTTACTAAAGCTATAAGTGACGACAAACCGACACTACTTTGACGCAGTGTCAAGTAAGTAAGTTGGGTACAAGACGTTAATGTGATTTGTTTACGATCCTAAGTCGAGTCCATTAAAGTTGACTCTGGGACGTTGAGGAGATGCGTTTCACCATCCAAAGTCATGTCCATCGAAGATGAGACCAAGACATTAAGGATATGTGTTCGTCATCCTGATTTAAGTAAGTTGAGTACATGATGTTGAGGAGATGCGTTCTCCATAGCGTACGAGTAAATGTTGGGTAAGTCATAGTTGAGACAGACTACCTCAATAAAGTTAGAGTTGTGTTACAAAGATTAAGGGGGTGATTGATAGTTTTAATCTTGTTTTAGGAATGTTTGTTTTGGAAAGCTTGTAGACTCCGAGTAGTACACAGTTTGTTGAATCCGGGTGGAGTAGCTGCTACCGAGTCGGTTGTTGGGATCTTGCTATTTAACCAGGTGCTGTGATAGATTGTAAATTGAGTTGAGAAAAGAAGCAAAAAAGAGATTGTAAACACAATGAGCTATGTAGTCCGGTTGGTTTGAGCGCTGGCTTTTCTCTGAGAGATAGTGTGTTCCAGTCTTCTTGTTGAATGTAATTTTGTTGATTTTGATTCTTTTTTTGTAATGTTCCAACAATTAGGAACCCACCGTTTTGTTAACTTCTACATAGTAATGACACAAGCAAACTCCATTGCATTGTGCGTCTTCAAAAAATAGACATGTATCTAGCACCGATTCATGTTTCTTTAACATGGTAAATTATTGCATCCCTTCATCCTTTGTTCTGGTCGATACTATAGTAACTGAATCAACAACTTCAAAAGACATCAAAAGGGGGATGGCATCAGAGTTCACGCGACCATTGCCACCCCTGGCATGCCGACGGCTATGAGGGTCGTGAAGCCTGCATATGGGCTATCTACAACAGGTGGGCACAGAGGATCGCAGAATAGCGTCGCATTCAGGTAATAGCCAAAACTAGTGTAGCTGAGGAGCTGTCTCTTAGGCGAACTGGATAACTGGGTCCAATGGAGCCATGGAGGTACTAAGCTACATGCAACAATTTTGACTGCACTTAATTCTGTGGGTGATCTCCTTAATTACTCAACCAATATGTGTAGAAGAGAAATAGCAAGCATCTAGTAACATACAAAAAATATTTTAGCCATAGGAAAATGGAGGTTGCTTTATTAATGTAGTTTATTCTTCACATAATATGTACAACCAAGGAGTATTTTCCTTAGTAAGTAGGTCATGCATGTGCAGATGCACCCTCCAATCACACACAACTTGTGCATCACCCAACCTTTGGAACGTGAAAGACGATGGCATTTTCACCATCACCACAGTTGGTTAAACAATCGACCCAGATCCAGACACGGTTGCAGCAGTAGTCCATAAAAACAACTTCGCCTCGATTAACAATAAACAATCCATCAATGTCAGGCCTCTCTTTATGAATCAAAGCTTTAGCTTCCTTGCCCGTCCTGCCAATCAGCTCTGGCCACATTAACTTGCCAGCTACATGTGAAATTTTGCAAGTTTGTTAGGGTCATCAGTTTCAGTTCTTAAATCATAATGTGCTATCAAAAAGAAAACTGTAGTTGCATATACTCGTATGTATATTATTCGATTACAAATAAACAAAAGATCTTACAGCATCCACCCCCACTTTTGCAGGCCCACTCAGCAAGGTATGACATGGTTCCTAATCTTTTGCGGTGTGCCCCAGAAGAGGAGTGAAACCATATTTATATGCAAAACTAACAATGGGACTCACTAAATGCAATACAATGAATACATATCCTTCCATGCACCATCACAGGCATTAGTTTGGGCAATTATTATTGAAGATATTGGGCAATTATTACTGAAGATATTGGGCAATTATTATTAGAGATATTTTTGAATACTATATATGAAGATATATCCATCCTTGAACCACTTTAATTATTATTGGAGATATATCTGAAGGCATATCCATCTTTGAACCACCACAGGCATTATTTGGCAATTGTTATTGGAGATATATCAGATGAGCATATCTGAGGTCACTACGCCAAAACCTGCAATAGGTGACGGTCTATTTGTGGTGGTTTTTTTCGAACCGCCATAAATATAATTATGAGTAACGGTTCTATATTGAAAATGGCGGGAAGAATATCAGTGGCAGTTCTATCCTCGAACCACCGCTGATAATGCATTATCAGTGGTGGTTCGAGGATAGAACCGCCACTGATAACAAATACATCATTAGTGGCGGTTGGAGGATAGAACCGCCACTAATAACTTGGTTATTAGTGGCGGTGCTATCCTCCAACCGCCACTGATACTATTGGATTATCCGTGGCGGTTCAATCCTAGAACCGCCACAGATAATGCATTATCAGTGGCGGTTCAAGGATAAAACCGCCACAGATAATGTTATCATTGGCGGTTCTAGTTAACAACCGCCACTGATAATATTGCCTATAAATAGTTGGTCAGTAGCAACACTGGTCTTCTTCCTCCCGAGAGCAAACCAAAACTTCTAATTTTCAGATTTCATTTTCTCCAATTCTTGTGCTTGTACTTCCTCTAGTTGTTCCTTGGTGAGTTATTTTTTCTCCTCTCTTGATTTGTGTTAATCTTGTTGCAATTTAATTTTTAAACCTAGTTTAATTAAGGTTTATATGTAGATGAGATGAAAAGTTTAGATTTTGTTTTTTTTATTTACCTACCATTTTGTAGTTGATAAATTTATTTCCTAGCTAGGTTCATTAGATGATGTTGTGTTCCTTTTATAGATGATGAATTATGATCAAGCATATATTTAATATAAATTGCATTTTAAGTTAATTTGGTAGATGATGAATTTATTATGTAGCTTCTTTAGATGATAAGTAATTAGATTAGTTTTTTAATTACTATTAATTTGGTCCCATTAGTGTGGACATATACATCTTGCATATATTAAATTTATTTAATTATGATTATTGGATATTAATATAAATGAAATTTTAGTTAATTTGGTAGGTGGGTGCTCATCATTTTTAGATGATGAATTTATTGTCTATCTTCTTTAGAGGATAAGTATTTAGATTAGTTTTTTAATTACTATTAATTTGGTTCCATTAGTGTACGGACATATACATCTTGCATATATTAAATTTATTTATTTAAGATTATTGGATATTAATATACATGAAATTTTAGTTAATTTGGTAGGTGGGTGCTCATCATTTTTAGATGATGAATTTATTATCTAGCTCCTTTAGATGATAAGTAATTAGATTAGTTTTTTAATTACTATTAATTTGGTTCCATTATTGTGCACATATAATATACATCTTGCATATATTAAATTTATTTAATTAAGATTAGTGGATATTAATATACATGAAATTTTAGTTAATTTGGTTGGTGCTCATCATTTTTAGATGATGAATTTATTATCTAGCTCCTTTAGATGATAATTAATTAGATTATTTTTTTAATCAATTTTTATATGTTAATTAATTTTGGATGGACCGAAGATGGATGTACAATGCGAATCGTTACAGCTGAGATTACATCGACGGGGTATCTGCTTTTCTAAGAGCCGCTGAGGAGAACATGTTGCACAAGAAGACGGAGTACATACATTGTTCATGCATTGATTGCAAGAATGACAAAATGTTTTCAGACAAAGAGCACATCCACTTGCACCTGATTCGAAGGGGTTTTGTACTTGGCTATACACGTTGGACAAGTCACGGTGAAGAGGAAAACATACATGAAGGTGATAACGTATTGGATGATGGAGAAGGCATTATGGCAGCTGACATCGGTTATGGATCTGATGAGGATAGGTTGGACATTGATGACGATAATAATCTTGCTCAGATGTTGCGCGATGCAGAAGGGAACTACACTAGTCAGAGAGAGATTAATCAATTCAAGGGTTTGTTGGACGACTCGGACACACCTTTGTTCCCGGGTAGCAAGGAGGAATACACAAAGTTGCACACCGTGCTTTCACTTCTAAAATTGAAGGCAACCATTGGTTGGTCCGATAAGAGTTTCACGGCGCTATTACATCTCTGAGCGGACATGCTTTTAGATGGAAACGTATTGCCGATAACCACTTATTTAGCTAAGAAGGTTGTATGTCCATTGGGATTGAAATTAAGTAGAAAGAATACATGCATGTCCAAATGATTGTATACTCTATCGCAAAGAGTATACAGACATGCATGTATGTCCGGTGTGCAAATCATCACGATACAAGCGTAAAGGCCATGACAGCGAGGGCACCGTGGTGAAGAAAGGAGCTCCCGCTAAAGTGGTGTGGTATTTACCAGTAATACCTTGGTTGAAGCGTTTATCTGGAAACAAAAAGCATGCCCAATTGATGCAATGGCACTCAGAAGAGCGTAAAAAGGATGGAAAGCTGAGATACCCTGTTGATTCTGCCCAGTGGAGAACCATCGATAGGCTCTTTAGGAAGGACTTCGGGAATGAACCGAGGAATATAAGGTTTGGGTTGAGTACGGATGGAATGAATCCTTTCGGTAACATGAGTAGTATTCATAGCACTTGGCCCGTGACTCTCTATATCTACAACCTTCCTCCTTGGTTGTGTATGAAACGAAAGTACATTATGATGTCGCTGCTTATCCAAGGGCCAAGACAACCTGGCAATGATATTGATGTATGCCTACAACCATTGGTGGAAGATCTTGTGATACTGTGGAACGAAGGTGTACAGGTATGGGATGAGTACAAGCGAGAGTACTTCATCCTACAAGCATTGTTGTTTTGCACCATCAATGATTTCTCTGCCCTTGGTAACCTATCCGGTCGTACTGTAAAAGGGGCCAAAGCATGCCCCTAGTGCATGGATGAAACCGCTAGTATGTGGCTCAATAACTCGAGGAAAACTATGTACATGCATCACCGTAGGTTCCTTCACAGGAATCACCCCTTCCGCAATATAAAGAAACAATTTGACAGGACAAAAGAGGATGGTATAGCTCCAAGGCCTCGTCGTGGGGAAGAGGTATATGATATGGTTAAGGATATTAATGTTGTACTTGGAAAGGTAGATAGTAATAATAAATCGAGGTCTCGTACTGAGAAGACCACGTGGAAGAAGAGATCGATATTTTGGAATTTGCCCTATTGGAAGGACTTAGAAGTTCGACTCTGCATAGACGTCATGCACGTAGAGAAAAATGTATGTGACAGCTTGGTTGGTCTTTTGCTGAATATTCCTAGCAAAACTAAGGACGGTCTGAAGGCACGAAGGGACCCGGAAGATATGAAAATAAGAGCTGAGCTACATCCTCAAGACAACGGGAAATGCCGACTTTACCTTCCCCTAGCTTGCTACACTCTATCCAAGAAAGAGAGAACAAACCTCTGCAAATGCTTGCAAGGTGTGAAAGATCCATCCGGTTACTCTGCAAGCATCAAGAAACTGGTCTCGATGAAAGATTTGAAGTTAACTGGCATGAAGTCTCATGATTGTCATGTGATGATGACACAAATGCTTCCTATTGAAATTAGAGGTATTTTGTCTGAAAAGGTCCGAGAGGCAATCATGAGGTTGTGTTTCTTCTTCAACACGATTTCACAGAAGGTCATCGATCCCATCGGACTTTCTGAACTGCCGAATGATGTGGTCAAGACACTATGCCAGCTAGAGATGTATTTCCCTCCATCATTTTTCGATATAATGGTTCATCTCATTGTTCACCTTGTGAATGAGATAAATATATGTGGCCCCGTATTCCTGCATCAGATGTACCCGTTCGAAAGGTTCATGGGTATTCTGAAGAAATATGTACGCAATCGATCTCGGTCGGAGGGCTGCATTGTGGAAGGTTATGTAACTGAGGAGGTTATCGAGTTTTGCGTGGATTACATGGAGGGGGTGGAACCGGTAGGAGTGCCTGTATCTCGCCATGAGGGTAGGCTAGCTGGAAAGGGACGATTGGAAGGAAATCAACAAATTCTTACGATCATGGATTGTTCGAAAAAGCTCATTTCACAGTCTTGCAACAGTCAGTTGAGGTGTCCTCGTATATGGACATGCACAAGGATAAGCTACGAGAGGAAAATCGTGGACGATCAGAGGTTTGGGTAACAAAAGAGCATAATCGTGTGTTCAGTCATTGGTTCAAAGAGCATATGACTGGGAAAGAAACGAGTGTTATGTTGAGGTGGTTGGCAAAAGGGCCATCTGGTACAATCTTGACATGGCAAGGATACGACATAAATGGATATACCTTTTATACGAGATCTCAGGAGCACCATGTAGTTCTTCAGGGAAAAAGAAGGATCGTCGGAGTTGAGAATGTCGTGGATGAGGATTGGTATAACCAGTTTTGATGAGTTGCCTCCTTTCGTAGATGGCAACATCAGACTCGAGGAAGAAACCACTCAGGAAGCTACCTATCATCACGACGATCATGAAGAATGGCAAATTGTGAATGAAAATAATTAGCTATATACGAGTAATGGCAATGTGATGTAAACAATATGCATTTGTATGGAGTAATGGAAATGTGGTGTTATGCATTTGTGTGGAGTAATAGAAATGTGGGTATAAATTAGGATTATATAGGGTATATTACTATATTAGAATTATATATGGTCATTACTATATTAGGATTATATAGGGTATATAATATTTAGTAGGATTATATAGGGTATATAATATTTAGAAGGATTATATACGGTATATAATATATTAGCATTATATGGGGTATATAATATTTAGTAGGATTATATAGGGTATATTGTATTTAGTAGGATTATATAGGGTATATAATATATTAGAATTATATAGGGTCATTAATATATCAGTGGCGGTTCTTCACAAGAACCGCCACAGATAATATATGTATTAGTGGCGGTTTTTTATACGAACCGCCACAGATAAGAGTATCAGTGGCGGTTCTTGTGAAGAACCGCCACTGATAATATGCCCATATATAAAAGTCGATATAGTGTCTCTTCTCACCGAGTGCCCTAAACCCTAAACTCCCATCGCTTCCGACGCGCCCTAAACTGCTAAACTCCCGCTGCGCCCAACGCCGCCACGATCGCCGCCCGACGCCGCCAAGATTGACGGCCACGGCCGCCGCCCGACGACGCCGCGCGACGCCGCCGCCCTTGACATCGCCGAGCCCGACGCGCTTCGACACCGCTGCGCCCGCCTGCGCGCCGCCGCCCTTGACGCCGCCCGACTTCACCCCCGACGACGCCGCGCTAGCTCACCCTCGGCCCCTCTTCTCCTCCTGCCCGCCAAGGTAAGCACCATCGATTCTAGGTTTTCAGCATAGAGATTAGAACATTAAATTGGAGTACTTAAGAACGCAATAAAATTGGAGATTCTGGAGTACTTAAGAACGCAATAAAATTGGAGAGACAAATCCGACGACATAGCTAGATAACCTGCTATGCATCTCTTCATCCATATAACTAGAATGTATCAATCCTACTAAGCTACAAGACTGAAGGCTGTTCAGTCAACAGTAGAAAGTGATAAAGGACACATAATCTAGCATTTTTCATGTGGACCATTTAGTTGATTCATAACCTCTTGGAGCTACAACCTATCAAAGTGCATATCCACTTGCATGCCTATGTTACCAAAAACCAATCCATCCGTTTAATTACATCATTTAACTACTTCAATAAATGTATCCAATTGTATGTAGCACTTGAATGCTTTTATTATCAAAGCCTTTTCTTGCTAGTTGCCATGTGCATCTGACAGTTGCTTATTTATTTCATAGACTTCTTGTCATAAGTAAATGAAGGATTAAGGACAGATAATTGTACTACAATTTATTATCCAATTCATAGTGATGGTTTATAAGAAGGTTAAATTATATATGATTATGTTGTTAAACACACATGGTCAAATATGATGAAGGCCTAGTTTACATTGATAGTTCTACTAGGTGGCAAATACATGACACCTTGCAATCTTGCATCTACTGGAGATAAGAAAGCAGCAGGGAACTAGCTGTATGATTCTCGGATTTTCCGGCAAGTAGGACCGGCTAATGAGTGAAAAAACCATGTCAAATTAAACCAAGCTTGTAGATTCAAGATGATTTTGACAAGTTTTCAAGTTTTTTCTTTAACCAAAAACATTCTTTCGTAGTATTATTTGGCAAACAAAACTCCACCAAAAACACACACTGAAACTGCTTATGAAACCAAAGCAGCAGTAGCATCCCACCAACAAAGGTCTAATGCAACATAATTCGAAAGCCATACCAATTATAATTTACTTCAATGCTTACACATCAGATTAGTCTACATAATTTTCAGCTATAACTCAGTATATGAGTTAATACAGGTTGCCTTTAACCTACCTGCATAAAATCGTAACGCTCTCTTCCAATTGATTCATTCTCAGCAATGGCAAAATATGCCAGCATTGGATAGTGTCCAATATAAGATGCATAACTGTCCCTTTGGATGTTTACAGCCCATTCACTGTAATAAAATAAAATGTCAATAATTAATATCTTTCCAGTAAATGAGACATTTTTAATAAAAAAAAGGAGATACTTACAATCTGGTCAAGTCAGCATGCCCTGTTCCAACGTACTTGGCTTGAAGATGCTCTAGTTGAGAATTTATGTTGAACCTGTCACTTGCCTTTAAAAATAGTGAATTGGGTAAAGATACATTGCAGTTAGAATGTACATGTAGACCAGGAGACATTCACTATATTTTCTCAAAGTCAACAGATAGAAAAAAATGAACATCATGGTTACTGAAATTCGAAATACACAATTGCAGGTGAGCTCTAAGAATGATGTGACAGCTAAGGTACCCACCCAAAGCTAACCAATAATACCAAGATGAAAAGGTAAATACCAACCTCAAATGCCTAGAAATTAAGAATAATTGACACAGGTTTTTAGTTTAGGTGAACTGTTATATTGATTCAGTTCAAAGAAAAGAATAAATCAACCAAATATAATATATCAAAGAATGGACTACACAGAAAGTCAGAAAGGATAACTGTTTTACACGAGAAATAGTTTTGGGATATGTAGATCCTTTCAGACTTTCCTATGAAAGCCATTCTGTTGTAATGTATCACGAGAAATAGTTTTGGGATATATTACCAAATATAATATATCAAAGAATGGACTACGCAGGTTGTTTTGTACTGTTGTTAAAGCCATTCTGTTGAAATGTATCACAGTGAGTAGATTATTGTTCCCAGCTATATCATCGTTTCATACTACCATGAACCCAACAGATTAAGTTTTAGTTGTTGTTAGTATTTTGCACTGTGACTGTTACTTCTATTGGTTGTGAGTATCGAGTTGTGACTATTTTGGGTTTTATTGGCTTCAATGAATGTTTTTTTGTTATTTTAGCCCCTCCACTGAATTATGCAGATTTTCTCAAATATATTGTCTTTCCCTCTGCACCTGTATGAAAGAATTCATTGAATTTTTCATATTTGATGCCATATGTCTAACTGCATTAGCTCTTTTTTGGTTGAAGCAGTAATGATTGTACATGGGTTACATCTCAGAGATGAGAACAAAATAACTATCTACAGGATATAAATAATATTAGATAAAAAATCCTAGTTTAGCATGGTGATTAATTTTTAGCATAGGAATAGCAATAACAGAAATACCACCAAAAGTTTAGGGAAAAATTTACTGCGGTTAAATGCTAAAGGATAATCAGCTTTCATAACTAATGCCATTCTTTACCTCTTTTAGTTCACACATCAAAGCCGGATATGGAGGAGCATTCCATCCCGAGCCCGAGCCCTAGCCCTAGCAGGTTCCTCAACCTCCACCAAACCACCGCTTAAGACATCACCGCTGTTGTTGAAGACTCCACCGCTGTTGTCGCCGATGATGACGTACCCGTGGCAAGACCTCGTGGCTGAGGAAGAAATAAGAAGCCCGAAGGCCAGTATACCATCTCGGAGGTCTCAGATGCTGGGACTCCTATTGCACCGCCCAAGAGAGTAGCAAAGTACAGAACAACATGCGGATATATCGTAAGGGAGAAAGTGCCAATCACCTTTTTGGATTGGCACAAAGTGCCCGATACCATCAAAACGGATCTATGGATGGAGCTCCAACAAACCTTCGAATTCCCCGAAGAAGATGAACACCGCGTGCGTCGGGATGCGTTGATGACCATGGATGCGGCATGGAGGAACCTCAAGGCCAGACTGAATACTAATTATGTGAAGAAAAACTGGTCGGCCATCGGGGACTACCCAAACTTAGAACCATATTGGGATGAATTTGTGTCGATGAAGCAAAGTGAAGCAGCAAAGAAGTCCAGCGAGGACCACATAAACATCAGAAGGAGGAACATCCATCCACACAGACTTGGTATGGGTGGGTATGCTGGTAAAATCCCTCAATGGGAGAGGCAGGAAGTAGAATCACTACAATCGACTGGTACAAGTCAATTGGTCGGACTACCAGACCGAGTCAAGCACTAGTGCTAGCGAGGGCAAGTGTCACGTCTGGTGGGGGCTTATCCTTCAGAAATAAAGATGACGAAACAATCTCGCAAAGGTTCCAGGAGCTGTATGTCGAGTCTTCCCAAGGAACATTCCACCCAGATAGGGAGAACGACGAACTAACATGTGCCCTGGGAAACAAGGAACATCCTGGACGAACACGAGGTGTCGGGGTTAAGGTTCCCTGGAAGAAGGGATTCCCAGAGCACCTCCCACTTACAAGAGTCGAAAGAGAGCTAGAGAAGCGTTTGCCGAAATAGAAATGATGAAGGAAAAGATGCTTCGAGAATTACAAGGCACAATAGAACAACAAGTACAACGACAAGTACAACAAGCCATGAGCCAGTCGCAAGCCGAGAACATTGTTACGACCAGCCCTCCGAATCGTCGCAGCAGTTGCGCATCCGCCCCACTTGTAGAACAGGACATGGGCCATTATCCTGTGGACGACATACATGACCCCACACCGTGCCAGCTCACTTTGCCCGTCATGAATATATTCATTCAGGCTGGTATAGGCATAGCGTACCCATGCCAAGAAGGAGGTGTATTGCACAACTCTGCGATAGCGCTGGGTTATGCAAAGGTTCAGGTGGACACGGTTAATCCCCAGTTTGCCAACCTCGGGCTAGAAATGCCCCCGAACGACGAGGTTACAACTCTAGGAAGTGTTGTCCACTCATTCATCCAGTGGCGCAAACTTGACATCGTCTTGGACCATCATGAAGTGCCTGCCCCTCCTGAGGTGAACCTGCCAGCCCCTCCTGAGGTGAACCTGTCGGCCTGTCCTACGGTAAACCTCGCACAGTAGTCACCAACACATCAGCGTACAAAACTTAGTGCGACAGCTTCAGTTGACCGACTTAAAAATCCTTCTCTAAAGGCATGGCAGAATAGACAAGTCATATCAGCGAGGTCAGGCGAAGCCAGAACAGAGTATGATGTTGTGCGTGTGGAATATATGAAACCGGGTATCTTCATGACCAGCCCAGCATCGCCTGAAGAGAAGACAGGCCCAAGTAGAAGGCCCAAAGGATAAGCCCCGCGCCAAGCCTTGCAGCCGTATGGAAGGGGGTACATCCTATAGACAGTTGAATATGTATTTAGATATAAAAGATACGGTTGTAATCCGAGTCGTCAATGGGGTAGATAAAGATGTAAACTCTATCCTGTAACCAACTAGAATCTTGTAACCGATCAGGACTCTGTAAACCGCCCCACCCCCACTATATAAGGGAGAGGGCGGGCAACAACATAGACATCGAGCTATAGAGCACACATCGCATATCGCCCAGAGCACATTGCGCTTTGAGCAAACTTAGATCCAAGAGATCCACATAATCCCAGCACACATATTACCTCCACCGTCGAGGGCCTGAACCTATCTAAACCCTTGTCTTGTGTGACCTTCGAGTTTGAGATCTAGCGCCTGCCCCATAAATTTATTACTGACTACAAAAGTCGACAGTTGGCGCGCCAGGTAGGGGAAGCGCTATAATCTTTTCCTATAGACTCGATGGCAGCGATCGGCGGAATCACCACCACCTTCGTCTCCAACCAGGCTTTCCGCTTCGGGAGCTTGGACTTCGTCGCAGATGCGCGCGGAGAACTTGTCTGCCTAGACCTGAACCAGATCCAATCTGGTAAAGATCAGGCTGACCCATCTCAGGTATGTCACTTTGACTTGGCAAGCAAACCAGTCGGCATCATGAGAAATTGCTACGATCTTCGTGGCATCTTCGCCATAGAAGAGCAGAAGATCGATCTCCAACGCCAGTAAGAGGTTCAAGAAGCTGCGGAGGAAGATCGTCTACTTCGTAAGGGTAAGGAGGCACAAACACGATTGCTTCGATCTCGCGACCGCCATGTTCGAGAGGACATCCTGCAGTCCAAGTTGGGAGACCAAGCTGTCTTTCATACACCGCTGCAGAACGTCGTCGCCTCCAAGACGCTTCTCGATATGCTGGATCCAATGATCGCGTCTGACAGCCCGGCAGCCCCGATCGTGGCCCAGATCAAGGCTATGGTGACAGCAGCAGCAATTCAACAGAATCAAGAAAGGCCGGAAGGGGAAGCGCACTCGCGCTCCCACACAGCTACTCATGTCGCTAGCAGTCGGACCGCAACCAGTCGGAATACCGGCAGTCGGCTCCTCACGCCACCAGTCGGAGACGCTCGCCGGATTCTCAACCGCGACCTCCGCCAAGACATCACCGCCAGACGGCAAGAGCGGGACGAGGAAGAACGACGCGGGCGCCATTACGACTACGAGCGTTTCGGCACCGGCCATGAACGACGAAGTGATCGAAGGTACGACAACTACGACGACCATAGAGACCATCATCGCCGGGGTCGGAACGACGACCATCACCGAGTCATGGACTTGCCGCGCCGAACTCCACCCCGACGCGTTGACAACAATCGCCGAGCCAGAGGCTCGCCACGCCGGTCTCCCCCTCATCATGATGAGAGATCCATAGATGGGATCCGAGCGTTCACTCCTCGGCTACGCCGAGTGGTATGGCCCGAAGGATTCAATCCCAAGGGCATCGTCATGTTTGACGGGGAGCGAGATCCGGAAGCTTGGCTGCAGGTCTATGCCCTGGCAGTTAAAGTGGCCGGGGGCAATCAGAATGTGATGGCGAATTATCTGCCAGTCAATCTCACCCCCTCGACTCAAGCATGGCTCACGGGACTTCCTGCGAACTCGGTGGACTCCTGGAGCGATCTTTGTGATCAATTTATCGCGAACTTCCAGGGAACCAACGAGAGGCCTGGCACCCCGTAGAACTTGTACCAGCTTCACCAGAAGAAGGATGAGACGTTGAGAGATTTCATCCGGCGTTTCATGCAGAAGAAGAACACCATTAGGGATGTATCTGATGCGGTGGTGATGGCGGCCTTTCAGAAAGGGGTAAGTGATCCTGATTTAATCAAGAAAATATCTAGAAAATCTCCGGCCTCCGTGAAGGAGATGTTTGCGTTGGTCGATCGCTACGCCATGGCCTCAGATGCCCTGGCTGAGCACCAAGAAGATCGCCCACAACAGAAGAGCAAAGGCGACAAGGCCGAGTCCTCCAAGCACAAAGACAAGAAGCGGAAAGACGAGGAGCTAGTTGCAGTAACAGAACACAACCGGCCCCGAGCCACACGGAGGGAGGCGCCCGATTATAATTCTATTATGGATGCAATCTGTCCTTTCCACCCTAAGGGAAAGCACGCCGCCAAAGACTGCTTCACCCTGAAGCGTTTTGCGTGAGAAAGTAACAAGCAACCGACTCCAGCGAAGGATGAGGCTGCCAAGAAGAAAGATCTGCCCGGCGAGGATGACTACCAAGAGCCCGAGCAAGAGCTGAACTACATCTACGGAGGCTCCACCGGATACGAGTCCAAGCGGAAGCAAAAGCTCACCGCACGGGAGATCAATGCGGTGGAACCGGCGACCCCCCAGTATCTTAAGTGGTCTGAGGTCCCGATCACCTTCGATCGCTCGGGTCACCCCAACCAGGTTCTACATCCGGGTAAGTACCCTCTAGTGTTCGACCCTGTCATTCGCAATGGAGGGAGCGGACTCAACGTCTTATTCGCGAAGACCTTCGACGATATGAACATCTCCCGCTCCGAGCTAAGGTCGAGCACTCAGCCGTTCCATGGGGTGATCCCTAGGGCGTCTTCGTTTCCACTCGGGCAGATTTCTTTGCCTGTCACTTTCGGTACCAAAGACAACTACCGGACCGACTATGTAAGTTTCGAGGTGGTCGATTTCGAGACAGCGTACCACGCTATCTTGGGAAGGCCCGATCTGGCTAGATTCATGACCGTCCCGCACTACACCTACTTGATGATGAAGATGCCGGGACCCAGAAGCGTCATCACAGTTCGCAGCGACGTCAAGCGATCTCTGGAATGCGACCGAGAGAATTGTGAACTTGCTGAGATGCAGGAGGCGACTGCCGAAGGGAAGAAAATCCAAGTAGAGGCTGCCACATTGCAGGAAGAAGGCGTCGTCCCGTCCAAGAAGCAGGCCACGTCAAGGATGAAGCCTGGCGAAGGAACCAAGAGAATCATCCTCGACCCATCCGACTCGTCCAAAATGACTCTAATCGGGTTAGGGCTCGAGGATAAATAGGAAGGCGCGCTTGTCACCTTTCTCCAAGCTAACAAAGACATCTTTGCCTGAAAACCATCCGACATGCCGGGTGTTCCTAGGGAGGTGATCGAGCATTCCTTACACGTCGATGAAATGGCAATGCCTATCAAGCAAAGACTCCAGCGGTTCGCTCCAGATCGTCGGAACACCATCAAGCAGGAGATCACCAAGCTGTTAGCTGCAGGCTTCATAAAAGAAGTGTATCATCCAGATTGGTTGGCAAATCCTGTACTAGTTCAAAAGAAGAATAAAACTTGGCGCATGTGTTTGATTATACTGATCTCAACAAGGCATGTCCGAAGGATCCCTTTGGGCTACCTCGAATCGATCAGGTGGTTGACTCAACTGCCGGGTGCGAGATCCTGAGTTTCCTCGATGCCTACTCAGGGTACCATCAGATTCGCCTAAAGGCGAAAGATCATATCAAGACATTGTTCATCACGCCCTTTGGGGACTTTTTCTATACCACGATGGCGTTCGGGTTGAAAAATGTTGGTGCAACGCATCAGCGTGCAATACAGCGGTGTTTTCACGCCCAACTCGGACGTAACGTGGAGGCATACGTGGACGACGTCGTGGTAAAGACTTGGGAAAAGAAGGACCTTATCGTCGACCTAACCGAGACGTTCGAGAGCCTAAGGACTTTCAGCATGAAGCTCAATCCCGAGAAGTGTGTTTTCGGAGTATCTTCGGGAAAACTGCTCGGGTTTATCGTATCCCAACGAGGCATTGAGGCCAACCCAGAAAAGATCAGGGCCATATCAAATATGGAACCGCCGAGTAGCCAGAAGGACGTCCAGAAGCTTACAGGATGCATGGCCGCACTCAGTAGGTTTATTTCCCGACTGGGTATGCGAGGTATGCCATTCTTTAAACTCCTCAAGAAGCAGGACAAGTTCCAGTGGACGCCTGAGGCACATCAAGCGTAAGATTTGAAGACCTTCTTAACGACGCCCCCAGTCTTGGTTTCTCCGATGCTAGAAGAACCTCTATCACTTTACATCGCAGCAACGACTCATGTAGTCAGCGCTGCAATCATCGTCGAAAGGGAGGAACCAGGCCACGTGCAGAAGATCCAACATCCGGTCTACTTCGTTAGCGAGGTCCTGAGTGAATCTAAGGTGAGGTATCCACAAGTGCAAAAATTATTATATGCTGTACTTCTTACATCTCGCAAACTCAAGCATCACTTCCAAGAGCATACTATTTCGGTGGTCACCTCCTTCCCAATAGGAGGTATACTTCACAACCAAGAGGCCACTGGGAGAATTGCAAAATGGGCAGTCGAGCTTGGAGCTTTTGATATCCTATTCAAGCCTTGCACAGCCATCAAGTCTCAAGCGCTCGCCGACTTCACCGCCGAGTGGACAGAACTTCAAAGCCCGGCGGTCGTCAAGGAACTCGAGTATTGGACCTGTACTTCGATGGTTCCCTCATGCACAGCGGCGCGAGGGCTGGTATAGTGCTCATATCACCAAGCGGAGAACGATTAAGGTGCGTTCTTCAAATACTTTTTCCTGCATCGAACAACGCCGCCGAGTACGAGGCACTCATCCATGGGCTCCGTATCGCCATATCGCTCGGTATCCGACGTTTGGCGGTCCGCGAAGATTCTATGCTCGTGATCAATCAAGGGCAAAAAGAATAGTCCTGCATCAAAGACAAAATGGCTGCCTACTGCCAGGAGGTACGCAAGCTGTAAGGCAACTTCGACGGCCTGGAACTGGTTTATGTGCTCCGCCGGGACAATGAAGCGGCTGACGAGCTAGCAAAAATGGGATCCTGCCGGTCTACAGTGCCCGTGGGAGTGTTCGTCGAAAAAATTCATAAGCCCACGATTAGCACTCGGACAAAGTCGGACGTACCAGCAGAGAAGAACGTTGAAGCTGAAGTCCAAGTCATTACCCCCGATTGGACAACTCCGTATCTGGACTATTTGACGAAGGACGAACTACCTGAAGACCGTGTGCAAGCCGAACAATAATGCGCTGAAGCAAGAGCTATGTGGTGATCAGGGAAGAACTCTATCGCAAGAGCTCCTCTGGTGTACTACGATGGTGCATATCAGAACAAGAAGGAAGAGATCTCCTCAAGGAAATACACTCGGGAATTTGTGGTAATCACGCGGCGTCATCAACTCTAGTTGGCAAGGCTTATCGTCGAGGATTTTTACGCCGATCGTCATTCGATGCGAGAGGATATCGTCCGAACATGCGAAGGATGTCAGTTCTTTGCGCGACAGAGGAACAAGCCGGCACAGGAACTACAAACCATCCCAATCACCTGGCCATTTGCAGTCTGGGGGCTCGACATGGTGGGACCTTTGAAGAAGACTCAAGGCGGTTATACTCATCTCTTCGTGGCCGTCGATAAATTCACCAAATGGATTGAGGCCAAGCCAGTCGACACAATCACGGCTGTGAAGGCCAAAGAATTCTTCCATGAAATCGTGGTTAGATTCGGCATACAAAACTGAATCATCACAGATAATGGCACCTAATTTAGAGGCGGCATATTTCAAGACTGGTGCGGCGAACTCGGCATAAAAATTTGCTTTGCATCAGTAGCGCACCCCCGAAGTAACGGGCAGGTCGAGTGAGCCAATGGCATGGTGTTACAAGGCCTAAAGGCAAGGATTTTCGATCGTCTCAAACCATACGCCACCCGGTGGGTGAAAGAATTGCCTTCGGTACTCTAGGGGCTGCGAACCACCCCCAGCAGAGTAACCGAGCAGTCACCTTTCTTCCTAGTGTATGGCTCGGAGGCGGTCCTCCCCACCGAGTTAGAATTCGGATCCCCGCGGGTTCGGAGCTATGAAGAAGTCGCTTCGGAAGAGAGCCGGCTAGAAGACCACGACCGACTAAAAGAAGTCAGGGACGTCGCAACAATTCAATCGGCAAAGTATCTTCAGAACCTACGTCGCTATCACGGTCGCAATGTGAGGAGCCGCGCATTCTCCAAAGGAGATCTGGTCCTTAGAAAGAATCAGAAGTGCGAGCATAAGCTCTCCCCAAGCTGGGAAGGCCCTTACGTCATTGATGAGGTGATACGCCCTGGGGCTTATAAGCTAAAATGTGAAGACGGCACAACTATCAGCAACACCTGGAATATAGAACGCTACGTCATTTTTTCACTTGAACTTTGTAATTGTTTTCCTATGAATAAATGTTCGCTCTTAAAGTTATTTTCGTTCAATCCTCTTGAGATTTATGCGTCTGAGTGCTTTGTTCCTATGATGCTAAGACTCTGAGACATGCGTCATGAACCATGCCTCAGAGCCTGGGGGCTGGACTAGTCGGACATGATACGTCAAAAACCACTCGGATGGATTCATTAAGCATAATAGCATACTTAAAGAAAACTTGCAGGACCAAAGAAACATTTTCATATATTTCGTTTACAGCTCCAGAGTTTCTACAACAGCCGAAGAGGCATCCCTGACTTCCTCCCAGAGCTCGGCGACCCGATCTTCATCTACATTGCAAGCGTAGCCTTCCTTAACGGCTTCAAGATCCACTCGGGGATAGAGCGACTTGGTGATCGCCAAAGCCTGGCTAGCACCATTGGTCGCTGTCTCCTTCAAGAGTCTCTTGAGCGCCTCAGGGGATTCCTCCAGTCGAGAGATGACCTGGTCCCTGCTAAGCGGCCTCTCGCCTCCGGGATGAAGCAAGCTCAGTAATGGCTCCGGGGCTTCGCAAAGCTTAGTACAAGACGCTTCGAGGGCTTCGACCTTCTCGTTAAAAACGGTGTATTGCGCCCGCGTCTTGAACTTATAGTCTGCAAACAAAGCAAGTTACTAGAAAGTACCAAGAAGACAATGGAAGCAAGGGAGGGCCAAGCTGCTGAGCATACCTTCTAGCTCCTTCTCTGACTTCAATTTGGAGACTTTCGAAGCTTTAAGTTGCTCCTGGAGCTTTACGATAGCAGAGTCCCGAGCTGACACGAAGATAAGAGGATAAAAAAACAGACGATTAAAAGAGAACTCGGGGTAGCCCAAGAAATATTTACCTCGAAGGGAGCCAACGACGTCTAGCTTCTCCTGCCGCAGGGTTTTCTACTCTTCCCGAAACGCCTGGACCTCAGATCGAAGAGCTCGAAGCTCGGCTGCATGCCCAGCCTTGATCTGCTCCAATTTGGCCAGATATTCCTGGCGCGTTCGGACCTCCAGGAGCATCTTCTGGAGGTACTCAGACTTCTTTTCAGAGCACTCCCCTAATTTCTGTAATCATCACAGGAAAAGGTGACTACATGCTAACTGAAGTAAGCAAGAAGATAGCGAGAGTAGAGAAAATTTTACCCAGGCTAGGCGTGCACAAGCAGTGTCATGATTGTAAAAGTCATTCCTCTCTCTCTCCTCCTCTGAGTCATCCAGGAGCTTCAAGCCGTCCTCCTCATCAACCCACGCAGCCTGCATTATGAGCTGGGGGCGAGTAGGAGTCGGCGGAACCCGGGAGATCTCTTCAACCTCGGGGGATGGACGGGAGATGGGCTCCAGAGCAGCAGGGCCCGATGCCGAAGCATGAGGTGTCAGCAAAGATGGCTAGGGCTCGGAGGGCGCTCTTGTGTCCCCGGGCAAGGCCCCCTCAACCAAGACATGAACCTCCGGGGGCCCAGCCCCTTCAGGAATCGTGGACAGTGTCGCGACAGGAACATCATATGAAGGATTCCTACAAGAAGAATAATCGGTGAATAAGCTGGCAAAATATGTCAGACAAAGAGTCGATAGGATATCCAACCTGTCGGACTTCTTTATTTTCATTGGAGGCCTCTTTCGGGTGGCAGAGCCACTCCCGGAGGGACCACTCGGGGCGCTATCAGCTGGAACCCCGGACTCCTCCCGACTGCCCGAGTCTCTCGGAAGAGGACTTGGCTGTACCACGGGCTCATGGGAAGGAGGGGCCGAAGGCACTGGGGTTTGTGCTGGTGGATCCTGAATCTTGGGGCCACCAGTCGGGCGCCGGGGCTTCGCAGGCTCCTTGGTCATCGCTTTCTTCCCCTTCTTGGTGGCGGGGTCTCCGGTCGGGGAGTGCGCGGGACGTTTGAAGGGAGCGCCCTTATGAACGGGCATCTCCGGGAGAGGCGCGTCACTGAAAAAAGCTTGGCGATCCTGGAAAGGAGAGTTACAACTGTTAAAAGACACTCAGAGAACAATGTCAAAATCTATCAGCTAAACTCGCTTACCTCAGGAGGAGGGTGTGATGCGGTGAAGGATTTCGGGCATCTGATGGTGGATATATCGACGCTCGGGATAAAGAATTCACCCACCCGAGCACATACTTGCTCCCTCGACATTGCTTCGGGCAGTTCCCGGGTCGGATCATCCTTCCCTTCGAATGCGTATCCCAGATGGACTCGGTCCTTCAGGGGCTGTATCTGGCGAGCAACGAAATGAAGAGCCAGGCCGACTCTCGTCAGGCCGTCTTCTTTCAACTTCTCAATCAACGCCAGAAGATCATACACTTGGTCCATGTCGGCATCATTGGGGTGGATATCCAAGAAAGGGACACCTTAGGTCGGCACCCGACAAAGGAGGGAAGAGCAGGTTTAAGATTGGCACAATAAAACTATTTTTGGTGCCAGCCTTTGTTGGACGTTTTGAAGGGAATGGCAAAGTAATTTTTCTTTAAACCCTCCCGCAACTGAAATCCGGCTCCCCCAATCACCTTGGGGTCGCTCTTTGAGGGATAGGGCTTCAGAAGGTAAAAATGACGAAAAAGATCGAAATGGGGGCGGATGCCCAAGAAGGCCTCGCAGAGGTGAACGAAAAGGGAGATCTGAAGGATAGAGTTGGGATTTAGGTTCACCAACTCAATATCGTAGAAGCAGAGAAGACCGTGAAGAAAGGCGCAGGCAGGAAGGCCCAGCCCGCGCTGGAAGAAAGATTTAAAAACCACCACCTCTTCGGAACGGGGGGTTGGGATGGATTCACCTGCGGCCGACCGCGTGGAGATCAAAGTGAGGGCCGGAAGAACCCCGTCATCCACCATGGCCTGCAACCGCTCCTCCGTCGTGATCGAGATAGTCCAATCTTGACGCAAAGACTGCGGGGAGGCACTCTTGGAAGATTGAGAAGACATTTTCGCAGGAAAAGATCAGCGGCGGCGCAATGATGCAATCGCAACAGCAGTTAACCCTAGCGGCGGAGAAAGCGGAGAGACAAAGGAAGCAGAAGAGGCAGGAGTGAGCGATGGGAGAAATGAACCATCGGCTCAGTCTTAAAAGGGGGAAAATCAGGTTTTCGCCAAGACGGCGCGAAAAAGATTTCGGAAGCCCTAGCCCTACTCTATGCTTCATAATGACTTGCTAGCCCGGCGTCCTGACATATCGGGACAGTCGTGGTTTGACGAAGTCATACTTAGGACACGTTGCTCCCCACGGTGGGATGTTTCATCACTAACCATGACAAGCGGGACGTGGATATCCTCCAGCTTGGATTAAAAAATATCTTCTTGTGATATACCCCACGCTGGGTCGCTAGGTGGTTACCGCATGACGGAATCATATATCACGAGTTGAGCCTAAACGAGCACGAATCCAATGGTATGCCCCATGAGGGTCGAAAAGCTGTGCGTCATAATAAACGAGTACGGATACCGTTCGGACAAACCTCGATGTGTCCCGAGTCGGACTAGAGCCATATCCTACGTCAGTCGGGTATGGGCATCACTCGGCCAAGAGCCAAGAAAAGTCTGATATGCTCCAAGTCGAGCCTAGGCTATATCCTACACCAGTCGGATATAGGTATCACTCAGCCACGAGCCAAGACAACTTTGATATGTCCCAAGATGGACCGGAGCCGTATCCTACATCAGTCGGAAATGGGTATCGTTCGGCCAAGAGCCACGTAAGCGTTATACGCTCCAAGCTGAGCCTAAGCAATATCCTACAGTAGTCGGATATGGGTATCACTCGGCCGTGAGCCAAGGAAATCCTAATACGCTCCAAGTCGAGCCTAAGCTATGTCTTACAGATGTGGGTATCATTCGGCTAAGAGCCATGCGAATCCTAAAATGTCCCAAGTCGGACCTAAGATGTATCCTACGACGGAGGGATGCGAATATCACCAGACCAAGGAACCATGCAAGCTTTGATATGCCCCAAGCTAGGTTCAAGCTACGTCTAAACAACAATCATGGGAAAAATGCTTGGAAAAGGTATTTCTTTATTAATATATAAAGTTCACTAGGCATTATACATGGGAAAGTATTACATTTATAGGGCCCTAAACTTCTCCCCGGCGCACGTGGCCGAGTGCCTCCACAAGAGCCTCCCTAGCCCTGTAAAGGACGGGGAAGATCTCTAGGAAGGTGTCGACGGTGGCGCGGTCGAGGGCGACAGCCTTATCTTCCGCCCACTCCGCCATGGCGATGTCGAAGAGCGCCCATAACTCAGCAATCATAGGATTCTGGCCGGCCATGCGATCCCTCGTAAAGAAGATGAAGTTTGGCATAAGAAAATGGAGAACTAAGCGTGAGAGGATAAATTCTGAAAGCTCTGGTTCGCCTTTTATAGCCGATATGGTAAGGATGAAGTAAATGCATCAAAAGCCGAGGAGACTTGGAGTTAATATAGTTTCAGAAGCCAAAGAGGTTTTCGGAAATTGGGTTGACACAGAAAAAGAAAACAGCCTTGAAGACTGTCCAGTATTGATCCACGAAGAGAATTAAGGTTTCGCCTCGAGCGGGAAGAGGCATCTAATCCATATCTGAAATATGAGTTAGATTCATGAAGCTTGGTCATGATAAACCTGTCAGACAGAAGGTTATAATTAAAAAATGGGGGTTATATTTGAGTCCTTCATAATCTCCTTGCTACAAAGAAAAGTGCTCAAATCAAAAAAGAAATCAGTTGGAGGTTTACGCTGGAAGCTAGAGATGTTGATCCAGAATCAAGGCCCGGATAAAAATGTAGCAATCGGATCATGAATCACTCGGGGGCTACTGTGGAATATATGAAATCGGGTATCTTCATGACCAGCCCAGCATCGCCTGAAGAGAAGACAGACCCAAGTAGAAGGCCCAAAGGATAAGCCCCGTGCCAAGCCTTACTGCCGTATGGAAGGGGGTACATCCTATAGACAGTTGAATATGTATTTAGATATAAAAGATACAGTTGTAATCCGAGTCGTCAATGGGGTAGATAAAGATGTAAACTCTATCCTGTAACCGACTAGAATCTTGTAACCGATCGAAATCTCCTAACCGATCAGGACTCTGTAAACCGCCCCACCCCCACTATATAAGGGAGAGGGCGGGCAACAACATAGACATCGAGCTATAGAGCACACATCGCATATCGCCTAGAGCATATTGCGCTTTGAGCAAACTTAGATCCAAGAGATCCACATGATCCCAGCACACAAGATTAGGGTATTACCTCCACCGTCGAGTACCTGAACCTGTCTAAACCCTTGTCTTGTGTGACCTTCGAGTTTGAGATCTAGCGCCTGCCCCATAAATTTATTGCCGACTACAAAAGTCGACAGTGCTAGACAAAAGTAAGGGTAAAGCGATCTCCAAAGGACAAGCTACTGAAGAAAGACTGAAATACGAATTGGGGAAGCTGTTTGTCACCCCTTCGAAGCTTGATAGCCTAACAATGCAGCTAAGGCGATTACATGAATGGTATGTGGAGCGATCTAACCAAGATGTACTCCCGAAGGTGATCACTGCCATTTACAGAGAGGAACATTTCCACCATGAGGGGTCTGGCTGCTTCATGATAGAATTCAGCGAGTTGCACAACATGTACTATCAAGATGCCCTCGACGTGTCTCTTATGAGATGCTGGTCACTGTAAGTGTCCAATATAAAAATCATTTTCTACATTCATGTAATACCGATAAATGTGATGTCTAAATCATTTCTTATGTAGATACGAGTTGATCGAACTAAGAAGAACCAACGGGCCAGTGGCATTCCTCGATCTGGGAACTGTCTGCCAGCCGGAAATCAAAAGAGTACCAAAGGAAGTCGAGGACTACGTATATAATGCTTTCATCAAACTCCAAGACAAGGAGTTCATACTTTTACCATACAATTTCAAGTAAGTGGCTCACTAGCTAGTTCAACTACTTGTTGATCTCGTTCTTTGTTCAGCTTAGGACTAATGACTACGGCATCATACATGTGTATGAAGTTTCCACTGGATTCTCGTAGTAATTACTCCAGATAAAAGCAAGATGCTGATCTTAGACCCGCGGGACAAAGATCCAAAAAAACTACAAAGATATGGCAAGTCTAGTGAATAGGGAGTTCCAAGCATATTGTAAAAAGTGCTCAAGACACCGTCCTTTCCATAAATCACTGACAATCCGTACTAAATTTCCGGTATGCACAAAAATAATTTTCCTATATCGCACCTCGTAGTCAATAACTCCTTCAATGTCGTATAAGTTTATTCAATTTTTTGCAGTGCCACAAGCAGCCGCAAGGCACAAATTTATGTGGGTACTCCGTGTGCCAATACATGCGCGAAATCTTAGGCTCTACAATAGTAAACAATGATGTAGAGGTTTTCCACGCTAACATCACACATTGATTCATACATCTCATTCTATATATAAGCTCTTAAGATAAACTTTTTCTATTTATAGCGTCTGAAGTTGCCTAAGGGAGGACAGGTTCCAAATGAAATCCAAGGCATCCAGGGACAGCTCACCTACTTCATCATGAAGGAAGTACTCAACAAGAACTTCGAGTTCCATGACCCAGATAATAATGATGAAGTCTTCCATACTCATCTGCCACCTCCTGAGGGCCCTACCAACACTGAAGACTCGTAGGCTTATAGTTCAGAAAACTAGTTATTTTTTTTCTTACGGTGGTGTAAACTGATGTTTCATTAAATGTCAAGTTTAGTATTGGATGGCATGGCTTGCACATGTTCTAATTTCTGTCATTTGATTTAAGAAGTTGTGATTGACCTGCGCGTGTGTTGTTGCCCTTCTCCCATGCGTGTGTGTGTGTTTATGGGTGGTGTGTGTGTGTGTTCTAGACGAGGAGCGCTCCCTCTATTGCTTTTCTCCGTGCCCTTTCATGATGGCTAGTAGAGCTTTTTATAGACGTGGGTGAAGGATGAATACGGCAAGAGCTCAGCCCCAAAACTGCACCATTACAGCAGGTTTATTTGATTGCTTGATTTAGTTGCCGAAGTTTCCTTTTTCATCTTTACCTTCCATTCATAAGAGATTTGATTACATGGTCCTTGCTTTTTTAGCTCTGCATTCCATCCGAGTGGATATGATAAGATAACATTTCCTTCAAATGAGATCGGCTGAATAAATCTGTCTTTCTATTTTCCTTCAGTCGATCCAACGGTCTAGGTCATTCGTGTTGTTTTATATCATATTTTGCTAAAACCATTTTTGCTGCCTACATGAGGGGGGAAATGATAAGTTGTATAATGTGGAGTCTAGGTTACGAACTTACCATACAAACTTAAAAATTCTTGGGATGAGATATTTGTTGATTTTATATGAACAATTAATTATTCTCTCAGATATTGGACAAATAGGAGATCCATGTTTCTGGCAAGGAGAGGGAGGCGCAACTGTCTAACCAGCTCAGGGATATCGGCACCATTGTGATGGAGAAGACTATCAACCCAGAAACCCGGCATCCCTACACCATCACCATGATCGAGCGCCTCATGCATGAGACACACTTTAATTGTACATTGTAATTGTGTATATGCAAAATCTGTGATTGTAATTGTGATTGATGTATTACATATGTAATTATGATTGATGTATTATATTGTAGTTGTGTATATGCAAAATCTGTGATTGTTGTACATTGTAATTGTGTATATGCAAAATCTGTGATTGTATTATATGTTTCAGAGGGCATGGCTAGCAGCAACTGAGGCTAGCCCAAAATGCGGTTTTTTATTTTTTCGGTCAGGTACTATCTGTGGCGGTTGGTGGATAGAACCACCACAGATAATATTGTTATCTGTGGCGGTTGGTGGACAGAACCGCCACAGATAATATAGTTATCTGTGGCGGTTGGTGGACAAAACCGCCACAGATAATATAGTTATCTGTGGCAGTTGGTGGATAGAACCGCCACAGATAATATTGTTTTCTGTGGCGGTTGGTGGATAGAACCGCCACAGATAATATTGTTGTCTGTGGCGGTTGGTGTATAGAACCGCCACAGATTATCTGTGGCGGTTAGAAAACCGCCACTGATAATCCTCGATTATCAGTAGCACTATATCTGTGGCGGTTCAATAACCGCCACTGATGGCAGTTATGAACCGCCACAGATGACCTTTTCTAGTGTAGTGGGTGTCATTGTAGATGGGCACACATTTAATTGATAGCAGCTGCAGAATTCAAGTAAATCCAATTAGAATATCTGATACGTGACTTTAGATAGAAAACATATTTAATTGATAGCAATTGAGGATTCCGAATAAAAAATGTCAAGACCCTCTCTTCTGACGTAGAGTACCAGAGGGTCACTTATGTATACTGTACTAGTTCCATGATCAGTGGCTATTACACACATTTACACCTTGGTGATGACATCTATACAAAATATACATATCATATATACGAAGGTCAGTGGTGCATAGTTCTTACAAATAGGCCTTAAAAGGAAAGCAAAATATAGAAACAAGATCCAACGGTATGCCTCAGCCCATAAATATCCACAGACAACCGATGAGGATTAAGCCCTAAAAAAGCTCATCATTGTAGTCCCCGTAAACTACAGTAAATTAAGAACCATCACAGAATGCGGCTTCCTCAACTTCTGAACATCAACAAGCAAGTGTGAGTACATTTGTACTCACCAAGACTTATTCTGTATCGCAAATTGTAAATAAATGTTTGGCTATGTCAAAGGAGATGGTTACTCTACCAGTTCTTTTGCATAAAAGCGAGATTTAGTCAATAATAATAAGTAGTAGATTCGAAATGAAATTTGTTAAGAGCATTTGACATATATGTAAATAACAATTATACGACGTAAATAAGAGTAACTCACAATCCTCTTTGATTGTGTTCATCGATCCATTCCCTAACATACTTGGCATAACATCTAAAACATGGCTACCCTCCATTTTTCCAACAAAAGTTATATAAAAATATTCAAGACTAAGTGATGACTTTACCAAGCTACCCTTGACGTCAGGCATAGCTTTTGGAAAATATTTACACTCTGTAGAGGTGTACAACTTTACCCACAAGACATGACTAATTCTTTGTTGCCTGCTATTTTCACACTTCCTTTGGTGTGTGGCAAAGAGATCATGACAAAAACCATTACATCATCTAGACCAAACTTTACACCAGTCCAGTGATGTTTGAATCTCGCTATGGAAGCAAAAAATATTTGTACACACATTACAAATAATAGTTTACACCCTATCATGACCATTTCCCCCATAGCAAGGCATGCATCGTTATATCAGTAAGTGTTATTCCCAACACCATGGTTTGTGTACCCCTTCGAGCAAACCATCTCGGAATGCCCGTACTTCTCTAGCCTTCTGATGTGCAAAGCTAGACCTAGACAATTTAGTAGGTTAAAGCCACCCTACTTGCGGTTATAGTGATGTCTAGCTTGAAAACAACACAATAGTTCGGTCCTTAATCGACCCGAACAAGAACTCCCCCTATAATATGTGCAAGTCCAAGCACTTCACATATTATATAAATAACTCGCACTACTACAGAATTGATGCGATAATGGCCCGATCTTCCGATAGGTTCTACTTTGCGAAACAGAGATGTTCGCTGTTCCAAGGGCTTCCAATCAGCGGAGATTGAATCCTTACAATCGCTACACCCACGCACATGTCATTATCAACCGTGCTCACGCCCGAATGACCTAACCACGAAGGTTAATTCCTGCACACAGTAGAAGAAACGAGTAAGAACGAGAAAGAAATCAATCTGACAATTCAAAAGATCAAAGTTGAGGTTATCTCTTTCATCAAACCAGGTCTTATGACACTACTCCGATGAACAAGTGTTTCACACGCGTGGGGAACAAACTTAGCAAATAACCTAACCCTAAAGTAGCGGCGGCTAAGTACATATAAGGGCAAGTTACAAAAAGTGATCAATCAACGGTTCTGATTCGAAGTCTGCAACTGCAGCAACTTTTCATGTCGATTTGGAGGCCTTCCCGAATATGGAGGTGGGCTTGTATGCAATAGATAGGTCTTGAAATAAGATTTCCAACGAGTGGTGGCTCAGCCCAAACGGACTTCGTGTGAGGAAGTTATGGCCTTTTTAGTCCGGCGCTGTCAGACTAACTCCGAGACGAGTTGTAGTCCGAATTGAAGTGCACGGACGGCATCAATTGAGCTTGTACTTTAGTTGAATGTGGATTGTAGGTGTTCAAGTTGTGTATGAGGTCTCCTTGAGTTAACATCTCCTCTCCCATGCTCCTAAGTAACAACACATCACAAGGAAAATTGTGTAGTAGCACATTCTTATTAGAACAAGTATTATCACCTAAGAACGAGCTCACCTTGTAATTGAGTTGTTTTGCTCGGGCTCGTGTTAATGGACTAAGAGTTAAAGTTGTATCCATAGGAGTTATGTCCTCATCATTCCCTCTATAAAATTGGAGTCGTCCTCGACTCAATCTCATCTTCTTCGCCCATGTATGGTTTTAAATCTAAAATGTTAAAAGTGGGACTAACCCCAAAATTTGCAGGCAACTCAAGCTTATATGCATTATCATTAATCTTTGCAAGTACTTTAAAAGGACCATTAGCTCGAGGCATTAATTTAGACTTTCTCAATTCAGGGAACCTATCTTTGCGTAGATGCAACCAAACAAGATCACCAGGTTCAAAGGTTAATTGTTTTCTACCCTGGCTACCATATGCTTTATATTTTGCATTCATCTTTTCAATATTTTCTTTAACTAAATCATGCATTTTCAAACTCAATTCAGCATGGCTTTTAGCATCAAAATTTAATGTTTCGAAAGGAGGTAAAGGTAACAAATCAATAGGAGCACGTGGATTAAACCCATATACAATCCGAAATGGACTTACCTTGGTTGTGGAGTGTATTGACCTGTTATAAGCAAATTCAATATGAGGTAAGCACTCTTCCCACATCTTCAGATTTATCTTGAGAATCGCCCGTAGTATAGTAGATAATGTGCAGTTGACGACCTCCATCTGTCCGTCGGTTTGAGGGTGACAAGTAGTGGAGGAAAGCAATTTTGTCCCCAATTTATTCCATAGGCTTCTCCAAAAAAGACTCAAGAACTTTGCATCACGGGTTGAAATGATGGTATTGGGCACACCATGTAAACGAACGATCTCCCTGAAAAACAAATCAGCAACATTTGTAGCATCGTCGCTCTTATGACAAGGTATAAAATGCGCCATTTTAGAGAAATGATCAACCACCACAAATATACTATCCCTTCCCCTCTTAGTCCTAGGCAATCCTAACACAAAATCCATTGAAATATCCTCCTAAGGAATGCTAGGGACAGGAAGAGGCATATAAAGACCATGTGGATTCAAACGGGACTTAGCTTTATTGCAAGTGGTGCACCGTGACACATATCGCTCGACATCACGCCTCATCTTAGGCCAAAAGAAATGGGCATCAAGTACATCCTCCGTCTTCTTCACTCTAAAGTGTCCCATCAAACCACCTCCATGCGCTTCTTGCAAAAACAAAAGGCGAACAAAACTAGCTGGAACGGATAGCTTGCTAGCACGATATAATAATCCATCATTTAGCACATATTTATTCCAAGTTCTTCCTTCTCTACATTTCAGATAAGCATCGCTAAAATCCAGATCAGTGGCATACAAGTCCTTGATTGTTTCCAAACCAAAAATTTTATGATCAAGTTGTGATAACAAAGTATATCTCCAAGAAAACGCATCAGCAATCACATTGTCTTTACCTTTCTTATGCTTGATGATATAGGGAAACGATTCAATGACCTCAACCCATTTAGTATGTCATTTATTTAGTTTCGCTTGGCTTCTAATATATTTTAAAGATTCATGATCGGAATGAATAACAAATTCTTTGGGCCAAAGATAATGTTGCCATGTTTCTAACACACGCTCTAAAGCATACAATTCTTTGTCATATGTAGAATAATTCAGAGCAGGGCCATTCAATTTTTCACTAAAATATGCAACGGGTTTTCCTTCTTGTAGTAACACTCCTCCTATTCCAATCCCACAAGCATCACACTCTAACTCAAAAGTGTTACCGAAATCGGGGAGTTGAAGTAGAGGGGCATTGGTGAGCTTCTCCTTTAACACATTAAAAGCATGTTCTTGTGCTGGTCCCCAGTAGAAAAGAATGCCTTTCTTTGTTAACTCATTCAATGGTGCCGCAATGGTGCTGAAATCCTTCACAAAACGCCAATAAAATCCTGCAAGACCATGAAAACTTCTTACCTATGTGACTATCTCAGGCGTCGGCTAGCTCTTGATTGCTACAATTTTTACTTCATCCATGTAACACCCTAAAAATTTGCCATATTTTAAATTTTGGAGTTATTCTGATTTTTGGAATTTTTGGGTATTTATTGGAATTTATTTGCATTTATTCAAATGAGGGCTTCTTGAAATCAATTAAAATAAAACATAAGTTTAAGCAAAGTTTTTCTGGAAATATTTTATTTGAGTTTCAAATGTCTCAAAATATTTTCCAGAATGTTTCTGGATTTTTTCGGGTATTTTTGCTATTTATTTTGACTTTGTTTATTTATCTGATTTATTTTAAAGCAAAAATGTTTTTAAAACGTGAGTGAATAGTACTGGGCCGGCCAACATTGTGCTTAGCCCGGCCCAGCACCCCAAAACCCTAGCCGTCGCTCATTTGGATCATCGGATTGAGATCCAACGGTTGCCGTTACACCGCGTCGCCCGCATGCGTGCGCCACCCGATCGAGTCCACGTGAACGTCCAAGATTGCACCACGTCGATTGTCTTCGCGAGATCACCGGAGTTAACGCCGCCATGCGTTTCCGCTCGTTTCGCCGGTGTTTGCACGCACGTCGAGGGCCCTTTAAGACCTTCAGTTAGCGCAGCGTGTAGAGCCTCTCTCGCCGCGTCTTTTGCCCCCTCGCACGCACGCCGAAACCCTCCCTAGCGCACGCTTTTGCTCACCATAGTAGCTGCACCGCTCCGCCGTTGTTTTCACTTCGTTCCATCGTCGTCGAGCCGCCTCCGCCGTTTCCAAGGACGTCGCCGACCTCGTCGCACCGAGACGCGTCGAATGCGCCGTTCTTCTTCGTCGGCGAAGCCCCGTAGCGTCGTCGCTATGGTCGTCTTCCTCCGCGCCAGTCCGAGCCGCCGCCGTCTCGCCATCGACACCGATCAAGCTTCCTCGACCGTTCGATCCCCATCCGATCATCGCGGTAACGCCACGTATTCCTCTTGGTTGGGTTAAGTTCAATTTATATCAGCCGTTAGATCTCGATCGCACGGCTAGAGTAATTCACGTATAGTATACGGTTAAGTTTTAATCAATTATTTCGTTAGAGTCAATCGCAGCCGTCCGTTTCGAATTGAATGGTAGAGATCGCGCCGTCGCGCCAGCCGCCACGTGTCGCCGGTGACCGAGGAGTCGTTTGACTGCGCCGTGCGCATGACGTCAGCGATGACGTCATGGGCGCGGGTCCCACCTATCAGCCGCAGCGGTCTGGTAGACCGAGTCCATCGTAGACCGAGTCGGTTTACCCAGTCCACCGTGCGCCCAACCAATCAGACCGAGCCACCTATCGGCGCGTTAGAGGTCCACGTGTTGGGTGATGTCAGTGCTGACGTTATCCATGGGACCCACTTGTCAGCATCGGCACTGTTCTGTGGACCGAGTCCACCGTGGACCAGAGCCGGGCCGTCGACCCCAGTCCATGGACCGAGGCGACGTGGCAGCACCAGGAAGCGCCACATGTCGGCTCACGTTATGCTGACGCAATAAATCGAGTTTTCAATAGAAAAATAAATAAATTAAGTCGGGATTTTCTATTTTCTGATTTATATTCTATTTAAAACTTTGAAAGGCTATAACTTTTGCATTTTAACTTCGATTGAGGTGATTCCAGTCTCTAAAAATTTGTAAAATTGTGCTCTTTTTAATGCTGCTTTTTATTTGAATTTTTGAGGTTATGTATTCTACTGTTTTGGTTATTTATTGCATATATAATTTTTACGCGTAGACGCAAATTTGCCGGGAAGTTTCGAGGAAGAGTTCGTCGCTCAAGATCAAGCTTCGGAACACGACCAGCAACTCTTTGAAGGCAAGTGATGCTTTGACCATTTTGATCCCAGTTTTTTTAAATGTATGTTGTTTTGGAATTATGCATGCTAAGTTAATTAAAAATGAATTTAAATAAATTTGGGTAATGTAGCTTATCAACCCATATTGTTATTACCACCTTGAAATTATTATTTGTATGCCCTGAAATCATTGTCACCCTAGGATTGCTTGTACTCATGGGATGTTAATATGATGACAACACGGGAGGCTAGACCGTGAATAGATGCTTAGCCTTGCAACGAGTCATCGAAGATTTTCTGGAAAGTGCAACAATGCTGATTAATGACTTATGGAATGTATTTGAAAATGGTGTGGTGATGCCCCGTGATGAAATTGAGGTATGGAGACCTGTGTTGTTCTGTACCGATGCTGAGTTATTGTTGGCATGAGTTGCACAATAATCAACTGGGTGGGAAAATGATTTAGACTGGGGCAAGTGGCAGAAGGCTTTGTGCTAGGTGGGCCTGTGTGGCAAAGGGTTGATGAGAGTTGTGAGTCTGTGTGCCACATTGGGCTGTGTGCCATTGTTGAGTGATGAAAGTTTTGCCTTGGTCAGCTAAGGACTTCACCTTGCAAGTCTTTGAACTGAGTCACCCGCACAACCACATGTCTGGTATGGGACAGACCTAGTTGATTAGGGTTCTAATATCTTTCCTCTGAATCCTCGGGGTGATAGTACACGGGGGTGTATCTGTGGGGGGAGCGTACCTGTGCTATGGCTTGGTGCCCGTCCAACGGTGTTGGCCTGTCCTATACTTCGACTCTGTGTGAGGGGAGTGATAGTGAAGGCAATACCGAAGAGGTTCATTGGTTAAGGTAGAGGTTCCTGAAAGGCTTTGTTGCGGGCAATCACCTGTGTGGTGAGCGGCTGTATCATGTGGGTAAAGTGTACAACCTATGCAGAGTGTCAAATCTATTCGAATAGCCGTGTCTGCGGTATTGGACATTGCTCGGGGATTACAGTCAAGGGTTAGATTTTCGAAAATAAAATGTGGAAGGGGTGGCTGTGTGCCAGTGTGAAAATAAATTGATTAAGGCTGTGTGCCAAGTTTACAGAGGAAAACTGTTTAAAGAACTTAGTACTATTAATAACTGTTTCACTATTTTTAATCCAAATAAATTGTTAGCTTAAAAATGTTGTTTGATGCAAATGAGCCAAGTAAGCCAATTCTTTGGAATAAGTCTTACATATAGTAATAGCAATGCATTATGTGCATTACTTGTTGAGTGCCTTGAGTACTCACCCCTCCTTGCCTATCAACCCAACATCAGTGGAGGAGTCTACGCCAGCCTGGGAGAAGGAGTACATCGAAGAACCGGACAATTAGGGAGCAAGCCCAGTTGGTTGCCTGTGGCAAGTTGATGGGACTCCACGAAGTTTATTTGCTTTCCGCTGTTATCTTTTAATACTCTAATAATGTAAGCCCTGCGTGGCGGATCTTATGTAAGGAGACCATAAGGTCGTACAATTCAGTTTATATAAAGGTTTGCACTATTTAATATTGTATCGTTGTAATGTCTGTGATGTTCAACCCTGTAAAGACTGTGTGTGCCAACGTGATCTTGGACTGGCACAGAATACACAAAGGGTCCGGATTCTCAGAATCGGGTCCCGACAATCCACTTCTATCCCCTGTAGAGTAACAATATATCCAAGAAAAGAGACTCGATCCGTGCAAAAGGTGTATTTCTCAAGATTACCAAACAAATGTGCATCTCTCAAAGCATTAAAAACAACACGTAAATGTTCCATGTGTTCTCTACGTGACTTGCTATAGATTAAAATATCATCAAAATAAACCACCACAAATTTTCCAATGAAAACACGTAAAACTTTGTTCATTACCTGCATGAAAGTGCTAGGTGCGTTAGTTAAACCAAAAGGGATGACTAACCACTCATATAACCCAAACTTAGTTTTGAAAGCAGTTTTCCATTCTTCTCCCAACTTCATTCTAATTTGGTGGTATCCACTTCGCAAGTCTACCTTAGAAAAAATGATAGAACCACTTATCTCATCAAGCATGTCATCTAACCTAGGAATAGGATGACGATACCTTATTGTGATATTATTAATGGCTCTACAATCTACGCACATTCATTAACTATCATCTTTCTTAGGAACCAAAATAACAGGAACGGCACAAGGACTAAGGCTCTCTCGTACATACCCTCGGTCCAATAAGTCTTGGACTTGGTGCTGAATTTCCTTAGTCTCTTCGTGGTTGGTTCGGTAAGGCGCACGGTTTGGTAAAGTTGGCCCTGGAATCAAGTCAATTTGATTCTCAATTCCCCTCATAGGTGGCAGCCCTGGGGGAAGTTCATCCGGGAATACATCCTCATACTCTTGGTAAAGATTAATGACAGTAGGAGTCAAAGAGATAGGCAATTTATCAAGGGAAAAATAAGCCTCTTTGCAAATTAAAGCATAGCAAGCCGAATCAGACTCATCAAGCGCAAGGAAATCAGATTTTGTAGCAAGCATGTTAGCACCTTTCAATTTAATTCCCGTCTTCTTAACACTAGGTGCTTTATTTTCCTTTTTAGGTGGGCAAACTTCTTTAGCTACATCCTGATTTTCAGTGTTAGTTCCCTTCACCTGACGTTCTTTTTCAGCTCTTTCTAACTCATCTTTCAAAAATGGCAGCGGGGTCATTGGAATTAATTCAATGGTTCTTCATTTATGTGTGAAAGTGTGTTTTTATTGCTTCCACCATGGTGTAAAGCATCAGTATCATATTGCCAAGGCCTACCTAAAAACAAAGAACAAGCTTGCATAGGCACGATATCAAAATCTGCATGATCATGGTAGGTACCAATTGAAAAATGCACTCTCACAATCTTATTTACCTTCAACTTACTGCAAGAGTTTAACCATTAAATGTAATATGGCCGTGGGTGCTACTGCGTGGCCAAGCCAAGCTTCTCGACCAACTCAATGCTAGCAAGGTTATTGCAACTACCTCCATCGATGATGACATGACATGATCTTTCCTTCACAATGAACTTTGTTTGGAACAAGGTGTGGCGCTGATTTTGCTCCGCTCTCTGCATTTGAGTACTAAGTACTCGCTGTGCTACAATACTCATATACTTCTCAGAAGTTTCAGCTCCAAATCTGTCCACTCCATCATCATCACTACTCGTCGCATGTTTGTCACCTGCGGGGTTAGCTAAAACAAGCGCCAAATCTTCATCATCAATATCACTAGCACTAGTATACTCACCATCATTTTGGCAATGAGAGCTCGTTGATTTGGACAGTCTTTCATCACATGACCCCATCCCTTACAGCGGTAGCACTGCGTGTCACGTGTCCTACCCATGGAAGCAACTAATGACGCGCTCTTTGTCGGTGCTTGCACCGTCGCTGATTTGCTTACTGCGGGAGCACGTGGTTGTGGCGTGGAATCAGCGGAACGTGCACGGAAAGAAGATGATGTAGAGAGACCAACAGAAGGTGCCACAGGTGGCGCCCTAGGGGTGGCCCGAGTTGGAGGAGATCCTCTAGAAGTAACTCCTCGTGATCGAGCTTGTCGTCCCTGTACTTCCCTTTCAGCTTTGCAAGCAAGATGAAACAAACGAGTGATATTATGATAATCCTTATACTCTAATATGCCTCGAATTTCATGATTTAAACCCCCAAAAAATGTAGACATTTTAGCATCCTCATCTTCTTGCACTTTACAACGCAACATACCAATTTGTAACTCCTGATAATACCCTTCTACGGATTTATTACCTTGGTTCAAGCGCTGCAATTTATTCAATAAATCTCTAGCATAATATGAGGGTACAAATCTAACTCGCATGCATTCTTTCAAACCATTCCAAGTGGTTGGGACATTATCTGTTTGTTTAATTTCATGCCACCAATATGATGCAAAGTTAGTAAATTCACTAGTGGCAAGTCTTATTCTTTTTTCTTCCAGGACTTCAAAGCATGAAAAATTTTGATCCACAGATAGCTCCTATTCTAAATATTCATCCGGATTATAACGACCCGCAAAAGATGGAATGATAAACTTAACTTTAGAAAATGCATCATTAACATTAGCATGATGTCGATTAGCATTACCATTGTTACCTCCCATACCATGACGATTATGGCGAAGACGATCGCGAAAATGGGCATTCCGTTCAACAGCTTGATCCATATTGCCGACACTTTCTTCTCCTTCATCATCCTCTATGTTGTTGGCAGGGAATGCTTCTTCATCTCTAGGGGTAGCAAGATTGCCCTCCCTTCGACCTCCATTGGGAGGTGCAGGATCTGCAGGTGGAGGCGGCTGCCTCTCTAGGTACTCTATTCTGGTGACGAGGCTGGCAATGCTCCGCTCAATTCGCTCCATCCTATGTTCATTGTCTTGAGCAAGCTTGGTGAGGTTTGCGTCGATGCCTCTCAACGCGCTTTGATGATCCTCCACGTACTTCATGAGCTCAATTTTTGCAACAAATTCGTCTCCATCCGAAATTTCATTTTGTGATCCTGTCATTGTTAGTAGAAGACAAGAAGGGAAAAAGGAGTATATATTCTTCCTATCAACTACTAGGTGGTGGACAAAGGGTAAAAATCACTCTCGCTCAAGCTTCTTACCAAGCTCTTGCAAGTTTCTTACCAACTGTGATAGGTGGTGCAATCCAGACAATGGTGGGGTATGCGATTGCAAAGTAAACCTGCAACTGAATTGGAAGAGAGTGGAGCTCGGAAGGCTATGTATGAGTAGCAAAGGTTATGCAACAATTCAAATCAAAAATTACAAAACTAAAAAGTAGTCCCAAGCTAGTCTGTGTTGCCGGCCTAAACTCGTCACAGACCTAGTTATGCGAAACGAAGCACACAAAAATACAAATGACACAGAGGATTCCAGCACTTCTGAATTTTTTCAGTGCGGCTTTTGATTTTTTTGCACTGGCCTTTTTCTCTTTTCTCTTCTTTTGGTGTAGCTCTCTATTTTTTTTCTTTTTTTCTCAGAGGTATACTATCCCTCTCAACTGAAAAAAGGATGGAAAACAACAATCCCATGTTTTCGAACGAGATAAAATGCTAAACAGATGACCGAAAGATGACAAAAAGATGGCACCAAAACTTCCGGGGCCCAGAACTCGGTCTTAGAGGCTGATTTTGAGGGTCAAAAAATGCACAAGTCTAAAGGCTTGTGGATTTTTCAGATGCTCGTCGCCGTCCTCTTCGAAACAAAAAAATAGACCCAAATCGGAGTCCGTATGCAAAAGTTATGCCCGTTTTACTGAACGCTGCACGAACCCTTCTTCTCGGACTCAAATTTTGAACTGATGCCCTAGAATTTCTGCGGCAAATAAACTCGACCACTACAACCAGGATAAGACTCGATCTAGACTCGACAACATAACGACACAGCGGGGGACAACAATTCAATAAAGCAAAAACCGAAAGAAAGTGCAAAGGATGAAAGGGGTTTGGACTGTGGAAACAAGGACATCGACGAACGCAAATATTTTTGGGACCAATTTTTTTTGTGGACACTAGGACGATGGAAAAGTAACCAATGGGGAAATACAAATGGGCAAAGCAGCTCTGATACCACTTGATGTGACAACAGCCCGATCTTCCGATAGGTTCTACTTTTGTGGAACAGAGACGTTCGCTTTCCAAGGGCTTCCAATCAGCGGAGATTGAATCCTTGCAATCGCTACACCCACGCACCTGTTGTTATCAACCATGCTCACGCCCGGATGACCTAACCACGAAGGTTAATTCCTGCACGTAGTAGAAGAAACGAGCAAGAACGAGAAAGAAATCAATCTGACAATTCAAACGATCAAAGTTGAGGTTATCTCTTTCATCAAACCAGGTCTTGTGACACTACTCCGATGAACAAGTGTTTCACACGTGTAGGGAATAAACTTAGCAAATAACCTAACCCTAAAAGTAGCGGCGACTAAGTATATATAAAGGCGAGTTACAAAAAGTGATCAATCAATGGTTCTGATTCGAAGTCTGCAACTGCAGCAACTTTACGCGTCAATTTGGAGGCCTGCCCAAACAAAACTGGAGGTGGGCTTGTATGCAATAGATAGGTCTTAAAATAAGCTTTCCAACGAGTGGTGGCTCAGCCCAAACGGACTTCGTATGAGGAAGTTATGGCCTTTTTAGTCTGACGCTGTCAGGCTGACTTCGAGACGAGTTGTAGTCCGAATTGAATGCACAGACGGCATCAATTGGGCTTGTACTTTAGTTGAACGTGGCTTGTAGGTGTTCAAGTTGTGTATGAGGTATCCTTGAGTTAACATCTCCTCTCCTATGCTCCTAAGTAACAACAAATCACAAGGAAAATTATGTAGTAGCATATTCTCAGTAGAACAAATTATCACCTAAGAACGAGCTCACCTTGTAATTGAGTTGTTTTGCTCGGGCTCGTGTTATTGGACCAAGAGTTAAAGTTGTATCCATAGGATTTATGTCCTCATGAATGCCCGTACTTCTCCAGCCTTCCGATGTGCAAAGCTAGACCTAGACAATTTAGTAGGTTAAAGCCACCCTACTTGTGGTTATAGTGATGTCTAGCTTAAAACAACACAATAGTTCGGTCCTTAATTGACCTAAACGAGAACTCCCCCTATAATATGTGCAAGTCCATGCACTTCACATATTATATAAATAACTCGCACTACTACATAATGGTATATTACTATTGGTTCATCTTGGTCGGTTCTTAATTTCTTAGGAAAAACGATTGTGATAGATGACTTAGGAGGGGGTGTTAATAATAATCACTATCGGTTCTCAGGTTAGAAGCGATTGTGATGTAGCACTGGGCACATCACAATCGGTTCTAACATTAGAACCGATTGAGATGTGCACACACATCACTATCGGTTCTTATCTAAGAAGCGATAGTGATGTGCATGCTCATCACTATCGGACATAAGAACCAATAGCACATCACTATCGCTTCTTAGATACGAACCGATAGTGATGTGTGTGCACATCTCAATCGGTTCTAATGTTAGAACCAATTGTGATGTGCCCAATGCGACATCACAATCACTTCTAACCTAAGAACTGATTGTGATGTGTCTCACAAGGTTATTTATACCCTCGGGCTGAACTCTCCTCTGTTATTGTTTCAGAGGCTAAGAAAACCACCGCTATCCGAAAAAACAGCATATATTCTGGTTGGAATCAATACTTGGGTGAGAAAATTTGAAATCCTCAAGGTTGGGTGTTAAGAGGGTAAATTTGAAGCCCTAGCTTGAGAAGATTCTATCTTTTTTTCTCTCATTTGTGGTTTTCTTCAAAATGTGAGCATTCCTTCAAACCCCTTCAATTTTGCACTAGGTAATTAAGATATATTGCAAAGAAAGTTTAGGTTGCACTGGAATTATATGTATCCTATCAAATTTCTCACCCTTTATTTGACAAGCACACATCCATTTAATTATCTTTGTAGTGCTCTCGCGTTAATCTGGAATTATTGTTGATGTCATATGATGAATGTTACAGTTTAGGTTGTGTAACATATGTCTCCCGTTCGAGGGTGCTTGTTTATAAATATGCCGAAATAGCATATTTATAAGCAAGCAATCTCGAATTGTCCACGTTTTTTGGATAGTTCGTGGATATGTAGTTCAGACAAGTTCCTGAGCTATTGTACAACTCAAGAGTAGATTTCGGTAGCATCTTCCTTGTGTTCTCTCGATACACACCCCTCTTGACCTGTTGTCAAGACGTGTATCTGGAGAATAGCTTGGAGTTGCTGCCAAAATTTTCTCTAAAGTTGTACAACAGCTTAGGAACTTGCCCAAATCATATATCCTCGAATGGGATTAGAACCTAACCTATTTAGAGATTAGGATTCATCGTTGGTACCCATTATCTTGTTTCATTGAAGTCAAAAGATTTGCAAGCTACTACACTATATAATTAGGTTATTCGATATCATTGTTGATGTTTTAAATGTATGTCTCCTAACTAGGAAATTGGAAGCTCTTAACTAGGGAAGATGGTATTGGGAGTACATTTATATATCTTGGAACTCGTCCTCTGTTTTGCAAAGGTAATATTGAAATGATGTCTCAATATTTGAAATAGCTAGCTAGCTGTCGCTCCAGTTTTTCCTTAATTTATTGTGCGTAGTTTAATTGCAGATGGATCGTGAAGAATGGATGTATCAGAAAAGTCGTGTGAGTGTTGAATTTTAGAGGGGTGTTAAGGAGTTCAAAAAAATTTCAGAAGATGACATGGTGGAGAGGGGTGCAAACTTTATATATTGTCCTTGCATTGATTGCACCAATCTTAGGAGATTTAACAACTCAACTCAAATTGAAGACCACCTGATTCGACATAGCTTCGTGAGGAATTGCACGTGTTGGATCCATCATGGGGAGACAAGTACCTTCCAGTATGCAACGAAGACATGGTGAAACCCGATGACGAGTTGCAGCTTGATATGTTCGAGGAGGATAATTTAGAGCAAATGTTACTGTTAGTGTTATGCCCTTGAGGCAATCATTTAGATGATTGTAACATGACTATGTTTATGAATAATAATATGATTATTGGTCCAATGAATGTATATCATTGTATTGATCAACAAGTATGTGACTTGATTATGAAGCTCTTTACTTAATGATGTAATTCGATAAATATCTCTGATCGGATATCATCGTATAGGACTACGATGAATAGATCAGCACATGTAGTGATCGATGATCATGCTTCATAGATCATGGGATATGGAGATATCATCTCTACATTGTGGACCATGTTGAAGAACATGGGTTAGATAGACCCGCTATGGGACACTGCGAGAATGTTTGATTCTTATGTGTCATCAGTGTATCTCATACCTAGAAGATGTATGATCCTTAGACCTGAGATTGTCATATTCCCTACATGTGTAATAGTTTTCCTTGGGGCTATCAAACACTACTTCCTAACCGGATAGTTATAAAGGTAGCTTTCATGTTTACTATGAAGCGTGCGAGAGGAAGTGGCGATCAAGATGGAATTTGCCACTCCAATGAAAGCGGAGATATATGACAAGGCCACTCGTGTGATATGATTAAGAAAGTGCATGGCCATGCCGTGATTGAGAGTCAATCACAACTTATTAATATATCACGGATCGAGAGATGGATTGAATCATCAAAGGATGACATGCTTCTCGCCTTGAGATCAATCTTCATATACTTGGCAAAGGATTATTACATGAGTTCTTTTGATAGGTTACATTCGATTTGATCACGGTATGTTTGGGAGTTGGCATACTTTGCAAGAAGCCGCTACCAACTATTGGATTGAAAAGGAGTTTTCGAATCCATGTCCAAGCGTATGTGAACCTGCAGGTCACACACTTAATGGGGGGGGCGCATTAATTTGGATTGGATCCGTAATTAATGAACCTCGTGGGCTTAGCATCTTTGGTGGGCCTGGTTTAGGTTTCATCTCGTGGCTATATAAGGAGGAGGAGGAGGCGCGGTGTGCTTTCCACGGTTTAGGTTTGATTCACTTGAAACCCTAGCCTCCTCCTCTCGCTGCCCTGCCGGCGACTAGGTGCTTGCACACGACGCAAGGCGTTCCATCTTTGGACGTGTGGACTACTGCGGTGACGCTGCTGCGGCTGCGGCGTGGGAGGGCGATCCACGGCGGCGAGGGCGATCCACTACATCGGCGCTTGCTGCGGCGAGGGCGAACCACTACATCGGCGCGCGAAGGATTCGCAACTACGGCGTCTAGTGGTAATCTTATCTATGATCCCCTTCTTGCGAGTAGCTTTCTGGTTGCGCGGTAGTTTTTTTTTTGTGCTAGCGTAGCATACCGCGTTTCCCTTCACCTTCCTCACGCCAAACCGCCTCACCTCGACTATTTAAACCCCGCTGAGGCTCAGAGGCTCGCTGTTCTGCCCTTTAGACCGTGCCACAGCCTAACCTTCCCCGGTCTCCGCCGTCTTCCCCAAAACTGGCCGCATTGCCGCCTAATCCAAATCCGTCGGCCATCTTTCTCCCTAAACCACCATAGCTCAATTCCTTTCAACCGAAGTTGCCAAAGAGCATTTAAAATCCACCTTCGTCACTTGTTTGGACTCATCTTCTTGGTGAGCACTGCAGAAACTCTTCGCGCCGTCGCCCTTGCACGGTGAGAAGCTTCTTCACTTCTTCATTCTCCGAGCTAACACCGAGAATGAGATCCATGTGGTGCGTTGATGCTCTCCATGGTAGTCTTCCTGCTCAGGAAATCTTAATTTTGCATGAGTCGCTGCCGCCCCCTCACAGTGGTACGCCAACCCAGGCCACCTCCAGGCGAATCAACTCCACCCAAGTGTGCGCGTGGATGCCCAGATGCCCGCCGTGGAACCGGCACCTCCTCCGGTGCTCCCTCGCCGTCGGCGAGCTTAGATGAGCTCTTCTCTGTTTTGGGTCGCTGACCAGTAGGCCCCACTCGTCAGCCTCTGCGTGCGGTGGCGCTGCGTCTTGGCCCCCACCTGTCAACCGCGATCATCGCTTAGCTCCGGGCCCGCGCGACAGCTGCACAGAGCGCACAGCCTCCCTCTACCATCCGGGCCCAGCCGTCAGCGCCTCAATCCAGCCGAGTCCAAAAGAGGAAAGCGTATTTCCATAGCGAAAGCGCACTTTCCCTTTATGGTAATAATTCTATTTTCTGTATTTTTCCGAACCGCAAGGCATTGAAATACTTATAACTTTTGTACCATTAGTCCAAATGAGATGAAGTAAATTTATAAATTCATGATAAATCCTCTAGATTTATAATATACAAAAATATTTTGGAAATGAACTATATTTAAATTTTAAATTCAATTTAAAGGAAAGGATCAAAAGAATGCCATATGTAGAAATTCTGCAAATAAATTCCAATTTGAATGAAACCAATCTTGTTAAAAACCTTAAATCCTCAGGAACCTAAATATGCAAAATTATTTAGATTATTGACTTGATTTACATCATTTTATAAAGTAAGTTGTTTCCAATACATTGAATATTCAAATATGAATATCTTTTGCCAAAATAATTCAGATCATGTCAAATCAGTTTCTATGTGTTTAAAAATGAGTAATATACTAAGATATGCAAAAACATTTAGAATTGAATCTAGTCTGTTTAAATTTGAAGATAGATTACTTTCCAATGTATAGAAGTTAAAATAAATATAACTTAAAAAAATACAAGTTCAAATAATGGTAAAATGATTTCTAGATCTTTAATAAAACCATAATACCCCTGTTATGCAAGAATACCTCATGTTTGTGCATATTTGAATTAAGTACATATCAAATCTTATTGTTTACTTATATGGAAAACATCTCGAATAAAAGCAAAATATTGTGAAACCAACTTTAAAACACTCTTAATGATATCCCATGCTAATGCCAGAAAAATGAATAACTAATCATGTAAGGGTCAGTCGCAAACTAAAAACTAAAACTAAACCTATATCGTGTAAACTATAAAACTAATTAAGCATTTTCAGTAGCCTGTAAAACATCTCGTCTTAATGCAAATTCTTTTGAAGATCAGTTTAGAAATAATATTTAGGATATGTACTACCATAATCTAGAAAAATATTCTTATTACAACTTGCTTTGCATCTGAATCTTGCTAGCCTAATACCCTCAAATAATATGGTCGTCGTAACTTTTAATATCATATAAGCTATTTCGGCAATGAATATAATGTCTCATATAAACACTAAAATGTATAAAATCAGCATAAAAATGTTCTTCAAAGTATAGACTATTCTATTCTGAAGAAATAATCTTATTTCATCATGTTTTGCATATAAATCCTATTAGCCAAATAACCTTAAGTAATATGTTTTATGGACTCGATTATATAAACAAGCAAACTCTGTAATAATGAACAAATATGTAATTAAGATATTTCTATCACCAGAACCTTCTTAAAAATCATAAATAAATCCTGTAACCTAACTCAATAGATCTAACATATTCAAAGTCACTTCTTATGCAAAATCACTTAAGGAATTAAGTGCTATTCGCATAACCCTTTAATTTGTGTTTTAATTCTATTAATCCAAATAATTTTAGCATCTACAATTCGAAGTTATAAATGCAAGAATTCATAATTTTAGCCTCTTGAATTCGTATTTCAAGAATAGATAATCTATCAAAGAAACCATGTTTTGTTCATCATAAGTCATTAACAATATGTTTGTATAATTATCTAAATCATAAGGTCTCAAATTCATTCAATCCAAACCCTAAAATATTCTTGTTTTCTGTATTGAATCTTTATTTGGTTTTCTGTCTGTTTTCTTTATGCCCTTATTGAAGTTGGATATTTGCTATGTTTTCGATTGAACGACGTGTAGAATCTGACATCGCTACCTCCGTCGTTGCCTCCGTCAGCCGTGGCTTCGTCTTCGTCGTAAGCAATAAATAAACAAGGCAAGCACCCCTTTGATCATATTGATCCCAGCTTTATAAATGTTTTCATTAAACGTTTTACTGCATACTTTATTTTAATAAAGTCTGCTACATTATGGAAACTGGTAGCTGTACTTGTAATTTTATAGAACTTCCTTAATAAGTATGGATTTGAGAACCTTGAAAACCCTAGAATAACAGACATTATTTGATGTCAATATGAGTCACTTACACTTAGTGTTATGCTTAGCCATGCTTAAAGCAATATAAAACTGTGACATGATTAAAAATGTTGGATATGACATTTAAATGGGTATGACCTCTCTTTGTGGTTGGTGTTTTTGATCAAAAATGGAAAAACAAAGCTATGGTTTAGATGTGGGCAATTATTGACAATAGCCGGGAGTGCATGTCCTTGCACGTAGTGTAGGGGGAGATTATTGCCCGTGTCGAGCTAAGGACCGAACTATGGGTTGTTTTCAGGCTAAGAATTACTGTACAACCACAAGTGCTGGTATGGGACATCCTTAAACCAATTAAGTTATCTAGTTTAACTTTGCACATTGGAAGGCTGAAGCAGTACGAGCTGTTTCTTAATGAATTGCTCGAAGGAACATCCACACCGAGGTGATCATGGATCAAATGTTTACCGATACACCGGTGTATGCCATGCTGTGGGGAAGTTCCATCATTTCTATGCTCTGAGTTCTTCTGCCATAGTGTGGGTTTAACATCCCGGAGCTGGTACAAAGTTAACCTAGGTAATGTAAAGGTTTCCGTCATGAACATTTTGGCCACTACGCCAAAGGTGCGTGAACCATGCGGCAAAAGGAAAATTTCATAACTTGTGGGTAAATATGTACACCTCTGCAGAGTGTAAAACTAATCGATTAGCCGTACTCGCGGTTATGGGAACTTGGTAAGTCATCACATAGTTAGCTGTTTTTATTTTCATAAAACTGGTGTCTACCGTGTGTCGGTAATTTCTACTGTGTGTCAGTGAAAATGGTTCCTGGATATGGTCATGATACCCAGGTTCGTGATTTCACTTATTCTTACTTACATACTGTCACATTATTTATTAAATCTAATTTTAAGCAAATTTCGTTGCAATCTATTATTCTATATTTACATTCCAAATTGGCTTTATGCAAACTAACCATACTAGCCTTTCCTTTGAAATGGCTTGCATATATTATAGGTTTTGCAAAAGTCTTGCGGAGTACAAAAGTACTCACCCTTGCTTAATTGTTGTTTTTAGGTGAAGAATCAGATTAGTCCGATGCAACATATTTATAGCAGGATTCGGGAATATTAACGATGAAGCTTTTCTAGGGTTTATGTAACATCCCAAAATTTGCTTTAATATCATTTTATTGGTTATTTGTCCATTTTATGTTTTTCTGGAATTTATTGGATTTTTCTGGATTTATTTGAATTAACTTTAAATTAAATATATTGGTCTTTTATCAAAAACTTTTTAAATTTATGCAAGTTAAAATAAAGTTTTGCCAAAAATATTTTATCTGAGTTCAAAATTCCTTAAAGTATTTTTGAGATTTTTCTGGGATTTTTCCTGATAATTTTAATGCGTGAAATAAGTTAAATGATTTTCTATAATTATTTTAAATGAAAAATCCTTTTAAAAAAATGCATGAACAGTAACAGGCGGCCCTCTTTATGCGGCCCAAGTTAACCATGAAGCCGTTTCTGCGAAACCTAACCTAGGAAGCCAACCGTTGGATTGAAATCCAACGTACTTCGCCGCGTCCTTGATCGCTTCGGGACCGTTGGATGGGCGCCGCGTGGACGCGTTGGATGCAGCCGCGTCGCCTCTCCGTGTCGCCGCCGGAGTTCGCCGCCACCACAGAGCCATCTTCGGAGTCCGCGCCGCGCACGCCTCCCCGTGCGGCTATTTAAGGCGCCATAGCGTGCGCTGAAATCCTAACCTCGCGCCGCGCGTCTGCCGCAATTTCGGAGCCCCGAGCCACCGCCGTTCTCGCGTAGGAGCTCGCTGGAGTTGGTTTTTCTAGTCGTCGAGGTTTTCTGCGTTCGCCGCCACCGTCAAGCCGTCTTCCGTCGCTTGGGTTGCGGGACCGAGTTCGTCGAGTCGTGCCTCGTTGGATCCCTGTCGTCTCATCGCCAGAAGCTCGCCGGAGTGCCGCACCGTGTGTTGTCTTCTCCATCGTCGGTGAAAATCGCCGCCACACCATCGTCGTAGCCTCGCGCTCGCGTTCGACCGTCGGATCTCAGGGTAAGCTGTTGGATGAAAGACACGTGGATGAATCTATGACCCCGCGTGTCCCAAACCCCGGATCGAATCGTGGCCGTCGGATCTTAGCGCAGGGCCCAGATTGTGCCGATCCTTGGACCAATCGCGTGCCGCCGCGTGTTAGGCGTGGAGTCAGAAGCGCCGTGCGCCGTGTCCACCGTGCGCCAGTGCGGGTGGGTGGACTCAGTCCATTTACCGAGACGCGTGGCAGAGCCTGATTGGCCGGCTCGGTGATGATGTCACCCTGACGACACGCTTGCGCAGTAAATCGGTTTTTCAGTCTAAAAAATAATTCGGTTAAATCTGTTTTTCTAATTTCTGTATTTTTAGTATTTATTCAAACTTCAAAAGGCTATATTTTGTGCATTTTAACTCGGATTTGAGTGTTTCAAATTTCTAAAAATTTATAAAATTGAGATCTATTTAATGGTGAATTTTATTTGATTTTTGGAGTTCATTTGCTCTCTGTTTTGTTATTTATTTGCTTTTCTTCTTTGGTACGAGTAGACGTTGATTTGTGCGACGCTTCGGAGGAAGATCCATCAACCCAAGAGCAAATTCCAGAGCAAGACCAGAACCTATTCCAAGGCAAGTTGTGCTTTGATCATATTGAACCCATGTTTATACAAATGCTATATTGTTTTACTCTATTGCATAGTATTTCAAGTATATAATTGTTTCAACTTAAATTGGGATCTAGTTAAGCTACCAATTTGATCTATACCCTACCTTGTCATTGTATGCCATGATCTTTTGTCACAATAGATTGGTTCATTATATTTGGTTAGTAATGATAATCAACATGGGATGTTAGACCGTATTAGTTGCTTAGCCATGCTACGTCATCACATGTACTTGAATCACTGATAATTAATCTTGACTAATGGAATATGGAACAATGATGTGAACTTGTGTGTCATATGAGATCACACAATGAGATTGAGTTGTAGTGGCGAGTCATGTCACACAACGATGTTGATTTGTTGATGGCACGTGGTGCTTGGTAATCAACTTGGGTGATAATCACTTAGATTGGGGCAAGTGACAAGGGGCGAGTATGCCAAGGTGGGCCCAATGGGCGAGGGTATGTGGATGTCTTGCCTTGATCACTCTAAGGACTTAACCTTGCAAGCCTTTGACTGAGTCAATCATGCAACCACATGTTTGGTATGGGCCACCTAGGTGATTAATTTGCAATGTCTTAACTTTGGTACTATCTTGGTGGTGTGAGTTCCCGAGTTATGGAGTAATTCACATGGCGCAAGAGGGGCCACAGATGTAGTAACCAGTCCCACGGTGTTGAAACCTTAGCGGGTAGTATCGGGTTAAGCCAGCGCATTGTAAAGGCTTTGTTATAATCACTCGCCTTGGTGGTGTTTGGTTGTATCACGTGGGTAAAGTGCATAACCTCTGCAGTGTAAAACTATTCGGATAGCCGTGCTCGTGGTATTGAGCAATGCTCGGAATTCTGATTAAGGGTTAGCTTAATTAAATGGACAATTTGGTTGGAATGGCGGAATGCCATGTGGAAGATGGAATTTTACTTAGGATTGGAAACTTGGTTTACTTGAGAAATACTGAATCTATTTATTAGTGCTATTTGTTTTACATGTCTTTACAATCTAAATATTGTATTTGTTCATAAATGCTGCTTTACTGCAAAATAGCCATGATAGCCTTTTTCTTTGGAATAAGCCTTGCATATAGTTACATAGAATTGCATTCTGTGCACAACTTGTTGAGTGCTTTAAGTACTCACCCTTGCCAACAACATCATCAGTTGAGGATTCCACATCCATGCTGGAGAAGGAGTACTAGGAGGAGACGAATGTTTAGGGCGCAAGCCTTGTCAGTTGTCTGTGGTATACTGAGGGTTGTCTACGTTTTCATTCCGCTGCAGTTTTATTTGTTATTCAGCCTTGCGAGGCATAGTCATGTAAGTTGACCATAAGGTCATTCAACTAGTAGTATATAATATGTGATGTCTTTCATAATGTTTCCGCTGTGTATGATTGTGGTATTTACCGATGTTGAGCCTGTGTGCACTAGCGTGATCCTGGACTAGTGCAGTATACACAGAGGGTCCGGATTTGCATATTCGGGTCCCGACAGATTATGCCTTGTTAGTTGCCTGAGGGTTGGATGGGCACACTACAAGGATTTTAATCCTTTCCGCTGCATTTCACATGTATTGTAAGATCTTATTATGTAAATTACCATTATCATTTGTAATAAAGAGTATGGATGTGATATCAATTGTTGTAAATGTGCGTGCTAGCCACTGATCATGGGACTAGTACTGTATGTACATAAGATTTCCATTTTTGCATTTATGTGAAAATGGGGGTCACTACAGTGGTTGATCTCTACCGTGGATTCCATTGAGACCTGCTCGGCACTTCAAAAGATGAACTAGACGACTTGCCTTTTAGCTTTTTCCATATGTTTGAAGCGGTCAAACTGCCTCGTGCTTGCTGTATTGTTGAGGTAGATCTTCTTGCTTCACTTTTGCTGCCAAACTTTTCATAATATTTGTCGAAAACTCTGAAAAACATGGTATAAACATGTGTATAGGCATCAGAAAAATCAAGATCAAATGCTTCACCTATTCCCTCGAAGGCGCCCTGCAAACCAAATAATTTTCTCCGAGAATCTAGAATAGTAGAAAAATAGTAGAGATGTGGGATAGCTTGAAAATATTTTTAAACAATTTCTCCATTGGTTCTATAATTGGTGGTAAAATATAATTAATTATGTTTCCTTTGAAACCGCTAGCAATAGTCTAAAGCCACTCGATGATTAAGCAATAAGTTGTGTACAACACTCCAGATAATATGTTGGTTGTATTGTAAAAAAATTCTAAAAATTGACAAAAATGACAGGCAATTTCCCAATCCACATCATGAACCAATATGCATCTCTGGTGGAGTACGAAACCACCAACATAAGTGTACAGATGCGGTGAGAGATGCTTCATAGCCATCAGTTAGCTAATGAATTGTCAAGAGTAATGGAAATAATTCTATTTTCTATTTTGAAGTGAGTGATAACCTCAAGTACATGGTTAGCGATAGCCTCTCTGGTATGTGTCTCATCGATTAGCCTAAACCCTATGACCCTTTTGTTTAGGATGTAGTCGTCGTCCAAGTAATGTGCGAAAACAGTAAGATAGGTTGCTCTTTGTTGAGAGGAAGTCTATATATCTGATGTCAAGGCAAAGGAATAACTAACTCCCATGAAGGTCTGTTTCAACACTGCTAGTTTATTTGTGTACATTGCATATATGTCACGTGTAGTTGTTCTCCTACTAACGTATTGGTATTGTGGGCAAAAACCACATTGCACCATCCTTTCAAAACTAGAGCTCTCACCCATTCTATGTAACGTGCAATTTCGTCTCTAACTACATCGGCGTTGTATACCCATGTACTTATGGGACTATCAGTGTTGAAGTTGAGCTAATGATAGACGCCCTCACCTGGCCTCCATCCGGTTGGTATCTTTTTCAAGCATGTCTCCACGTGTTGCTTGAGATGATATATTCCTCCACATGCACGTGCAGATAATTTAGCTTAACAGTATTTACATATAGCATACACTACCTCATGCCCATCCACAATTTCGATGGTTCTATCCATATGTTGCCAGCACCATCCCGTCGATTGCCGGATATGGACGCCTATCCCGGATGCACCAATGTAGCGGCATCGAAGCTCGATACGGATACCGACGCCTACCCCAGATGCACAGATGTAGCGGGCATCATAGATTGGTGCGGAATGCCAGCCCCTTGGGAATGTAAGAGGTATCCTTGATGTCGTTCGTACCATCCAAATGATGGTCATCCATGTCATAGTCTCCCATGCTGGGGATCAGTTATCCCAAATCGATCTCTAGATCCCGACTAAGGGGACTTGGAGAACGAGGGTGTGCTCTTCTGCTCTTGCTCTTGCCAAATATTTTGTCTCGTGGCATGAGAGTATAAAGAGAGAGCAAACACTACTACACGAATATACATCACAATCGGGTTTTTTTATCATCACAGTCAGTTCTGGTGGCGACACAAAGTCATGAGACAGAGATGAGGCGACGCTATTACAGTCAGTTCTTCCCCGATAGACATGAGTTCGTCATCTCTATCGGTTCTTTTGAAGAAGCGATAGAGATGACACGCTCATGTCTATCAGTTCCTTATAAGAACCGATAGAGATGAGGGGCTCATCTCTATCGCTTCTTCTAAAGAACCGATAGAGATGAGCGTGTTATCTCTATCGCTTCTTCTAAAGAACCGATAGAGATGAGGGGCTCATCTCTATCGCTTGTTCTAAAGAACCGATAGAGATGACCCAATTATCTCTATCGTTTTCTTCTCAGAACTGATAGAGATGAGGGGGTGTGCTATTTTCCAATTCACCCTCCAATCAGTACATATTTCACACAGTATGCACATATCACATTCACACAGCAATAGCACATATTATGCACATATCACATTCACATAACACAAACATTTTATTACAACACATATCACATTCGTTCACAAAACAGAACCCAAGCATGCTTCACAGTTAGTACACATGCAATCGCATTCACATATATAATATTGTTCACATATGGACTAGTAGGAGCTTTCAGGATCTCTAAATCTAACCATCTGCGAGATAACTTCCATCTAGTACCACTTGATTAGGTGGTCTTGTAACTTGTTGAGTGCAGAGCTGTCTAAGCTCTTCTGGGAGATATTGATATGCTGCAAAATAGAAACAAGTACTCTAATTTAAGTTTTGAAATTTCTATGTGAAAGGCTAATTGTATTATTATGCATGTATATATACCTTAAGGAAAAGGTCTAAGCCGCCGACCACGATAATCATGTGCTGCATGACGTACAAACCGTAGTGGTCGTCGCTGCCCTATTGATGACACTGTGAAGAAAGAAAAAGAATGTGCCGAAATGGCATATTCATAAACAAGTTCCCTCGAACGGGAGATATAAATACCAAATTAAAACTTACCAAGAAGAACAAGGTGATTTTGAGTTCTTGAATTATCTCTTGTATAACGATCTCATTAGTACTTAGTTTATGTGAGGCCCTTTGCATGAGTGTGTTATTTTCATTCATCGATTACAAGAAGCTATAACTATGAACATACATAGAGTTGTTTACGAATTCAAGAGGCTAAAATTATGTATCTTTGTATTTATAACTTCAAATTCTAGATGCTAAAATTATTTGGTTTAGAAGGAGTGAGTCATTAGTTAAAGTATTATGCATGAATAGTGTTTAGCATTAAGTGTCTCTGGATAGAAGCAATCTCTACAAGTTTGGTCTGAAATTTTAAGTTCTTGGCTGCTAATACATGGTTATAAGATGATTCTTGTGTTACAGGTACTTTGGTTAAAGTTTTCATACAATGTGGCTCCGGCAACTTTATCACTTAGGGTGTTTGCGTTAACGGATTTTATATGATAAGCAAGTTGTAATTTGGATATTTTCTATAATTTGGTTTTCAATATACTAAAGTGGGTTTCTGAACCAATTGCCCCAAAATTTGTGTTTAGATGAGTTGTTTTATGAGCCGTCGAAAGTGATTAAGTGATATAGATTTATTGCAGTTTGTGATCATTTAGAGTATTTGTTGTGATTGGATTTAGATGAAAAGAAAGTTCTAGTTAAGATATTTTTCCAGATTGTGGTAGTATATATATCAGAGAAAGTTACTGAGCTATTCTTTCACTATTTTCCATTAATACACGATATTTTATGGGTTGCCAAAAAGACTTATATTTTTCGTTTGCGACTGCACCGAATAAGATATTCTAACCATTTTTCATACATTAATAGGGGATACACCTAAGAATGTTTTAAAGTTAGATCCGTGATATTTTACATTTATTTGAGGTATTTTTCATATAAATGTTCATTAAGGCTTAATATGGGCTTAACTCAAAGTTGTTCAAACTAACATTATCTTTGCATAGCAAGCAAGGACATAATATTTTAAGGTCATAGGATTTGGTTTCGTTGAATTTGAGGTTCGTTTGAGGAAGTTACGATTATTGACCATTTCTCTCATTGCAAGTTCGACTATTGAGCAATTGGTGCAAACCAAAGTAAAATACAAATATTTTTATATACTTATGATCTGTGCAATCCCAGGAGTACAACTATACTGGTTTCACCATGTTTTGAGCCCATTTGGTTCATATTTTAACCACTTGAATCTTGCATGTTAGTATGGCTTTATACAATCAATTTTTGATTCAAAATACATTCAAATCTAAATGTTTTTACAGAAATAGAGTATCTAAGGTTCCAGGAACCTATGTGATTTATTCCATGATTTTTGGAACTAGGGATTGCAGAGTTTCTTCATGTTACCTAAAAAGGGGCTTTCATTCAATCTCTATTTAAAAGTTTTTACTGCAAGTAACATGTGAACTTTTATTGCATAATCCAAATCCTTATTTCATAACTCAAGTTTAAAAACTAAGTTTGCTGCATTTGGATACTTCTAGCAACAGATATGAAGGTTTGATTCACAAGGGCAAAAAGGAAAGATAAAATGAATTTTCTGGGATTTGAACCCCAGACCTCTCGGTTCAATGCCGAAATGAGCTTACCGACAATCTAATCACAGCTCCCCTGAAAAGGACAATCTAATCACAACAGGTTTCATTGGACAATCTAATCACAATAGGTTTCAATTACGATAGTAAATTCTAATGCTTCAAATAAAAATTTCAGACATCAGTAGGCATATATGGAATACAATTTTATAGGCACTCGTGGAACCAAATTTGATTGTACCAATTCAGGTGTAAAAGCTCACTGATAATCGATTTACATCTGGTTTGAAACCAGATAAATGAATTCTAGTTCCGCAGTTTTGAAGGTAGTAGTTACACGTAGAGAAGTTTTTACTGCAAAAACAACTATTATAAATCAACTTTGTCAAGACTAAAGATAGATCCAAAGAATCACAGGCAATGAAAAGTGGCAAACAGTGGATTTATACTCTCATTTAGTGACCACAGTGCGGAGTAAAAGAGAGTAGTGGGGAATAAGCTAACCTAGTTCATCCTTCTGATGAGCACTATCAACAATCATTATCTCGTGAACAAGATCCTTCTGATGTGCTGATCCACTTTTAGACCGAAGTACTGTATTTCAACAAATTTATTGTTAGCATCAAGACATAGTTATACATTAATCATTTGGATAAAGAGAAAGGGAAGTAAGAAACAAACCTGGAAGGCACCTTGGCTGTCTTCAATGTTGATGAGCGAGGAAGGAACAAAAGATGGCACTGAAAGGTTTCATTCTGCTTCCTGTTCCATGTCGTCAATCCATCTGACATATTCTCACTGCAACAGCTGAAATAAAGAATAAACCAACTGAAACCATAATAGTAAAAGCCTGCATGCAGATATATGAGCAGTTTTACGTGGCTGTGGTTATGATCTATTGACAGTCTAGCAATGGCACGACAACAAGAGCAGAGAAAATAAAAATGGATGTTTTAGCCAGTGAATTGACAGTAAGGACCTATCCATATTCTTTCATACGGAAAGGGAAAAAATGTCTTTGAATTTTATTAGAAATCTGGCGATGGACGAAGTTACATTGCCCCCATTGACATGTAAAATAACCAAAGTGAATCTTACTGAAGATATCATGTCGGTTGCTAGAGAGATGGCAGCAAACTTGCAAAACAGTAATTAGATAGGCAAGAGTGTACTGTACAAAAAAAACTGCATACAGATGCTCAAAAAACTAACCATGAGGGGATGAATGCGGTTTAATATTGTAAGGGAACTCATTCATATATGCCGAATAAACAGACAGCTTTTTACTCACAATAGCAGGCAACAAATTCTTGGTGAATGACATCAGCAGTTTTCAATTTCTTCAATTTTTGGTGGGAGGTTCTTGTTCGTTGCCTTCAGTCACATGAAAAGCCATTAGAATAATGGAAGGCAGCATAAAACTGTTTTGTATTTATGTTCTCTTGATTACTCAACAACTACTAAAAAGTTGTAGACTTCCGATACTCACCATGGAGGTAATAACAGTAGACAGTTTAAAAGGCGCTTTGCTAGGAAGCGGCAACTTCACTTAGAAAGCTTATTGTTGCAGATAGCAGTCTTAATGATCACAAAGAAATAAGATTATGCAAAAAATTTGATCACCAAGCCCAGCCTAAAAGAAATAGTATAAAGGATATAAAGATATAATCGGAACAATATCAACTATACATAAACTAATAGTAGCTATATTTGTAATTCCAGAATTCCAGTACAATTTACAAAATTGTAATTGTCTAATTGATACATAGGGGGAAATAAAAGAAGGTAAATTTGAATGAAGGACTTGTTAAAGGCATATGTGTTTGTGGCTTCAGCAAAAGATCACAGGTACTCCAACAGCTAACGAACAACAGCTTATCTGGTAATTTAATGCTTCTAAGCAATACTTTTATGAGCCGTGCGTGCAAGCGACGATTAGGTAGCGACATAAGTAAAACAAGAGGCGCTTACCTAAGCTGCGAAACAAGAGGATATATATATTGTAGCAAGAGTATCCTAACATAAGCCTTGTCATTGATTTCATCATAAGGTGGCGCAATGTTTGAGTTTGTTCTATACCTAAATGTTAACCAGAGATATATATTTAGTTGTCCAAATTCCAAATTTACGATTGATAACATAGAAATGATGATTGATAGCATAGAAATGAGCTCAAATCTTCTAGCAGGGAGGCACCAGTGGGGGCAGCTCCGTGCGGGGAGGTGCTGGTGTACTAGGTCTGAGCAGGGAGGTGCCGGTGGTGGAGCTCCGAGTGGGGAGGTGCCGGTGGGGGAGCTCCTAGCAGTGGGGCGCCGGTGGGGACATCGACGAACGGGGAGGCGCCGGTGAGGGAGCTCCGAGCGGGGATGCGCTAGTTGGGGAGCTCTAAGCTAGGAAGCGCCGGTGGAGGAGCTCCTAGCAGGGAGGCGTCCGGTAGCGGGCAGGGGCAGGGGCGAGACAGGCAGCGATGACGGGCGGAGGCAGGTAGGATGTGCGGAGGAGCTAGGGTTACCGTATCTCACGCCGGCGCGAAACTCGGGGAGGAGGAGCCGACGGTGTGGGGAGAGGTGGCATTGGGAGGAGGCGTTGAGGCGGCGCGAAGGCGAGGCGGGCAGGGCGAAGGAGCTGCGGTCGAGGCGAGGCAGGTGGCGAGCGAGGCGCGGATCTGCTGAAGGAGCTGCAGGTCAAGGGCGAGGCAGGGGTTGAGCGGGCGGAGGCAGGGGGAGGCAGGGGGCGATGGGCGGAGGCAGGGAGGGGGAGGCAAGCGGCTGTGGGTAGGATGCGTGAAGGAGTTGCGGGTCGAGGGCGAGGCAAGGGGTCAGCGGGCGGAGGCAGGGGCGGCGGGCGAAGGCAGGGAGGGGGAGGCAAGCGGTGGTGGGCAGAGGCAGGCAAGACAAGCAGAGGAGCTGCGGGTCGGGGGAGGAGCGAGATGCTAGCGCGAGTGAAGAAGAATGGAGTGCGTGGGTTTTGACTCTTGAGCACTGTGTAAAGATCATCTGCATTGGTTCCTAAATAAAATCGACACTAACACCTTGTATCAGTATCAGTTTATAAACAAAACCGACACTAGTATCATCACTATCTCTATCGGGTTTTTCATAAAACCGACAGAAATACCGAACTAACTATCAGTATCGGTTTTTAAATAAAACCAACACGAATACTGTTGTTAGCTCAATCGTTTGTTTACACAAAACCGACACTAATAACATCACTAGCTCTATACTCATGCTATTTCTATCTCTATCGTTTTTATATAAAATCGACACTAATATTGTTATTATCTCTATCATTTTTCATACAAAACCGACACTAATAACATCACTAGCTCTACACTCATGCTATTTCTATCTCTATCGTTTTTTATATAAAACCGGCACTAATATTGTTATTATCTCTATCATTTTTCATACAAAACTGACACTAATAACATCACTAGCTCTACACTCATGCTATTTCTATCTCTATCTTTTTTATATAACACTGACACTAATATTGTTATTATCTCTATCATTTTTCATACAAAACCGACACTAATAATATCACTAGATCTCCATTAATACTATTTCTATCTCTATCGTTTTTTATATAAAACAGAGAGTAATACTCCTATTATCTCTATCATTTTTTATACAAAACCGACACTAATAATATCCCTAGCTTTGCACTAATACTATTTCTATCTCTATCGATTTTTATATAAAACCGACACTAATACTCTTATTATCTCTATCGTGTTTTATATAAAACTGACACTAATAATGTCACTAGCTCTACACTAATACTATTTCTATCTCTATCAGTTTTTATATAAAACCGACAATAATACTCTTATTATCTCTATCATTTTTGTATCCAAAACAAATACTAATAACATCACTAGCTTGAAATTAATATTATTTCTATCTCTATCGTTTTTTATATAAAATCGACACTAATACTCTTATTATCTCTATCATTTTTCATACAAAATCGACATTAATAATATCACTTGTATCTCTATCGTTCTTTATATAAAACCATCACTAACAGTCTCATTATCTCTATCTTTTTTTGTAATAAATCTCCATCAGTTTTAACAAAGAAACCGATACTGATAATTATATATTCTATCGGTTTTTTCGGGTGGTGATAAAGAAATCTCCTCTGAAACAACAACAGAGAAGAGTTCAGCTCGAGTGGTATAAATAACCTAGTGACGCACATCACAATCGGTTCTCAATTAAAAAGCGATAGTGATGTGCAAGCACATCACTATCGGTTCCAATAAAAGAAGCGATAGTGATGTGACACATCACTATCAGTTCTTATGTGGGAACCGATAGTGATAACCATACACATCACTATCTCTTCTCGCATAAGAACCGATAGTGATTATTATTAATGTCCCTCCCAAGTCATCTATCACAATCGTTTTATCCTAAAAACTTAAGAATCGATACAGATAAAGCGATAGTAATGTACCATTCTGTAGTAGTGAAACTCATAGGAAACAGAGAGAATAAATGAGAGAGCAAGTGGGATGTGCTAAACAAATGAGACGGCGAGGGAGATGTGCTGAAGTGCTAAACAAATGAGAGCGTTCGGGCTGATTTTATAGTTAGCATAATCATCTGTTGAAATGCCCGTTGCAATCAGGAACGAGATAGAATTGGGTGAACGTTAAAATCATCTTTATTTCTTTTGCGTGTTACATCGCTATCTTTCTCTATCCATCTATGTTTTTTGCCAAATGTTGCTTCTCTGTCGTTCGCCGAATGTTACTCTCTCCCTCTCTCTGATTTGCGTCATTGCATGTGAATCTTTCCCTTTCTCTCTCCGTCTCTTTTTCCCTCCTCTCTCTCCTTTTTACACCTCCTCGCCTCCCCACCTCCTTGTCTCCCCGGCGCCTCCTCGCCTCCCTCCATCCCGCCGACCTCCCACCATCCCCCTCAGTGGCCCCCACCCTCCCTCCACCCTCCACCCCTCATCTCCCCACAGGGGAGGCGGCCACGGCCTCTCCTTCCGTCCCCATGGTCGCATGGTGGCCAAGGGCCATGGGCGAGTGGCCACGCCCAACGGGCCACAGGCCATGGGCCCACATCATAGGAGACGAGGCGGCCATGGGCCATGGGCCCACATCGGAGGAGGCGAAGCGGCCACGGGCCATGGGCCCACATCGGAGGAGGCGAGGCGGCCACGTGCAAAGGCGAGGAAACGAGCAGCCAGGGCGACGGGCACGTGCACACGGGCCATAATGGAGGAGACGACGGGGCACATAGCCACTTGCCATGGGCGAGGAGGAACGTGACCCGTGGCCACGGCGGCTGGCGTGGCTGCCACGGTAGAGGAAGCGCACAGCTACGGTGGCGGTTTGGCCGTGGCGCGGGCCACAGTAGCTGACGGCGGTTTGGTGACTCCGGTGGGCGCGACTACCACGGATGGGCACGGACGGCGACACGGGATGACACGACCATGAACGGGCACGACCACGAACGAGCGCGGTCACAGACGACAACAGACAGTGATGCGGCCAGGTACACCCCATCCCCTTCCCCCTCGACCACCGATGCTGGCCCCCTCCCCTTCCCCCTCAGGCGCTGGCCCCTCCCCTTCCCCCTCGACCACCGGCGTTGGCCCCTTTCGGCTCTCCCCCCGGTGAGGGCACAGGTGTAGCTGATAACATCTCGGCCCCCTCAATTTTTATTATCCTGTTTATTATAGTTTTGGTATTGATGACTAAGTTAATAATACTTAAAGCTTTGAAGAACATGTGCTGAAATCAATGACGAAACAAGTTGGACTAACAAGATTAAGGTGTGTTGTTACTAGTTTATGACTTGGGAGATTATTCAAGTCAAATAGCTAGGTTTTTATTCAGTTTGGCTGTCTAAAGAGGGACTTTGCACAAGCTAGTGGATTGGATCATAAGGCAAAGACAGAACTAGATTTCTTGGAGTAAAAGACACTTAGTCATTGTTCCTTGAATCAAAATTCTCCTCCATTTCAATAGTCTAAATATGCAACGGACAAAAACTCAGCTATCCATTTCTTAAGTCTATTGCATACACAGCAAAAATCTTTTTAAGTCAAAAGATCCTTTGGTCTAGCATTAAAAATCTTCTTTGTCAAAACTTCTATCAAGGCATCTGCTCATCGGACCAAACGTCTTGATTTCACATTCTTTAGTCCTTGGTGAAAATTCCGTGAAAACATCTTGCAACCAAGTGATGTTCTTTGTATGACGCACAAAATAATTTGGTCCGGCATAAATGTAAAAGTCACTCTTCTTTGACAGACCAAAATCTTCTCAGATTCCCATCTACAACGGACCAAATATTTTTTTAGTCCGGCACTCATTCAGTTTATAAGCCTTTTGCCTGACCAAACCTTGGAGTCCTATTTAATAAAACTTTGGATAGATATTCTTTCTTATTCAAAGGTTTTTGCTTTATTGACGGACCAAATATTCTTGTTTAAAATCTTAGTCCGTCGCTAAAGCAAAACGCTTGGATAAACTTATTTTTGTTGAAAAAGGTCCTTGGCTACTGATCTTAGAAATTTCCATGTATGACGGACCAAATAATTTGGTCCGATATACATGTAACTCTCTCATTCTTGTGTCGGACCAAACTCTATGAAAGTCCCATGTACAACGTACCAAATTTTTTTGGTCCGTCGTATATGTCCTAGATTGGTCCGTCATACATATGACCAGTATCGCTAGGTTCTGTTGCTTAGTCCGTTGTAAACGTATATTTTGATATTTCTGACATTGTGACACATCCAACGGCTACAGTAGCAGGTGTAACGGCTATATTCATTCCAAATGGCTATATAAGCATTTTCTGTGCCATCTACCAAAATGTAGAATGAACTCCTTGACATTTTAGCATTGAAAATAGCTCTCATTCTCAAAAGGAGTCTATGCTTCACTTTAAACCAAAAATTCTCAACATCTCTAAGTGATTTAGGTCCAAGCCGAAGTCTAGCTGTGTGATTTGCGAAGTGAACCAAGAGACAGAACTTGTGCAAAGTTTATTACTCTTAGATCTTAGTGATCCTAGACAGCTTGGAGGATGTGAACAGTGCGACCTGTCCAAAGGTGATTGTGGAAGGCCACTGTGATTGTGGGAGGTTCGGAACTCACCTCACTGGAGCAGTAAAAGAGTTACTTGAGTGATCACCAGAGCTACTGCGACTAGCTTTGGAGAAGCAATACTTCGGAAGAAGTGCTTCAATGTGGATTAGGAGTGCAGCTCTGAACCACGGGATATATCTCTATCTTATTTGTGTTTTATTTCGCTTTATTGCTTTCGCTGTTATCTGTATTTGCTTTTTGCTTCTGTCATATATATATTGTTCTGTGCTATTCACGTATAGAGAATTGTGTATTGTCTCTTAGAAGTTAAAAGTTGCAAAAAGTTGCCTATTCACCCCCCCCCTCTCTAGGCCAACTAGTTCCTTCAAGTGGTATCACAGCTTGGTTTACCTTTATTAACTTAACTAGCTTTGGTAAATGGCCGAGGGAAATGAATCCGCAACTGTTAGTATTGGTAGAGTACCAGTTTTTGATGGCACTAATTATGCTTATTGAAAAATTAGAATGAGATGTTATTTAGAAGCTATTGGGTATGATGTGTGGAGGGTTACAGAGAAGCCTCTGCCTCCTCGTGTCATGCCTGAAGGGCAATCTGTGTATGGTGAACCCACTCCTGATGAGATTCAAAATATGCAGTATGATGCTCAAGCTAGAAATGCCATATTTTCCTGTCTTAACTTAGAAGTTTTTGATAGAGTAAGTAATCTTACTTCTGCTTATGACATATGGACAACATTACAAGAAATTCATGAAGGTACTTCTGATGTAAAAGAAGAAAAATATTATGTTGTTCAAGAAAAATTTGATCAATTCAAAATGCTTCCTCAAGAAAATGCTAATGACATGTTCTCTAGGCTAAATCCTATTGTCAATGAACTAAAAGGCCTAGGAACTAAAATTTCTGATGTTGAGGTATGCAGGAAGATGATTAGAGTGCTTCCTCGAGCGTATCATAGTTTGATCACATATCTGTCCAATAGTGGTGATCTCAAGAAGCTTACTCCAACCGAGCTACTAGGTAAAATATCTGCTCATGAGCTCACATTGGCCAAAGAAGATGCTCCAAAGAAGAAATCTATTGCACTCAAGGCCAAGGAAGTTCTACAAGACTCATCTGACTTGGATGATGATGAGTCAAGTGAGGATGAAGATGAGGATGTGAAAAAGTTAGCTCTACTCATGAGAAGAGCTAACAAAATCATGAGAAAACTTAATTTCAAGGACAAAGGAAGGTCAAACTCTTACTACTCAAAGAAAAATCCTTTTGCTAATGTTATATGCTTTGAATGCAATGAAAAGGGACACATAGCTGCTCGGTGCCCCAACAAAATCAAGAAGAAAAGCAAGTTCAAGAGCAAGGATGATGAGGATGAGGAGAAGACTCATGAAAAACCCAAGAAGAAGTTTCTCAAAAAGGGCTACTCCAAGAAATTTGCGAAGAAAGGAAAAGGAGAGGCTCACATAGGAGAATGGATCACTGATGAAGAAAGTTCAAGTGAAGATTCATCCTCGGATGATGAAAATACAAAGTCAAAGGGGCTAGCTGGACTTGCCTTAGATGAGTCAACTCCACCACCACCTTCATTTCCTCTGTGTCTTATGGCAAGATCAGATGAGGAAAAGGTTAGTGACTCACCCTCTTATGATGAGCTAGTAGAAATAGTTGAAGAGCTAAATAATGCTTTGCATGATAAAACAAATTCAACAAGAGTTCTTAGAAAGACTATTGCTGGCTTGTTTAATGACCAAAAATTGCTAACAAACAAGTATGATAAGCTTATACATGAACATGAAAAGTCTATACAAACTCATAATGATCTAGTCACAAGTCATGCTTTGCTTGTCAAGAATCATGAAGATTTGCAGACTAAATATTATGAGCTAGAAATTGAAAGTGAAATGCAAATCAACAAATCTAAACATGTTTCTTTATGTGATGCATCAACTTCATGTGACTTACTTAAAGATGAAATCATGATCTCTAGTTTTTCTGATGCTTGTAATTGCAAATATGCTTTCTGTGCTAAAGAGCTTAAAACTGAAAATGAAGAACTAAAAGCCAAGGTAGCAAAATTTGATAAAGGCTTAGAAAAATGCTTTCTGGGTAGTGCTACTCTTGACAAAATTCTTGTTGAACAGAAATCCAACTTGGGCAAAAAGGGCTTAGGATATAAACCCAACAGCTCGCTCAAGAAAAATGGATCAAACAATTTTGAACAGATTTTTGTCAAGAAAAGCACTCAATGCTATTACTGCCATAAATCAAATCATGAATCTAAAAATTGCTATCTTGCAAATGTTTCTCATGCCAAAAGGGGTTGTATGGTGGATGCCCATTACATGCTATTTAAGGATTTTAGGGGCAGTATGAATGTAAAATATATAGGTCCCTCAAATCTTGATAAGAAACTTAAAGCTGTCTGGGTACCAAAGGTCATGTTGTTAAACCCCTTTAGACCTAAACTGGCAATAACTAACATCAAAGGACCCAAAAGTATTTGGGTACCTAAAGTTAAGAAATGAACTTGTAGGTGAACTATAAAAGTGGAGGCAGACATTGGGTAATTGAAAGTGACTGCACTCAACACATGACCGGGACCTCAAGAATGTTCACTTCAATTGAAGGAGAAAGTGATCCAAGGCACAAAATCACCTTTGGAGACAACAGCAAAAGAAAGGTAAAAGGTCTTGGTAAGATTGCTATATCAAATGATCACTCTATTGACAATGTTCTTCTTGTTGATTCCTTAAATTTCAACTTATTATCTGTTGCTCAATTGTGTGATCTTGGATTCGATTGTAACTTCTCACCTGATGGGGTAACTGTGTTTGATAAAAATGAAAAGATTATATTCAAAGGTTTCAGATTGCAAAATCTCTACTTAGTAGATTTCAAATCTAACTCCTCATGCATCTCGACCTGCCTGTTAGCTAAAGTTTCTCTTGGATGGCTTTGGCATAGGCGTCTTGGGCATGTAGGTATGTCTAATCTCTAGAAGCTTTTCAAAAATGAGCTAGTGGTGGGTTTGAAAGATGTTAAATTTGAAAAGAATAAGCTATGTAGTGCTTGTCAAGCAGGCAAACAAGTAGCTAACTCTCATCCAATCAAAAATATCATATCCACCACTAGACCACTCGAGCTTCTGCATATTAATGTATTTGGCCCCACTTCATATGCTAGTATTGGTGGTAACTCATATTGTCTAGTAATTGTTGATGATTTCTCCAGATTCACTTGGGTATTCTTCTTGCATAATAAAAGTAAAGTTGGAAAATTTTTCAAAACTTTTGCTAAAAGGGCCCAAAATGAATTTGATTGTCCCATTAAGAAAATAAGAAGTGATAATGGATCTGAGTTCGTTAATACAAATATTATTGAATACTGTGATGAATTAGGAATTAAGCATGAACTTTCTGCCACTTATACTCCTCAGCAAAATGGTGTGGTTGAAAGAAAGAATAGAACTTTAATTGAAATGGCTTGGTCTATGCTAGATGAATATGATACTTCTGATGCTTTTTGGGCTGAAGCTATCAATACTGCTTGCCATGCTGTAAATAGACTTTATCTTCACAGATTGCTTAAGAAAACTCCTTATGAATTATTGGTAGGTAGAAGACCTAATATATCATATTTTCGTGTATTTGGTTGTAAAGTATATATCTATAAAAAGAGAACTCATTTGGGTAAATTTCAAACTAGATGTGATACAGGCATCATGCTAGTATATTCTTATAAGTCCAAAGCATATAGGGTCTTTAATAATTCAACTGGGCTAGTAGAAGAAACTTATGATGTAAAATTTGATGAATCTAATGGCTCACAAGGTGAGCATGAAAATTTAGATGATGTAGGAGATGACGGATTGGTGCAAGCAATGAGAAAGATGGAAGTGGGTGACATTAAACCCAAGGAAGATAAGGATGAATCTCCTACAAAATCAATGGTGCCACATGATGGAACCCAAGAAGGAGAAGAAGAAAAGGAACAAGATCGGCCAGTCATCATCAAAAGTCATCATGCCATTGCTAAGGATCATCCCACGGACCAAATTATTGGTGAAATCAGTAAGGGTGTCCAAACTCGTTCTATACAAGCTTTTTTTTGTGAACATTACTCTTTTGTCTCTTGTATTGAACCTAAAACAGTGGAAGAAGCTCTAGAAGATGCAGATTGGATAATAGCTATGGAAGAAGAACTTAACAATTTTGAAAGAAACAAAGTTTTGAGCTTAATTAAACGCCCGAAGGATCACAATGTTATTGGTACAAAATGGGTGTTCTGAAACAAGCAAGATGAAAATGGAGTGGTAATAAGGAATAAAGCTAGACTTGTAGCTCAAGGATTTACTCAAGTAGAAGAGCTGGACTATGGAGAGACCTATGACCCAGTAGCACGTCTTGAAGCTATTCGGTTTCTTCTTGCCTTTGCTACTCATTTTAATATCACTCTTTTTCAAATGGATGTGAAAAGTGCATTTCTTAATGGATTCATTGATGAAACTGTTTATGTTGAGCAACCACCTGGTTTTGAAGATCCAAACTTGCCAAATCATGTGTACAAATTATCTAAGGCACTCTATGGTCTAAAACAAGCTCCTAGAGCATGGTATGAGCGTCTTAGAGATTTCCTACTTAATAAGAACTTTAAAACTGGGAAGGTTGATCCAACATTATTTCTAAATGACATCAATGGAACATTAATGATTTGTCAAATATATGTAGATGATATCATTTTTGGGTGTACTAATGATTCTCTTTGCAAAGAATTTGGTGATATGATGGCCAAAGAGTTTGAGATGTCTATGATTGGGGAGCTGACATTCTTTCTAGGATTCCAAATCAAGCAATTGAAGGAGGGAACCTTCATTTCACAAGAAAAGTACACTAAGGACCTCCTCAAGCGCTTCAAAATGGAAGAATGCAAGGCGATAAAGACTCCCATGGCAACTAATACTCATCTTGATCAAGATGTGAGGGGTAAGCCTGTTAACCAAAAGCTTTTTAGATCTATGATAGGCTCATTACTGTACTTGACAGCATCTAGGCCTGACATCATGTTTAGTGTTTGTATGTGTGCTAGATTTCAAGCTACACCTAAAGAAATTCACTTAAGTGCTGTAAAAAGAATACTTAGATATCTTAAGTTTACTTCTAGTATTGGTTTATGGTACCCTAAAGGTGCTCTATTTGAGCTTCTTGGCTACTCAGATTCTGATTATGCCGGCTGCAAGATTGATCGTAAGAGCACCTCAGGGGGTTGTCATTTGCTTGGAAGATCTGTAGTTTCTTGGTGTTCTAAAAAGCAAAATTCTGTAGCACTGTCCACTGCTGAAGCCGAATATGTGGCTGCAGGCAGTTGTTGTGCTCAAATTCTATTCATCAAACAAACATTTCTAGACTTTGGGATAAAATTTGATAATGTGCCTCTGTTATGTGATAATGAAAGTGCAGTGAAAATAGCAAACAACCCGGTCCAACATTCCAGAACTAAGCATATTGAAATTCGACTTCACTTTATTCGTGGTCGTGTTGCTAAAGGAAATATTATGCTTAGTTATGTTCGAACTGAGGACCAATTGGCTGATATTTTCACTAAACCGCTTGATGAGGCCAAATTCTCAAAATTAAGAAATGAACTGAATATCATTGCATATTCAAATGTTGTTCGATGATGTCACACTTAGGGGGAGCAAGTTTGCTTCCTATGCATCTCTTAATACCCAAGGTGTGAATAAATAAATTCAAAATTGCTGAGTTCAGAACAAAATGTTTCTTTTCTAATTTAAATAAATTTCTTAACTAAAAATGAGAAAATGATGTTATAAGACTTATCTTACTATGCTTCTTTCTTATCTAATCCAAAATATAGTAACTAAGTCAAAATCTATATTCTCCTCAAACTTGGTGAAATATTTAACTAAATATCTTTATTCAGCACTTGAGTCTTTCAGCTGAGCTTAAGTTGAAATTACTTATGCTCATTTAGATATTAGACTCAAACATTCCCTGAGAACTCACTTCTTCCCATTTATTTCTCTTTGTGCTGTTTTGGTTGCTAATCTTAGCTATATCCCTTATTTCTAATCTTCAGAAACATAGTCATATTGCAGATTAAGATCAGTTGAAGTGAAATAGCAAGTACCCATTTGGGTCGGACCAATCTAAAACAGAAAATCAATGCACACCGGTCTAAAAATTTGGTCTGTCATTAAAGGAAGTTTTGGTCTCGACATTGTCCAAAGCAAAACCCTTCAACCACGGACCAAAATTAGTCTAGTCTGTATTTAAATCAACTTGGTCTGGCTCAATTGGTAAACTTTCTGATCTTACAGTCAAAATAAGTCTGACTTATGTTCAAAATGTTTCTAAGTCAGATTCTTATCCAAATTCAAATAGATTTATCTATTTCATAAAACTTTTTCTTCTCTTCTCAAATTTCAAAATCTTGTCTATTTCTTTAGGACTTATCTTCTGCTAACCTGACCTTGTTTATGGGATTCCCTGTATTTGCTCAAACCGATATACCTAAAAGGGTCCCACTATCTTTTTACCAGGACGCATGTTCCCCTCAACCACCTTGTTTAAAGGCGTCAGTTACCAAGATACCTTTACACTCTTTATTCTCATTCAATGCAATAACTTCTTCCATCTGAAATTTTCACCTTGATACATTCTTGCTTGCGCAAACTCCTCAAAGCCAGAAAAACCATCTTAGCATCGAAGCAAATCCCTAATCGGATTTTGGCAATGGTATTCATCTGGCATTCTGCACAAGAACCTCTTTCAGGCTCAGTATGACTTCCTTAAAACCCCTCTTTTCTCTTCTTGTCAAAAACCCTAGACCTAGATCTTAGACTCTAGTGGTTTTTTTTGCTTAGGTCTGGTCTTTGTGCTTGAAAAGGGGTCTGCATTTGAGTCTGAGCAAGAGTTGAATTTCAGTTGGTAGTCAAGACGAGGTCAAAGAACCCAGATAAAAGGGGACTGATTGGAAAATTTGTTGATAAAGTAAAAGGCAAAAAACAGAAAGTGTCTAGTTCATCTCCTGGAATAACATTACCTAGACAACCTCAAGGTCCTGTGCTCATTCAAGATGTTCATAATACTGCCCGAACAAATAGAAAATTGGTCACTTCTCATCCAAGAAAAGGAAGAGATAAACAAGTAATTGATTCTGAGACATCTTCTGAAGATAGTGCCTATGAGCCTAACAGTGAATCATCTTAAGAAAATACTGAGCTGCTTGCTGAGGTTGATATTCTGAGTAGTGAAGAATTAGCTGACCTAAGAGGCAAGAAACTGAGGGCAGTGAGACTGGTTGATGAGAAAGTTTGGTTTCCTGAGTCAAGACCTGCTTTAGGTGAAAATTTTGTGTCTCTGCTTCACAAAAACATATATAATGGTTATCTGAATAAAAAGGATGGAAAAGGAAGGATGGTATCAACTTTGTCAAATCATCAGTATGTGGATTGGTAGCAAGTAAACTCCATAATTAACTCAACAAGGTTGTTTGATTGCATAAACTCAACCCCTGGATTAATTCATGTAATGTCAAACAAGACAATACCTTGGAGTATCTCAAGAACACTAGAGTTCTATGCTTCCTTATTAGTGAACAAACAAAGAAAACATATTATGTTCACTATGAATGGAAAGATAAGAAAAATCAGATCTACTCAGTTTGAGTTTGCAATTGGAGCCTCAAGTCCATTAGTAAATAGAACAAGAATATTTGAAAAGATCTATCCTTGTTAGAGATGGAGGTTGAGTGGTGATATGCCTGATTTACAAATATCTGCACATATATACAAAAACACCACCAATACAGATTTCAATCCCAACAGAGTCTCTTGTTTATCTGAAGAAGCAAAGATACTGCTGCTAGTATTAAGGCATACAATTTTTCCCAAGTCTGGATACAGGAAGGTGTGACCCCAATCCTAGCATGGCTGTTGCATCTCATTTTGTTAAGACAACCTATAGACTTGGTTGATTACTTTTTTGGGCAAATGGAGGAGGCAGTCTACAGAAAATTTAGCAGTCCTTTACCTTTTGCTCAACAAATCACTGAAGTTCTATTGGCACAAGGTATAATTTCCCAAGATGATCTAAATAGGGAATTTAAGTGTTTCCCAAAGAAATATAATATGCATAAATCCACTGGACAAAACTTAAGAGTCACTAGTTTTCTTCAAGGATTGCAAGAAAATCAACCTAATAAAGGGGAAGAACCAGTGCTGCCTGATCAAGAAGAAGGAGAAAATGAGTCAAGTGCAGAATCTGAAAATGAGTTTGACAATAACAGCCGAAGAGGGTATTCACAAGATAAGGGCAGTGACTACTAGCATCAATCTTATGAAAGCCATATGCCCTCATATGATAGTCATCATTCACATCAGTCTCAAGCATATGGAAGTCATCATAGCAGTAGCATGAACAAGTCTGGAAAAAGGAAAGAGCCAAGTGCTCACAGTGCAAGTAAGACCATATCTAGAAATGACAGAGATCCTAGTGCTCAAAGAGGAAATAAAAGTAAGACCTCAAGTCATCATGAGTCTGCTCATCCAAGATCTTTCACTCAACATCTAGCCTCTACTCCAGAAGCAACAGAAGTGGTTCAAAGTGAATCCTGGAATAAGGATGATGCTGCAACTCAAGTTCTTTCAAGTTCGGTTGATAAATCTTTTAATGAGGAGCAACAGCTTTATCATCTTCAAGAGTCAGCGGCAGCAGCAAGATTCATGGAAGCTCAAAGTTTCAAGCCAGGAGCAAATGAATATGAGGCAGGAGGATCTGGTATGCCCCAAAATTTTGAATCATATTATCCTCCATCAGCTGTTCATCCTGAGCATGATCAGAGGGATACCTTTCCTGGTTGGCAGAGTCTATTTGATTCTCAGTACCCTCCCTTGTCTTCTCAAAAGCATGCTGAGCAAGCACAGGAAGATACCTTTCAAGCTCAGGAAAATATCTTTGATTATCAACCTGCATGGTTTTCCTCTTTTGAACAACAATATTATGCTGACCAAAGAGGATTTCAAGCAAGATACATGGAAGATCAAGCAATTGCAGCTCAGAGATATGAAGAACTAGCAAAATTTCAAAAGGAAATCTTTTCTAGATTTGATCACCTCAACAGCAATTAAGGGGAATTAAGACAATGGATCCAGCAACTTGGTAACAATCAGAATCTGTTAAAGGGCAGACTATATGACATGAATCAGAAGATTGATAATCATCACAAGAGTCTGAGAAATCAAGTTGAGGCTGCAAGCACATCAAATAGAAGTAATCAGATATGGATCAGACAAAATCTGGACCATCTCATGGACTTCACTGAGGGTGCCCTTCTACACCATACTCAACTGGCACAAGATTGCATGTATGATGTGGGTCAGATCCTTGTAGAAACAAATACCTTAAATGAGTCCTTAAACAAAATGCAGTCAGATCTTCATAATCTGACTATTCAACCGGGTGAACCAGATTATCCGAGCTAGCATGATCAAGCCATGTCCCAAGGGCCGAGTACTCAAACTCAAGAAAAATCAGAAGCAGCTGATGATCAGATTGTTTCCCCTCCCAAGAAGAGCTCAGTTCTTGGTCAGCTCAAAAGAACCTTTTCTCGACGCAAATAGGACCCTTTTTGGCTATTGATGCCAAAGGGGGAGAATATCTCTAGGTTTTCTACCTAGGTTCTGTTCTGTAGGCTAGACAAAATCTGTTAAAACTATTAAGGCTATTATCATTATTGTAAAGATAGTCTCTAATGTTTTAGTGTACTAGTGGTATCTGATATATCTGGCTTATTTGTCTGACTTATTTTGTGCTCTGATACTTACTTTGTTTTGTGATCTGATACTTACCTCGTAGTGCTCTGATACTTACTTCGTACTTCGATACTTTCTTGACTGGTTTTATTGATTGTCTGGAAGTACTTACTCTAACTCTTATTGATCTGATCTCTGGTTATTAAAGAGAAAAATCAAGTAATGTGTTTTAAGGATCTAATATAGTCCTAATATATCATAACTATTAAAGTCCAGATCATGCATTCATTAAGGGGGAGCACATATATCTACAACTTCTGCAACTATTCTGTCTAGCTAACTCTTTTTTGCAGAATGGATGAGGTATTATTAACTGAAAAGGTATGTTGTCATCAATTACCAAAAAGGGGGAGATTGATAGCATCTAGGCCCCCTCAATTTTTATTATCCTGTTTATTATAGTTTTGGTATTGATGACTAAGTTAATAATGCTTAAAGCTTTGAAGAACATGTGCTGAAATCAATGATGAAACAAGTTGGACTAACAAGATTAAGGTGTGTTGTTACTAGTTTATGACTTGGGAGATGATTCAAGTCAAATAGCTAGGTTTTTATTCAGTTTGGCTATCTAAAGGGGGACTTTGCACAAGCTAGTGGATTGGATCATAAGGCAAAGACAGAACTAGATTTCTCGGAGTAAAAAACACTTAGTCATTGTTCTTTGAATCAAAATTCTCCTTCATTTCAATAGTCTAAATATACAACGGACTAAAATTCAGCTATCCATTTCTTAAGTCTGCTGCATACACAGCAAAAATCTTTTTAAGTCAATAGATCCTTTGGTCCAGCATTAAAAATCTTCTTTGTCAAAACTTCTATCAAGGCATCTGCTCATCGGACCAAACGTCTTGATTTCACATTCTTTAGTCCTTGGTGAAAATTCCGTGAAAACATCTTGCAACCAAGTGATGTTCTATGTATGACGGACCAAATAATTTGGTCCGGCATACATGTAAAAGTCACTCTTCTTTGACAGACCAAAATCTTCTCAGATTCCCATCTACAGCGGACCAAATATTTTTTTAGTCCGGCACTCATTCAGTTTATAAGCCTTTTGCCAGACCAAACCTTGGAGTCATATTTATTAAAACCTTGGATAGATATTCTTTCTTATTCAAAGGTTTTTGCTTTATTGACGGACCAAATATTCTTGTTTAAAATCTTAGTCAGTTGCTAAAGCAAAACGCTTGGATAAACTTATTTTTGTTGAAAAAGGTCCTTGGCTACTGATCTTAGAAATTTTCATGTATGACGGATCAAATAATTTGGTCCGGCATACATGTAACTCTCTCATTCCTGTGCCAGACCAAACTCTATGAAAATCCCATGTACAACGTACCAAATTTTTCGTATATGTCCTAGATTGGTCCGTCATACACATGACCAGTATCGCTAGGTTCTATTGCTTAGTCCGTTGTAAATGTATATTTTGGTATTTCTGACATTCTGACACATCCAACGGCTACAGTAGCAAGTGTAACGGCTATATTCATTCCAAATGGCTATATAAGCATTTACTGAGCCATCTACCAAAATGTAGAATGAACTCCTTGATATTTTAGCATTGAAAATAGCTCTCATTCTCAAAAGGAGTCTGTGCTTCACTTTCAAACAAAAAATTCTCAACATCTCTAAGTGTTTTAGGTCCAAACCGAAGTCTAGCTGTGTGATTTGAGAAATTAACCAAGAGACAGAGAGAACTTGTGCAAAGTTTATTACTCTTGGATCTTAGTGATCCTAGACAGCTTGGAGGAAGTGAACAGTGCGACCTGTCCAAAGGTGATTGTGGAAGGCCACTGTGATTGTGAGAGATTCGGAACTCACCTCACTGGAGCAGTGAAAGAGTTACCTGAGTGATCACCAGACCTACTGCGACTAGCTTTGGAGAAGCAATACTTCGGAAGAAGTGCTTCAACGTGGATTAGGAGTGCAGCTCTGAACCACGGGATATATCTCTGTCTTATTTGTGTTTTATTTCGCTTTATTGCTTTCACTGTTATCTGTGTTTGCTTTTTGCTTCTGTCATATATATATTGTTCTCACATATAGAGAATAGTGTATTGTCTCTAAGAAGTTAAAATTTGTAAAAAGTTGCCTATTCACCCCCCCCTCTAGGCCAACTAGTTCCTTCAATAGCGCAGACGCTAGCATGGGCGTGGGTCATGGTGCAGGACACGACGACAGCATGGCACGGCGTGGCCATGGCTACACCGACCACGCGGCCATGGCCACACCGACAGTGACGAAGACGGTACCTTCTCTCCCCCACCTCCCTATCGTGGCTGCCGTGCCCTGCCGCTGGCCCACGGTAGCTCACCATGCCCATTTTGCCTCTGTGCCACCGTGCCTCTTCATGCCTTTGTGCCCGCTCCATGCTGTGACGGCATGAACCCGGCTATGTAACCGTTCCAGACCGTGCCTCTCATCGTGCCTGGTTCTTGGGCCTGGCATAGCCAAGCATCTGTGCCGTGCTGACACGGCCTGGTTTGCTTCATACCGGGCTAGACTTTGGGTCGTACAATGCCCGTTGTGCCTTGGGACGGCCCAAAAAAGCCCGGCCCAATGCCCACCTCTATCCAGAGTAGGCAAACACGTTTGAGTAACCAATTTAGCCCCCAGAGCACACCCGCACCACCGCACAGACCCGCCTCTGTTTCCACCGTCAGCCACCGTGGGCAGGCTTTCTCATAGCATGCCGCGCTGATTGACTAGCGCCAGTAGAATCCTAACAGAACAGAGAAGCTCGTGATCGCGCTATTTATTGGATATGCCTACCATTCAGCCGTCGCCCCCTTGTCCAGATCACCGCCGCTGCCCTGCACAACTGCGCCGTCACCGGGGTGCTCCTCCGTCAAAGTTGCCAAGGAGATGGACTCGTCATGGCCGTGGCATTCCGTTTTTCCATTCGCTGGCTGCCACCATGGTCCTGCTCGCCGACACTCAGCTCAGCAGAGGCTGGCAATGGCTGCTTCTTCTGTTCCTCTCTCTCGTTCACTGTGGAGATCGGAAAGACAACAAGGTGTGCTGACGTCATTTTTAATCCTAGCTGCTATTCCTTTTCTAGGATTTCCTCTAGGTTTAGCATCTTGAGTGCCCATCCTCTCTCGTCCTAGCTCTGTTGACCTGATTCTTGTTTCTAATTTCATATAAATTCACTCTCTACTGCTGGTACCAAATTTATGAATTTTGGACTTCATTTGATTTTATTTGGATTGATTTGTATTCGTTTGAATTTATTGGACTTTCGATTGATTCTGGGTAATTAGATTTTGAAGCTCTGAAGGACCGGCAAATTGAACAAAAACTAAGACTACCATGAGTGTGAGCAAAGAAGGACAATACTTTGACCATATTGCTCCTACTTTTTAAATGCAATTACATTGTTCTAAATTATCAAATTGCGTGCTTTACTTATTTACAATTATGTTGTTTTTAGCTCCTAGTTAATGCCTCAATGGTAATTATGCTATTAATATCCACTCCTTGAATTTTGGACACGATACCTTGGTGGCCTAGGATTAATAGTAATCTAAATATCTATGAAGTCTGTATATAAGTGAAACACTAAGCCATGCTTATAAACCGTTGCACTCATGGACATTAAGTTGCCACGACATAATTTAATCATCAAAATTTGTTATGGGTAGTCATTGGATGGAAATGACTGGTATGTTGAACTTATAAAGTTATTTTCAAAACAAAATTCCAAAAAAAAATTAGACTTGGGCGGATGGTAAGAATGGGTTAATGCAGATGGAGCATGACATTTTGTATTATGATAGTTCCATCCGAGTCAGTTAAGGACCAGCTCTTGTGATGACCTCCCGGTACAAACACCGCAACCACAAGTCTATAATAGTGTCAACGTGGCCAACTAATTTGTGATATCTCAGGTTGGTTTTGCCATTCAGTGGGACGTGAGAAATTAGTCGGATCAAGACAGCTTCTCGAATGGCTCAAGTGGGGGCAGTTGAAACCTTACCGAGAGGAATCACATATGGGTGGAGCACCATAGAGGTCTTGTGGTGATTCTTTGTAATCGCTTATGGGTAAAGTTGCGCAACCTCTGCAAAGTGAAAAAATTTCGAATAGCCGTGCCCACAACCATGATTATTTTCATAAAACTCCTTGTGGGTGGTATGAAAATGTTTTGAAAGGTGGTTAGAACCCTCTATTTTAATATGGAGGTATGGAATTCAGAAAAATATGTTGGGTAGATGGAACCTATTTTATAAATCTAGCATTAGTGGATGAAACCTTGCTCAGTTCATAGGTGGATGGACCCTGGCAAGTATTATATAATATTATTCAATATCTTTATCAAACTTATTTGTGTTAAAATGTTAATTCTTAGGCTTGGAAACTAATATTACTCCTGTTTAGAAATTTGGCTTTACACTTGAAAGAACCCTTTAGCCCTGCTTTGTTCAGCTTTGCATCTATTATAATTACATTCTGTGTGATGACTCACGGAGTATTAGTAAGGTTGTTTGTGTACACACTCGCTTAAAAATAAACTATTCAGAGCCTTCTGACTAAGACCCCTGTGCCTGCTTAGGACCAGACAAAGAGATGGTGATGAGATGTGGCCGGGACGGCGGGACCCCAGTCGCTAGCCTGCAGGCAGTGCCAATGGATCAGACTTTTACTTTCTGCTTTCGTTGTTATTTTCGTTTATACTATGGATCTTAGGCAGGTATTTGGCCTGAACGGCTCGTAATGTAAACTGAATAATTGATGATTTGTCTTTACTTATTTGTACCATTAATCATTTATCATGTGATGTCTGATTGATATGCGGATTCTAAAGTCACATATCAGTGAGATCAATAGGGCAAATGATCAATTGCACCAACTAAAACAGGACAAATGATCAATTCTTCGTCTAGCAATGTACCTGCATTCACTATATACTAATCTAAGGAATAGTGTGGTAACAACAAAGAGTTCTAGTTTGAAAATACGGATCTCGACACCACCCACTTCTCACTCATAACAACCACCGTACTTACTATCAGGATCCGAATATGTAAATCTGGACATTATGTGTATATTGTACTAATCTAGGATCACACTAGTGCATATAGTGGCAACATGGATGAAATATTAACTCCATACACAATGGAATAAGAATAAATGAATAAATTTGAGAAATAAATAGATATTGTAACAACCTTGTGGTTGAGTTTACATTTATTATACCTTGCATGGCATATTCACTAAATAAGATAAACAGCGGTGGAAGAGAAACTTCAGCAGAAATCCCATCAACCTGCCATAGGCAATTAACTAGGGCTCGAATCTTGATAATTGGCCTTCTCCGGTACTCCTCCTCCAACGCTGGTGTTGAGTGTTCTTCTCTAACTGATTGATTGGTTATTACAAAGGTGAGCACATGGAGTACTCAATAAGTTTTGTACAGAATGCAAGTCTAATATAACTACACGCAAAGCTTATACCAAAGAATGGCTGATATGGCTCTTTTTGCACAAAACAGACTTTTGCAAAAGAATACGATAATAGATGGAAAACAAAAGCAAAAAAAAATAATCGTAGTAATAAGTTACTTAGAGATTTTCTTAAGTTAAACTAAGCTAAACTGGCAAACAGCCTAATACATTCACTTTTCTAGACACGTATGGCTATTCTAATAGTTTTACACTCTGCAGAGGTTATACATTTTATCCACAAGATATAATCAATGTCATAAATGTCGCCCATTACACACTTCGTTAGGTGTGCGACAAAGAAGATCACAACAAATCCTTTTAAAAACTCTATCTGAACATCGACCCTCTCAATAAGTTTGATCTCACTATTCCACCCTCACACAAATCAGAAGAATAGAAGCGACTCACCGTTGAACTAGGAATAATAAATGTTCAAGATATGGAGCCCACTACAACACACACCTTCCCCAACAGCGTATACAACTTGGTTTACCTCCTGATGTATCATATATTAAGACTCGGTAACTTACTGAGTTAGGTCTAGTCCATTCCAGATATGTGGTTGTAAATTAACCTAGTTCAATGGCTTACAAAATTAAGTCCCTAATTGATCGAGGCAAGACTTCCAATCTACTTGTTCACACAGAACCCTATTAATTGATTCACATAGAATCACTATCCCAATATCACACAGACCCACTCAGACTCATAGCATCTTACCACTTATCTCAATCTAAATCATTTATCACCTTAGTTGATTATAGTGCAACACATGCCATCAACATCATGTCATCATATGAATACACATGACACACCCTTTTCATAAACATGTTTATTAAATAATTAGTCATGTTTGAATTTGTATTTCAATAATGATATAAAAACTCGTTGCATGGCTAAGCGCACTAATCACGTTCTAAACCAACCTACGTTGGTGATATATTAGTGACCAACTATTAATTATCCATTCTAGCATAACAAACGATAATGGCATAGCAAATGATAAGGTAGGTATAACTCAAATGGGTTGCATAACTAATTCCTGAAATATTTAAACAGTAAGCATAACTCAAATGGGTTGCATAACTAATTCTTGGAATATTTAAACAATTGATAATTCGAACTTAGTATGCAATAATTTGAAACAAAATAATTTTATAATACTGGGTTCAACATGATCAAAGAACAACTTGCTTTGGAACAAATCCTGATCTTAATCTTGAATCAACTCTTCTCCTTCAAGAGTTCACAGCACTTCAACGTCTATGCGAAACAAGCGATGGAAAGCAAAATAAATACAAAACAGAGGTAAAACAAACTCTAAAAACAAATAAAATTATATGTGTAAAGCCTAATTTTAGATGAATTTAGGAACTTGAACGGACTAAATCAGTCGGAAGATTAATCAGACAATTAAATCTTGTAAATTGAGAGAAAAAGGAGAATATTCCTCTCTGAGAAAAAGAAAAGTGGACCCAGGAAATATTCTAAATTCATTTTTAATTTTTCCAATTCAAGAAAATAACAAGAGACTAACATGTGGGCTCTTGGTCTACAGACCGGTCCATGGTCTGGGTTGCAGCACGGTGCTGGGCCGAGGCTCAATGCGGGAGATGAGCCTGGCTGGGAAAAAGAGGAAATGGGCTAATGGCTTGGGTTTGGGCCCATGAACCAAATTCCACTATTTTAATTATTTTTTATTTTTAAAAAATATATAAAATACAAAAGTGGTTAAATAAAATAGAAAATACACTAGAAAAATTCATAGAAATTTCTGGAAAATACTTCCAAGCACAAAGAACTGAAATAAAATAATTTTGATAATTTTTAACTTGGTGATTAATCATGTTAAATCATTTTTGAATTATGAAAGTCTCATATTAAACTTTAATTACCAAATGAAATGGTGGAAACATTTGGAGGGCTTAACTGCACAAAGAAAATATTGAAAGAGACAAAAATTGCGATGTTACACTTACCTTACATTAAGTTTTGTGCATTTTTTTCCTCTTCTGTGAGCCACTGCTAGTAGTTGCTCTGTCATCCTTTTTTGTGCCATGCTTCGAGTGGTAGGCGAACTCATACTTGTATTCCCCTGTAAAATAGCTTTTGGTATTGCTTGAAATTTTGTACCGAAGCCAACGCTATGTGCATAATCATTGTAATGATGTGCTTCTTCCTTGGTGAAAAATTCCATGCCAAACATATGGTTTCGCAGGCTATGAACAGATACAGCCATACAGGCAGTATCTTCATCTTGTACATCCAATTCATCAATCATCATCATCTGCATTGCTTTTGGCAAAAAAAAGCTTCAGCAAGGACCGCCTTCAATCCATCTGCAGGTGTAATATCACCCAAGGTCTTGCCAGCCTCTTTGCCCATGGGAGAAAGTGTTTGCACAGAGCCACAGACATCAGATGTACAAAAATTAGCAATAGATTTAATGTTCCGCAGAATGAAGCGTCTAAGGGAAATAATTTCAAGTGGAAACCAGGCATTTTGTCGAACATGTTGCATGTAACAACCAAGTAGCAAATATGGGGAACAAATACGAAACTTTCGTAAGACATGTGGGTGTAGCCAAACAGGAGGGAGACAGCGCACGACGTTTCAAGTGTGGTCCAGACATTTTGAACCTTGAGATTGGAGTCAGCACATTTTGAACCTTGAGATTGTTGGAAAATAAAACAAAAACCAATAAAAAAAATGTCATCGAGAAGACTCGAACAAGCCAACTCTCAAAACCAACTCAGCTACAATCTTCTTTTGTTTTGTATTACATCTATTCTCAAACTTATACTCTTTCCAAAACAAACTTTCCTAAAACTAGATTATCTCTGTCAATCACCCTCTTAATTTTGTAACACAACTTTAACTTATTGAAGTAGTCGGTCTCAACTATAACTTACCCAACATTTACTCGATACAGGATGGAGAACCTATCTCTTCAACATCTCGGGCTTATCTTCGACGAACTTAACTTTGGACAGCGAATACACCTTCTCAATGCCCCCGAGTAAACTTTGACGGACTCGACTTAGGACGACGAACACATCTCGTCAACGTTCCGGACTCAACTCTCTTACTTGACACAACACCAAAGTAGTGCTGGTTCGTCGTCACTTAGAGCTTCGGCAAGGAGCGCTTTTTTCACCCCCTTCAGTTTGCGGCACTCTGAAGCGAAATGCCCATAATTATTACAATTATAGCATCTCACTTTTGCCTTGTCGAATTTTCGATTCTTGTGGCCTCGTCGACCATCGCCTTTAAATCCATCGAAGGAGCCCTCACCGCTGCGCCATGATGATTGGGCCTCCCATTTGGCGCGCGTCAGGAGTAGGTGCTCATCTTCACCCCTGCCGGATCCCCCAATCCATTCCTCATGAACTTTCAAGCGACCGATCACCTCCTCGATCATCATCACCTTGAGGTCTCTAAACTGCTCAATGGTGGAGACGATTTGCAGAAACCTGTCAAGGACTTCATAAAGGAATTTTCTTACCACATAGCTTTCCTCCATCTTTTCGCCAAGCCTTTGGTTTTGTTGACTATTGTTGTCAAACGAATGGCAAAATCGTAGACTGACTCCGTCTCCATCATGCGCAGCCCCTAGAACTCAACTTTAAGGGTTTGTACCTTTGCCTCCTTTACACAATCGATGCCAAGATGCATCGTCTTCAACGCCTCCCACGCAGCTTTGATCGTCTCCTTTTCGGCTAGTAGGAAGAGTGTTTTCTCCGGGATGCTTTCGTAGATGGCCGCTAAGGCCATCTAATCCTTGCGCACATCGACGTTGCCATCCACGATCGCTTCCCACAGTCCTTGAGCCCTCATATACGCCTTCATCTTGATTGCCTATGCTGTATAATTGCTTTTCGTGAGCATCGGATAATGCAGTGAGATGTTGGAACTCTCCTTCACCATTGCACCTAACATCACCTCATCACTGGTGACACAACTTGTCAGAGAGGGCGACATCATCTTGGGCATACATGGATCAAGAACTCAGACTCTGATATCAATTGTTAAAAAATAAAAGAAAAATCAACAAAAAAAACATCGCGAGAAGACTCGAACATGCGACCTTCGGGTACAAACCAGCGCTCAAAACCAACTGAGCAAGAAGCTTCTTTTGTTTTGTATTACATCTATTCTCAAACTTATGCTTCTTTACGTTACAGGACTCATAGGCCTTATAAATAGGGGTGCAATCGGCTCGGATTCGGTCGAATATCACTCTTTCCATATACTAAACTATATTTTTGTCGGATTCTGAGTCGGATACAAATAGTGCCAGATATGAATACGGTATAGATAATATCGGTCACGGATTTGAATCGAATATAAAACGGAATCGATACGTTACCGGATAATTTCTGTCGGATATCGCGCAAAAATAGATACTGCATAAAAGCACACATATAACACTGATTGATCAATCGTATGAGTTCGAATTTGTCTTATGCGTGGTTGCTGTTCAGAGCATGTCATAAGTGTGTGTCGATAAGTGTAACATTTTTCATTGTTTTTCTTGTATTTGTTAGACTGTTTTCCTTCACCCCCGTCCCTCTCCGCATGCTTTGATCCTACATTTTCAATAGTAGAATCAAGTGTCTGCTTCTGGTCGGTCGTCTCAGTTTCTTTCCCTTTCTTCTTCTTCATCTTCTTGTCTTTCTTCAAATCGTCTTTGCTCGTATCACCCTCGACATGCTCCGAGCATGGATTTTCCACCAAAATCAATTGAACTATTCACCTTGTTCTTCTTCTCCTTCCGCGGCCCTTCTCTTTCTTGCTCTTGTGGCCTCGTTTCTCCTCCTCGATGCCCATCACAGTCTTTTCATCGCCATTTTCTAGGGCATCTGCAGCTGAATCAATCTCCATTGCCTCTTTGCCGCTACAAATAGATAATCGAATTTTATTAGTGCAAAAGGAATCTCCCAGTTGGAGACTAAAAGTCAATCTTCACTATCTTAAAGATAGCCTTCATAATTTTATGGACCAAACAAAGAAGTTGGAATACAGACGACTGGCTTCTATCACATGCCCCTCGTCACGATGTGAAAGGCAACGACCATAGAAACAAGTCTAAGCAATTACTGTTTCATCATATGCATAACTGAGGAGAAAAATCAAAGATGCCATCAATATTTGTCCCTTCGATATCCAAAATGGATAGCTCATATCAGAACAGCAACCCCTTATCAGGTAGGGGAACTGGCATGTCACTGTAAAGATTTTCCATCTAGCCCATTGACACTGAGAAAAGCCTAGCACTTCTTTTGTCTAAGATTATATCACCTAATACTACGGAGAATAGTGTGTTGAAGAACTGAAGCGTGCCCATATACTAACATTGTCACAACTCATCTGAACAATGGCTATTTATTGTCACAACCACAGCTGAGCTGAACAGTTTCAATTCATGCACCATTGTTATGTGAACCATCACTCTAATCGAATATAGTAAGGTAAGTCAGTGTCGGCGAGACAAGCAAGCAAGCACCTTGCGCAGCGCCCAATCCAAACAGGCACACGAGTGAGACAAATAATTAAACACCATATGGGCTACTAACAATTACTGGAACAACAGTAAAACCAAAATCAAAGCACACACTAAGAGTGGTGGCGGTGTCGTAGAACACACTGCCGGCCTGCACAACAGTGGCCCTCACGGTGGTGACACCCTAGCCGCCCCCGGTGTTCATCTCCACCTCCACGATCACCGGCCCGCTGATCGTGCTCGCGGGTGCCAAAGACAACGCCGCCGAGCAATTTGACTAGGTGGGGATCCTAGGGTAGCGGGTTATTTGTCGTGCTTCCTGCAAAGGTAGTCGCCGATGAACTGGTCGCGGGCGAGCGTGCGCGTGCTGGGGCTCGATGAGGATGTAGGAGAGGTGAGCGCCGTAGGCGAGGAGCCCCGCGTCGGTGATGAAGAGGGAGACGATGGAGACGAACTGCTAGAGTTCACTGGTCCGACCCCGACTCCCCGTGCCCACCGCACTCGGCCGCGTCGCGCTGGACCGGCACCCGGCTCTCTCCTCCAATGCTCTTCCTCGCCAGACCCCTGGCCTGCCGCCGCCGACTCACCGGCTGCAGCTACTGGCGGTGATGGACTCGCGCCACTCCGCCTGATGTAAGATCGAGGATGCCAACTAGAGGGGGTGAATAGGCGGTTTTAAAAAGTCTTCTCACTAAATATACGCTCTATTGATCTCTATGTCAATACCTAAACAATAATCAATACGGAAGCGATAAACTAAGGTTTTGATAAATTAAAGCCTAAATCAACTAGGCTCACTAAGTGCACTAGCTAATTATGTCTCTACTTAAAGATATACAATTCTAAAGACAATCAAGCAATTTAATTCTAGGAATGTAAATTGCAACAATGTAAATAGATAATTGCAAAGAAACATAAAAAGACACACCGATGTTTTACCGTGGTGTTCAGAGACTTACTGGTCTCTCCTAATCCACATTGGGGCAAGCCCAAACCACTTTGGACCGGCTCCACAAATTGAGCACCCGCCTCAATTCCACTAGTGGCAACTCTCTCCCCGTCCGGGTAGGTGAGCTCCTACCTTCACAACTATGCCGGGCCTTCTCACAATCTCCTTGAGAAGGTCACCGCGCACGATGCCTCCACACGTCGTCTAGGTGTCGGCAAACACCAAGATTAATAAGCCAAGCCCTCTAGCTTGAACCTCGCCAAGTGCAACACATGCACAAGGGTGATCACCGAGTGCAACACATGCTCAAGGATTCTCTCAAGTGCAACACATGCATAAGAGGCTCTCAATTCTCTCCTAAATGCAACACATGCAAATAGGGCTCACTCTTAGCTCAAAAACCAAATGAAAGAGAGCAACAGATGCACACAACTTCCATAAACCTTCCCCAAGGTCAGCAACACCCAAATGCCAGTCCTAAGGCTCCTTTTATAGCCTTCCCAAAGAAAACTAGCCGTTGGGAGGCAAAACGGATAAAAAGTACAGCAAACCCAGTGCTACCACCCTACTAGGGCCGGTAGTATCAGCCTCTACGCCAACCGTCACTTTCGTGCATTAAAAACACCAAAACCTAGCCATTGCTACAGTACCCCCGGTGCTACCGCCCATCTAGGACAGGTAGCACCGTCTATTTCCACCAAAAATTACTTCTCTGGAGTTTTTAAACCGCCTCTGGGCTTGTAGTACCGCCCCGGGCTGTGCTACCGCTTATCTAGGGCCTACCATTGTTACAGTCACTAAAACGCTTATAACTTTTTACTCCGAACTCCGATTTAGATGATTTTTTATTCTATGCGAAGCTTATCACCAGGGATACAATCTCCACACATTTTCAAGATTTAAGAAACCATATATATTTTTAAATATCACAAAAATTAATATTTTAATGTAGTCATTCAAGTCTAAAATCTGATTTCTCAAATTTCCTCATGTAGACTTGATCAAGAGCGTGACTACAAGCTAGAGAGAGTCAATAAGATCAAATATTTAGCCATGTGATGATCAACTCATGATCAAAACAATTTTGCAAAAATACATTTGCAAATTCTAATCACATGCTTCAATATCAAATGCATGAACACAAATATTTTGCAAAACACATTTGCAAATATAAATCTTACAAACGAGAGCAATCAAGATCATATCTTTGAGCCATGTAATGATCAACACATGATCAAACCAATTTTCAAACCCTATTCTCACATGCTCGAAGATAAGATTCAATTAAACCATATTTTGCAAAAACTCATTTTGCAAACACAAAGCATAAACCTATGTTGGCCTTTCTGATGATCAACACATGATCAAGTCACAAGCTAAGACTCCGATACATGAGCTCTCTATTTACAATACATGCAAATATCTAGCTCCATACAAACAACCACATCAAGATTCAATAAGAAGCAAGCATGAGCTCTCTTATTTGCAACACATGCAAATACTTAGCTCATACAAAAACAAAATAGAGAGTGAGCAAGAGTGAACCAGATTGAGTTCATCAACACATGATAAAGCTCAAGCTATAAGACTCGACCCCTCTTAATAGTACAGCAACCTATACTAGCAACCCGGTTTCCCATCCAAACACCGAGACCGGTAAAAGACTAGGAACACATCCTTTGCCCTAGCTAGTTTTACCTTTACCTCTCGCAGCCATTTGGAGCTTTCATGATAATCGATCATCTTCTCTTCAAGTAGGGATCTTCATCTTGTTCAACAACACATGATGAACTCCCCTTGTCTTAGCTTTGGGATCCTCTTTTGAAGCTCATCAACACATCATGACGTACTTGTCCCGTTTATCCATCTCAACCTTGGACTTAACCTATTTCAAACATATTGAAAGTGTTAGTCCAAAATACATGGTTGTCTCAATCATCATTGCACTCCATTAACACATAATGGATGCTTCCAAGATCCTTTGATCTTTTCCTTTAATGATTGACCACATGTGACCTAAAGACAAATGATTGAAAGATTAATTGTGTCTAAAGTATATTAATGCAACTAATGCTTCATATACTCAAGAACTTTCGATTGCCCTAGGATCAACAAAGTGAACCATCAACGCATGACTAGTTCTTTTTTGATTGAATGGTAACCAAACACAATTTAAATTGTATTTAAATTTTCATGAGTATATATTAATTGCACAAGTTTCATATTCTCAATTTGATGGAATCTAAAAATAATGATCCAATTTATATAAAGTGGTGGAAAGGAATCAATACTCTTAAGACCATTAATTACATAATAAACTCCGTTAGATGTGTGCATACAAATAATTGAACTTGAATCAATATGCACATATTCAATTTTTGATTGCTTTTGAGTTTTCCTATATTGCCATGAGTATACTACAACTACACAAGTTAAATATACTCAAAGGGTTGTTTCAAGATTAAGCATGAACTCCCCCTAAATGTGTGCATTCATGTATATATGGAGTTGAAATATTAATGCATATCTTGAGGTCTAAATAATGGTAGAGTTCATCCTTTAACCTGAATCCAAAATATGCATTAAGATATCGTAAAATGAATACGAGTGCATACCTTGGGTTTTCCATTTTTCAATGAGATGAGACTAATCAAAGATATACTCAATGAAAAACTTAGTCTCAAATGTGAATTTATCAATATGATTATGAATATTATATCCAAAGAATGCAACAAGATATGATAATATGAACTCGAATGCATACATTTGATATTTCCATCTTTTCATCCAAAAGAGACTAATGAGATTTAAGCTCAATAAAAGAGTTTGTCTTATAAAAGATTTGTTATTAATTAACAATTAAGACTAATCAATATTATGATTATCAAAAGAGTTAGTCTCAATATTAGATTTGTCATTAACACCAAAACCAAATTATGGAGCTTGAACTTTCACCTGGGGGCAGATGAAGCGGACGAGATGAAGGACGCTCTCCTCGTCACCAGATGGTGTGGGCTCGATTGAGGTGGTGGGGAGAGGCACTGACACCTCCTGCTCCGGCGGCGTCGGTGGCGCCGAGGGCGGGTCGTCAGGGATGGGGTTAGGGTTTGGTGGGTCCAACGCAATGGTACTGGTAGGCGTCGCTATAGAGGAGGGGCAAACCGGAAAAGATGCGGGGATGCTCGACACATGACACGGGAGTGGAGTCGGGAGACGATGGGTTACGGTCGGATATCCGAATAATTGTAACCGGATATATTCGATAAAATGTTCGAAATATGCCGATCCGACGGATAGCAATCTCTCGAATATGAAGCCGAATCCGAAATAAAGTATCCGAATCCAATACCGAATCCGAAAACTATCCGAAATAATTATCCAAATCCGATCCGAACACATCTGATCGGTCAGTCGGTCGAAAATTATCTGATCCGATTACACCCCCTACTTATAAAGGCTGATTCATAACAACCAATTCGGAGTTTCTGACTCCAATACTCTTTCCAAAACAAACTTTCCTAAAACAACATTATCTCTATCAGAGATTGGAGTCAGCTATGAGATGATACGGCGACCGGACGGCGAGGTGAAACTGGGGGCGGATGACTCACTTGCTCTCCGTGCGCATGACGAAGGACGACATGCGGCATGGTGCCAGGACGCAGAGGAGGCGGAAGGACAGCCAGGTGAAACGGACGGAGTCGCTTGCGCTCTGCGCGCGGCGGAGGACGGGGGAAGCCGGTGCCGAAGCTTACGAGGATAGGCGGAGGACAATGGGTGAGGAGCCAACCAGCGCAGCGCACGAGCGGCAGAAGATGAGGGGGGAGGCGACGCCGAGGTTTCGTGAGGACCACACAAGAAGACAATGATGACGAGGCTTTGTCCGAGTGAAATAGCTGCACTCTGATCTAGGTCGTATGCTTAGAAGATTCAGATCCTACGGTAGGATACTGTCCTGTCAGAAAAGGGACCAGAGGTTATAGCACGGCGTAGCCACGTCCATACGAAAAGCCTTGCATTCTAGCTGACAGAAGGGTGTTTCTGGTCATGACCCGAACTCAAATGGTCCAAGTAAAATCGGCTCACCACGGCCTAGTTTTTGCTGAGGTTGTATAATGTGCATCTGCATTAATTAATTGAAACAGGATGCATTTCTCGCAATCAGATAGTCGGAAAGGTTCCTCTAAAAAAATGATGTTCTTTTTTTTTAGATAAAAAAGATTTTTCATGCTAAGGATAGTCAATAAGCTTCGTAACAATGCCCCGAACACCGCTGCTTTGGCAACCACGATGGGCCTAATCACCCCAGGGTCAATTATATACTGATTTTTTTTTTGTTCTACTACAACAAGATAAATTGCGTGACAGAACACATGCATGCGATGCAAAGATGTATGCATGTTTGACATGCTTATTAATAACTAAAAAAATTATATTGACAAAAAACTTTGCAAGTTAAATTTTTAACCACAACCTGGTTCAAATTTGGATGACTCGAAGGGAAGTGTATAATCTGCCATTCCAAAAACAAAGGCTGAGAAGCATGCATGCTTTTCAACTTGGCATCCTCGAGGACGTTGGATCGAGGTTTGGACGGCTTAGATTAAGGCAGCCAGGAAGATTTGAATTTCTCACGAGACTTCGGTTTCTCCTTGGTGTTTAATCCCTTGCAGAAGAGAGAAAAAAAGGCTTGTCCTCAACATTGAGTTTCCGGGGCTTGAGAGTTGCGCATTTGTATCACTCAAGCCATGTTCCTTGCATCTCCTTTTTAGTCACCCTTCTTGGAGGCAACTTAACATCCATTTGAACTTCAGTTTATTAATTACTGGAATGATTTCCTCGCTAAAAAATTATTTTAATGGATTGATTGAAGATCTTCGACCAATTCTACAAACAGGTAATCTTCATGGAGACTACAATCCTTGTTTGCTGGGATATTTGGTAGCAGTGTAACAAGGTGATCTTCGACAATGGTAGGCACTATTTTGGGCTGGAAGCTCTTTTTTAAAGTGGAATTTGCTCTGATGATCCATAGAGCAAAAGTAGCTTGAAAACCTAACACGGAACATTGTCTCAGTACTGTGCAATAGACTTCCATTGTACGTTCTTTTCTCCTTTCTTTTACATAAACTTGCTCCATCTTAAGATTCCATTGTGTACATTATTGGTCAGCCCATAATTTTCCTTCATTACTGGGAAATGCATGAGATCTAATATCCAGAAATTTTCACTGTTATAGTTCCTAAGAAATTTATTTTTTCAGAATTAGCCTTTGTGCTATTTTTATTTCAGAATTGGCCCCCTAGCCCGCAATTCCGCGCTCCCCGTGTACTGCAACGCTAATGCCGCAAACAGGGAGCGCTGCATAGCTAATGCGGCGGACGGGGAGCCCTACAAATTAATGTCGTGGCACCCCTCCGCTGCAACACAAAATTCAAAAATAAATAAATAAATATGCTGCGGTACCGTAGCAATGCCATTGTGGATTGCCAGTGAAAAACAATATTTCATGGCCGTCTCAGATAAAAAATATTGCCTTAAAAAATTATTATTGATGGTCTGCAGAATTATTGACGATAATTGGTCCCACACAATATGGGTTCTCAAATATATTCTGCGGGCCCAATTGTGTTATATTTTTACCACAAATATGGCCCGCAAATATAGATCCCACAAAAATATTATTTGCAGTTCAGGTCAATATTATTTTTTAGAATTATTTTGGCCATGAATTAGGCTCTGAAAAAACATATTTCAGAATTATTTGTGGACATTGCTAATGTTATTGCTAATATTTACAGGCATATAACCCCAAGAAAATATTTATGGGCATATAGTCCCATGCCATATTTATGGGCCCGGGGCCATATTTGCCAAGAAATTATTTTTTTAGAGTTACTTGGCAAATATGGCCGTTGGCCTGCAAATATGGCACGGGGGCTATATGTCCGCAAATATTTTTAGGGCTATATGCCCGCAAATAATTTTGAAATATTTTTTTCAGGGGCCTAATTCATGGCCAAAATAATTCTGAAAAAATAATATTGACCTGAACCGTAAATAATATTTTTCCGGGACCCATATTTGCAAGCCCATATTTATGGTAAAAATATAACACAATTGGGCCCGCAAAATATATTTGAGGACCCATATTCTGCGGGCCTAATTACTGTCAATAGTTTTGCAGGTCCTATTACCGTTAATAATTTTGCAGACTATCAATAATTTTTTTTTACGGGCAATTTTTTTTACCACTGCAGGTGGCCATGAAATTATTTTCAGTGGCAATCCAAAATAAAAAAATCGCGTATGGTACTGTAGCAATGACGCGGTCAGTACCACGACATATTTATTTTTTTTATGAATTTTGTGTTGCAGCAAAACGCTCCCCGTTCACTACATTAGCTATGTTGTGCTCTCCGTGCGTGGCATTAGTGTTGCAGCGCACGGGGAGAGCGGAATTGCAGGCAAAAGGGTCATTTCTAAAAAAAAATAGCACGAGGCTAATCTAAAAAAATAATTTCTTAGAGTTTAGAACAGCGAAAATTTCTAATATCCAGTTGATTGGGTTTGGCATTAGAAAGACGGAAGAGAGCCCGTTGAAAAGCATCCAACCTAAACCGGAGCGCCGGTCAGAGCAGTCAACCTTACCAGTAGTGGCGGATTGACACGTAAGCTGCGGGGCCCACAGCATTTTCAACCCTCCTGTATTTGTTGATTTTTTTACATGTAACTCCCAATAAAATTTTAAAAAATACTACTAAAATATGCTCACAATGTAGTCCTTCCCACATGTATAAGTTTCTGGCATCGCCACTCCTAGACTGAAGGATGTAAACACAAATATAGTGACAACTGATTACTGGCCGGCGATTAGCACCCAGGCTGATTAGCTCTCCTAGCTAGCGAATTGGTCATCTGTGGTCTGACGGAGACATGGTGCCATGGAGGCACTAACCACGGAATTCTGTAGGTGATCTCCTTGTTTAGTCAACCGATATCTTTAGAAAAAAGAAAATAGTAGACATATAAATTTGTCTACCATAGACCTGAGAAATACTTTATAAAGGTTTTGAAAGACTATGTGGAGGTCTACCTATGTTTGTAATGGGCAATTGACTGTATTTGAATTTGTGGTGCACAAGTTTGAGTTTGATTTGATCAGTTTGTGTCGGGACCCGAATATGTAAATCCGGACCCTCTGTGTATTCAGCACTAGTCCAGGATCACGCTAGTGCACACAGTCGCAACATAGATCACTACTACAGAAAAGGTCATCATAGACGGTTCGGAACCGTCATCATAGACGGTTTTCCAAACCGTCTGTAACCATGGGTCAGTAATGTTACGGAACATCACAGACGGTTTATGAACCGTCTGTAATAGAATATATCACAGACGGTTTCAAACTAAAACCGTTTGTGATATGCAAACATCACAGACGGTTTTTACTAAGAACCGTTTGTGATAACAAACTATCACAGACGATTTTTGCTAAGAACTGTCTGTGAAAACAACTATACAGATGGTTTTTACTATGAACCGTCTGTGATGTTACTTTTGGAAACAAAAAAATATCGTCACGTACAAATGATATTTCTATGATCCAGCTGCTCTGTGCTAGTTCAGGCATAATGGAAGATCTACTGGATGTGAGATATCCCATGTCACTGCTCTGAAGAACTTGAAAACGCAAAATCGACGAAAAAAAACTTCGGAGGCCGTTTTGAGGCCCTAAACGACGTTTTTTCGAGATCGACGTTTTTTCGAAGCCTCGCGTGTACTTCTGATGTAGCCCCCTGACATATTGAGTTGCATGCTGCTTAAGCTGATGAGAAAAGGTGGGCAATTCACTTATACTTCAACACTCCCCCTCACGTATAGGGCTCCCTCAGGCCTAGGACGTGGAATAGAAGTGGGCTGCAATTATTATTTTTTAATTGCGCTAACCGGATCTTGAACTTGAGACCTCTTGCTCTGATACCATATTGAGTTTCATGCACCAGCCAGTTCACCCAAAAGCTTAAGCTTTTGAGTGAACTGACTGGTGCATGCAACTTATGGATTTTCAAATCGAACTTTTCGTTAGCTTTAAAACAAGCACAAGAACGTCGCGATCGGAGCTCGTATGCAAAAGTTATGGTCATTTTACCGAAAGGTGCACGGATCGAAAACGAAAACGCCGCAACATCAAGAGTGCAAAAGAGAAGAGAAGAGGGAAAGGAAGAGGAAGAGGAGAGGATAAGCTATAACATTTTAGTTGAACGATTCGAACACCATACTTACCAAACATTCGAAGAGGAGAGGAAACGGAAGTGAGAAGAGAGAAGAGAAGAGGAGAGCAGGAGAAGTAAGAAGAAAGCAGCAGGAGAAGAGACGCGGGCTGGTATTTTAAAGGAAGTCGAAAACGAGACGAGCGGGAAGTTCAAATTTGGTGAGAGCGCGAAAGTTGAAATATTATCACAGACGGTTGTGTCTGGATAAACCGTTTGTGATGTGGTTTATCACAGACGGTTATTATAACGAACCGTCTGTGATAAGTCGCTGACGGTTTTATTATAAAACCGTCTGAGATAATACATGATATCACATACGGTTTTAGTTAAAAACCGTCTATGTGATATCATGTATTATCTCAGACGGTTTTTGAAGAGTACTGTCTGTGATAATGTCACTGAGGGTTGCAATATAGAACCGTCAGTGATGTTCATCGTCACAGACGGTTCTCAGAAACTATCTGTGATGAGGCGTCTAATATAAGCCTTTCTGTAGTAGTGGATGAAATATCACAATCATACACAACGGAATAATAAATAAAGACTTCATCTATTAATATAGAACTATTGAACGACCTTAAGGTCAAACTTACACTTGTGAGGCCTTAGTGGCTTCAACTCAAAATAAATAAATAGCAGCGGAATGAAGAACGTCGACGAATCCCATCAATATGCCACAAGCAACTAACAAGGTTTAACTCCTAGATATTCGCCTCCTCGTGGAACTTCTCCACCTTCGAAGTTGTAGTCTTCTCCTCAACTAATGATTTTGTGAGTTGCAAGGGGTGAGTACATAAAGCACCCAACAAGTTGTGCACATAATGCAAGTCTAATATTCTATATGCATGGCTTAGTACAAAGGTATGGCTATCATGGCTATTTTGCAGTAAAGCAACATTTATAAAAGAGTACAGTAAATAGATTGAAATTACAGTAAAACAAATAATAATAATAGATAGATTCAACATTTAACAAGTAAACCAAGTTTCCAATCCTAAGTCAATTTCCACTTTCCATGGCATCCTGCCATCCCAATAAGTTTTGTTTAACAAAAGTCTAACCCTTGACTGTAATTCCTGAGCATTGCTCAATACCGCGAGCACGGCTATTCGAATAGATTTTACACTCTGCAGAGGTTATGCACTTTACCCACACGACATGATCGTCCCTTGTTGCCAAGCTATTAGCACACTTCCTTTGGTGTGCCGGCAGGGTAATCATAACAAAGCCTTTACAATACTTTGTCTAGACCCTGTACTGCTCGATGAGGTTTCAACACGGAAGGGATTGGTTACCACACTCCGAGCCCCCCTCTTGCGCCATGTGAGTCTACCCTTACACCCGGAACACTATACACCACAGCAGTACCGAAATCTAGACATCACAAATTAGTCGGCCAGGCTGTCCCATTCCAAACGTGTGGTTGTAAGTAAGACTCAGGTCAAAGGCTTACAAGGTTAAGTTCTTAGGGTGATTAGGGCAAGACTTCCACATACCCTCTGCCAAATCTGGCCCACCTTGGCACACTGCCCCTCGCCACTTGCCCCAATCTAAATCATTACCACCCCAGTTGATTACCAAGCACCACATGCTATCAACAAGTCAAACTCGTTGCGTGACATCCACTCGTCACCACAACGCAATCTCATTGTGTGACCACATATGACACACAAGTTCATAACATTGTTTCATATTCCATTAGTCAAGATTAATCAGTGATGATTCAACACATGTGATGACATGGCATGGCTAAGCAATCTACGACGGTCAAACCAACCCATGTTGATTATCAATATTAACCAACTATTAATTAACCATCCTAGGGTGACAATTAGATCATGGCATACAATGGCAAGATAGGGTATATATCAAATTGGTATAATAGCTAAGTCCCAATTTAATTTGAAACAATTGTATACTTGAAATAATATGCAATAGGGTAAAACAAATATAGCAATTTTATAAACATGGGTTCAACATGATCAAAGCACAACTTGCCTAGCCCTTGAGATTTTTTACTATTCTTTACTCTTTATCTTTGATTCTTGATCTTCGATCTTCAATCTTTACCTTCTTGATCTTCAGCTCCTTAGAACAACTTCCGGACGATGCGTCTAACGATTAAAGAAGAAGCAAATACAAACCAACTCAAAAGATAAATCAAATAAAATCCAAATTGAGAACGGATAGTGTTGAATCACAAAGGCTTAGATGAATTTAGGAACTTGAATGGATTAGATCAGATATTAGACAAAAGAGAACGAGCTTTCGGAATACACCGAAAAGAAAAAGACTGATAACTGAGAAAGAAAGAATAATATTCCAAAAAATATTTCTTCTAAAGTTATTATCTTGATTTGATAGATAATGACATATGGGCTCTCGATCTATAAACCGGATCCATAAAGATACGTTTGTTCGCAATGAACTAAACTGATGCTCAATAATGACTTTTGTTGACTAAACAGATACACAGTCAAACAAAAGAAAGATAGACTAATAGATTAGATATGGCATAAGGATAGGACATATGGCCAATGGTCTATCGACCAAGTCCACGAATGACTTCTAGGTCAATGACAGACTAGATTTTCAAGAATAGGACATGGACAAGTGGGGTCGACATTCATGCGATTCGATCTGAGTTCAGTCATACGTCGATCAAGAGGCTTGACGATGACAAGGCAGCGAGGAAATGAAGACAAGGCTAAACTCATAGGTGCTGGGGTTAGATTACAATAAGGCGATAGATAGGATGATGATATTGCACTAGGGATTTTGCGAGTATGCACACATGCGATGATAGCGAAGCAACAACAGGACACTCTGAAGGACCATGTGGAGGTCCATCCTTGCTTGTGATGAGTATTTGACTTTATATGATCTAGGATAGCTTAGATTTGAGTTTGTATTTAAATGTGATCTTCATGTGTTGGCCGGACCAAATCTTTGTGACCTTCATGTGTAGGCTGGACCAAAATTTTGTGATCTTCATGTGTAGGCCGGACCAAAATTTTGTGATCTTCATGTGTAGGCCGGACCAAAATTTTGTGATCTTCATGTGTAGGCCGGACCAAAATTTTGTGATCTTCATGTGTAGGCCGGACCAAATTTTTGTGATCTTCATGTGTATGACGGACCAAATCGCGATGGTTCTCATGTGTACTACGGACCAAATCGTGATGGTTCTCCATCGTGATGGTTCTCATGTGTACTACGGACCAATTTTCCAGCGTGCAGTAATATGCATTTTTGAGGGTCTTCCCGTGCTCGAAAAATTATGTGTTCTACATGAAAGTTGTAGATAATTTCGAAACACAACTTTTTCATGTTGACAAGATTTTCAGTAGAACAACATATAAAATCATAACAAATTGAGAAGATCCAGCTGTATTGAAAACAGCTTGTCTGCATTTGGTTGAAATGCTTTGGTCCGTTTTTGGTCTTTTCTAACCCCAACTCATGATCGAATTGTTGTGATGGGTTCATGGTGGAACCAAGAAGGGATTTCTTGTCTTTGTGAATGTAGGACTTCATTTGGTGGTCATGGTGAGGCGAAGGGAGGCTGGAACTAGGCATGGGATGGCCGGAGGTTCAAGTTGGCCGGAAGTTCGCCGGAAGATGGCCGGAGATGAAGTCGGTGCAGCTCCAAGAGACAAGAGATTAGTGGAGAAGCTAGCTTATCACTACTTGGATCAAGGAGAGCTGTAGGGTTGCGATTACGGAAGATAAAGTAGTGGATAAAGTGTAGCTTGCTGTCAGGTGTACTAAGAAAGTACCTGAGTGTAGTTGAGAGTTGTTGAGAGTGACAGTGTAAGGATCAAATCCTAGCTCTTGGAAGTTGGCTTAGGATTGAAGCAAGACAACCAAGGGTGGGAATTGATCCCAGGTCACTATAAATAGAGGGGTAGGGGCAGCCTCCCCTCTTTGAAGGTTCTGAGGTTTTTGCTGCTCATTTGAGTTTTGCCCACTTTGTTGTGAGGCTTTGTAAACCTCCCTTCCAGAAATGAAATGTTCTTCATTTATGTTCTAGTTTCATTTCTTTTACGTATTTACATTACGCACTTAAATTCTGCTATCTAAATTCCGCATTTACTTACTTGCAATTTACTTTACGTAATTTGGATTTGCCTCATCTCCTTCTATATGCTATTGAATCTTTGTTGAAATTCATGGTTGATGAACTCTTCTCTTGATTCGATGCTTTCAATCATTTAGGCAATCCTTCTGTTCTTGTTGCAAGTTGTAAATCTGTGTGTTCTTAAAGTGTGTAAAACGTGTGACTTGCAGTTCTTTAGCTTTGATTTGCTTCTGGTTCTTGTTGCAAAGAATGAGGGATTGATTGGATGAATTTTCACTCAGAGCATATCCAAATTCTCTAAGCAACCCTAGTTCAAGTTCTGCAAAGAAACTGATCTTTTGTTCCTTCATGATAAATTCTTAATTGATCGAGTTTTGGTGTTTACTCTTGTGCTATCTTGCTTGCTGTGACGTGTGAGAAGGCATTCAAGTCTATCTTGATCATTAGAATCTCACAAGCAAGCCAAGATCACAGATTGGCTTTTGAGTCGTCTTTGTTTTGAACACTGCTTGTGTTTTTCTAGTCTCTGTTCTTTACAAGCAGTATTGAGTCTTTTGACTAGCATTTGTTCAAGAGGTGGGAAAATTTATTTTGGGACCATTCACCCCCCCTCTGGTCGCCATATCGGTCTTTCAATTGGTATCAGAGCAGGTTTTGCTCTTTCATAGATCTTGACCGGTCTCAAGAGCCATGGCGATGGACAAGTATTCCACCAAGCCACCCATTTTCTCTGGAGTCGATTTTCCATTCTGGAAGTCACGCATGGAGTCATACTTCACTGCCCAGGGCTTCCTGATATGGCAAAAGGTGAAACTCCCATATGAGGTTCCTGCCGATGAAAACGTCACGGCCGGCAATATGGCTGTCGTTGAGGCGAACGCTAAGGCAAGGAACACCCTCATCTGTGGTCTTAGCGAAGTGAGTATGACAGATTTCTCACCTTCGTTACGCTCATGAGATTTGGGTAACCTCGATGCTTACCATGAGGGCACTACCCAAATCAAGACGGTTCGATAGGACCAATTCAAGCTTGAGTTCAACAAGTTTGAACAGCATGCTGGTGAGAGTCTTGACGAGTGCTTTGGTCGGTTTACGAAGATTTTGAGCGACCTCCGAGCAGTCAGTTGCATATACCCTGACTCGGATAATGCTCGACATTTTTTGACCGCACTCGATCTTCGTGTTTGGGAAATGAAAGTGACCACCATCAAGGACACCACCGACCTGTCGACCTTGACTCTTGACGGGCTGTATTCCCGCCTCAAGACTCATGAGATCGACGTCGTCTCGCGGAAGATGAAATCTCAGTCGATGGCCTTGGTCACCGATCCCATTGGATCTTCCTCTTCTGACTCTTCTTGTGGTTTCTCTCTCTCCACCCTTTGCGAGCTAAGCAATGACCAACTGGAAAAATTTCCAGAAAATGAGCTTGCTCTTCTTGCTTGCAAGTTTTCTCATGCCTACAAGAGGGTAAGAGAGAGAAAAAGAGGTGGCGTGATCACCTGCTTCGAGTGTGGTGGCCCCAACTACATTCGACCAAACTGCCCCAAGCTGGAGAAGGGTAAGAGCGAACAAGGCGGTTCGGGCAAGAACGATTACACCGACAAGAACCGCAACAAGAAGGCCCCAGCTCGTGAGCCGGCGAAGAAGAAGTACCACAACTTCGCCAAGAACAAGAAGCTCTTTCACCGGGTCCTCGCCGCGCTGGACGACATCGAGCTCTCCGACACTGAGAATTGGAGCGATGCAAGCGAGGACGATCCACAAGAGAAGGTGAAGAGCGGCGACGACTTCTCCGGCATGTGCTTCATGGCGGCACCATTGAAGTGGCGACTCAGCAGTATGCGACACGGATCGTACCCACCTACGACGAGTTAAATGATGCCTTACGTAAATTAGGCAAGTTTCATGCTAAGGCTAGGTCGAGGTGTTTGGAGTTAGAGAAGGAGGTAGATAGCTTTGTCTCGGGAGTTAGCTTTACTTAAATCATGTTCCTCCCGAGACTCGATAGTTGTACTCTCTGTGATGCTTTGCTTGTGGAGCTGGAGAACCTAAGGAAGTTGCATGATAGTGTGCTCGTTGATCTTGAGAATCAAGTTGAAGAATACTAGTTCAGTTACCTTTGATATTCCTGCTGATGCTAGATTTTCTCCTGCTCACTCAAATGCTTCTTGTGACAATTGCCCTAAACTGCTTACTGAAATTGATGCCATGAGCTCACACCTTAGAAAGCTTTCTGCTAGAAATGATGAACTTGAATTGCATGCTTCTAAGGACCCAGTCAGCTCATGTGAGGGCTGTAGGCAACTAAAACTTGACAATGATGCTTTGAATGTCAAGTGTGATCAACTTGCTAAGGACTTACTAGTTAAGTCAAAAACTGGTTGCTTGCTGTGTGTTGGGGTTAAGGATGATGTGGACCAAATCCATGTTGAGCTTAGGAAGAAGTTAAAAGACCAAACTCTTAGGATTAGAGATGCTCCTTGTGTTTCTTGTGAGGCCCTCAAGATTGAGGCAGCCATGCTAGGGGAACAAAAAGCACGTGCTGAGAGATCTTTTCTTTCTCTTTCTGGTTCTTCTTCTTCCTCTCCTTCCCCCTGTTCTTCTTGTGCTTCTTTCTTCCGAGATTGCCAGTATCTTATGAGCACTCTCGAGAAGTTTGTTGGAGGCAAGAAGAAGCTCAATCTTATTCTAGACCAATCCAAGATTAGTAGATTCAATCAAGGTCTAGGATTTGATCCCTTGGAGCACGCTAGGGCGCATCCTCCCACCATTGTGCGTGGCTCCAAGAGTGGTGAGATTGTGGTAGCTCCCAGAGTGAGTACCACCGTGTTTAGGTCTCTTTGGGTTGTCCATAGGACTTGACGACTGTATGGTGTTACTCCTGTTGCTTTTGTCTCTAGCAAGGCAAAGTACACATGCACCTTTTGTAAGAAGGATGGTCACCTAGTAGATTTCTGCTTCAGGCGCGCCAAGATCACTCGGCGTAAGCGTGTTGCTGCTCTTAGGGGTATTCAGGGTCATCCCCAGACTTTGAGTGCTCCTAAGGCACACACTGCTTCTAGACAGGTTAGAGAGTCGCCTGTTTTTAGGCAGCGTCCAGGACTTGGTTTTCATGCTAGTTCTTCGAGTTTTAGTCCTGGAGCTGTTCGTAGTCAGTCTTTCCGTCATCCTCTTGATATTCCTTGTTTTTCCCATCGAGGTAGATATCAGCGGCGTAAGGTGTTTTCCGATAGGAGATCCAGGCAGTCTTACTGGGATGGTCCGGCTTTTGCACCACAGCGTGCCAACCCAGTTTTGACTCCTAGATTATCTACCAGAGTTGCTCCTGATCGTGTGAGAGTTGAGCGTCAGAGAGACACTCGAGTCCAGTCTTCTTCTGTGGCTGGTACTCTGAGGTGTCGTATGGTTCAGTATTGGGTTCCTAAGTCTTCACTCTATCCCAGTACTGAGTCATCTTTCTCTCTTGTGTCTTGATCAGGTTCGTCGGATGGGGAAGGGTGATGTTTGGATTGTTGACTCCGGTTGTTCTCGTCATATGACCGGAGATTCTCGTTGGTTCTCTTCCCTAGTCCGAGCCCCCGGTGATGAGTTAATCACTTTTGGGGATGCATCTTCAGGTAGAGTCATTGCTAAAGGTACCATCTGTATTAACCAAAATTTCATTCTTAAAGATGTTGCCTTAGTAAATAAGTGCAATACAATCGCTCTCTGTTTCTCGACTTATCGATGACTCTTTCGAGGTAAGCTTCAAGAGTAATGCTGTAGAGAATCCTTGATTCATCGGGAGGGTTAGTTCTTGGATTTCTAGATTTAGGAGAGTTTTTCGTGCTGATTTTTCTGCTTCTTCTGGAGACTCTCTTCGATGTTTGATTGCTTCTGAGTCCCGTGATCTCTCCTTCTGGCATAGGAGACTTGGTCACATTGGTTTTGATCATTTGACCCGAGTTAGCAGCCACGATCTCATTCGGGGTTTGCCCAAACTCAAGATGGTCAAAGACTTAGTTTGCTCTCCTTGCCGACATGGCAAGATGGTTCTTGCTTCTCATCCTCCGATCCACCGTAGTGATGACCGATGCACCAGACAGCTTTTACATATGGACACTGTTGGTCCAGCAAGAGTGCAGTCAACAGGAGGGAAGTGGTATATTCTTGTCATCGTTGATGATTTTTCTAGATACTCTTGGGTATTCTTCATAGCCTCGAAAGATGAGACTTTTTCTCACTTGGGGGTTTGGTCAAGGGTTGTCCATTGAGCTCCCGTGTGCATTACGAGCTATCTGCAGTGATAATGGCACGGAGTTCAAGAATTCCTACTTTGAGAGTTTTTGTGTAGAGTCCGGTTTAGAGCATCGCTTCTCTTCTCCCTCGCCCCTCGTGAGAATGGCATAGTGGAAAGGAAGAACAGGACCACGTTGAGATGGCGGGACGATGCTAGATGAGTCTGATACTCCTAGGAAGTTTTGGGTGAGGCTATAGCTACTGCTTGCCATGTTTCTAATCGCGTGTTTTTTAGAGCACATTTGCATCGCACTTCTTATGAGTTGAGGTATGGGCGAAAGCCCAGTGTGTCTCATTTTCGCGTTTTCGGTTGCAAGTGTTTTATCTTGAAGTCTGGTAACCTAGATAAGTTTGAGTCTTGCTCTTCTGATGGTATCTTTCTAGGTTACTCATCTTCTTCTCGTAGCTATAGGGTCTGGAGTGTTGATGCGCATAGGATCTTAGAGACCTGTGATGTGACCTTTGATGAGGCTAGCCCAAGAGCTAGACCTGATGTTTCAGGCTCTTCTTATCCCTCCGAGACCATCTTTAAAGAAGTTGAGGATGATGGAAATGATGGTGTTCCACCGGATCTAGTCCCCTCTCCACCTGAGGTGCCTCCTGTTTCCATTTCGCACCTCGGGAGACCACCCCTGCCTTCCGCTCTCCTTCAAAGAGTGGCTCTGCTCCTACCTCTTACATTCAAGAGGTAGAGGCTACTCATTCTTTGGACCTCCCGTCATATTCAGAGAGGTCATCCTCCTGATCAGATGATTGACGATTTGTTCGAGCGTGTCACACGCTCAAGAACGGGTCTGTCCTCCTTCTGTCTTCACTCTGCCTTCATTGCCTCCTTTGAGCTGAAGGATGTTTCTCATGCATTATCCGATGAGTCGTGGATTAATGCTATGCATGAGGAACTTGAGAACTTTGAGAGGAACAAGGTATGACAGCTTGTCGAGCCCCCATCTGGTCATAATGTCATTGGGACCAAGTGGGTTTTCAAAAACAAGCAGAGTGAGGATGGGGTTGTCATTCGCAACAAGGCTAGGCTAGTTGCACAGGGCTTTTCTCAAGTTGAGGGTCTTGACTTTGAGGAGACCTTTGCCCCTGTAGCTAGGCTAGAGGCTATTAGGATCCTGCTTGCATTTTCTGCATCCCGGGGCTTCAAGCTCTATCAAATGGATGTCAAGAGTGCATTCCTCAATGGCTATATTGAGGAAGAGGTTTATGTCAAGCATCCTCCAGGATTCGAGAATCCCAAGTTTTCGAGTCATGTATACAAGCTTTCCAAAGCTCGATGGACTCAAGCGAGCCCCAGAGCATGGTATGAGAGGCTCAAGTCTTATCTTCTCACCATGACTTTAAAATGGGCATAGTAGACAAAACTCATTCATCATCGGACACCATGAGTCTCATTTTCTTCTTGTCCGGATTTATGTGGACGATATCATTTTTGGTGGCTCGTCTCATTCGCTTGTGTCTCAGTTTTCTGAGGTGATGAGCACAGAGTTTTAGATGAGTATGATGGGCGAGTTGACCTACTTTCTTGGCTTCCAAATCAAGCGGACTCGGAGGGTACTTTCTTGCATCAAGGCAAATATACCCGTGACCTCTGAGGCGCTTGATATGTCGATGGGAAGCCGGTGATGACTCCTATGGCCAGCTGCGCTGTCCTCGAGCTTGATGAGGATGGTGTGCCTCTCGATCAAAAGGAGTTTGAGCATGATCGGCTCCTCTTGTACCTCAACGCTTGAGGCCGGACATACATTTCATTGTGTGTCTGCGTGCGCCGATTTCAAACTTCTCCTCGCGCCTCTCACCGCCAGGCGGTCAAGCGCATCTTCAGGTACCTTTGTGCTACCACTGATTATGGTATTTGGTACTCTTCTTCTTCTTGTCTATCTCTTAGAGCCTTTTCCGATGCCGACTTTGTCGGGTCAGGGATAGATAGGAAGAGCACTTCGGCACTTGCCAATTCATTGGCACTTCTCTTGTTTCTTGGTCATCTAGGAGGCGATGCAGGGTTGCACAACCACCACCGAGGCCGAGTATGTTGTCAGACCGATTCTTTGTAGCAGTGCTCTGGATGAGATCGACCTTACGGGACTATGGGTTAGAGATAGAGAGTGTGCCACTTTTCTGTGACAACACTTCTGCTATTTGCATTGCTAAAAACCCAGTGCAACATTCTCGGACCAAGCACATTGACATTAGATATCACTTCCTTAGAGACCATGTGGAGAAGAGAGATATCGCGCTTCAGTTTGTAGAGAGTGACCTCCAGTTAGCCGATATCTTCACCAAGCCTTTGGATAGCTCCAGGTTTGTTGCCTTGAGGAGTGAGCTTGGAGTCGTGAGCCCATACGGCTTATCTTGAGGGGAGCTGGTTTGTATATTATGTACTATATATTCTCTTCCAACATTTCCTTTCTTCTTCTGGGTGACTTTGGGCTTGTTTTCTTAAGTTGAGTTCACTCACTTAGTCTTCTGGCATGCCTTGTATGTACATCTTATCTTGTGCTTTAGGTTGCTATCATGCGTGATTAGCTGTTCTCTCTTCTCTCTAGGTTGAGTTCTCTCACAGTCTTATAAGTCTAGCAGGTGTTGGGCCTCCTGGGTAGACAGGGTCTGTGTGCACTCCTTAGTTGGGATCTAGAGTCAGCTTCCCTATGTCAGTCACTGGGGAAGATAAGAGCAAGTCTAAGCCGTAGTGAGTCTCTTCTATCTTTTCTAAACTCAATAGCCACCCAGTTTGTAGTTTTCTCGACTTCTTCTCCTCATTCTATTTTTCTGGTTGTTATTGAGTTCAATTGGGTTTTCTTTATGCCTAATCTTGATAATAACTCAACTTTAACCAGATTTGAGCTTGAAATTGATTCATATGTTGAGGGGGAGTTTTGGGAATCTATTCATGCATTGCATTTAGACTGCATTTTCTGTTTTATGAGCTTTGTCTATTATGCAATTGACTCAATCTTCGCGAAATACATCATGCTATATCTTTTGAAGAAAATCACTAGCTTAGATATGTCCAAGTTCATTTATCAAGCTAAGGTTAATTAAAATCTGAAAAACTTAAAAGCTTTAAATGAAAACTTGATGAAACATGTTGCTTTTACTTACTAAGTTTCTTCTTTAGGGGCTTTTACCATGAATTGTGAAATTTTGGATTTCTCTAGAGTCCCTATAGCAACTTGGGTGAAATTTGCTTGATCCATATTTGAGTCCTTCAGAATTGCTCATATGTGCTAAATTGAAAATTAAAAAAATTGACTCTTTTGTGCAAAATTGATCTCAAGACTTTATATTCTCGAGATCGCCTCCCATTGCATTTGGGATGAACTTGGAATATATTGTGTATGACCAAGATCATTCTTTTAAGAGTTACTCTTGAGATGATCGAAAATGGCTTGAGTCAATCAACAAAAAAAATGCAAATATCAAACACATAAGTGGGTAAAGAATGCAAATAATGTCAAACATTTGCACCCCGCTATGTTTTTCGAAGTCTTAAAGAAAATTTGCATAAATTGAAAAATGGCCTCGAAGGACCTTATTTGCACTTCAAAATTCTCCAAAGTGTTGAGTAGGTTGAACTCTAGGTTTTCCATTTGATCCTTGAGTGGTTTTGCTTCTAGTTTTGAAACTTTGCTAAGTTTTGCACTTGTCAAATCTTGCTAAAAAGATACATTTTCAAAACCTAGCTTATGAGCAAAATTTGTTATTTGCACTTGGACATGTCTTAGTTTGGTCATAATCTGAGATTGATAAGCTTGGTGTCATATCTTTTCATTATGATCATTTGGATAATCTTCAAAGCTCCCTTAGGTTGCATTTCATGCATACATAAAAAGGGGGAGAGATTTTCATTTTGATGCCTATATTGCCAAAAGGGGGAGAAATCGTAGAAAAGGCATCATTAAAAATGTGAAAGTTTATTTGGTTCTTATGATCTTTGTAAAATTTTGCTAATTCTTATGGATCATAATTACATAATCACATTTGGCGCTTATGATAGGATTTTAGAGCTTTTTGTGGAAAGCTTGCTCTTTACTTGATTTATCTCTAAAATATGTCTTACCAACTTGGTCATGTTCTCAGTCTATTCTCTCTGGACCATGTGTGTTTTTGCAATCAAATTGCTTTCTTCTTATCTTACTCAAACTCAAATTTATGCCTTTTATAAGGTTTGTCAATATACTCATCAAGGGGGAGATTGAAGGACCATGTGGAGGTCCATCCTTGCTTGTGATGAGTATTTGACTTTATATGATCTAGGATAGCTTAGATTTGAGTTTGTATTTAAATGTGATCTTCATGTGTTGGCTGGACCAAATCTTTGTGATCTTCATGTGTAGGTCGGACCAAATTTTTGTGATCTTCATGTGTAGGCCGAACCAAATTTTTGTGATCTTCATGTGTTGGCCGGACCAAATTTTTGTGATCTTCATGTGTAGGCCGGACCAAAATTTTGTGATCTTCATGTGTAGGCCGGACCAAATTTTTGTGATCTTCATGTGTAGGCCGGACCAAATTTTTGTGATCTTCATGTGTATGACGGACCAAATCCCGATGGTTCTCATGTGTACTACGGACCAAATCGCGATGGTTCTCATGTGTACTACGGACCAAATCGCGATGGTTCTCATGTGTACTACGGACCAATTTTCCAGCGTGCAGTAATATGCATTTTTGAGGGTCTTCCCGTGCTCGAAAAATTATGTGTTCTACATGAAAGTTGTAGACAATTTCGAAACACAACTTTTTCATGTTGACAAGATTTTCAGTAGAACAACATATAGAATCATAACAAATTGAGAGGATCCAGCTGTATTGAAAACGGCTTGTCTGCATTTGGTTGAAATGCTTTGGTCCGTTTTTGGTCTTTTCTAACCCCAACTCGTGATCGAATTGTTGTGATGGGTTCATGGTGGAACCAAGAAGGGATTTCTTGTCTTTGTGAATGTAGGACTTCATTTGGTGGTCATGGTGAGGCGAAGGGAGGCTGGAACTAGGCATGGGATGGCCGGAGGTTCAAGTTGGCGGAAGATGGCGGAGATGAAGTCGGTGCAGTTCAAGAGACAAGAGATTAGTGGAGAAGCTAGCTTATCACTACTTGGATCAAGGAGAGCTGTAGGGTTGCGAGTTACGGAAGATAAAGTAGTGGATAAAGTGTAGCTTCTCGTCAGTGTACTAAGAAAGTACACGAGTGTAGTTGAGAGTGACAGTGTAAGGATCAAATCCTGGCTCTTGGAAGTTGGCTTAGGATTGAAGCAAGACATCCAAGGGTGGGAATTGATCCCAAGTCACTATAAATAGAGGGGTAGGGGCAGCCTCCCCTCTTTGAAGGTTCTGACGTTTTTGCTGCTCATTTGAGTTTTGCCCACTTTGTTGTGAGGCTTTGTAAACCTCCCTTCCAGAAATGAAATGTTCTTCATTTATGTTCTAGTTTCATTTCTTTTACGCATTTACATTACACACTTAAATTCTGCTATCTAAATTCCGCATTTACTTACTTGCAATTTACTTTACGTAATTTGGATGTGCTTCATCTCTTTCTACATGCTATTGAATCTTTGTTGAAATTTATGGTTGATGAACTCTTCTCTTGATTCGATGCTTTCAATCATTTAGGCAATCCTTCTGTTCTTGTTGCAAGTTGTAAATCTGTGTGTTCTTAAAGTGTGTAAAACGTGTGACTTGCAGTTCTTTAGTTTTGATTTGCTTCTGGTTCTTGTTGCAAAGAATGAGGGATTGATTGGATGAATTTTCACTCAGAGCATATCCAAATTCTCTAAGCATCCCTGGTTCAAGTTCTACAAAGAAACTGATCGTTTGTTCCTTCATGATGAATTCTTAATTGATCTAGTTTTGGTGTTGACTCTTGTGCTATCTTGCTTGCTGTGACGTGTGAGAAGGCATTCAAGTCTATCTTGATCATTAGAATCTCACAAGCAAGCCAAGATCACAGATTGGCTTTTGAGTCATCTTTGTTTTGAACACTTGCTTGTGTTTTCTAGTCTCTTTCTTTACAAGCGATTGAGTCTTTTGACTAGCATTTGTCCAAGAGGTGGGAAAATTTATTTTGGGACCATTTACCCCCCCTCTGGTCGCCATATCAGTCTTTCACACTCATGCAAAGATAAGATGTTGATTGTCGGTACAATGATATGGTAGCAAGGTTATGATATGGCTCGGGATTGATCTGCGAGTTGCGAGGTTTACATGACATGATGCATCGTCAACGACAGATTGGACCCAAGGTTAAGTTAGGGTTTGAGAGGAATGACTCGCAGATAGATCCACTTAGAATAGGGATAGGATAGGTTGGGTTGGCTCTGCGATAAAAGATTACCAAGGGTGGCTAATCGAACCAAGATCCGATAATGAAAGGGACTAGATCGAAGACGACGGGTAGATTCTAGAATATGGCATTTATGGCAACCGAAGACCAAATGAACTCTAAAGATGGGCAAACTAGAGAATGATGGCCTACTGGACATGACGACACGACCAAGGCGAACTAAGATGGTTGGCGACGAAAGACGACGCGCGGCACTGACGAAAGGCGGCGGCCAACGAATATTAAAATTTTTGGTTGATGGAACAGCAAAGGGGAAGTGAGTACCACATAGAATGCGGCGAGGCGAGCTCAACGGTATAAGTGGATTTGGTGGCAACCCAATGGACAGATCACAAACTACCGATGAACGACCGCTAAAGCTAATAGATCAAACGGCCATAACTATTACAATAATGGATGAAATCTAATTAAATTTCACAGAGAGCTATCTGGGACCCTAAGGCACAATATGACATGAAAGGATCAGAGTTTTACCTTCTGGATCAACAGGGAACGCATGAGGAAGTTTTCACCTGTACGTACACAGTCTGATCGGGGAAGATTGAATTTTCTGCAGAAATCCCGTGGACAAAACCTTGACTTAGGGTGAGCACTGCGTAGAGGACATCAAGATGAGTCTACAGTAAAAAGGGCATAGTCAAATTCACAAACACGAAGGAGAAAAGGTGACAACAAGATTAGAGATTGGAACGGTCATAACTTTTGATTTTGCGGATGAAACTGCACCAAATTTGGTGGAGAGGTAGATTAGACCATAAGGCACGAGATGACCCAATAGATTTCAGAAAAACTCAAGGAACGATGGGGAACGCGACGCCAATTTCGGCCGACGAGGGCGGCGCACCGGAAGAGATACGGCTGCGATTTTTAGGGTTTGGGAGGTGCTCTCGGGAAGGGGTGTGTGGAAGGGGTCTTAGGACACTTATATAGGTAGGGAGTCGTGTCATGCAAGGAAACACGAAGAAAAACCGGATTTGGATTGAAAACGGATCGGATCGAACACCTGGCGCGCAATGAACAGTAAACGATGATGTGGCGCGTTGTGGTGCATCGGATGGGGATCAGAGGGCTGTGGCTGGGCGGCGACGTGGCCGGCTCGAGAGATGACACGCGGATTTAACCCATTTTCGAATTAAAATAATTCCAGCAATTAAAATAATTCATTTAGAGCAATAACAATACCAGAAAAATTCAAAAAAAATTCTAAAAAATATTTTAAGATATTTGGAGCTCGAATAAACTATTTTTAACCAAACTTTATTTAAAATTTTGTAGTATTTAATTAAATTTAACAAAAGGCTTAATTTAAATTAATTTCCAAATAAATCCAAATGACTAGCAAACGAACTCCGGAAAATCTCAAAAAATAATAGAAAATTCCTTGAAGAACAGTGAACTCAAATAAAACTAAATTTATTTTAGTTAAAGTATATATTAGTCAAATTAAATTATTTTAGCATTAGAAATTTTCATATTAAGCTTTATTAAAGCAAGAAAATAAGTGGGGATTTTTGGAAAGATGAACTAAAGAAAAGATTTTTAAAAACCCAGATTTTGGGATGTTACAGTTTGTAAACTGGTCGGAACAGTTTGTAAACTGGTTGGGACTGGTTGTGAACTGGTCGAGACAGTTTGTAAATTGGTTAGGACTGGTTATGAACTAGTCTGGATAGTTTGTAACTGGTTGGGACTGGTTATGAACTGGTCGGGACAGTTTGTGAACTTGTCGGGAAAAATTGTAAATCAGTCAGAACATATTGTGTATCCTTCTGGCTATGTGTTGATTTAATTGCATATGTTGTTGGACATTGCTATGTGATGTGTTTTCTTTGTCTATGATGGTTGCAGGACTTCAGAGCTAGGTTATGATGAGGCGGAGGAGATCCGGACTAGGCTGGGAGAGCTGATGATGCGACAATGGCCCGATCTTCCGATAGGTTCTACTTTTGCGGAACGGAAACGTTCGCGTTCCAAGGGCTTCCAATCAGTGAAGATTTAATCCTTGCAATCGCTACACCCACGCACCTGTCGTTATCAATCGTGCTCACGCCCGGATGACCTAACCATGAAGATTAATTCATGCATGCAGTAGAAGAAACGAGCAAGAACGAGAAAGAAACCCGGTATGGTTGTGGGTTTCAGGTTAGCCCATATATGAGTGAGTGAGTCATTCCTAGCCCATGATGGTATTCCTTATGGTTGAAGGAACTCATCCAATGGTGGAGGATGACTCAAGAGTAGTATAAATAGAGGGATAGGAGTAGCTTTCCCCTCTTCGAAGGTTTTAGTGGTTCTAGTGCACTTTTGAGCTTTGCCCACTTTGCTGTGAGGTTTTGTAAACCTTCCTTCTAAGAAATAAAAATTTCATTTCTCTATTCTGAACTTACTTTTAGTATTTACTTTATGCTTTAAATTCAGCATTTAAATTCATGTAACTTACCTTTCGCACATTTGTCTCCCCTCCTTCTATGTGCTTTTGGATACTATGCCAAGGATGAAAGATTACTGGATGAATCTTCTATAGATCATATCCCAATCATTTAGGCAATCTACAACCTCTTCTTTTCAGTTCTTGCAAAAAACCGATCTTTGTGCTTGATAGAAGAAAGATCCTTGTAGATCGTGTTCTTGTTTGTTTGAAGGGTTGTTCATTGGTGTTCTTACTTGCTGTGAAATGTAGGAGGTCATCTAAGATCATCTTGATCTTCAATTCCCCACGAGCATGCTAAGGGTGAAGTATGTGTTCTTGACCCTACTTTGGTACATCATTCCTTAAACTGAAAAAATGGTCAGAACTTTAACGTCAATTCTTGCGATTGAAGGTTGGAATAGGTTTCTAACATCCATAGAAAGGTGCACACAAAGTTTCATGAGTTTTAGATCAACCGATCTAAAATTACATCAATTATTGTTTATTGTTTTTGAAATCGTGCTGATTTTTACTATTCACCTAAACACTGTTCATCCAACCAGGACGACCAATTCGCAGTCCTGCTCATCCGACCAGTGCAGTACTGACATCGAACACTGTTCATCCGATAGTTCAATGTTACTGTTCATCCAACAAGTGCAGTTTTATTTTGTTTATCACAAGCACTGTTCATCCGACCTCCCTGGTCGGGGGTACTGTTCATCCAACCACCTGTTCGGGTTGTACAGTTATTCGATCTGTTCTCTTGGTGGTTTGATTTTTAGGAGAAAATTTTATTTGTGATCATTCACCCCTCCTCTGATTGCCTTTTTGGTCATTCAGGTTTGTTCTTACTCCTAATCATACCTGTATGTTGATAATATATACTGGTAATATAATAGCATGAATATATATACCTTATATTATAGGGAAAGAAATCCCCGCGCTCTCGTCCGCACCACGTCGGCCTAGCAGCTGTCTCAACCAATCGTAGAGCTCCTCCTCGCATCGCCATCATCTCCAGCCTGGTGCCGATCTGCCTCTCTGCATGTCCCTTCTAAGGATTGAAATCTCGTCCATGGCCAGAGAAAGAAATCTCAACGAGATCTCGGCATTTCAAAAAAATTCTAGATGAAATACAAAAACGAATTTTTAATTCATTTTTTTTCACCAGTAGAATCGAGATCTCGGCCGGTTTTGCCGAGATCTCGGTGTGATTTGCCGAGATCTCGACAAAATTGGACAACGCGAAATTCAGTCGAAACGAAGTCAAACATTTTTGAAATTTGTTCTGGAGATTCCTGACACATTTATGACATTTATATAAAAATTTCAGACAATTTTAAAGCTTGTGGGATTTTTAAAAATTCAAATATTACTACTGTCCTGATAAAACACTGAACGACAGTTTTGAACCGAATGAAAAATAGACAAACCATGTTAGAAATATTTGAAATTTTTTTTGGATTGTTCCGACATATCATTAATCTTTCCATAAAATTTTCAGGTGATGGTGAAGCTCGAGGGATTTTTAAAATTTTGGACAACAGTGATGTCTGGATGGAAAATGGTTGAAAGTACGTTAGAAAATTTTGAAATTTTGATTGGATGGTCGTGATGTGTCATTAACCTTGCCATAAAATTTTTAGATGATTATCAATCCGTGAAGTTGGAAAGTTCGGTAGTATTTCGACTGAAATTCGGATTTTGATAGTCACAATTTGAGACAATCAATGTATATTTGCATGACAATTAATAGGCATGAAATAAAATCGATACATATAACAATTTATCACATATTTGCATAATAATAAAATCTATGTATATTTGCATCAAATACATACAAGTAGTAGTACGCCTATGGTGTAAACTCCACCTCCGCGTTATCGACAATAACCTCGTGATACCTCCCCTCGTGTTGTTGCTTGTATTCTTCCTTGGTCATGTCCCGTGGTAGGTAGGCAGACTTCCAATGTTCGTCATGAAACATCCGATCGCTATAATTCTCAGACTGGTAAAGGTACGTGACACTGATAGATGAGTGTTCTGCGTATGAGTCAACGTATGGATCAGTGCAGTCAAACGGCCAAGAGATGTTCAATCCGTCATAACTATGTCTGTAACTGTACCCACCCTGATCCCCTCCATAGGGCATTGAACCGTACCCACTATGCTCAGTTGGGAAGCCCAAATGGCTGGAAGACTGGCTGCTACATCATGAGCCTGCATCATCCTGTGGCTGTGCTGCCTGTCACCCACACCCACCACTCAATGCGGCCTTCCCCTTACTACGGGTCTGCCTCTGTGAGCCCCTCCTTGGGGGGCTACCCCCCTGTTGTGATCCTGCCAGCGATGTGGCTGTGAACGGAGGCGCATAGTATACCGTGCAGTTTCCGTCCCATTATCGTCGGGAGAGTCTGTCGCCGTCGCTGAGCTACTACTGAGGCATTGCACATTATCAGGAGGTGTATCCGATTCATCGTCACTGCCAACATCAGGCTCACCATCACTTAGGTCTTTTACTTTTCCCTTAGGACGCTGGCTGCCCGATAACTTCTCCAACCAACCTAAAGCTCCTGCTAGCATGTCGTCATCGGCGGTGTCGTTAGCACGCTTCCTCTTCTCTTTGTCCAATCTGGGAGGCTCTTCCCACCTGTGGCCAATTGGAAGTAATATTAACACCGTTGTGAGGTTTTGACATACATGATTAACAAGTGGAATGGAAAACAATTACATTGGTTACCTATGACCTTATTCATCTCTTCCGGTGGGATGGACTCAACCACGAATCTCGCTGGGAAAAGTGGGTTATTCCCACTATCCTCGTCGAGTAGGGGCTCCCCACCAGACCTGGACGAGTCGAACCACTCTGCAATAGGGTCACTATCAGGATGCATTGCACCCTCAATGAGGCGATCGAGTGGGTCTTTGTCTTGAGCCTAGTGGGTGGATTTGTAGTCCTGCAGGCGAAGTCACAGGTTGTAGTGCACGGACAAGAGCTACTGAAGCTTTGCATAACTTAATCGGCTCCTTAGATGTGTGTGCACTAAGGCAAATGTGCTCCAATTGCTCTCGTAACCACTCAACGATGCGCACTAAGATACCAACTGCAAGGCGTACTTCTACAAAGCTGGCATCTCATTCCTAAACGCCATCCACCATTGAGCTGCAGGCAATATGACAAAAGAAAAGTGCATCAATCAGTGCGAAACAACAATGTAACAATTGATGAAATTACGTACTTACCTACCATCTTTCGATCATCGACTGCGCTGGTCTGTGCAAGCTGGGTGGCAAACCATCCCCTCCTAAGACGTTATACATCAGTCTCCCATTGGGCCTGCACAGCGGTACCGTCATCATCAGCTATAATGCCTAGTGCAGTAGAGAGCGCTCCCATGTACTGGGGAGTGCTACATATATTGTATGGGAACTGAGACCGTGGGTCGAGCACGGAGACTGCAATGGACAAATCATTATGAAGTTAGCACAACAGATGCGAACATTGCATAGTTAGCATAAAAAAGATGAACATATTAATTTCACTGACCTTATTGTACGAATGTGTTTTCCCTTATTTCAGTAAACCTCTTCTCTAGGACTTGCAGGAATATCCTGTAGTGGTCTACGTGCTCCCGCAAGCGCTTGTTATACTCATTCTACACAATCGCGTACTGCGTCATGACACCACTGATCATTGGTAACTTGTTTTGATCTGCGAACCTCAACATCTTGTAGAAGGGTTCTACGGCCAAGAAGGTCCACTCCACCCACTCCCAAAACTACCTATCTAGGAGGTGGTCATATGCATACTTGCCCTCCTCCATCGTAGCCCACCTGCTACCTGTCCAGTCAGGATGTGTCATCCATTGCTAGAACTTCTCCTTTTTTTGTGGAAGCTATCCAGGAAAACAAAGGTCGTGTCAAACCTAGTGGCATTTGGCCTCACCAACTCTCCACCAATTTGTTGCCGCATCTATGTGTGCAGATTCTTGTGGTTGTACATAAATCTGCAATTCCTCTTGGCCTCTCGCACAACCAGTTTGACTTGTGGGACATCACACACGTCTTTCAGCATAATATTCATAGTGTGTGCCAAACACGGCTGCCATATAATCCATGAGTACTGCACTCGTAACATTTGGCATGCTTTCTTGAAGTTGGCACCATTGTTAGTAACCACCTGCACAACGTGCTCTACCCCAATATCCTTGGCCATGACCTTTGTTATCTCGTGTAGCAGGTACTTATGGTCCTGGACCTTGCCTATGAATGAACAAGCCAGAAGATAGTACGTGTGTCATTCACGGTCTTATGGAAGAGTAAAAACTGAACCGAATGTTGTACCTGTTGCATTGACGGTCTTACGAAAGAATATGACCCCATTGAAGTACACCATGAAGTTGATGATGCTCTGCTGAGTAGGCCCAGTTCAGGCGTCACACATGACTGTAACACCAAATGTGGCCCAGTCGTCCCTGAACCTTCGAAGGTATCGGACAATCTCCTGCTAGTTCTCATCCAAGTACTTCCCATCTATCTCGTGGCCCCATGGTGCACGAACTCTTAGGCCTAGCTCCTGTGTCATCTTGAGTGCACCTGTTCATCGTGGGCATAAGAGGTTAGCACAATCATCACAAGAGTTTTAACTTACGAACATACGATTGTTTCATACCTGTGAAATACGGGCACTCGGCCTTCCTTCCTGGAATTGCATTAGCATGGAGCCTTCCTTCCTGGAATTGCATTAGTATGGAACCACTTGGACTATACCCTCAGTAGCTTCTGCCTTGCCCCCTGCTTGAATGCAGTGTCAATACGAGGTTGCTGTGGGGCACCACTCCATGCGAGGTCAACATCGATGGAGGCATGGCTTTCTCGTGTCGATTTGGACCTCCCGAACATTCTGCTGAGAGTGGATTGGACTGAGGTCCTCGCTGCACCACTCCCAAACCATGAACCTGGGGTAAAACCTTGGCTCCTGAGGTATGCGTCTTCTTTGGAGGCCCTGATGGCCATCTTGAGCTGCTCCTGCTCGGTACGGTACTCTGTGGCAAAGGTGGCCCAGTCGGCACAAGCCTCCACCGTACGGAGGCGCATCGCCTCCTCCTTCTCCTGACCTCTATTGGGGTCCACTAGCATGGCCTACCTAACCACTTTAGGCACGCTTGGGCAGGCCTTCACATCGCCGATGCAGCTAGCCAGATGTTCCTTCAGACAGGTCACCCCTCCACCCTTTATGACATGCCTGCAGTAGTTGCACTTCGACCCAGCCGGTCCAACGCGCTCCCCATGCTCCTATACGTTACCCACACAATCTGCCATCACGAGAACTCCAACGAAACACAAAATAGCTGAGAAAGGTTAACTTGGATTTAGTATAAATTTTAGTCGAACCCCAGCCAAATTACTCTTCATGCAAGAGAACTAACTAGAATTAGCTGAAAAGAGAGCAAACTAAACCTAGCATACTAGCATTTAAGTATGATATCTTCTTAAATTCATGGGTCCTATATCCTAACAGTATATGAAAGCACCCAAAATATGTGCACATTAAATTATTATCGCAATGCCAGTTTCAAAAAATATAAATGCAATAATTCTTCTTACGTATAATATATATGACATAGTCGATCCTGACTTTTTCTCACAATTCTGTTTGGATGGATTGTCTAATGTCTATTGTACTTCACAGTAACAAGATGCATCATTGCATCCACACGTCCTGACTCAGGTAACATATTGAGATATCACCCTAAATACATGAGATTTCGGTTTGGAAAAGATTTTTTAATCACCTCAAAATATGCGGCTCGCTGGGCGAAATCTCGGTATATTACTCCGAGATCTCGGTTTCTCTGGGCGAGATTTCACTGTCCACAACCAGAGATGGCCGAAAATGCACCGGAGGTAGCCGGATTTTGGGCGGAATAGACCGATGACAATGCAGGCGACCTTGAGTTTCGGTTTGAGCTACTGTGTGCGAATGGGTAAAGTGTGAGGGCTGAGTGAATGAATGATTATAGTTTGTAGTATGTACTAAAGTAACTAGGTTTGCATGACATAGATAAATAAATTAGTTCCTCAATGTTGTTAAGCAACACCAGCTCTAGCCTAGTGGTAAGGTCAGAAACATTTGAAGAGGTCCTGGGTTCGAGTCACAACCATGGTGCTTTTTTTGCAAGAATTTTTGGCATAGTTCTAAGTACACAAAAGATTTGAAAATTTTTGTGGACAGTCCTGAAGCATCAATAATGTTCCCATAAAATTTTTAGGTCATGATCAAAATTAACAAATTCCCAAAAAATGTGAGAGTGCACATCACACTTTTCGGACTTCAGAGCGCATGCTGGTAGAGTTTACAATTTGTCATTGACAAACCAAAACAAATTCAAATTTTTTGAAACTTTTAGACACGGGTTATGAGGAAATTATTCAGCTCTCCTAAAAATTTTAAGTCATGAAAAACTGGAAAACAATTTATAAAATTCTACACGGTTAATACCTCATTTATGCTCATTTTTTTATTTTCTAAATATAAAAAATCAACTTAAAATATTTTTGAAATTTTTCTATATGATTCTACACATGTTAGGATGGTACCATAAATTTTTTATAGCATGAAAAAGCATCTATAATTTTATAAAAATCTGATAGTGTTTCTACCGAAATTTTAAAATATCTCAAAAAATGGTTTGTCGACAAATTATCATGGAAGATCACTTTTTTCAGGGTAATTAACCTAAATCCAGTCAAATCCAGGCATCAAACTTCCAATTCTGGGTGAAAATACCGAGATATCGGCCGGTAAGAGCGGTATCTCACCAAGAATAACGAGATTACTGTAGCAACACAATTTTTTTGAATTTTTGAATTCGGCTAGCATTCCTACATTTCATCTAGCTCCAAAGAATGAGATCTCGCAAAATCTCGCCGAGATTTCTAACCCTGGTTCCTTCCATGGCTCTTGTGGTACGGTGGTATTCGCCCTCGCGAAGCCCTCTAGTGATCCATGCCAGCTCTGATTGGGGCTCCTATTCATCATTTGTGGCAATCAGATAGCGAGAAGCTTCCTCTAAAAAAAAGGCTATGCAGCAGTGTCCTGCAAACTGTTAGCTTCTCCTCTAAAAAAAGAACGAAAAAAAGAATTAGCCATATCGAGGATGGTCGACAATGGTGCAGAGCGGCAACATCACAGATGGGATCCTCGTGCATCACATGAGCCAGAGGGAGTTTCTCAAATGCTTAGAATAGCAAGACTAGCGGCCATTCTCACTCCTTCGCTAATCTCACGTTTGACCTTCACATGTTTGCTGGACTCTTCAATGGAACTAACTCCTATTGCATGTGTTGTCGTGCATGGTCCAGCGAGAACAATTGTTACAACCATCTCATCATAGTGCCCCCATGGATGTTGTTCTGCATGTGATAGATTGACCGTTACACATGGAAAATGACACAAATCAACCCCTTCTATACCCATCCGCAGAACCCATTCTCCATAGTATATTTTGAAAGCTACTAGCTCATGCATACATGTCAATGATTTTGACATTTAATCTAAATGTTAATGGCAGCTTATCCAAATAGCTATATATCTAAAACAAAACTATTTACCCATCATTAAAAAAACTAGTTCAGTGCTCGTGCGTTGCTATGGATAAAAAATCATACTACCCTATTACATCGATCAATCATTGTTGGGCTCAACTTATGCTATGGACTCCACTCCATCGGTACACTTGGCCAAGCTCTGCCCTGACTTGCATCATGCCTCCAATGACATGCTTGACCTACACTGCTCGCTCGGCTCTACCACTCTACCACCATACCCATCCAAGCTCTACTATGTCTCATGTCGCGCATTCGCCTCCTTGCATGGCTTGCACTACAATGCCCCAGCTAGACATTTACATCCTCGTGTCACGTCGCTTGTTGCCAAATTGGCCCAGTCACTACTACAAAATTCACATCACTGATAGTTGGTGACAAAAACCGTCAGGGATGTCAATAGATATCACTAATGGTTGATGACAAAAACCGTCAGTGATGATATCAATACACATCACTAACGATTTTTGTATAAAACCGTCTGTGAAAGCTCTTGGCAACATATAATACAGAGCCCCAACCCCACTTAGTATTGTTAGGGCTTCGGGATCTATCTTTAAGGTAGCTATGACTATGAGACGATCTGGTGAAAGGAGACCATTGATTTAGAAGGGTGATTGTAGATCTATTTGATCTTGGTGGCTATATTCTAATTGCATTATATTCAAGATCTAGCTTGGTACAGAGAGAATTGAAGATTGTTTAGATCTAGCTTGGTGTAGATCCATTTGTTCTTTGTGATCTAAAGTAGCAATTGGTTATAATTGCATTATATTCAAGATGTAGCTAGTTTCGTCAAGAGAGAATTGAAAATACTAGCTCGTAGATCCATTTTTTCTTTGTGATGTAAGGTAGTAATTGGTTATAATTGCATTATATTCAAGATGTAGCAAGCTTGGTAAAGAGAGAATTGAAGATACTTGGTTTAGATCTAGCTAGCTTGGTATAGAGAGAAGATTATTTAGATCTAGCATGGTTTATGATTTAGGGTAGGGTTTACCTAGTTAATTTGTGCTCCAATTTAAGAATGTGTGCATGTGCACTCCTAGTATACTTCAATATTTAACACTAATTGTTATATGCGTAGTGTAGATGGACTGAAGCTGGATGTATGCTGGGAACCATGCAATTGCAGAGTATATGATTAATAAGGGGGTGCAATTTATGTCTTGTCCAAGCATTGACTGTGAGAATCTTAGGATGTTTCGAAACTCAGCGCAAATCGAAGCACACTTAATTCTAAGGGGTTTCAAAAGGGGCTATACACGTTGGGCTAGTCATGGTGAAGAGCATATTATACAAAAAGTAGGTAGTATTAACATCACTAACGAAGTCAACGATATGTTGGATGATATCGATTGTGCTTCTGATGAGGATAGGTTGCATGATGACAATCCAGATCAGATGTTGCGTGATGCAGAAGGGAACAATGATGACAAAGAGTATGGTAAATTTCGAGGCTCAATGGACGATTCGGAGAAACCTTAGTTCCCGGGCTGCAAGTTGAAATACACAAGGTTGTCATCCGTGCTTAAACTGCTGAAATTGAAGGCAAGTAACAGTTGGTCCGACAAGAGTTTCATGGTGCTGTTAGGTCTATTAGTGGACATGCTTTCGGAGGGAAATGAGTTACTGACAACCACCTATAAAGCCAAGAAGGTTCTTTGTCCCATGGGAATGGAAGTACAAAGAATACATGCATGTTCGAACGACTGTATCCTCTACCGCAAAGAGTACGCAAACTTGCATGTATATCCTGTGTGCAACGCATCCCGGTACAAGCGTAACAATGAATCAGATGATGACGGTGAGGGCATCGAGGTGAAGAAATTACCTCCTGCTAAGTTGGCGTAGTATCTTCTTGTACTTCCCCATTTGAAGTGTTTATTTACGAACCCAACGGAGGCAAAACTACAGTGTTAGCACTCGAAAGAGCATAAGAATGATGGATTGCTAAGACACCCTACTGATTCCACCCAGTGGAGAAACATCGATAAGAGGTTTCAATAATTCAATGTAGAACTAAGGAATATAAGGTTTGGATTGAGTATAGATGGAATGAATCCTTTCAGTGATATGAGCAGCCGACATAGCACTTGGCCCATGAATCTTTGTATCTACAACCTTCCTCCTTGGTTGTCTATAAAGCGGAAGTACATTTTGTTGTCTATACTTATCCAAGGCCCGAAGCAACCTGGGAACGATATTGATGTATACCTACACCATGGTGGAAGATCTTAAAACACTATGTATTCCTGGGGTACAGGTATAGGATGCGTACAAATGAGAGAACTTTATTTTGAACTGCCTGTTGTTCTGCACTATAAATGATTACCCTACCTTTGCTAACCTACCGCGCCAAAGTATAAAAGGAGCCAAAGCCTATACTCACTGCTTAGATGATACTGAGAGTGTGTGGCTGAATTACTTGCGTAAAACTGTGTACATGTGTCACCAAAGGTTCCTTCGGAGAAATCACCCATACCACAAGATAAAGAAGCAATTCGACAGAAGGAACGAAGATGGTTCAGCTTCGAGGCCTTTAGGAGGGAGAGATGATTATGATATGGTTACGGATTTGTATGTTGCATTTAGAAAGGGATGTAAATCGAGGATCAGTGAGAAGAGCATATAAAAGAAGAGATCAATATTTTGGGACCTACCTTATTGGGAGCATTGGGACCTACCTTATTGGGAGCACCTAGAAGTTCGCCACTGCATTGATGGCATGCATGTATAGAAGAATGTATGTGATAGCTTGATTGGTCTCTTACTAAATATTAAGGGCAAAACAATGGATGGTATCAATGCACGGCTTGACTTGATCGATATGGGCATCAGACCTGAGTTAGTACCGAAAGAGACCGACAAAGGCCAAACGTACTGCAAACCTGCTTATTACACACTATTCAAGGCCAAGAGAACTGAACTATACCAGTGCTTGCATGGTGTGAAAAGTCCAACATGAAGAGACTTTTTTCAATGCAAGATTTTAAATTAACTAGCATGAAGTCTTATGATTTTCATGTGCTGATGACACAGATGCTCCCTAGCGCAATTAGAAGTATTTTTCCCATCAAGGTATCGGAGACAATCATGAGGCTGCGTTATTTCTTTAACACAATAGCTCAGAAAGTCATCGATCCCAAAGGACTAGATAGTCTGCAGGGTGAGGTGGTAGTGACTCTATGTAATCTTGAGATATATTTCCCTCAGTCGTTTGTCGATATCATGGTCCATCTCATTGTTCACTTTGTGAGAGAGATAAAGATGTGTGGGCCCTTGTTCCTACGTAGCATGTACCCATTCAAGAGGTACATGGGATTTTTTAAGTCCTACGTACGGAATAAATCTCGACCGGAGGGTAGCATTATCGAAGGTTATGCAATCGAAAAGGTCATTGAATTATGCATTGATTACATAGCTCAGGTCAAACCGATAGGTGTGCCTTGATCTTGCCATGAGGGGATGCTCGAGGGTATCGAAACCATCGGAAGGAAAGCAATCACGTCTGATCCGGCTGAATGCGCTCAAGCCCATTTCACGGTTTTGCAATACATGACTATAGTGGCTCCGTATATCAAGGAGCACAAGCACTGGCTACGGCAAGAGAATCTGGCATGGCAGGTGTCTTGGATCACGAGATAGCACAACCGTCAGTTCAACAAATGGTTCAAGGAGCGACCCATCACTAGAAACTCGTCAGGTAACACGCTGACATAGTTGGCAAAAGGGTCAACATTTATAGTTGTGACATGGAAAGGATACGACTTAAATGAGTACACATTTTACACCAGATCAGGATATAAAGAACACAAACCAGAATAGCGGTGTCTGCATTGATGTGTTCAATACCGCTGGGTCAACGAGGAGCTCATACTATGGGTTCATAGATGATATTTGGGAGCTCTACTACATACTATTCAAGATCCCCTTATTTCGGTATCGTTGGGTCCACCTCCAGCAGGTGCAGGTTGACAACTACGGCGTCACTACTGTGGACCTCAAACGTGTCGGATACCAAAATGAACCATTCTTACTCGCTAACGAAGTTGTTCAAGTCTTCTATGTAACCGATCCGTCTGTAAAAACCTACCACAAATCCAAACGCTTAATCTATGTATATCACCTAAATCTTTGTTCAGCTATTCTATGTCTTTTTCTCGTCTGCTCTTAGTTAGTTAACTTAGTGTATGTATGTTCGTCAGTTTAGCATCTCAGGATAAAAGTTGATCGGCAGTACTCAATAGGATTCCATTCAAAAGAATTCATACCATTTGAACGCTATACCTTAGTTTGTACCCATCAATTCAGCTCAAATGTTCATTGCTTCCAATCGGATAGAACACCGGACTTATTAGCATTTAATTAAGAGCACTGCGTCCTACAAATCTTTCGGTTTATCAAGTGATTTAAAGCAAAAATCTGAACCCCACGGGTTACATTAGGATCTTTAGAACAAATGGAAATCTCAAGTCATTTCGTTATCATCAGTTCTCATATCGTATCAAAACATAGGTTTTACAACCAAGCTATGCACAGATTCAAGATAAAACAAATTGTAGTACATCAAAAAAATCCCTTCTATTCTGAGCCGAACCAACCTACTCCTCACACAGCTAGCCATCTTGCTCCCTCTGCCCATATTTCCAGCTGGTGCCAGTACTCTTTTTGCCCTTCTTGCGAATGCCAAATGGCAGGCCAAGCTTTGCATGCAATCCACCTTGCACTACCCACAGATTTCTCCTGCCAAAAACCAGTTTTCAATTTTCCACTTCTGGTAAGAGCTGCAGTATATATGTAAGAAAAAATGGTAAGTGTGAGACTTTATTGACTCGCTTAGAACACTAGAGGAGTAGTATCCCTTGTCCTCCTCTGCTGGTAGAAGTAAAGGTGGTCCAGGAAAAAGGGGACAAGCTATCGGCAGCTACTTTCCATCTTCTTCTCCATCGACACCTCATCTTCTTTTCCCTGCAGATTAGGTTCCAAGTTTAAGCCTTTGTCCTTTCCTTTCACCATACTTAGTAAATGCAGTTTGGTAAAAAATATACTTCTTCCAACTATACCGAACCCTTGACTGGATCAATGAATGAAATGGCAAAATAGACTAATCGGTGCAAAGGATTTTTTTTCCATCAATCCGAATGCACTCATACCTGAATCATGGATAAAATAGCTGGATTCTAGTAACTAAATGTTCTGCACCATAAATCTGGAAGTAGCAGTACATTCAAGGCAATTTTAACTACTCCTATATGTGTGTACACTACTCTAAAAAAAGATAGGTATCTTTTACTCTATAATCTCAGACATGTTACAAGGTGTAAGTTTATAAAGCACTATAAGCTGCAGGCTTTAGTGTACTTCAGAAAGCACATTAGGGAAAATGGTCAAACTACAAGTTAAACAAATATAGGGACCACAATTTCTCTTGCTCAGGCATGCATGACAATCTATATATATATATATATATATATATATATATATATATATATATATATATATATATATATATATATATATACCCTTATGTTTGCACCAAAATTTGGCGATAGGGTCAAAATCGGCATCCAAGATCAACAAGATACGATTGGATAACGGATCAAGATATTTGGAAACAAAACAGGTTGTTAAGGAAAGCACCCTCCAAATAGAGGCCGATCTGATTCTATTCCTAACGTGTTGTACCGTGACTCTATCGGCCAATGTCTATAAAAGAGGTCTAGAGGTGATCGTAAAAGCTGCGAAGCCAACCAACCAATTCACTTCTACTTTTCCGTCGACTAGAGTAGTTCTTGTAATTTAGTCTTTGTAATTCGATCTTGATCAATAAAGTTGCGCATCGCCGATTGTTGATCTTCTTCAAATTACGCCCGTGTTTGATTTATTCGATTTTGTTGCGCATCGCCTTCTTCGTAATCAATCGCCTTTATCCTCCGATTAGCCTTAATCGGCTAGTTGGACTTACCTGTTACTTTGATCTTAATCGCTTCAAGTCGATTGAGTCTAAGCCGATTGATCGTTACGATCGGCTTTGAGAGAATTTTATCCTCGATTAGCCTTAATCGGCTAATTAGATCTATTCGATACCTTGATCTTGATCGGCTTCAAGTGATTGAGTTTAAGCCGATTGATCGTTACGATCGGCTTTGAGAGAATTTTATCCTCGATTAGCCTTAATCGCTAATTAGATCTATTCTGATACTTTGATCTTGATCGGCTTCAAGCTGATTGAGTCTAAGCCGATTGATCCCAACAATCGACTTCGAGTGAATTTTATATTTTTTACCTTGTCGGCCATGTGTCAAATCGACCGCACGCTCTTGAACTGTGTTAAATGCGGTGTCTTCTTGTCGAAACCCTACTTCAAGTTTTTGACGTCAACACACTCTTGGCACGCCCGGTGGGACCGATGGCTTCATCAAGTAAAGAAATTCCGTCATCCGATCTCAACACAGAAGCTATAATCGTCCCCACGTTGGACGATTTAACGACGAGCAGCGCAAGGAAATTGAAGATCGAAAAGCTGCTTTGGAGGAGATGATGCTGGGTTGTTACCAAAAAACCCGCGGCGCGGCATCACGCAGCGGACCGCTTGCCGACGCTCAATCCACTCGGCGATGCAGTGTCACCGACGGTTCGGTAAGTCAATACCGGCCCGCCCAAGCCGAATTATCGGCTATGATAAATCAATCAGTGCACCATGCTATGATAAATCAATCATCGGCTCTCGTTGCGACACTTAAGCCGATGATCACGAATAGCGTGAAAACTATAGCTCGGGAGTTGGCATCATCGGAGGTCTGCTTGACCCAATGCAAGCCCTGCCAGTTACTTTGTTTTTCAATAGCACAAAATACACGAGTGCCTCGGTCGATCCTAAACCATCGGCTACAACTCCACTCCCCACTATGATGCCGACTCAACCTACCATCATGCTACCACGAGATCCTCGGCCGAGTGGGGTAACACATTATCAGCGTACATAATCGATGCCGCTAAACTAAACGTGTCGCCTACTTTGCGCCGTCAACTCCGTTTAATATTTTCCCACAATCGGTCTCACAACCGATTGAACAAATTAGGCACGCATAATACCAAGAGCCGATTCTCGCCTGAATCGGTCCTCATAAGGTGATAACCTACACAGAGCCCTTTGTCCTGTCACGAGAACCACCGGTTAGGAGGTACGACGGTATGAGCAAAACCAACAAAATCGCTTACTCGGTCTAGCAAGCGGCCGAGTTTTGCACTCGGGGCGAAATAGTAGTCATTGGCAGAGCCCCGATATCTTGTCGGCTAACAACATTAATTGGGCTGACCAAATTTCTGCCGTGTTGGTAGATCAATTCGGCTTACAGCCAAAGGGTAGAGTCATTGGATATAGAAAGCCTTATCCGGATTATATAGATCGTATGCAATATCCACATAATTTTAAAGTTCCAGATTTTGCCAAATTTTCTGGGATTGATTCGGTCACGACCTTAGAGCACGTCGGACGCTTTATCGCTCAGTGTGGCGAGGCAGCTCAGTCCGACGGGCTGAAAATTAGATTATTCCCCTTGTCTTTATCGGGAGCTGCTTTCACTTGGTTTACTAGTTTACCTCCAAATTCGGTTCATTTTTGGAACGATTTGGAAAGCCGATTCCATGAGTATTTTTTCTCCGGTAGTCTGGAACTCAGGATTTCAGATCTAAGTTACATCCCAATGTAAGACCGGGAATCGGTAAATGATTATGTTAAGAGATTCAGAGAAGTGAGAAATAGGTGTTTTAGTGTTACCTCGCACGATAATCGGTTGGTGATTTAGCTTTCGAGGTTGATACCCCATTAAGAGAAAAATTCGTGAGCGTGAATTCACCAATTTAAGTCATCTCTTACAGCGAGTATCGGCTCAAGAAAGCCGTTTCTCCGATGATAACGGCTTCAAAGATGAATTGAAGAATTACAAAGACAAGATACAATCGGCTATAGAGGATGACCAACTAAAATTTGCGGAAGAGCCGACGATGTACCGTGGGCGATCCTTTCCAATTAACATGGTCCATTGCTCCAAAAAGAAGGAAAAGCCGGCACAAGATGCAGAGCCTAATGATCAAATTCATATATCATCGGCTATAAAAATGACGCGTCAAGCCGATGTACAATCAAATTATGATAGCAATAAGACACTCATGATTACTGTTGGCTCTATACAAATAAAAACCGACCGTGAAGGAAATTTTTTAAAACAATCACACCAAAGGGTTATCGGTGAGAGAGCATTGCCACTACGTAGCCGATACGTAAGTCGGGCCCACTTTTTCCCAACTACTAGCAAAATATGAAAGAAGGAATGAAAGGCCACGACGAAGTCCTCCACATCGGCCGGTTAATGAATATCGCCAAGCGCCCCGAAGAGCTCACCAACGGTGCCCTTTTGGCAATTTTGTTGGGAGAGGGATTAGCTTTGCCATCACCAAACACATGTCCGATGCGGTATTACCCATGTCAAGGTGATAGGCAGCGATGGTCGCTAAAGATAGAATTTCTAAGCCGACTATAAGTTGGAAACAAGACCAAGATGAAGGGTCTAACACTGCGCTAGTATGGATCTGTTAGGAAAAATATGTAAGTCGATCGAACCAAAGCCGAGATGGTGTCCTCCGTGTTTAAGCCGATCACAAAGAAGAAGACTTGAGCGGCTAAGGACCCAAGAGATGAGGAAGTGAACAAGAAAAACAAAGGGATAAAACTTTTAATGAGCTTCATCGATTAAGATTGCGAGAAAAGAGTGGAGGAAGAAAACCGGATTCGCCAATGATTTTTGTTCGACGGCCGATCTAGTCTGAAAATCATACCACCCGTCACCGTGATAGCCGATTTGGTAAGGGATCAACGTGGGATCGTGTAGTGTCGTCGGTTTGTCCAAGGTAATTGTTAGGTATTGATTGGCTAAAACTCAAATACGAATATACGAGTTGGCGATTACGACTGAAAGCCAAATTAACTCGATGCGCTTAAAAATTTGGCTATGGTAAGAAAATATATGTTCAAGTCGATGATGAAAATTTTTGAAGATAACATGTTATCTCCCAAAATGGGGGCATATGTTTGCACCAAAATTTGGCGATAGGGTCAAAATTGGCGTCCAAGATCAACAAGATACGATTGGATAACGGATCAAGATATTTGGAAACAAAACAGTTGTTAAGGAAAGCACCCTCCAAATAGAGGCCGATCTGATTCTATTCCTAACGTGTTGTACCAGGACTCTATCGGCCAATGTCTATAAAAGAGGTCTAGAGGTGATCGTAAAAGTCGCCCGAGCCAACCAACCAATTCACTTCTACTTTTCATCTACTTTTCCATCGACTAGAGTAGTTCTTGTAATTTAGTCTTTGTAATTCGATCTTGATCAATAAAGTTGCGCATCGCCGATTGTTGATCTTCTTCAAATTACGCCCGTGTTTGATTTATTCGATTTTGTTGCGCATCGCCTTCTTCGTAATCGATCGCTTTATCCTCCGATTAGCCTTAATCGGCTAGTTGGACTTACCTGTTACTTTGATCTTAATCGGCTTCAAGTCGATTGAGTCTAAGCCGATTGATCGTTACGATCGGCTTTGAGAGAATTTTATCCTCGATTAGCCTTAATCGGCTAATTAGATCTATTCTGATACCTTGATCTTGATCGGCTTCAAGCTGATTGAGTTTAAGCTGATTGATCGTTACGATCGGCTTTGAGAGAATTTTATCCTCTGATTAGCCTTAATCGGCTAATTAGATCTATTATGATACTTTGATCTTGATCGGCTTCAAGCTGATTGAATCTAAGCCGATTGATCCCAACAATCGGCTTCGAGTGAATTTTATATTTTTACCTTGTGATTCTGAGTCAAATCGACCGCACGCTCTTGAACAGTGTTAAATGCGGTGTCTTCTTTATCGAAACCCTACTTCAAGTTTTTGACGTCAACACCTTATTTATATATATAGTTACTCTTAGTAGCCCAACAAGATTTGTGCACAAAGCCATCATTACAAATATATATATAGATATATACATATATATATATAAAAGCAAAATTCTGATCAATAGGCTTAAAATAAAAATCTAAAAGGAGCTTTCCTAAATCTATAACACACATCTTGGATCACCAACACATCTATGTAAATAAAACTGTACTCATGCACATTTGAGCACACATCAGCATGTATACATCTTTAACGTCAGGACCCCAAGAACAATCTTCATCATAAGTACTAAGCTACTTTGAAATCATGTTGATCATATCTATGCAAACATATCTATACACATTATGAACCATAACAACTCCTTTGCTGACAATTAAGCAAGAGAAGCAACTCAATAAGTTCTATCCACATATCTATCAAAAAGAGTCTATTTTCAAACTAAGTTAGTGTACAAAAAATCTAAGACCTAGTTGCAACATCAAAATACAAAAGAATGGAGTTAATTTTGGGAGCTTAGCTCTAAGGTTGGAGGCCGAAGTAGCGAGAAATAGGGAGGGGAAGGTTGAGCCAGCGGTGGCTGTTGCGACACCCTTAGCACCGCAGCAGTTGCTGCCCCTCAGCCGAAGGCCTTCATCTCGCGGGCTAGTTGTGCGTCGGTGATCTGGGAGCATAAGGAAATTGGGGGTGAGCAAGAGAAAAGGGAATAGATGAAGAGAAGATCAGTGAGGTTGTTTACCTTGGGGATCTCCGATTTTAGCGAAGGGCCGCAAGGCGCAGGACGGATTCGTCAGTTTTGGTGAGGGGGAGTCCAGGCCGGGCCGGCAGCTACGTCAGAGAAGGCAGCGCCGAGTGCGGGGAAGGGCTAGGCGGCGGCGGCGGCTTGCGCGGGGGATCGAGAGGGGTGGGGAGGAAGACGTTGGTGGGGAGAGAGAGCGAGGCGGCGCTCGAAGTGGCGTCAAGAGGGCAGCGGTGGAGCTCGGGTGGCGGCCCACGCTGGGAGACCGAGAGGCGGCAGCGCGTGTAGAGGGAGGCAAAGAAGGCGAGAAAGAGAGAGAGGTGGAGGCGAAGGGGCATTCAGGTGAGAAGAGAGCGAGGGTGAGGTGGGGTACTTTAGGTTTAGGGTTAGGACTAAGGGAGCCGGCCAGGTAGTTGGGCTGTAAATTTTGGGCTAGCCCGGCTAGATACAAAAAATAATAAATATATATATATATATATAATTAGATAAATACTTGAGCAAATAAATAAGTAAATAAAAGAAAGGAATGAATGAATAAATAATTTTTTAATAATAAAAGCTGCAGAATGCAAAATCCAAAAAATATTTTCTTGTTTTTCTCTTCTTTTCTTTAATTTAACTGAGCTTCCAATAAACACATCTAGATGAGCAAGTAAACCATTTCAACTTCAATTAAAGGCATTAGCAAAATTGTTTCACAATCGCTCAATAGAAAAAGTTATAAAACCCAATCTGAGGATTAATGAATAATAAGATTTTGATACTCTTATTTGGGAATCCCCTCAATAATAGCGGAGGGCAACTAGAGCCACTTCCTGCTATTGACAGCTCTGTTATCTCTCATCCAGGCAACTCGCCCTTCGACCATGTCTTGTAAACTGGTTTTGTGGGTTGGATTGTTTGAAACTCTTGCATTCATCCCAAAAGTTAATTTCTAAAAGAAACTAATTGGATCAACTAGATCCAGTGTTCAAGGATTGAAATCTTGATACTGCTCGAAATACCGTCCATGACCGGAGAACGAAATCTCGGTGAGATCTCGGTATTTGAAACAAATTTCGTCCGAATTATAAAATTAGAATTTGAATTCCGTTTTTTTGCATCGAGATTACCAAGATCTCGCCCAAATTACCAAGATCGCGGTGAGATTAGCCGAGATTTTGGTAAATTTGGACAGGTCAAACAAAGTCAAAAAATTTTGAAATTTTTTATGGAGGTTCCTGATACATTTTTGATGTTATCATAAAAATTTCAGATAATTACAAAGCATGTAGAATTTGTTAAAATTCAAATATAAATTCTATCCTGAGAAAACACTAACTGGCAATTTCGAACCGAATGAAAAATGGGACAAACCACGTTAGAAATATTTAAAAAAATTTGTGCACAGTCCTCAAGCATCGATAATGTTCTCATAAATTTTTTAGAACATGATCAAAGCTAACAAATTCCCAAAAAAATGTGACAGTCCTACTTCTCACTTCTCGGACTTTAGAGCGCATGCCGGTAGAGTTTACAATTTTTGATTGACCAACAAGATAGATTCAATTTTTTTAAAACTTTTAGACAATGGTTATAAGGACATTTGTAAGCTCTCCTAAAAATTTTACGTCATGATCAAACTGGAAAACATTTATAAAATTTTGTCACGGTTACTACCTCATTATACACATTCTGTTGTTTATTTTTTAAATATAACAAATCAACTTAAAATATTTTGGAAATTTTTATGTATGATCCTACACATCTTAGGATGGTGCCATAAATTTTTTCATACTATGAAACAACATCTAACATTTTTTGAAAATCTGATAATGTTTTAACTGAAATTTTAAAATGTATCAAAAAAGGGTTTTTCAACAAATTATCATGGAAGATCACTTTTTTCAGTGTAATTGACCTAAATCTGGTCCAATCCGGCCATCAAAAATCAAATTCCAGTTTTAATTTCTGAAATCTCGGGCGGCTAGGGCGAGATCTCGACGAGAAAAATTGAGATTACTGTAGCAAATGAATTTTTTTGAATATTTGAATTCGACTGGGAGTTTGAATTTCATCTAGCTCCGAAAAACGAGATCTCAGCGAGATCTGGCTGAGATTTCGAACCCTGCCAGTGTTAGAACCATAACCATGGTGGGGTTATGGAGTAAATGGTGGGTGCAGGAGTTCAGGGTATGAACAACCCCGGTTGGGTTGCTATAAAAGTCAAGGCTCCTCCACATAGGATATCATTTTAGGACAACCAAACTGGTGCTTACTTCAAAATCGACGCATATTGTGCTAACCATAGACCTGGTATGGGACGGGTTGAACTTATTAACCAACAAGTAGCTAACTCTGCCAAAGTGAGAAATGTGACTGTGCCAGATGAGGGTAGTCACCCTAGGGTGAGACGTTGGGAGTCTCGACCCGCATGCCTTTGGTGAGGCAAGGCGGTATGGCAGAGGCCAAAGTACGGTTGGCCAAACGTTTCGTTTCCATAGTTTATTAGTGTGCCTAAGGAAGCGCACTGTGACAATAAGCTAAGTGATACTATGGGCAAAGAAGTACACCTCTGATTAGAGTCAAATGTGATATTACTCCTAGCTTCCGGGTTTGGAAGTGCGTCGTGTGGATTTTGCTCTAACACAGGATGTAAGACCCCACGTTGTTTTGCTGTCAGTAGAGTTAAAAGTTAAAACTTGACACTTTCTAACAAATGGGTAAAGGGGTACTTTTGATAAAGTACTACTTTGAGTAGCGGCTCGGTGGCCAAAAAGTATAATTATATACCCATGCATAAAGTTTCCGTGGCTTGCTGAGTACTAGTGTACTCAGCCTTGCTTTCTCTGTTGTTTTTCTTAGCATGTTGAGTCCACCCACCCAGATGAGGTAGAAGCCGATTTACTTGATGATATGAATTTTTATGATGATGCTGATGTTGCTATGGAGGGATATGAAAATGAGGGGGCTGATGACCAAGACCTGGCGGAATAAATCTACCCTCAGGAGAGAGGCATCTAGAATAATATTGTAATATTAGGCAGGTGGTGTACAAATCACCGTAGTCGGACCTAAGATAGTACTATATGTACTTTAAGAATAATTCCCCGAGTACTATTTGGTGGAAGTTTATGTTCTATATGTGTTGTTTTTCTTAGCCTGATCCTGGCGTACTCTACTCTGTGTTGGTTCCACTGGTTCTGACCTAGTCAGGCATAGTCGGGGCGTCACAGAATAAAGGTGGTATCAAAGCAAGGCTAATGAAACAAACATGTACCTTAGGTAGAGACTATAAACTGCCTTAAGAAGGCAAGACTTTCTCGCCTTGTCCTTTAAAGCAATATATATATATATATATATATATATATATATATATATATATATCTTCTCTCATCTAAAATTCTTCTCTCTTCTTATCTAAATGATCTAATTATGTTGAAACTCTCCTGCTTCTCAGCTAAAATATTATTCTTCCACACTATTAAAAATTATAAGCAATCTTAAATCATCAATATAATAACATTCATTAAAAAAATGGAATCATGGCAAAATAACTAAATTAAAGAAGTCACTTAATACCAAATGACTTAAATACGAGCATAAAAGTTTCTTTCTGTAGATTACAGTACCTTCCACTTTAAAATATGTGCTAACTAAAATTCTTGTTTAAAATATGTAGGATGGAGCGCAGGATACCCAGATCTGGTTCAGAGTTTGGGGGCTTTGCTTTGTTACTTTTGACTTTGCTTGCTGCCATAGGCACTCTCTCCACACCTTTTTACACCGTAGTCGAGGACCCCGTAGGGGCCAGCTATGTTATCACTGCTCACCTTCCGGACTCTACGAGTCTGGGAGTGGTGCCCACTTATAGTGTGGCATGCTTCGACTTGCTCTCCGCACTACAGGGACAGCTAGAGACGCTACTCTACTACTCTTTCACGCCTTTCACCCCAGCTAGTCCAGGTGAGCATGGGTGAGTGGCCCTACCACCTGGAGGAGGCTGAGAGTTCATAAACACCTCCACCTAGAGGCCCTCTTTCTGTGCCCTCTTTCGCACCACCAGCCTTACCACCTTCTGCGTCTTTCCTACCACCCTTGCCACCCAGACCTACTTCAGTCTACACTCCACCTGCTTCGACTTCTACACCACCTCCTGCTTACCCCACAGTTTCCACTCCTTATTTTGGGTGCACACCGACTCCCGGAGTCATCAGGTGTCTTTCTGTCTGACCTTTTGCATGCACTTTTACTCCTTATGATCGTCCTCCTTCCACTCCTCCCAGTCGGCTTATCCTTGAGCTGATGGAGAGGATTCGCACCCTTGAGAGACGATGTTCCCTACTAGAGCAGGAGAATGGTGCCCTGACTACCACCTTGGGGACTATACCCAGTCGGGTTTGGCCCTCAACCCCCTTCAGATCGACAGTTCTCCTTCTATATCCCCAGACAGAGTTGGCTATTCCATTGATCAGGACTCCTTGGCTATAGATGAGCCTACTTCTAGAGTTAGGCCTTCTGTCGGTTCCACTCCAGCTCTTGTCACTGACCCTAGTCCCTTTTACGTCACACCTCGCTCGCCTGAGCACGTACCGCAGCCTCCACCTTACTCTCCACCTGTACAGCCCGCTCCACCTTCCCCAGAACACCTTCCTAGCACCCCTGGGTACGTCCCATCCTCGGAGATGAAGCCCTTTGAGCTTTCCCTCATTTCACCTTCTTTCACTCTTTCTCAGTACCTTAAGCCTGCTACACCCTCTGAGCACCCCCTCAGTTCTGCTACTGACCCAAGCGAGTTGTGACCTGTTGAGAATCTGCCTGCACCGAGTTCTTCACCGACACCGACACTGCTAGTACCCAGCTCTGCTGTAGACCCTGAATTACTCCTCACTTCTGTAGGGAGTCCTCTCGAGAGGGAGGACTAAGTTTTAGTAGATAGGTAGACTTGAGTAGGGAGCTTTTGGTTGTATTTACACTCTGACAAGGTTGCTTAGCAGCACAGTAGACTGCTACACCTCTCAAAGTGTCCCTACACCCAGTCACTTAGTTGGTTAGCTTCAAGCTGTTCTTTTGTTTGTACACTCTCTGGCAAGGTTGCGTAGCTGTAGCTACTCCTCCCAGAGTCTCACGCCAGTTTAGTCAGACAGAGTAGTTGGCAGTTCGGCGGACAGATAGGCCGATAGGTATACTTTTGTTCTAGGTGCACGTATAGTTACACGTGGTGACCTGATGACCCTAGGAGATGTTATACTACTGTTGTATATATGTATTAATGTTGTTTCTTTCAGTGCCTCTTTTGCTATTTTGTTTCTATGTTTGTTCAGTTGTTCTTGCTTTGTTGTTGGTGTTGTTGTGGGTAAATTAATAAATAATACCATAAAATATGCATGCACGCAATAAATGGATAACATCTATTTTAAAATAAAAGCTTAATTAATGGATATCAAGCCATGCTAAATCAATCATTAAATTTCCATCATCCTTTTTATCCTTAGAATCAAACTCATGGCTTCTGATAGTGGTTCCTGTAATGGCACCAACAATCCAGTTGAAGGAGTACCTGAAACCTTAAGAAGTATGGAGGATCTGCCTTCCAGAGAAACACTTCCTCCACCTCCACCTTTGCCTCCACCTATCTCTGGAGCTGATTATATGGGCTAGATGATGCTGTGGATATAGCAGTCTCGTAGAGATGCTCAAGCGTAGCAAAATAAGTTCATGGAACAATTGTTTGGGACAATTACAAATTTAGTAGCAAGAACCCTAGATTAAGGATTTAGTATTGGAGAATTTCGTAAAACCAAGGCACCAACCTTCTCGCATGCTGCAGAACCCTTGGAAGCAAATGATTGGTTGGGGGACATCGAACAAAAACTTGAAACAGTTGGTTGCTCAGACCAACAAAAAGTTCGATATGCCTCTCACCAATTCATTGGACAAGTAGCTACATGGTGGAGAAATTTACAAAACACCTACCCACCAGACTATATTATCTCATGGGAGGAGTTTAAAAATAAATAACGAGCAGCACACATTCCTGAAAGCATTATGGAAATAAAGAGAAAACAATTTATAGCACTCAAACAAGAACAAAGGACTATCACCGAATATCTAACTCAGCTTAATCACTTAGATTGGTATGCTCCCGAGGACACAAATACTGAAGCTAAGAAAGTGTATCAGTTCACAGAAGGGTTGAGACCGTCAATCCAAGTTCAGTTGGCTATCATTAAAGTCACTAAATTCCATGACTTGGTTGACCGAGTTATACTCATTAAACACCGGCAAGCTGCTCTAGAGGAAGATCGAAGGAAGAGGGCTAGAATGGACCCTAGGAATTTCATAAGGAGTGGCAATAGACCCTCTGTTCCAGCACGAGCCCCAGTATCTGGGTCATTCCAACCCACTTCTCACCAAGCACCTAGACCGGCAGTTGCACAGGCAAGAGCTCTAATACGATGCTATTATTGCAGTGGACCTCACTTGGCCCATGACTGCCCAAGGTCCAATGTCTACTGCTTTGAGTGTGGACAAAAAAGCCACTACAAGAGTTAATGTCCAAATAAAGGAAAGCAAAAGATGCCAACCCAAAATGGAACAACTCCTATGCAACGGTCTGCACCACATCCTTAGAGTGGGGCGCTTGTACGCGGGAATGCACCAGCCAACCGTAGTCAAGGACGCGAAGGACTTGCTCGTGGACCCATCCGCTTAAATCATATGGACGCCGCTCAAACGGAATCCGCTAACGACGTAATTACGGGTAACATCCTAATTCCTCCTGCATCAGGGATGATCTTATTTGACCCTGGTGCCACACATTCTTCTATCTCTGAGCATTTTGTTAAGAAGCATCATATACAGTCTACTCCCTTACTCAACCAAATAAATGTTCAATCACCGAGTGGTCCAATCTTAGCACAACACATCTCTATAACCACCCTCTCATCATTCTAAAGACCCCATTTAAAGCCAACCTTTATACTATCAGTTTAAGTGGATTAGATGTTATCCTTGGGATGGACCGGTTGACATGGCATAGAGCCATTGTTGACTGTGAAACAAAGACAGTGTCGCTGAAAGGACCCAGCAATGAAAGAATCATATTTAGGGGCAAGAAAACCAACTTACTTCCAGGTCAAATAGTTAATGGCCACCTTGCATTCTGAGGGAGCTAAAAACGTCCCAGTAGTCCAAGAATTCTTAGACGTGTTCCGTGAAGAGTTACCTGGTATGCCTCCTAATAGAGAGGCAGAGTTCACAATTGATCTTAAGCCCGGGACAACACCCATATCCAAAAGAGCCAATCGTATGGCAGCAATAGAAATAGAGGAGTTAAGACAATAATTGGATGAGTTAGAACAAAAAGGTTTTATTCAGCCCCAGTTCTGTTTGTTAAAAGGAAAGATGGGAGCATGAGATTATGTGTAGACTACTGTGAACTCAACGAAGTGACCATTAAGAATAAATACCCGTTGCCAAGGATAGATGACCTGTTTGACCAGTTAAGAAAGGCACGAGTATTTTCTAAGATATATCTCTGATCTGGTTATCACTAGTTAAAAGTGAAAGAAGGAGATATACCCAAAACCGCATTTGTAACCCGGTATGGACACCATGAATTCACAGTGGTACCCTTCGGGCTTACAAATGCACCAACAACATTCATGAACCTGATGAACCTGGTACTAATGGCCTACTTGGATAAATTCGTAGTAGTGTTCATTGATGACATCTCGATATACTCCCAAAGCATGGAAGAACATGCTAATCACCTTATGACAGTTCTGCAAACCCTAAGGGAAAAGGAATTTTATGCCAAATTCAAGAAATGTGAATTTTGGCTAGAGGAAGTTTCCTTTCTGGGACACATCATATCAGGAAAAGGGATATCTGTAGATCCAACCAAGGTTGAGGTAGTACTAGCTTGGCAAACCCCAACAACTATTATCGAGATTCGTAGTTTCCTTGGCTTAGCCGGATACTACGGAAGATTTATTGAAGGGTTCTCTAGAACAGCAACTCCCATAACCAAGCTCCTCAGAAAAGATAACCCATTCATCTGGAGTGAAGACTGTGAGCGTAGTTTCCAGGAATTAAAGAAATGGCTCACTTCTGCACCAGTCCTAGCACTACCCGAAATGAGCGAAGACTTCACCGTCTATTGTGATGCCTCTCGAATAGTACTAGAATGTGTACTGATGCAAGATGGTAGAGTCATAACCTATGCCTCCCGCTAACTAAAGCCACATGAGCAAAACTAACCCACTCATGATTTGGAGTTAGCAGCAGTAGTGTTCGCCTTAAAATTATGGTGCCACTACCTTTATGGGCAAAGATGCGAGCTATACACAGACCATAAGAGCCTCAAGTATATCTTCACCCAAAAAGAATTAAATTTGAGGCAAAAACGGTGGTTAGAACTAATCAAGGATTATGATCTTAGTATTAACTACCACCCCGGAAGAGAAAATGTGGTAGCAGATACCCTCAGTAGGAAAGCATCTTGCAGTCATCTCCAACTTCAGGTTTTCAATCAGAAATTGATAGAAGATTTAGCGAGAATGGGAATAGAATTCACAACTGAATCACCAACTCATATCTTAGCAGCCTTGTCAATAAAGCCTAACTTATTGGAGAAAATTAAAGCTGAACAGAGTAAAGACAAGTTTATCACAGAAGAAAAGGGTAAAATACACAAAGGAGAACCGTCAGAATTTAGATTAGCAGAGGACGAGTACCTCTGATATAAGGACCAAATATGTGTACCAAACATCGCTGATATTAAACAGTTGATACTCAGCGAAGCACATTCCACCCCATATACCATACACCCGGGAAGTACAAAAATGTATCATGATGTCAAAGGGACATTCTGGTGGAATAATATGAAGAGGGAAATTGCCCAATATGTGGATGAGTGTGGTACCTGCAAGAGGGTTAAGGCTGAACACCAGCGACCCCCAGGCTTACTGCAACCCCTTCCAATTCCTCAATGGAAGTGGGATGAAATCCACATGGATTTTATCAGAGGCTTACCTAGAACCAACAAAAAAGAACAAATCATATGGGTTATGGTAGACCGACTCACCAAGTCAACACACTTTATCCCATTACCCCAAGGATGCTCCCGAGAAAAACTAGATGAAATATACCTCCAAAGAGTAGTAGCCTTGCATGGAACACCTTCTAGGATTGTTTCTGACTGATGCTCAATTTTCACCTCCAAATTTTGGGGGAAGTTACAAGAAGCACTTGGGACAAAACTAGATTTTAATACAGCATACCATCCGCAGACCAGTGGTCAAGTTGAACGAGTTAACCAGATCGTAGAAGACATGCTAAAAGCCTGTGTGTTGAATTTTGGCAATACATGGAACAAATACTTACCATTGGCAGAGTTTGCCTATAATAATAGTTATCAGGCAACCATTGGTATGTCACCCTTTGAAGCCTTATACAGCAGAAGATGCCAAACCCCAGTATGTTGGACACAGAAATTGGGGAGAAAAAGTTCCTAGCCCCTGATCTAATTCAAGAAACAGAAGAGAAAATTCGGATAATTAAAGAAAGACTAAAAATAGCTCAGAACAGACAAAAGAGTTATGCAGACCAAAGGCGTCGGGATATGAGCTTTGAAATTGGTGATTCCATATATCTGAAGGTATCACCAATGAAAGGAATAAAACGTTTCGGGATACATGGAAAATTAAGCCCTCGATATATTGGACCTTTTCGGATCCTAAGAAAAAGGGGGCCAGTGGCATACCAACTGGACTTACCAGCACACCTTCAAGGTACCCACAATGTGTTCCATGTTTCCCAACTAAGAAAGAGTCTAAGAGAGCCAACGGACAAAGTTACAGAATGTCAACTTCCACTCCAAGAAAATCTAACATATGAGGAGCGTCCAAGTCGAATTCTCGACATGGACGAGAAGAAGTTAAGAAATAAAACAATTAAGTACTGCAAGGTGCAATGGGAAGATCATCCAATCCGAGAAGTCACATGGGAAAAAGAGGATGACCTAAGGATCAAATACCCATATCTATTTGAGGTATAATTCAAGAAATTTCGAGGACGAAATTTTCTTTAAGGGGAGAAGGCTGTAAAAACCTACAGCAAATCCAAATCCTTAATCTATGTTTATCACCTAAATCCTTGTTCAGCTATTCTAAGTCTTTTTCTCATCTGCTCTTAGTTAACTTAGTGTATGTATGTTTGTCAGTTTAGCATCTCAGGATAAAAGTTGATCGGCAGTACTCAATAGGATTCCATTCAAAATAATTCATACCATTTCAACGCTATACCTTAGTTCGTACCCATCAATTCAGCTCAAATGTTTATCGCTTCCAATCGGACAGAACACCGGAGTTATTAGCATTTAATTATGAGCACTGCATCCTCAAAATCTTTTGGTTTATCAAGTGATTTCGTTATCATCAGTTCTCATATCGTATCAAAACATAAGTTTTACAACCAAGCTATGCACAGATTCAAGCTAAAACAAATTGCAGTACATCAAAAAATCCCTTCTGTTCTGAGCCGAACCAACCTACTCCTCACATAGCTAGCCATCATCCTCTATCTGCCCATACTTCCATTTGGTGCCAGTACTCTTTTTGCCCTTCTTGCGAATGCCAAATGGCAGGCCAAGCGTTGCATGTAGTCCACCTTGCACTAGTCCACAGATTTCTCCTGCTAAAAACCAGTTTTCAATTTTCCACTTCTGGTAAGAGCTGTAGTATATATGTAAGACAACATAGTAAGTGTGCGACTTTATTGACTAGCGTAGAACACTAGAGAAGTAATACCCCTTGTCCTCCTCTGCTGGTAGAAGTAAAGGTGGTCCAGGAAAAAGGGGAGAAGCTGTCGGCAGCTACTTCCCATCCTCTTCTCCATCGACACCTCATCTTCTTTTCCCTGCAGATTAGGTTCCAAGTTTAAGCCTTTGTCTTTTCCTTTCACCATACTTAGTAAATGCAGTTTAGTAACAAATATACTTCTTCCAACTATACCGAACCCTTGACAGGATCAATGAATGCAATGGCAAAATAGACCAATCAGTGCAAAGGATTTTTTGTTCCATCAATCCGAATGCACTCATACCTGAATCATGGATAAAATAGCTGGATTCTAGTAACTAAATGTTCTGCACCATAAATCTGGAAGTAGCAGTACATTCAAAGCAATTTTAACTACTCCTATATGTGTGTACACTACTCTAAAAAAAGATAGGTATCTTTTACTCTATAATCTCAGACATGTTACAAGGTGTATGTTTATAAAGCACTATAAGCTGCAAGCTTTAGTGTACTTCAGAAAGCACAATAGGGAAAATGGTCAAACTACAAGTTAAGCAAATCTAGTGACCACAATTTCTCTAGCTCAGGCATGCATAACCATATATATATATATATGTATATATATTTTTATATATATATATACCCTTATTAATATATATAGTTACTCTCAGTAGCCCAACAAGATTTGTGCACGAAGCCAGCATTACAAAAAAAAATTTTATATATATATATAAAAGAAAAATTCTGATCAATAGGCTTAAAATAAAAATAAAAATAAAAATGGAGCTTTCCTAAATCTATAACACACAGCTCGGATCACTAACACATCTATGTAAATGCAGCTATACTCATGCACAACTAAGCACACATCAGCATGTATACATCTTTAACATCAGGACCCCAAGAACAATCTTCATCATAAGTACTAAGCTACTTTCAAAATGATACCAACTAATCAAGATCCTGTTGATCATATCTATGCAAGCATATCTATACACATTATGAACTATAACAACTCCTTTGCTGACAATTAAGCAGGATAAGCAACTCAATAGGTTCTATCCACATATCTATCAAAAAGAGTCTGTTTACAAACTAAGTCAGTGTAGGAAAAATCTGAGACCTAGTTGCAACATCAGAATAGAAAAGAATGGAGTTAATTTTGGGAGCTTAGCTCTAAGGTTGGAGGCCGAAGTAGGGAGAAATAGGGAGGGGAGGTTGAGCAGGCGGTGGCCGTTGCGACACCCTCAGCACCGCAGCAGGTGCTGCCCCTCGGTCGAAGGACTCCATCTCGTGGACCAGCCGTGCGTCGGCGATCTGGGAGCATAAGGAAATTGGGGGTGAGCAAGAGAAAAGGGAATAGATGAAGAGGAGATTAGTGAGGTTGTTCACCTTGGGGAGCTCCGGTTTTAGCGAAGGGCCCTAAGGCGCAGAGCGGATTCGCCAGTTCTGGTGAGGGGGAGTCCAAGCCAGGCCAGCGGCGATGTCAGAGAAGGCAGCGCAGGGTGCCGCGAAGGGCTAGGCGGCGGCGGCTTGCGCGGGGGATCGGGAGGGGTGGATAAGAAGGAGGTGGTGGGGAGAGAGAGATATGGAGCTCGAAGCGGCGCCGAGAGGGCGACTGTGGAGCTCGGGTGGCAGCGCACGTTGGAAAGCCGAGAGGCGGCGGTGCGCGTAGAGGGAGGCGAAGAAGGCAAGAAAGAGAGAGAGGTGGAGGGGAAGGGGCAGCGTCCGGGTGAGAAGAGAGAGAGGGTGAGGTGGGGTAGTTTAGGTTTAGGGTTAGGACTACGGGAGCTGGCCTGGCCAGTTAGGCCGTGAATTTTGGGCTGACTGATCAGATCAAAATAATATATATATATATATATATATATATATATATATATATATATATATATATATATATATATATATATATATATATATATATATATATATATATTTAGATTAATACTTGAGCAAATAAGTAAGTAAATAAAAGAAAGGAGTGAATCAATAAATAATTTTTTTAATAATAAATCAAATTTATATTTTTCCTGGGCCACTATAGCGTAAAAAGAGAATAAATTGAGAAAGCTGTAGAAAGCAAAATCCAGAATTTATTTTATTGTTTTCTCTTCTTTTCTTTAATATAACTGAGCTTCAAATAAACACATCTAGATGAGCAAGTAAAACATTTCAACTTCAATTAAAGGCATTAGCAAAATTGTTTCGCAATCGCTCGATAGAAATAGTTATAAAACCCAATCTGAGGATTCATGAATAATAAGATTTTGATACTCTTATTAGGGAATCCCCTCAATAATAGCAGAGGGCAGCTAGAGCCACTTCCTGCTATGGACAGCTCTGTGATCTCTCATCCAGGCAAGTCACCCTTCGACCATATCTTGTGAACTGATTTTGTGGCTTGGGTTGTTTGAAACTGTTGCATTCATCCCAAAAGTTAATTTCTAAAAGAAACTAATTGGATCAAATAGATCCAGTGTTATAACCATAACCCTGGTGGGGTTATGGAATAAATGGTGGGTGGAGGAGTTCAGGGTATGAACAACCCCGGTTGGGTTGCTATGAAAGTTTGGGCTCCTCCACATAGGATATCATTTAAGGACAACCAAACTGGTGCTTACTTCAAAATTGTCGCAAACCGTTCTGACCATAGACCTGGTATAGGATGGGCTAAACTAAGTAACCAACAAATAGTTGACTCTGCCAAGGTGAGAAATGTTACTGTGCCAGGTAAGGGCAGTCACCCTAGGGCAAGACGTCTAGGGAGGAGTCTCGACCCGTGTGCCTTTGTGAGGCGACACGGTATGGTAGAGGTCAGAATACGGTTGGCCAAACGTTCTATTTCCTTGGTTTATTTGTGTGCCTAAGGAAGCGCACTGTGATAATAAGCCAAGTGATGCTATGGGCAAAGCAGTACACCTCTGATCAGAGTCAAATGTGATATCACTCCTAGCTTCCGGGTCTGGAAGTGCGTCGTGTGGGTTTTCCTCTAACACAGGATGTAAGGCCCCACATTATTTTACTGTCAGTAGATTTAAAAGTTAAAACTTGACACTTTCTAACAAATGGGTAAAGGGGTACTTTGGATAAAGTACTACTGTGAGTAGAGGCTCGGTGGCTAAAAAGTATAATTATATACCCATGCATAAAGTTTTCGCGGCTTGCTGAGTACTGGAGTACTCAGCCTTGCTTTCTCTGTTGTTTTCAGAGCATGTTGAGTCCACCCACCCAGATGAGGTAGAAGGCGATTTTCTTGATGATTTGAATTTTTATGATGATGCTGATGTTGCTGTGGTGGGATATGAAAATAAGGGGACTGACGACCAAGACCTGGCGGAATAAATCTACCCTCAGGAGGGAGGCATCTAGAATAATATTGTAATATTAGGCGGAAATCACCGTAGCTGGACCTAAGACAGTACTATATGTACTTTAAGAATAATTCCCCGAGTACTATTTGGTGGAAGTTTATGTTCTACATGTGTTGTTTTCATCTGATCCTGGCACACTCTACTTTGTGATGGTTCCACTGGTTTTGGCCTGGTCAGGCAAAGTGGGGGCATCACACCGTCCAACAAGAAGCGACATGTAATTCTTCAGGGAAAACCATTCGTACTCGCTAACGAAGTTGTTCAAATCTTCTATGTAACCGACCCGTTTAACAAGAAGCGACACGTAATTTTTCAGGGAAAAAGGAGGATTGTCAGAATTGAGAATGTCATAGATGTGGAAGAATACAATCAATTTTACGAGTTGCCTCTTATCGAAAATGACATCACAGTCCAAGAAGAACAACCTGAGAAAGCAAGCTACACACGTATCGATCATTGTGAAGGGCTAATTTTTATACAAAAGAATAAACAAGTGTAGTTATGATTTTAAGTGTACTCTCCATTGTAAGTTTGTCCTCTCTGAAGAATGGACAGGCTGTTGCAAATTGATGGCTGCAAGTATACAACTGATGACAAGATCCTATGCATTTTCAGTACTTGAAACATATTAGTGAATATCGTAGCAAATAATTCAAAATGGAAGTCCTTTTGTACAAGAGTACTTTGCCCTGATGCTTGAAAGTGCCATTGGGCCTATTTGTAGATGGAAAGATGGTTCTATTACTTGCATAAGCAATATGTCAAAGAAATTTTGTACTTGCATAAGCAATATGTCAAAGAAATTTTTTACTCTACCAATAAACTATCACATGCATAATCAATATGTCAAAGAAATTTTTTTATTTTACTGAAACTCTACAATAATACTGGCTTTGAGTTGATTGTTCGTGGTTCACAAAACCATAGTATAACCAGGTATAGTGATGAATGTGCACAGATATCTCAGACAATTCTTGAATAGAACCGTCTATGATGCGGCTACATCACAAATGGTTCTATTCAAGAACCATCTAAGATCTCTGCCCTATAACTGACCGGTCCTCGTGCTGGGTTTCAATCCCCCAAAGCATAGCTAGCCCACATCCTCGATCCCTCCCCGAGGAAAACCGAAGCCCACCTCCTCCCTCTGGCGACACCCTCCCCCTCTCCCCCTTGGTGCCCCCCTTCCCCTTGTCGGCCCCGATCGCTTCGCTCGCATGAATCCCCCGCACAATTGAGTAAGTTTTCCTGCCCCTTATGATGCAATCCGTGATTAATCTGGTGCTGTTTTTGTTGGAAGTTTGTGCAATGTTTTTATTCCAGATTTTATATTGAGGCAAAAGTAACACAAGACTAGAGATGCATAAAACAACAGGTAACACATTGTACTCCAGAAAAAGCTCAAGAATTGAATATTAACGTAGTTGATGTATCACACGAATTACTTACTGTTGGGCTTGTTGAAGAAAAGGAAGCGTATGAAGCGAGCGTGGAAGTAGTCGACGTCGAGGAAGAAGCGAGCGGTCGCGCCGATGCGCTGCCGAAACCTTATTGCCGCCTGCGCGGTGAACTCTGCGGCAACGGTTCGAGATACCGCTCACCCTCCTTCACGATGCACGCCGAGGAGGAAGGCGGCGAGGTTCGACGACTCAACACAATAGTACAAAGAATCCAAAGATGGGGAGGAAGAATGGAGGAGAAATTACAGATCTCTGTCTGGGACGTCTCGTGAGTTTATATACACTCGCACAAGAAATCGACCTCATGATGTCGATTAAATCAGCGATTACTAATGGCGACAAATATTGTCAATTAACTCACTAGTAATCGATCGCATAATGACACGAATTCAAATATATGTTTAAATCGCATTTAAACAGATTGAATGGAGAGATAAATGCAGGATTCAGTAAAACAAAAAGGTGAATTCAAAGTGTCAGGATACACATTACGACACGGGCGCGGTCGCTCGTCGCAAGTCACAAGTCACGCGAATTTTCACGCGAAAATACGCGAATGCGCGCGTGCGTGCGTGTGTGTTTAGCCACTGTCCACCCTATGCCATTCTCATGCCAAGTGTAATTAATCAAGAGGTGGTAAGGACTCCACCTTTTAAATTGCCTTTCCTCCACTTGGCTAGGCAATATGGTACTAAACCATGCATGCTTTGGAATTAAAGGAAATAGGCCACCCAATGGGCCAATTTCTAACAATCCCCCACCAATTCCAAAGCAAACAATGAAAAAAGATAACAAAGATTGCTATACTGATGTATTGTTAATATACCAGTCTTTTGGTGTAAGTCCCGTACGGGTTGAACTTGCACCTAGATTAGCAAGGTTCATCCTCTCACAGCTGATGAATGGACTATGCCTTGAATTAACAGCTTTTCGTGATCAGACTTCACTTAAAAATCACAACTGATACTAGGCTGCCAATAAACCACGCCTAAACGGAGCGTTATATGGTCATGCTCCTTATCTCGCTCATGAGCTTTCTAGAGAATGCCCAATTCTCGTGAACTGCGACCTCACAGCTTGGGCTCAAGTAGGTGTATTCATTATAGGTATCCTGTAGGCCAATACCTTTATTTTTTAAACACTAGAATACATTAAGGCTTTAAGCCAACCTTCCGTACAGTCAAGAGTACTTTGTCTATTAGGACACAGTACAATTCAATAATATGTACTCTCTTGTTACAACATCAACTTGTTTTTCCCATTACCTAATTCACGGGATCTCCGATCGGGAAGATATGGGTTACCGTTGTGGTGTAACTCAAACAGCCTCATGCCCATGTCCATAGACGCAATGGAAATCGCTTTCCTTGTAAGTCCTTTTGTAAAAGGATCTGCGATTTTTCTCGATGCGAATATAATTCACAGCAATAACTCCGAGTTTCTCAATTTTACGACGGTTTAAGCCTCGCTTCACATGTCCGGAGGACTTCATGTTATCCTTAGTACTCATAACCTTAGTCAACACTGTTTGGTTATCGCAATACATTAAGATCGCCGGTATTGGTTTCTCAACCAATGGCAAGTCCAACAGTAGCTCTCTAAGCCATTCGGCCTCAACGATGGGTGTGTCTAGTGCTACGAGTTCAGCTTCCATGGTTGACCTCGTCAATATGGTCTGCTTGCAAGACCTCCATGAAACTGCAAAGACACAACTAAAGTAAAAACATAACCACTTGTAGCTTTGATCTCATCCGCATCGAGATCCAATTGGAATCACTATATCCTTCTAAAACAGATGGATACCCAAGATAGTGTATTCCATAAGATGTTGTGCCTCTCAAGTAGCGCAACACCCTTTCAAGTGCCTCCCAATGATCATCTCACGGGTTAGATGTAAACCGCTTGATTTGCTCACAACAAATGAGATATCGTGTCTTGTGGCACCAGCTAGATACATAAGGGACCCAATAATTTGTGAATATCTCAATTGATCTTTTCCTAACCCTTGATTTTTCCAAGCTTAACACTTGGATCATAAGGTGTTGGGAGATTTTGCAATTCTCAAACCGAATTGACTCAAAATTTTCTCAAGATAATGGGATTGGTGCAAAATGATCCCATCCTCATTCTTGATCAATTTAATATTCAGAATAACATCTGCCTCTCCCAAGTCTTTCATATCAAAGCATCGAGATAAGAAAGTTTTGACCTCGTTAATTACAGCAGTGTTTGTCCCAAATATCAGTATGTCATCAACATACAAACACAAAATAACACATTGACCCCACCATAACGATAGTATACACACTTATCTCGCCTCATTAACAAAAAACCAGCGAGCTTGTCAAAGTTTTATCAAACTTTTCGTGCCATTGCTTAGGAGCCTGCTTTAGGCCATACAAGGATTTTAATAATTTGCACACTTTATTTTCCTGTCCAGTAATCACATAACCGTCTGGTTGCTCCATATAGATTTCTTCCTCCAACTCTCCATTAAGGAAAGCTGTCTTTACATCCATTTGATGGACGTGTAGACCATGGGAAGCAGCTAATGCTATGAGCACTCTAATGGTGGTTAATCTGGCAACAGGAGAATAAGTATCAAAATAATCCTCTCCTTTTTTCTGGGTATAACCCTTGGCCACAAGTCTTGCCTTGTACTTATCAACAGTACCATCAGCCTCATCTTCTTTTGAAGATCCACTTGCATCCAACAGGTTTGCACCCACTAGGAAGATCGGTGATCTTCCAAGTCCCGTTAGCCATGATGGAATCCATCTCGCTCTTGGACCACCTCTTTCCAATACTCAAGATCGGGTAATGCATAAGCCTCTGAAAGAGATTTTGGCACATCATCCACGAGGTATACAATAAAGTCGTCACCAAAGGTTTTCTCAACCCTTTGTCTCTTGCTCCTCGAGGAGCCTCTGTGACTAAATTGTTATCCTCCTCGAAATATCTTCTCTTGGTAGTGTATCACTTATTGATTCGTAAATAGTGGTAGGTTCAACATTATTATTATTATTATCGCTTTGATTATTCTCGGTTTGTGAAGTACTACTGCTCTCATAGGATAAATATCCTCAAAAATGAAGCATCTCTGGACTCCATTATTGTGTTAGCAATAATCTCGGAGTTTCGATTTTACTACTAAAAATCTATAGGCCGTCTTTGTTATGTGCATATCCTAGAAAAATACAATCGATTGCTTTAGGTCCAAGCTTTCTCTTTTTCTGCAATGGTATATTGACCTTTGCCAAACACCCCCAAGTTCGCAGAAAATTAACATTGGGTTTTCTCCCCTTCCATCCCTCATACGGAGTAATCTCACGCCTTTTAGTGATTACTCTGTTTAGGACAAAATTCTTGTTAATATAGCTTCCCCACCACATTTTAGGCATACCGGCACTCTCCAACATGGCATTCACCAAGTCTGTTAGTGTTCGGTTTTTCCTCTCAGCTACCCCATTTGATTGGGGAGAATATGGTGGTGTAACTTCATGGATTATACCATGCTCGTAATGCAGGCGGGAGAATTCATGAGAGATATACTCTCCTCCACGATCGGACCTTAGTCGTTTAATTTTCTTTTCTAGTTGGTTCTCAACCTCGACCTTATAAATTTTGAAGTAGTTTAAAGCTTCATCCTTTGTTTTCAACAAATACACATAACAATAACGTGTTGCATCATCTATAAAAGTTAGAAAATATCTTTTGCCTCCTTTTGTCAACAATCCATTCATCTCACACAGGTCAGAATGGACAAGATCTAGTGGTGCCAAGTTCTTTTCTTCCTCTAATCCTTTAAAGGGTTTTCTAGGTTGCTTTGCTTGCACACAAGAATGGCACTTTGATCCTTTGACAATATCACATCTTGGAATTAATTGTAATCTGGACATTCGAGCAATGCTATCAAAACCAATATGACAGAAACGAGAATGCCAAATATTGGCCTCACATTTATTCAAACTAGTTGTAATATTCATATTATAACAAGACTCTAAAGTACTGAGGCGGAACAAGCCTCCACTCTCATAGCCTTTACCAACAAAGTTCCCATACTTTGATATTACAACTTTATTTGATTCAAATACTAGCTTATAACCATCTCTGCATAGGAGAGAACCGCTAATGAGGTTCTTTTTATTGTTGGCGCATCTTTGCGTTCTTCAAGTGGACAATCTTCCTGAAGTAAGCCTCGGATCCACCGTGCCAACACCAAGAATGAAGCATGCGACCCGTTCCCCATTAGGACGAGAGAAGCCCGGCTGCTGGTAAGAAGAAAATAAGGAAACATCGAACACACGTGAACATTAGCGCCAGATCAACCCACCAATCGGTGGATTGACATCTTGAAAAGACAACAGAGAATTACCATACCCTCCTGAAGTCGAGGCCTCGCCTATGGTCACGTTGGCATTTTTCTGCCGGTTCATTTGTCCTGCTTTTTGCGATAGCGACAGTCTTTTGCCATATGACCATCCTTTCCGCACACAAAACAGGTGATGTTCTTGATGTCCCTTTTCTCAATTTTCTTCTTTTTAAAGCTAGTTGTCTTGTTCGGTTTATGGCCTTTGAAGTTCTTGCCATATGATTTCTTCTCAACGACATTGGCATTGTTCTGATTAGAGGTGCTTGGTGTATCTTTTACTCTCGCCTTTTCTTCCACATCAAGGGTCGCAATGAGATCCTCAACAAAATCTCTTCCTTTTGTGCTTTAAGCTAGTGGCAAAATCCCTCCAAGTTGAGGGAAGTTTGGCAACAATGCCCGCAGCCACAAACTTAGGAGGCAATGCACAACCCAAATGCGCAATCTCGCCAACTAGTAGCTGGAGTTCGTGTGCTTGTGCAACAATCGACTTAGCATCATCCATGCTAAAATCAAAAAATTGCTCACACACATACAACCAGCGACCAGCTTCAGCTTCGGCATATTTCTGGTCAAGTGCATCCCACAACTCAGTGGCAGATGTGTAGTTCATATACACATCATAGAGCTGATCTGCCAAAATAGTCAGAAGGCAGCCTAGTGCGGTGTTGTTCGCACCATCAAATCTGCAGTGTTCGGTCAATCGTAAATGGATCCGTGGGTGGATCACCCACCACACTTTCAATGACATGAGCCAAAACTTGGCTCTTGTCTGCCATCTACGGAAATTGACACCAGAAAACCTCTCAGGTTTCATTGCATCCGAAGCACCAGCCATTGCTGATTCACAAAAATATTCGCAGTAAGGTTTCTGGAATGTTGGAAGCTTGTGCAATGTTTTTATTCCAGATTTTATATTGAGGCAAAAGTAACACAAGACTAGAGATGCATAAAACAACGGTAATACATTGTACTCGTAAAAGCTCAAGAATTGAATATTAACGTAGTTGATGTATCACACGAATTACTTCTTGTTGGGCTTGTTGAAGAAAAGGAAGCGTATGAGCGACGTGGAAGTAGTCGACGTCGAGGAAGAAGCGAGCGGTCGCGCCGATCGCTGCCCAGAAACCTTATTGCCGCCCCGTGCAGGTGAACTCTGCGGCAACGGTTCGGAGATACCGCTCACCCTCCTTCACGGTGCACGCCGAGGAGGAAGGCCGGCGAGGTTCGACAGCTCAACACAATAGTACAGCAATCCAGAGATGGGGAGGAAGAATGGAGGAGAAATTCTGTATCTCTATCCTGGACGTCTCCAGGAGTTTATATACACTCGCACAAGAAACTGACCTCATGATGTCGAGAAATGCGGCGATTACTAATCGACAAATAATGTCAATTAACTCACTAGTAACTGACTGCATAATGACACAGAATTCAAATATATGTTTAAATCGCATTTAAACAGATTGAATGGAGAGATAAATGCAGGATTCAGTAAAACAAAAAAGGTGAATTCAAAGTGTCAGGATACACATTACGACATGCGCAGCGCGGTCGCTCGTCGCAAGTCACAAGTCACGCGAATTTTCACGCGAAAATACGCGAACGCGCGCACGTGCGTGTGTGTTTAGCCACTGTCCACCCTATGCCATTCTCATGCCAAGTGTAATTAATCAAGAGGTGGCAAGGACTCCACCTTTTAAATTGCCTTTCCTCCACTTGGCTAGGCAATATGGTACTAAACCATGCATGCTTTGGAATTAAAGGAAATAGGCCACCCAATGGGCCAATTTCTAACAATCCCCCACCAATTCCAAAGCAAACAGCAGAAAAGATAACAAAGATTGCTATACTGATGTATTGTTAATATACCAGTCTTTTGGTGTAAGTCCCGTACGGGTTGAACTTGCACCTAGATTAGCAAGGTTCATCCTCTCACAGCTGATGAATGGACTATGCCTTGAATTAACAGCTTTTCGTGATCAGACTTCACTTAAAAATCACAACTGATACTAGGCTGCCAATAAACCACGCCTAAACGGAGCGTTATATGGTCATGCTCCCTTATCTGCTCATGAGCTTTCTAGAGAATGCCCAATTCTCGTGAACTGCGACCTCACAGTTGGGCTCAAGTAGGTGTATTCATTATAGGTATCCTGTAGGCCAATACCTTTATTTTTTAAACACTAGAATACATTAAGGCTTTAAGCCAACCTTCCGTACAGTCAAGAGTACTTTGTCTATTAGGACACAGGTACAATTCAATAATATGTACTCTCTTGTTACAACATCAACTTGTTTTTCCCATTACCTAATTCACGGGATCTCCGATCAGGAAGATATGGGTTACCGTTGTGGTGTAACTCAAACAGGCCTCATGCCCATGTCCATAGACGCAATGGAAATCGCTTTCCTTGTAAGTCCTTTTGTAAAAGGATCTGCCAGATTTTTCTCGGTACGAATATAATTCACAGCAATAACTCCGGAGTTTCTCAATTTTCTGACAGTTTTAAGGTTTGAGCTAGCTAACCTGGGGAGTCTGGTGAATTCTAACTTTTTCTTTGTTATTCATATCATGGATTAGGAAAACTCATTTTGATAGTGCAATTAAATCATGCCGGGGAAAGGAATTTTCTAGCACGAGAAGCTCACTGCCCTAAAAGTTATCTCTTTTAGTTAATCAGTTCAGTAACAGAGAGAAAATTTTCACCTTGTTATGAACAGTTAGTTCTTTGAACTTAAACTTTGTATGGCCACAATTGTTGAATCGTCATAAAACTTTTGTTCTCTGTTTAGAATGGTTCAGGTCATACAGATATAGGGTTAGGTGCAATAGTAGCTGAATTATTGCAGACAAAAAGTAGGTTCAATGTTAGGTGGTGGCAATGATTAGTGCATGTAGCACTGGATTTACTAAAAAGTTCTTTTGGTGACCGCATATCCAGCTGCACAATAGCCATGTATTGTTCTGTTCCTGTAATGTGCTTTTTTGTTATTTCTACTTCGTTTGCAACATGGATAGAACTGACATTACAAAATAAAGTTCAGGCTAATGCATAACAGCTTGACAATTGCTTTATTTTGTACTAATTGAAAAACTGTAGTGAAAACGCTACTGCCCATGATGAGTACATGCTAAGCAGTATACTCGTTTTACTTCAAGTGTTTTTGGATTTGTACTATAAAGCCTATAATTCAAGTCTTGTAACCTGATAGTCATTTTTTGTTGCAAAATAATCTTTAGCAAGGTTGACAAGTTTTTGGCATCCTTTAAGATTGCAACAAAAATGGGGTCAAATAATCATCAACAATGGGGTCAAATAATCATGGAGTAAAAATATTTTCATCTAGGGGTTACACTAGTGGTAGTACACAAGAAATGAAGAAATCTATTATGTACTAGATACAGATTCAACTAAGATAAACTAGCAATATTGGCCCAAAATGTTTTTTTCTCTTCCCTTGACATGAAACCAGTTAACAACCTTCTCGACAGCAGTTATTTGAGTAAGACAGGTGACATTGGGCTCATACGAAATGCTTTATGAAACATTTGAATGCTCAATAATGTAATTAGTGTCTCTACAAGTTGAATTAAACAATTTCAATAGTAATCTTGGCCTTGAACTAGATGGTTACCTTCTTTTAATGCTAGAAAGTATTAATTTGATGCTTTATTGAATATGAGATTGATGTTCATATGATTAGCACTGCATATCACGACTAGCTTATGGTTGTAGTTCTGATATGTAGTCTCTATTCCTATTCGGCTTGGTCTGTTATATTGATATTCTTATGTTGTGTCTTGGCCAAACAATACTATTCTGAACTTTTTTCATGTGAATAAGCAAAATTTGGTACTTAATGCTTTATGGTGATAATTTAGGAAGGTAAGAGTTCAAGGCCTTATTTGCTTAGATAATTGTTTAATTCAACTAGTGATTAATTGACCCTGGTGTAGTGGATGTAGGACATTAATCTCTAGCAGCCCTACAGCTTGTGGCGAGGAGGCTGAAGGTCCAACCTTATTAGTTCGACACCTAAGAGTACTCTGTCATTCAAAGTACATGCTTAAATACCTGATTATGAGTACCTATGCTTGATTTAAAGTCATAACAAATTACATCATTACACCAATTTCATTTGACTTCAATTTTAATATCCAAATATGAATGTGTGTGTAAATATCTGAGTACAGCAAATAGAAATATGGCTTAAGGTTAGGAAATGATCCCGGACGCATGGTCCGTGGCGTGCTTGGACGCGTGGATCCAAGTGTGCTTGTGCGTAAGGTATAGAGGAGTTCTTGGTGCTCAGACACCAAGTTTCTTTTATCATTCTTCTTACTTTATTCTTTTGATCATTGTCTTAATCTTGTTTATAGGTTAGACGCGGCTCAACCATGTAGTCTCGAGGTGTTTTGAGTGCCTGAACACTCAGTTTCTTTCATTGATCTTCTTCTTTTATCATTAGATAGATATTTCTGAAATAGAGTGGCAAAAGTGAGCGGAGCGATCTAATTTCTTTCCTTGTTTTAAAGAATAAAGAAACCTTTTTTGAACTATAATCTATCAAGTGAACAAAATATCTCTCATCTTACAAATATAGTGCAGATAATGACAACTGTTCAACCTGATCCTAGATAAAATTTATCTCTCTTAAATCGAGATCTAATTTAATTTCTGTAACATCCCAAAAATTTGAGTTTTGGAATGTTTGAATTCAAAAATAAACCATTTGCACTTTTCTTGAATTAATCCAAGCTTAATTTGATTTTCCTATTAATGAAAGGATTTAATTTGACTAAACTATTCATCAAACTAAATATTTTCAGATTTAGTTGGGTTCATTGTGCTCCAAGGAATTTTTCTGTATTTTTGGGGATTTTTCTGAATTTATTTGATATTTATTTGAATTTATTTGCATTTATTCAAATTTCTTGATTTTTCTTAAATCGGAAAATGTTTTTAATTTCCAAAAAGCCTCCGGGCCGAATCTTCTCCGGCCCATCCCGTTTTTCCCCGCCGGACGCTTCACTCGCCACTCGGCGCTCTGCTGGCCCGCCATTGCAAGACGCCCATCCGCCCAAAGACTTCGCAGCCACGCCGCGCGCGCCGAAATCCTAGCCACGCGCCGCCGTCGCTCGGAGTCCGCCTCGCTCACGCCTTGGCGTCCGTGCCGCGTCCGATGCGCGTTCCTCGAGGCTATAAAAGCCGTGCCGCACGCCTCCCGAGGTTTCCCTCGCGACGCCGCTTCTTTTGCCCCTTTCTTGCTGCCCGAGCCGCCGCCGTTTCTTCGCGCGAGCTCGCCGGAGTTTGTCGCCGTGCCCGACGCCTTCCACCGCACGGATCTTCGCCGCCGGCCCTCCTCCACCGCTGCCGTTTGCTCGCCTGAGTTCGCCGCGTCGCCCTCTGCCCGATCCGTTTTGCCTTCCGCCCGAACCGGCCCTCCTCCGCCGCTTGTCGTGTCGTCTTCCCCGCTGCCGGTGAGCCTCGCGCCGCTGCCTCGCCGTCGTCCTCCGCCGAGGAATCGTGGCCGTCCGATCGCCAGCCAACGCGCCGGATCGCGCCACGTTCTTCGCCGCCCGCGACTCGCCTTCCGCCGTCCGTCCGCCTTCGCGGATGAGCGACGCGTGGCCCACTCGTGGCCAGCGTCGCCGCCGTGAGCCGGGTGCACGGTGAACCGGGCAATGCTGTGAACTCAGTCCACCGTGAACCCGATGACGTCAGCGTTGCGCAATAAACCGATTTTACAGTACAAAAATAAATCCAGAAATTCTGATTTTCTGATTTTCTGTATTTTCTCTGAATTTAATCTTTCGGAGGCCCGTTCTCGCTCATATGAACTCCGATTGAGGCGATTCAAGTTTCTAAATTTTTCTAAAATCAAGATCTATCTTTCAAAACCGTTTATTTTTAATTTTGAGCTTGTTTGAGTCTCTGTTTTGTATTTATTTGGTTTTGTTGCTTCTTTTCCGGTAGACGCTAATTCCGAGGGAGCGAACGAAGACTTCGAAGACCAAGACTCAGCACTAGATCAGCAAGGCAAGTCGTAACCTTTGATCATATTGATCCTATGTTTGCAAAGTAATTTGTTTTATACACTTGCATGCTATTTATGTATCAATGTTTATTTAATGGGAGTAGATGTATACCTAGTTGACATTATGCCACCTTGATTAATTGTATGCCATGTATCCATTGTTAGACCTAGGTTGGGACATTATTAGTTGGACATAATCATTATACCAGCAATGGGTTATCGTAGCTATGCTTAGACATGCTTAGATATACGTTGGGATTCATATCACATGTTGAATAATGTTAATCTTGACTTAATGAGATATTGAATCGTGGTCGTTAGACACTGTTGTAAAATTTGTGTACCATGGCGGTGTTTGCCATTGGTCTTGGTTGAACGAATTGTTTTCCCTCAGGCAAGTGATCGTGCAGTAAAGGGGGTGCTTTCTAGCACATTGGGATATGGATGTCTTGCCTGAGACAATTAAGGACTTAATCTTGTGCGCCATTGAACTGGGCCTAACCGTACTACCACATGTCTGGAATGGGACAGACTTAGCTGATTAATTTGCAATGTCTAGCCTTGAGTACTGCCAGTTGGTGGTGTGGGTTCCGGGATGGACGGGTAGATTCGCAAGGCGCAAGAGGGGGCCCTAATGGGCGAAACCTTAGCGGGCAGTACCGAGTTTAGACAGTGCATTGTAAAGGCTCTATCATGATATCTCTGCGACACACCAAAGGAAGTGTGTTCGTAACGTTTGCACAAAGAGATGTTCATGTCTTGTGGGTAAAGTTGTACAACCTCTGCAGAGTGTAAAACTATTCGAATAGCCACGTCCGCGGTCATGGACAAGCCCGGGAATTTCACACGGGGTATAGAGTGTTTCATAAAATGTGGAATGTGGAAATATTGGGATGTGAACGGGGAGTTCGCTGTTGTTTTGTTGTCTATCATTGATCTATCAATCTTTTATTTATCTTTTCATAAATATGCTTTCAATCTATTTATTGTATTTCAATTCAAGTTATTGCTTTCTACAAATGAACCATATAGCCATCCTTGTCAAGCCGTGCATGAATATATTGCATCAATTCCCTACGGCTTGCTAAGTACTTTTGTACTCATGGCTTTATGCCCTTGTTGATCAGTTGCTGAAGGAGATAATGAATACCATGAGGAGGAATTCTATGAAGACTACGTGGATTAGGAAGGCGTTCCCCAGACGATTGCCTGTGGCATGTCGAATGGCTCAAGTTATCTTTTCCGCTGCAATAGTATTTGTTTCTTAAGCCCTTAAGGCATAATATTGTAAACATTGACCATAAAGTCGTTTGCTTTATTTAATAATAATTTGCATCTTCTTAGTTAATTCGTTCTATGGAATGGTATTTCATCTATGTTTCCACTGTGTGCACTAGCGTCATCCTCGGATGAGTGCAAGATATACAGAGGGTTTCGGATTTGCAAATCCGGGTCCCGACAGAGATGGTATCAGAGCCATATCGACTGTAGGTCGCTATCCTAGTTAGCATGGTCTTCAAAATTATTTTCTAAATCAAACCAACAAATTGGTACTTAATAGTTTTCGTCTCCTCTCGTCTTATTCTTAGGTTCTTATCCCCCTCCTTTGCTGAAACATTGATTTAAATTGATCTTATCTCATGAAACTTCTCAAAGCCTCGAGTCTTCTGCAAGGATTCAATCAAGGAAGATGATGATCTAGCCGTCCAGAGTTTGCCCAGAAGACTACCATATAAGATAGGTTTTTGGTTCTCAGCGATGTTTGAGCATGTACCCCTTTCAGTTTAGCTACGTTTAGTCTGCGTATACTAAGATTTTCTTTGCTTGTGTGCCGGTATGTTGTACACTTGCCCCCAAGCATGGTGTTGCAACCATGCCTTTAATTGAAAAAAAAAGCTTTATTTGCCTCTTTATTTTGTAGCCTTTCGGCTGTGTTCTTTTGTCTCTGGGTATTACCTTCTCCCCTAGATGATCTTACCACTTGTCTACTGCTTTTCCCTCTTACCTATCAAACCCTTGTGCTACATCTCAGATGGTTGACACTCGTTCTGGAGCCGGTCGCAGTTCACCCGTGGATGCTAGTGCCAGTGCCAACACCAACTCCAACCCCAATGCACCACCGCCACCACCAACAGTGACAGATCAAAACATGGGACATTTTCTGGCAGCTCAGACTCAGCTAATGAACACAATGATGCAGAATATGAACAACATGATGAATCAACAGAACCAGACTGCAGTTGCCCTAGCTAATCTATTGAACCAACAGAACCAAGCTGCTGCTGCACCTCCTCAAGCTCGTCTCCAGTCCAAGCTAGCAGAATTTATGAGGACTCGTCCGCCAACTTTCTCCAACTCTTCAGAACCATTGGATGCCGACGATTGGATTCGCTCCATTGAGAAGAAGCTTGCAATTGCTCAGTGCACAGATCGTGAGAAGGTTCTCTATGCCGCTCATCAGCTGGAGGGCACCGCCGCTGAATGGTGGGAGAACTACAGTGCTGCCCATGATGACCCTCAGACTATCACTTGGGCAGAGTTTTCCACTGCTTTTCGCCACTCCCATATCCCAGATGGAAAAGTGGAGATGAAGAAAAATGAGTTCCGAGAGCTCAAGCAAGAAGGGATGTCAGTGAGTGAATACCTTAATAAGTTCACTCAACTCGCTCGCTACGCTCCAAAGGATGTAGCCACAGATGATGCTCGCCAGAAGAAGTTCAAGCGTGGACTCAATCCTGGACTAAAGGTGCAAGTTATTGGCAATGACTATGCAGATTTTCAGCACCTTGTAGATAAAGCTATGCTTATTGAAGAATCTCGCCGTGAATTGGAAGAATCCCGTAAGAGAAAGATGATGCAGCATGGAGCCCATCAGAGTCATCAGCAGAGAGTCAGAACCAATGCTCAACACCCTCGTTTCACTCCTCCGAATACATTCAGACCCACGCACCAAAGACTCACCCACTCCTTGAGCAATCGCAACCTCGGCACCAACAAAGAATCCACCTCAGAGGACCAGTAATCCAAATGCAGGAGTCACATGTTTCAACTGTCATGAACTTGGTCATTATGCCAATAATTGCCCAAGAAAGCAAGCTGTGACACCAGTTCGTTTCAACTTGGGATCTACGCCAGCCAAGACCCCGCACGGGATCGGGGCGTGGAGTGCCCTGACTCCCAACCAAGCCACGAGACTCGCGCTTTCTTTGGAAGAGGCCGTGTGAATCACGTCACCACCGAGGACGCCTAGTCTGCACCAGACGTCATACTAGGTAAGCTCCTAGTCAACTCAGTATCTGCCATGGTTTTGTTTGATTTTGGAGCTACCCATTCGTTTGTTTCTCGAAGTTTTGCTGCAAGTCATCAATTAAAGACAATGCCTCTTAAGACTATTTTATTAGTGCAATCACCTGGTTCTGATTTGAGTTCGAACCAAGGCTACCCCGAAGTTAAGATATTAATTGAAGGGATAGAATTTCTAGCCAACCTGATTGTCCTAGACACCAAGTCCCTAGATGTGATCCTAGGAATGGATTGGCTCTCCAAGAACCAAGCAGTTTTGGATTGTGGGAATAGAGAGATCACCTTAACCAGTCCAGATGGAGCCAAGTTAAAAGTTCAAGCCGCTTCAGATCAGTCCGAAGGAATGAAAGTTTGTAGTGCCAAAGGAATAAGTTTGGAAGATGTGCCAGTCGCTAGCGAATTTCCTGATGTGTTTCCAAATGAGTTGCCTGGAATGCCACCGGACCGAGATATAGAGTTCTTGATAGAACTAGTTCCTGGAACCCCACCCATTTCCAAGAGACCTTATAGGATGCCTGCTAATGAGTTAGCTGAGGTAAAGAGACAGATTAAAGAGCTGCAGGATCAAGGTTTTGTTCGACCAAGTTCTTCGCCATGGGGAGCGCCAGTTCTTTTAGTTGAAAAGAAAGATGGAACTCAGAGAATGTGTGTAGATTATCGCTCACTTAATGAGGTCACCATAAAAAATAAGTACCCTCTGCCAAGAATCGATGATTTGTTTTACCAACTTCAAGGAGCCGGAGTGTTCTCGAAGATTGACTTAAGATCAGGTTACCATTAGTTGAAGATTCGTCAAGAGGATATACCCAAAACAGCTTTTGTTACTCGGTATGGACAGTATGAGTATACCGTGATGTCTTTTGGACTGACCAACGCCCCTGCCTACTTCATGACCTTGATGAATAAAGTATTCATGGAATATTTGGATAAGTTTGTTGTTTTCATTGATGACATTCTGATATACTCCAAGAGTGAGGAAGAACATGAGGATCACTTGCGCGAAGTTTTAACGAAGCTAAGAGAGAATCAGCTTTATGCAAAGTTCAGTAAATGTGAGTTCTGGATGAAAGAAGTTGCTTTCCTAGGACATGTCATATCAGCAGAAGGAGTCATTGTTGACCACAGTAAGGTACGAGATGTGCTAAGTTGGGAGTCACCCAAGACGGTACCCCAAATCCGAAGTTTTCTTGGAATGGCGGGATATTATCGCCGTTTCATAGAAGGATTTTCTAGAAAAGCTAGACCGCTCACTCAACTCTTAAAGAAGGAGAAGAAATTTGTTTGGACACCAGAGTGTGAGCAAAGTTTTCAAGAATTAAAGAAGTGTTTGACAACTGCCCCAAAGCTTATTCTCGCGGATAATAGGAAGGATTTTGAGATATTTTGTGATGCATCCCGACAAGGACTCGGTTGTGTGCTAATGCAAGATAAGAAGGTTGTAGCGTATGCTTCGCGACAACTAAGGCCACATGAAGTTTACTACCCTACCCATGATTTGGAATTGGCAGCCGTAGTTCATGCTTTAAAGATTTGGCGCCATTATCTCATTGGTAATCGTTGTGAAGTTTATACTGATCACAAGAGTTTGAAGTATATCTTTACCCAAGCTAAACTCAATATGAGACAAAGAACATAGTTGGAATTGATCAAGGACTATGACATTGGGATCCATTATCATCCAGGCAAGGCCAATGTCGTAGCCGATGCTTTAAGTAGAAAGAGTTACTGCAATACTCTGATGATTAAGGAAAGTCAGCCAGCCCTTTATAAGGAATTTCAGAAGCTTAGTTTGGAATTGGTCCAGGAAGGTTATTTAGCTACTTTGGAAGTACGCCCTACGTTGGAAGATCAGATTCGAGAAGCACAGGTAGAGGATGCTGATGTCAAGGAGATTAAGAGCAATATGAAGAAAAGAAAAGCCCCAGGTTCACCGAAGATGAACGAGGCACTATTTGGTATGAGAAGCGTATTTGCGTACCAGATCAGAAAGAGCTTAAGGAGTTGATTCTCAAAGAAGCGCATGAGACTTTATACTCCATTCATCCTGGAAGTACTAAGATGTATCAAGACCTCAAGGAAAGGTATTGGTGGCCTAGTATGAAGCGTGAGATTGCAGAATATGTTGCACTTTGTGATGTCTGCCAGAGGGTCAAGGCAGAGCACCAGAGACCAGCAGGATTGCTGCGACCATTGAAGATTCAGTGGAAGTGGGAAGAAATTGGTATGGATTTCATCACCGGATTTCCTAAGACCCAAGCAGGTTATGACTCGATCTGGGTAATAGTGGATCGATTGACTAAGGTAGCTCACTTTATTCCAGTTAAGACTACCTATGCAGGAGATAAATTAGCATAATTATATATGTCAAGGATCGTCAGTCTTCACGGAGTGCGTAAGAAGATAGTGTCTGATAGAGGAAGCCAATTTACCTCTCATTTTTGGCAGAGTCTGCATGAAGCCATGGGAACTCATCTCGATTCATCTTCGCCTATCACCCTCAAACCGATGGATGATGGCGTGTGAATCGATTCTTGAAGATATGTTAAGAGCTTGTGCCTTAACTTATGGTGCTAAGTGGGACAAGTGTTTGCCCTATGCCGAAGTTTTCGTACAACAATAGTTATCGTGCCATCGCAAATGTCGCCTTTTGAAGCCTTATATGGAAGAAAGTGCAGAACCCCTCTCAACTGGAAGGAGTCAGGAGAAAGACAATTGTTTGGCCCTGCCATATTGCAAGAAGCCGAAGAGCAAGTCTAATTAATTCGAGACCGTTTAAAGATCGCTCAAAGCGCATGTAAGAGTTATCACGATAATCGTCGCGAGATTTAAGTTTTGAGCCCAATGATTATGTTTACCTCAGAGTCACCCCTCTCAAAGGAGTTAAGAGATTTCAAGTAAAAGGAAAGCTTGCCCCTAGATATGTGGGACCATTCAAAATCTTGGGACGAAGAGGAGAGGTTGCCTACAAGTTAGAATTGCCTCAGTCTTTTGTCGGAATCCATGATGTGTTCCATGTATCTCAGTTGAAGAAATGCCTGCGTGTGCTAGAGGAACAGATGCCAATCGAAGCTATTGATTTGCAAGAGGATCTTACCTGCAAGGAGCAACCAGTGAAAATTTTGGATATAGTAGAGCATATCACGAGAAGCAAGATCATCCGTTTTTGCAAGGTCCAGTGGAGCCATCATTCAGAAGAGAAGCTACTTGGGAGCGCGAAGAGGATCTGAAGTCCGAGTTTCCCCACCTATTCCCTAGCCAGCCAGAATCTCGGGGTCGAGATTCCATTTAAGGGGGGGAGGTTTGTAACATCCCAAAAATTTGAGTTTTGGAATGTTTGAATTCAAAAATAAACCATTTTCACTTTTCTTGAATTAATCCAAGCTTAATTTGATTTTCCTATTAATGAAAGGATTTAATTTGACTAAACTATTCATCAAACTGAAGATTTTTAGATTTAGTTGGGTTCATTGTGCTCCAAGGAATTTTTCTGTATTTTTGGGGATTTTTCTGAATTTATTTGATATTTATTTGAATTTATTTGCATTTATTCGAATTTCTTGATTTTTCTTAAATCGGAAAAAGTTTTTAATTTCCAAAAAGCCTCCGGGGCGAATCTTCTCCGCCCATCCGTTTTCCCCCGGCGCTTCACCTCGCCACCGCCGCTCGCTCTGCTCGCCACGCTTAAGACGCCCATCCGCCCAGCCTACCGCAAGCCTGCGCCGCCGCACGCTGCGCGAAACCCTAGCCACGCGTCGCCGCCGCTCGGAGTCCGCCTCGCTCACGCCTTGGCATCCGTGCCGCGTTCGATGCGCGTCCCCCGAACCTATAAAAGCCGTGCCGCACACCTCCCGAGGTTTCCCTCGCGCCGCCGCTTCTTTTGCCCCCTATCTTGCTGCCCGAGCCGCCGCCGTTTCTTCGCACGAGCTCGCCGGAGTTTGTCACCGTGCCCGACGCCTTCCGCCCCACGGATCTTCGCCGCCGGCCCTCCTCCGCCGCTGCCGTTTGCTCGCCTGAGTTTGCCGCGTCGCCTTCTGCCCGATCTGTTTTGCCTTCCGCCCGAACCGGCCCTCCTCCGCCGCTTGCCGTGTCGTCTTCCCCGCTGCCGGTGAGCCTCGCGCCGCTGCCTCGCCGTCGTCCTTCGCCGAGGAATCGTGGCCGTCCGATCGCCAGCCAACGCGCCAGATCACGCCACGTTCTTCGCCGCCCGCGACTCGCCTTCCGCCGTTCGATCTGGCCCTCTCGCCAGATGAGCGACGCGTGGCCCGCCTGCGTCATCGCTTGCGTCAGCGCTGACGTCTTCCGTGAGCCGGGTGCACGGTGAACCGGGCAATGCGGTGAACTCAGTCCACCGTGAACCCGATGACATCAGCGTTGCGCAATAAACCGATTTTACACTACAAAAATAAATCCAGAAATTCTGATTTTCTGATTTTCTGTATTTTCTCTGAATTTAATCTTTCGGAGGCCCGTTCTCGCTCATACGAACTCCGATTGAGGCGATTCAAGTTTCTAAATTTTTATAAAATCAAGATCTATCTTTTAGAATCATTTATTGTTAATTTTGAGCTTGTTTGAGTCTCTGTTTTGTATTTATTTTGGTTTCGTTGCTTCTTTTCCGGTAGACGCTAATTCCGAGGGAGCGAACGAAGACTTCGAAGACCAAGACTCAGCACTAGATCAGCAAGGCAAGTCGTAACCTTTGATCATATTGATCCTATGTTTGCAAAGTAATTTGTTTTATACACTTGCATGCTATTTACGTATCAATGATTATTTAATGGGAGTAGATGTATACCTAGTTGACATTATGCCACCTTGATTAATTGTATACCAGCATTGGGTTATCGTAGCTATGCTTAGACATGCTTAGATATACGTTGGGATTCATATCACATGTTGAATAATGTTAATCTTGACTTAATAAGATATTGAATCATGGTCGTTAGCCACTGTTGTAAAATTTGTGTACCATGGCGGTGTTTGCCATTGGTCTTGGTTGAACGAATTGTTTTCCCTCAGGCAAGTGATCGTGCAGTAAAGGGGGTGCTTTCTAGCACATTGGGATGTGGATGTCTTGCCTGAGACAATTAAGGACTTAATCTTGTGCGCCATTGAACTGGGCCTAACCGTACTACCACATGTCTGGAATGGGACAGACTTAGCTGATTAATTTGCAATGTCTAGCCTTGAGTACTGCCAGTTGGTGGTGTGGGTTCCGGGATGGGCGGGTAGATTCGCAAGGCGCAAGAGGAGGCCCTAATGGGCGAAACCTTAGCGGGCAGTACCGAGTTTAGACAGTGCATTGTAAAGGCTCTGTCATGATATCTCTGCGACACACCAAAGGAAGTGTGTTAGTAACGTTTGCACAAAGAGATGTTCATGTCTTGTGGGTAAAGTTGTACAACCTCTGCAGAGTGTAAAACTATTCGAATAGCCGCGTCCGCGGTAATGGACAAGCCCAGGAATTTCACACGTGGTATAGAGTGTTTCATAAAATGTGGAATGTGGAATTGTTGGGATGTGAACGGGGAGTTCACTGTTGTTTTGTTGTCTATCATTGATCTATCAATCTTTTATTTATCTTTTCATAAATATGCGTTCAATATATTTATTGTATTTCAATTCAAGTTATTGCTTTCTGCAAATGAACCATATAGCCATCCTTGTCAAGCCGTGCATGAATATATTGCATCAATTCCCTACGGCTTGCTGAGTACCGTTGTACTCACGGCTTTATGCCCTTGTTGATCAGTTGCTGAAAGAGATAATGAATATCATGAGGACGAATTCTATGAAGACTACGTGGATTAGGAAGGCGTTCCCCAGACGATTGCCTGTGGCATGTCGAATGGCTCAAGTTATCTTTTCCGCTGCAATAGTATTTGTTTCTTAAGCCCTTAAGGCATAATGGTGTAAACATTGACCATAAAGTCGTTTGCTTTATTTAATAATAATTTGCATCTTCTTAGTTAATTCGTTGTATGGAATGATATTTCATCTATGTTTCCACTGTGTGCACTAGCGTGATCCTGGACTGGTGCAGTATACACAGAGGGTTTCGGATTTGCAAATCCGGGTCCCGACACTTTCCTATTCTTAAATTGTGAATTGTTGATTCACCAATTTGCCTGATCTGTTAAGACCTAACACAGTCTAATTAAAAAGAAGATGATGTTCGCTCATTCTTCATCGCTAGAAGGATGTGATGAGCCGACGAAAGAAATTTGTCACGACGGTTGATCAGTAGGATGGGCCCCTACCCAACCTCGGAAGGCAGTGGCAGCATTCTTGATATTGTGTGGGATAGTTGGACAGTAACGGGTCTCCATCACCTATCCATCCTGGAAGTCGCTAACTGACAAGGACCGCTACAACCTGGTGACAGAAATTTTTGCATCGTTCGAGATCCCAGAAGGCACTGCGTGCCTAGTGCGATGGTATGCACTGCTAGTGGCAGCAAAGGTGTGGAAGAACTTCAAGAGCAAGCTTGTCACAGATTACGTCGAGAAGGAAATTACCCCCTTCTCTCAGTATGGATTCATTCATGAAGATGTATGGCAAATATTTGTTTAGATGAAGACGATGGAAGAATTCATGTGTCAAAGTGAAGTGCACAAGGCCCTCCAGGCCAAGAACACCCACCCTCACAGACTCGGTATCACTGGGTACGTGACTAAGAGTAAGCAATGAAAGAGGGAAGATGAGTAGGCAATCCTGAAGGAGGCGTCCCCATCATTTGCCTCAATCGTAGACCCGCGCGAGGTCAAATCCCATGTCTTCAAGCACTGTATCCTTCAGGAACCCCGTACACGAGGAAGTGTCCTGACGCCTAGTGTTTGCACCCAAATTTGGCAAGGCATGATTTAATTGTTAGGCCGAAGGATGAGATGGGTATTTCTAGCCGGTATCAGTTTAAAAAGGGAAAGTTATGATTATAGCCGATATTGATTCAAAGATGGAATTTTGATCTGTATAGAGGCTGATACGAATCATGGTTGGCAACGTATTGGAAAAAGATACGATCGGCCGATACACTATAAAAGGGGATCGAGAGCAAGCAAAAGAAAAAAAACACAATCAATCAAACAACTCGCATCTACTTTTATTTACTTTCCTATCAACTAGAAGTAGATCTGTAATTTATAATCTCTCTTATATTTCGATTTTGATCAATAAAGTTGCGTATCGCCGATTGTTGGTCATCCTCGATTACTCCAGGTTTGATTTTCTCCAGTCTTGTTACGCATCGCCTTTTTTTGAAAAAAAATCTACCTTTTACCATCTAATCAGCCCTAATCGGTTGTTTAGACTTATCATTACCTTTTATTTAATCGGCTTCTAGTAGCTGTTTAGATCTTTCCCAGTTATTGCATTAGATCAGGTTTGAGCATATATTTTCTATCTATCTTGCCGATTGCAGGATCAAATCGGTTGGCACGCCACAAACCAATCTGAATCTGGTGTTCTCGTGTGTGTATGAGCCGATCAATCTTTCATCACATTTTTTGGCACAACACCTAGTAAGATATAAAACTAACTACTTTGTAATTACTCCATAACTTCATAATTATAACTGAGATGAAAAGTTGGGCTCTTGTAGGAAGCATTGAGTACAGAATCTTCGCAAGGCTCTTTCCTGTCAGGCAGGGAGAAAGATATACTATCAACGGCCTTGGAAAACAAGGAGTACCCGAGTCACATGCGTAGCAAAGGTGTTTTCTTTCCCTGAAAAACTTGATTCCTACAGGACTCCGATACGTATGGACCGCACAAGCCCTAGAAGCTTCGACGCAATTCAGCTCAACTAACCATCGGAGCAGTTGCACGTCCGCCCCTGAGACAGACGTAGACGATGCCAAATTTCTTGTCGATGATATCCAGGTAATATATATGTCTAAAATGCTCCATAGATAGACCTTTTGAACGTCTTAGCTAATTGTATACCTTATGTAGATGGCCACGCTGTCCAATCTCCAAGTGAGGCTTGCTAATGGCTCCATTCTCCTACAGGCTACTTGGGGGTGTGTGTATCCATACGATCGAGGGGTGATTATGCACGGTCGCCCGGTAGCACTGGGTTACGTGAAGGAGAATGTCGATGGTATACATAAAATTTGCAAGGCCATCATGCTGGAGATGGACCCAAATGATGAGATCGTGACACTAGGGGATGCTATTGAAACATTCATCTAGTAACCCAAGAGAGACATCTCCTTCAACAACCGTGCTCCAGCACCGGAGCTAAACACACAATATGAGCCATCTATTGCGTCAGAGCTACCAGCACTATTAGAGCCACGTGTTCCATCGAATCAGGCCATCAAATTAACTACTGTACCCCGTATGGCACATGTCAGTACTTCACTTCGGGCCTAATTGTCTCCCGTGAAGATGACCTATGATAGACGATGAGGCAGCGACAAAGGCAAATCAAAGTGGACTACGAAGGCCCCCCGACATTATGTTGGCCTGAAAATCCAAGCTAGGAGAGCTGTTCGTACCGAAAGAGCACCAACAAATGCTTTCGATAGCTTGCATTAGATTGCAAAATTGGTACATGGAACAAGGCAACAAGCCCAAGGAAGAACGGATATCGAGTATCTTAGTCGGGTTCAAGGAGGAGTATTTCTTCCACCTGTCATTGGGGGGCTTCTTATTAGTCGGCTTCAGTGACTGTTCAATCTCTACAACCTCAATGCCTCACTCCTAAGATGCTGAACATTGTAAGTGTGTGCAAACACGGTCTACATTCGTGTAATATAGATTTTTTATATGTATATATATATATATATGATCCTTGCTTTTGTATATATAGATATATGATCCTTGAAGCAAAAAAGAGAAAGAACCGGTGAGTTTCTTCGACCCACTTGTTGTGTCCAAGCAAATCGTGGACAACAATTTACAAGTTGTCTAGGAGTACATGGAAAATGCATTGCTGACTCAACACAATACAGAATACATACTTTTACCCCACAATCGGGGATAAGTGCTTCACTAGTTGCTATACTTGTTGATTTGTACTTTACATACAACTCGAAGTTAGTTTGAATGACCAATGCGACATACCTGTGTAGGTTTCACCGGGTTTGTAATTATACTAAGACAGAAATAGATAATTTACCTTGATTCCTCAAAGGCTGGCACCCAAGACTTGAAGCCTACTTTAAAATTACTTAACAGGTCGTTCGAGGTGTGCAAAGCTCGTGGAGGGCCATCTAAGTATGGGTCGAAGCTGAAGCATGATTATATGTTCCTGGTATCTGTTAGTACAAAATAATCTTATATCACACTCTGTAATAATGCCTCTAAAACTAACCAATTGTATATTATCAGTGCTACCAGCGCCAAAGGGCACTAACCAATGTGAATTCTACGTTTGCCACAACATGCAACTCATCATGGGTAAAAAGAATACCAATGACCTGGAGGTTTGTTAATCTTACAACAATTGTTTCGTACTTATCAATTTATATACATGCAAGACTTTAGTCTTCTCATCGACAGATATGGAAATACACTACAACTACGTTGGAATAGGCTAATCTGTTAGGAATTCGAGGACAACTCTATTCCTTCTTGCTGTGTGAAGTCATAAATCCATAAGGCGAGTGCCACTTAGCCTGAGTTATGAATTTATGAATTATCACTTGGGTTAATTTGTGAACCTTGTGTTGTGAATTTGTGAATTGAAGTTATGCATTCAATTGGTTAATATATCTAAGTTAATTTCTGAAATGGATGTGTTGTATGTGGTGTAATATGTAATCTAAGTTGATGTCTGAAATGGATGTGATAGAAGCCAAATTAACTCGTTGCAGTTAATTCTAGCTATGAAGTTTAATGACAAGCATTGTAGCCGATGTCAAAATAATCGGCATCAAATAACTTAAAGCATTAGCGAAATAATCAATTAAACAACCAATTATAAATAATCTTACAAAACATTGTTTCTTGAACATCCAAGCATTATTCAAAGGCCTAACCAGGCTACAAGCATCGTTTTTAAGATAAGCCAATAGCAAAGATATTGAGTTAAATATCCAAGACAAGGCCAAATAAGGCAGTCATGGCATTGGCAATGATCCTCTGTGTGTCCTGCTGATAGAACTTGTCAGCTTCTTGGCTTCCTTGAATAGGGACAACTTTGGCCGAATGATTTTTGGCGGCTTTGTAACATTCTGAAAATTTGAGAAAAATAAGAAATCAATTATAAGATTTAATTAAGTTTAATTTTGCAATTTTCCTGGCTTTTTCTGAATTTTTCTGGGATTTTCTTGGCTTTCTTTGATTTTTGTTCTAAAGGACAATTCTTTTCATTAATCATTTAAGTCTTGGATAAGTGATAAGAAAAGAAGTGTAAAATAATAAAATGATAAAAATCCCTGAATAATCTTTAGAGATCTCCAAAATCCTAAATTTTAATTTAAAATTCATATCAATGTAATTAAATGCGAAAAGAAAGCCAAATTAATGAATCTTGACTACAAACTAAATGCGAAAAGAAAGCCAGATTAAATAATCTTGACTACAAACTGTGAAGGTTTCAGAATTAAATAGAAATATTCCATCATCATTTCAATCTGAAATTATTATAATATACCCTTATTGGATATATCTATCAATATTAAAAATATAAAGAAATAATAAATTAATTTGCTGAATTTAAAAATTTAAAAATAGAAAAGCCAAAAATCTAAAAATACCAATATCAGAATTTTAGTAAATTAAATATAAAATATATGGATCTAAAAATTTTAATGGATATCATTATAGCCCTAAGGAATCTCTTAAAAAAGTTTCAAAAATTTTAATAAAATATAAACTCCTAGAAAAATCAAAATCAGAAAACAGAAATCTGTGTACAGTGCATTGTCAGAATTGTTATAAATTTTATAGACATTATCTCAAGCTGAAAATTTGACAAGGTAATCTACCTTATCCAAAGGACAAACATTAAAATTTTATTAATTTCAAACTTGATAGCTAACGGATTCAGTGCACTGAACTTTGATCTGTTCTTAGCCGAATTCTTGATTTCGCCTCGTGTCTCACTTGCATGTGGGACCAATCTACTGTTTGGGCCCAAGTGCAGTCTCCTCTCCCTTTCTTCATTTTCCTCAGGACTCTAGCGCCCCAAAGAAGAGCTCGAGTTCCCTGTAGCTCGCGTCAGCACCATCATTTCGCACCACCGAATCATTCCGCGCCATCATGACTTTGCCACGCATCCACCTCCTTTGCAAATTCGGTTGCTCTCACTACTACAGGAATGTACATCACAATCGGTTCTTTTTCAACATCACAGTCGGTTCTGGTGGCGATACAAAGTCATTAGACAGTGATGAGACGAAGCTACCACAGTCGGTTTTCACCCGATTGTGATAAATACATCGTCACAGTCGGTTCTTGATCAAAACCGATAGTGATGATCCCTCATCACTATCGGTTCTTTGCAAGAAGCGATAGTGATGAGGGTATCATCACTATCGTTTCTATCTCAGAACCGATAGTGATGAGGTACTCATCACTATCGTTTCTTTGCAAGAAGCGATAGTGTTGAGGGTATCATCACTATCGTTTCTATCTCAGAAACGATAGTGATGAGAAGATAGAAACGATAGTGATGATACCCTCATCACTATCGCTTCTTGCAAAGAACCGATAGTGATGATGGGGTGTGCTGTTACTCATCTGTTCACCCTCCCAAAAGCAGCACATATTACATACAATATGCACACATATCACATTTACCAGCACAGATTACACATAATATGCACATATCATATTCACAGAAAATAAACACTTTATTACAACATACATATCACATTCGTTCATAATATAGAACGTAAACATGCTTAACAGTCAGTACACATGCATATCACATTGACATATATAACTAATATTGTTTACATATTGATCCCAAATCTTAAAACATATATATGGACATCGTATTGTCGCAACACTTTTTATATAACAACAAAACAATGGTTTTTAGTTGCTAGAGTGCAGTTTTTGTCCCAATGTTAATAGCATCACACATGAATGCTAAAAAATGGATGAGATTACCACCTAATAAATGGACATTAACTTCAAGACATGTTGATCTTAAACAAATAGTGAGCACGGCTTGCAAGATTTGCTGAATTGTAATGCGATACTCACAGAATGAAAAGCCTTCTTGATGTCATCCTGCAAGTCATCTTTAGGAACACCAAAAATCTTGTAATAGTCCTTCTCCATCAAACAATATTGACCTGATAGAAAGTCAACAAATATAAAAGTGTGTACTCACTTATCTGAAAAAATAGGTCGAGTGCATTGTACTCAGTTAAGAACGAAGTAACTGGAGTACATGTGTACCTGAGAAAGGATTCTTTGGCAAGTAAAGAACATGTGAACTTCTCAGAACATGGAGGGGTACAAGCATTGCTTATGATTGCTCCGATGTTTCCTTATCTGAATTGTGCTGGTGGACAAGAAATCGGTCACTGCAGCTGAAATCCTGCAAAGTATTTAAAAGCATTGTAACAATAAACGATTTGTATCAAGTTGAGAATCTGGTGTATGTTACATATCAACAACTACTGATCCATGCAATTATGTTGGTAGCACATGAAAGATCAACAAACATGAGAGCATAATGTTAAATTGCTTGCTGGCAAAAGTCCTGAAGATGTTTTTCATATAGGATAATGTAAATGACTGTAAAAAGAATTAATGTTGTGCCTTTCTCAACTCTCTTTGCAAGAACTAAACCCAAAATATCAGATGACATCAATTCAATATCTAGTTTGGCTAGATACAATGCTAGTTTGGCTAGTTTCATTGAGCATAAAAAGCTATTATCTAGTTTTTGTAACAAAAACAATTATTCTACGCATAGATTCAAGTCTGGAGTATTGAGAAAATTAACCAAGAAACTGATGTCTGAACAAATGAGAAAAATTTCCACTAAATTCTAACTCTGTATCAACAACAGCTAGTACTTTCTAAGTTGCAGAAACCCAGAACATTTATCTTAGTAAATGAAAAAGGAACTATCACATATTGGTTAAGAACACTGTTGCATAAGAAATAAATTTACCCATATATTTAGAGGCTGATGTGACACAAGCATGATAATCGTTGGCATTAGTGCCCCACAGCTGCTCATCTGATAAGGAAACATCTACAGATTAGCAGTAGAAAGCGGTCTGCATATAAGATGAGATCAAGGGTTATGAATGCATGCCTCTCAACATTAATAAAAGTGGTCTGCATATAAGATGAGTGCAAGGGTTATCATCACAAAAAAAACATGGATGTTCAAATATCATGTTGATATTTAGTTTCATCTATTCATTTCATACATTGGAAGTTTGAAATAAGAACAAAATTGTTTGGCTACGCTGCTAAATGTAGCATTTTATCACGTCAAAAGAAAGCATAGTAAGCACAATATGCATGACAACATAGGTAAATTTATGGGCGTGATTTGGCTCAGGAAATTAAAAAAATGGCAGTGGTTTCAAATTTTGCAGCTCAAGAACAGAAGAGAATATTTACCAGACATCCCATCCGAAGGAACATAGACCGGCAGCTTCAGTTGTAGCTTTTAGCGCAGGAGGCAGCCCTTGTGCCACAGCAATCTCCCCATCTCATCCTCACACACAACCTCTGGTCCTTCCACCGCTTCCAATCCGTTGCTTTCAGAAACAAGAAATTGAATCTTCTCAGTGTTCGCATCCACGTAGCCTCCCACCATGCCATGGCTCGCCCTCTCATTGAACAACCGCTCCCTCAGCTCCTGGGCTAGCTCCAGAGCCTTACCGGTGTCTGCTTTGAAATTTGCGCTCACGATGTCGAATCCCCTTAGGAGCAATTTCAGGATTTCATCTGCACACCGCACCAGAGACTATAAGATCAGACAATGTATGCGCTGAGAGTATGAGTAAGAGGAGTGGTCGGGGGTCGACAGTTACGGCGACGAGGGCGGAGCTCGGAGGCTGATGAGGATGGGGATGGGGGGAGCTCGGGGGAGGGCTGCGCCGGTGGGAGGAGATGGGTGGGGGAGGCGCTCAAACCCTAGCTAGCAGCCGAGAGAAATGAGAGCACAGAGTCATGGGGACTCGATCGAGAATAGAAGTAGTGGCGGTCGTGTGCTATCTGTGTCGGTTTTCTTCGGAAACCGACATAACTAATAATATATCTGTGTCGGTTTTCAACAAAGAACCGATACAACTAATGAGTGTATCTGTCCCGATTTTAAACTAAGAACCGACACAAGTAAGATCAGTATCAGTGTCGGTTTTCAACAAAGAACCGACACAACTAATGTTCGTATCTATCTCGTAAACTAAGAACTGATATTAGAATGCGTAGTCGGTTTTCTTGATAACGACACAACTAATAATATATACAGATCGGTTTTTAACAAATAACCGATACAACTAATGATTGTATCTGTCTCGGTTTTAAACTAAGAACCGACACAAGTAAGATCAGTATCAGTGTCGGTTTTCAACAAAGAACCGACACAACTGATGTCCGTATCTGTCTCGTAAACTAAGAATCGATATTAGTATCTATGTCGGTTTTCTTTGGTAACCGACACAACTAATAATATATCTATGTCGGTTTTCAACAAATAACCGACACAACTAATAATATATCTATGTCGGTTTTCAACAAAGAACCGATACAACTAATGAGTGTATCTGTCTCGGTTTTAAACTAAGAATTGACACAAGTAAGATCAATATCTGTGTCGATTTTCAACAAAGAACCAACACAACTAATGTCTATATCTGTCTCGTGAACTAAGAACTGATATTAGTATCTGTGTCGGTTTTAATGCCAAACCGACACAATTAATTGAGTATCTCTGTCGGTTTTAGAATAAGAACCGACACAATTAATTTCTTTATTTGTGTCGGTTTTTACATTAGAACCGACACTATTAATTAAAGAATCTGTGTCGAATTTTAATTAAGACCGACACAATTAATTGAGGTATCTGTGTCGGTTTTTAATTAAGAACCGACACCATTAATTTCTGTATCGGTGTCAGTTTTTACATTAGAACTGACTCCATTAAATATATGTGTCAATTTGAATTAGAAACCGATAGCAATAATGAATATATTTGTGTCAGTTTTAATTCAAAACCGACAATATCATTAAACCTAGTACACTATTATTTGAACCATGATTTGTCCAGCAACCACATACTTTGGAATACCACAAAGCTTGTCCAAAAAGAATTTTCAAAAAAAGAGTTAGCATCAAAAAGATATTCCAAATTTGACTTCGTAGACATGATTTTTGCTTAAAGAGTAGCTCTGGGCATATCACTATCGGTTCTCACTTAAGAAACGATAGTGATGAGCACATACACATCACTATAGGTTCTTATATAAGAACCGATAGTAATGTGACTGTACATCACTATCGCTTCTCACTTAAGAAGCGATAGTGATATGGACATGCACATCACTATCGGTTCTTAAATGAGAACCGATAGTGATATGCATGGCATATCTCAATCGTTTCTAATGTTAGAACCGATTGTGATGTAATCGGTGCTACATCGCAATCGCTTCTAACCAGAGAACCGATAGTGATTATTATTAACATCCCTCCTAAGTCATCTATCACAATCACTTTTTCTTAAAAACTTAAGAACCGATCCAGATGAAGCGATAGTGATGAACCATTCTATAGTAGTGTCTGCTCATCCCTTCTCTAGTGTGATCACGCTAGAACCCACCGAGTTCATACCCGAGGCAGGGCTCAACTGCATCTTCTTCTCGGCTATATAAGGCACTCCCGGGTTCGCAAGAATTGGCACAACACTTCCCCTAACCATTCGCCTACTGCTTCATAGCCGAAGCTCCTCAATTTCTGTTGAAACCGCCATTGCCAACAAAACCTAGGGTTCAGGGAAATGTAAAATTCCACTAGCAAACTCACTTGTTTCAAAATTCTTTCGCACCATAGAACCAATAGCCCACAACGATCAGAAGCCCTCAAAAAGATTGGAGGTTCTTCATCTGGAACTTCGTCGCCGCCTTCGGTCTTCTTCCCCGGAACTGACGTACGGCACTAGCTCGGTCCGATCATCCCTAGATGCCAAAACAAGGTAAAACGAGTCTTATTGAGCCCCTATAAGCTTATTCTGGAACCAATCACATCCGAGCTACTTCCTAACTTCGGCACAGCTCGCCGCCATTAGAGCCGCCGCTCGAGCTCGGTGGTAGCCTAATTTCGGTCAGCTCCAAACCACAAAAACCCCTCTCGTGGATTCACCATCACAAGTAGATACTCATCCAACTATCCATCCGCCATCACTGGCCATAGATCGCCACCGGCGATCTCCTTTGCTCTCAGCCCTGTTTTTCTCTCTGCACCGTGGGAACGAGATGTCAGGGACACAAGCCCCTCTCCCTATGCCACTCTATCTCTGTGTAGTGGGACTGAAAAATAGTAGTGGTTTGAATGCTAATCGAAAACAGAAAGTCGTTTCCTCCGATGGAAAGCATGCTATCCCTTTTTGGAATGAATTGCAAACCTAATGTATAAAACAATTAATAACCTTTGCATTTCAACTCCAAAATTTATGAAAAAAATTCTATATTCATCTAAAATCAAGTTCTTCCATAATATGCAAAAACATTTTGAAAAATGTCTCTGGATAAAATTGAATTTTAAATTTAAAGAGAAGGCATAAAAATGGGTTGAATATAAAAATTTTGCAAATGAACTTAGATTTTGATGAAACCAATTTTATTGCAATCCTCATGCTGCCAGAAACCCAAATATGTCAAAATAGTTGAATTTAAACATAGTTTGAATCTTTTTCTAATAAAGGTTAACTCCAAGGTACTTGATATTCAAAAATACAGAATTATGCAAAAGAAATCTAAAATGAATAAAATTAACCTTCCTATGTTAAACTGGCAGAAGAATAAAATACCTGCATGTGCATAAACATTTAAGAATTAAGCTTAACTTAGAAACTATCAATAACATAAGAATAAAGATATCTAAGAAATGAGTACATAAAATCATGAGAACCTAACCCTAAATCACATATGTTTTCTTGAGCAAGTCTTTATTTGATTTTTATCTAGTTTCTTTTTATCCTTATTAAAGTTTGTTATTTGCTTCGTTATTGTCAAACGGTGTGTAGAACCCGACGTCCCTCATACAATCATCGACAACCCCGAGATCGACTTCGACAATAGTCAGCAAGGCAAGCACCCCCTTTAACCATGTCGAACCCATATTTTTAAATTGTTTTATTAAAACTTTCATGCATGTGCTATGTTATAAACTCTGCTATTTTTTGGGATCTGGTACGTAATATTTTCATTAATGGGATTTCCTTAATCAAAATTGACATGTGTACCTTAATAACCCTAGAATATGGATAATCACAATGATAACCAATTGGGTATACTCGTTTATATATGCATTTGCTTAGTATGCTCTAGAAACACACACATAGCAGGCTTCACTGTTTATGGTGATTTATGGACATGATGGTTAATGTGATCAATGGTAATTTCTTAAAAATGAAAATAAAACTATGGTATTGATGCGGGTGATTATTAGCAATAGCCGGGGGTGCAAGGGACTTGCACGTAGTGTAGGGAGAAGTATCGCCCTTGTCGGATTAAGGACCGAACGAAGTGTTTGTCAAACCCAAGAATTATCGTACAACCACAAGGCTGGTATAGGACAGCCTTAACCTATTAAGTTATTTAGAACTAGCTTTGCACATTAGAAAGTTGGAGTAGTACGAGTTGTTCCCTATGGATTGCTCGAAGGGACGTCCACACCGAGGTGATCATGGAACAAACGTTTATTAATACAATGGTGTACGCCATGCTATGGGGAGTTCCATCATATTTATGCTCTGAGTTCTTTTGCCATAGTATGGGTTTATCATCACCGTGCTGGTGCAAAGTTAGGGCTAGATAATGTAACGGTTATGTTATGATCTCCTTGCCAACACACCAAAGGAAGTGTGTTACTGGCCTGGCAAAAGAGGTTGATCATTTCTTGTGGGTAAAGTTGTACACCTCTGCAGAGCGTAAATCTTTTCAAAAAGTCGTTCCCGCAGTTATGGGAGTCTTAGTGTGCCAGCACTAGTTAGATGTTTTATGTTCATGAAAACCTGGTTTATGCCATGTAATGGTAGGAAATGGTTCATGGTGGTGATCATGTTCTAAAGGTTTGCGGATTCAATTACTTATGCTCATTTACTAATATTTTATTAACCTATCAAATTGTTTTTATTGAAATTCCGTTTGTAATCTATTAATCAGTATTTACAATTCAAGTTGGCTTTATGCAAATTAACTGTAGCAGCCTTTTCCTTGTTCAAGCCTGCATATATTATAGGATTTGTAAAAAGTCTTGCGAGTACGTAAAGTATTCAACTTGCTATTGTAGTTGCTTTTAGGTGAAGAACCAAAATACCCTGGCGATATTTATTTTGACGCAGGATTCGGGGATAACGACGAATTTTTCTAGGGCTACACCTTGTGAGTTGCCTATGGGAGTATTGGGAAAACTACAAGTCTTTTGGTTTTTCCGCTACAATATTTATGTACTTTTGGTTTGTAAGCCAAATTTACTAAATGAAATATATGTACATTATGTATGGATGTGATATCAATGTTGTAAATGTGCGTATTAGCCACTAATCATGGGACTAGTACTGTATGCACATAGACCCCATTATTGGTATTTAATATCAAAAATGGGGGCCTTACAGGCTTCCACTGATGAGGTTACCACCGCCTTTTGTGCCTTAACAGCCGCTGCAGAATTTGCTATCTTGCCCTTATTGTCGGTCAGTTGGCTCTTAGTTGCCGCTAGCTCTGCTTCCAGGCGTTGTTTGGTTGTCTATAGCTTTGCCAATGCCTCTTTGATTGCCTTGAGCTGGTTTAGCTCCTCATCGTATTTTGCTTTGTGGACTTTGGCATCGGCTACTAACATGTCCAGAAGCTTCTTGTCCTCATGTTGAGCCGATCGTAGCTCAATTCTTGCTTTCGCTACTCGGGTCTACTCTTTTCGATCATCAAAGAAGCAGACGTCCAGCAACGCTGCAGTGGCCTCTATAGGCAATTCTATTTTTACTGCATCCATGGCATCGCAAATCGGCTAGGCTTGCTCCACGAGTACAGCCGATGGAGTGTGCAGCAAGTTGAAGAAGTGCTTGATTTTTTCTTTGGCCCCAGGAGCCGATGTAACTTGAGGGGCCACCTCCTTTGACACCGAAATGATTTTCTCGATGTCATTAGGCTCCTTCTCAAGGTTGTGTTCCTCTAAGTCCGACATATTAAAGCCCAGTATGTTCGACAAAGATAGGGCCAGCTCGTCATCTGGGTTTGAAGCAACTGCAACAGCTTGAGGAGTTGGATGTGATTGTGGCAAAGGCAGATCGGCTACCGTAGTTGGTAGGTCGACCAAGACATCGGCAACTTGCATAGAAGAGGAAGGCAAAACCTACGAAACGTATTAAGGTTAATTTGTTGGCCTAAATACAAAATCGGCTTCAAAAGTTATTTTCTAACCTTATTTGTGACTGATGCGCGTGGAGAGCTCTAGCCGATTGCTCTTGAGGTGGACGACCCTTGGATGTGACAACCTTTTTATTGGGTCGGCCACGTTTCTTTTCTGCTCAGTAATTGACTTCAAAAGTCAGTTTATGCAAATTGTGAAAGATATCGGTTATAGCCGATGGATGTATACTTACTGGGTTGTTGCTTCTCCACATCTAATAAAGAAGGCGATTGAATGCCCAGAGAAGTTGATGAGTAGTCGGCAACGTCTACTTCGACGTTCGGGTGAGGGCGCTTGTTTGATGGGCCCGTGCCCGATGGATCACTCGCAACTTTCTTACCCGCCTTCTTTTCCTGAGAAATAAAAGGGAGAAGACGATCAGTGAAGTTCAACAAATATTTGAAAGATGTTAACAAGAAGTATCTACCTTAGCCGATACATCCCCCGTTATGTCAACAAAACTTGAGTTAATATAGTCTGAACTAGCATCGCCGCTAGAGCTACTACTACTATCGGAATTAGTAGGCTTTGTCAGCTTAGATGCAAGGCCTGGGAAGAAGTCAAACACAATAGCTGATATCGTGCATTCTGATGGGTACAAAGCTGCATGGATAGTTGACCATTATGTAATGAAACCACTAGCCGATCGAGTTTGCTGCATGAAATGAGGCAAGATCTGAATTTGAAGATCATCGACCATATGAAGGACAATTTCAGCTACAGAAGCCCGACACACCCGGTCTCTTGGCCTAAGTCAATCAAAAAGCTAAAAGCTTCATGGCACTTGTGCAAACCCCAATTGTCTTGCTTAAACTGAAGGATGATAGAATTCATAAGATGGTTGGAACATTCGGCCTTTGGTGTGCAATCCGACAGACAAAATGCTTGGTGAAATGAAGATCTCGAATAACTGAGTGTCTCCTTAGGCATATCATTGCTATCGGCTGTCAAATGTAAAAACAAAGGCCAAGGAAAAGCATCGACTGCACTGTGACTAAAGAAATCACGTTGATAGAAATACTTTCTTACTCTAATAGATATGATTTTTGCTTCGCTTCCAGAATAGAGAATATATCTTTCGCTGAATGATCGACTGTTCCTGTACTTGATTTCCTAAGACTCCGGAGTATCTTCACGCAGGAAAGGGGTCATGATGGATGCGTCGATCTCAAATGATCGGCTAAACATGCTATAGAGCCAGAATTGGATAAACTAGAGGGGTCCACCAACATTACCTACAGCATACTGGCCCAAAGCAGTGAATAGCCAACAGCGGATGATGTGCATCATTTGGTATACTGCTCCCAAGAAAAATTTTCCTAGAGCCAGCCGATGACCCCCTACAAGTTGTTCGGCTATAATTTTATAAGTTTGAGTTGGGCCAAAGGCAACACCATAGAAAATGTATCGGTAGAGCCATATATTCAAGAAGGCAATGTGCTCTTTGTCCGACACTAGCCCAATTCCTTTGTTATTCTCTATATACTTGCTCCAGCCTTCGCCTTTGGCTGAGACTAGCTTATACTATGGCTTGGCGCTGAAAGCCGATATCTGGTCCCTATCGAGTCTAAGGCAACAAAGCTGTGCCACGCCCAAGAGTGTCGGGCTGATGGGACCTATTCTAAACATAAATGCATTCAATGAATCCGACCAAAAATAGCAGGCCATGGCCACCTAGGGCTCATTGGCCTCTAAACTGGCTAGGAGAGGAGGAGACACTCTGCAATACCCATCTGCTCCCATTAAGACATTTTTTGTGTGGCTATTCAATTGAACCATTCTCTCCAACCCTTCAATGACGTCGGCCATACTCTAAAGCTTTTACTCCATCCAGGGATATTGTATTCATGAGTATGTAAGGAAAGTCTAGGAACATCTTTTTCTATTATAGCCGAAAGATCCGAATCGCCTAGGGGGCCTAAATAATATCTATCTTCACAGTCGGGTACAGGGATAAATACCTGTTTTGGGTCCATTGTTCTTTGGTCGACGGGATGAAGTGGTGGCAGGAGTAGTCTTGAAGACGAGGAAAATGAGGGAGCAAGCCGATGATGAGGGATACGAGAGCCTATACACATGAAAATGATAGGAGGATGGGCCCCATATTTATAGGGGGTAAAAGGAACAGTAACAGACGAGAAAATTTCCCAAAGCAACTGTTGCGGTTATGGTGAAAACAATGCGTTTTAAAGAATTGTAGAGCAATAAATGGGGCAGTTACCAAAAAACAGTGTAAAAAATATTGTGAAAATCATGGGTAAGCCGATGGTGGATGAAGTTAACGAAGAAGATTTTTGAAAGATAACATATTATCTTCAAAAAATAGGGGCATATGTTAGCACCAAAATTTGGCAAGGCATGACCAATTTATTAGGCTAAGAATAAAATTGGATATTTTCGACCGATATTGGCTAAAAAGGGTAAGTTGAGGTAAAATTGGGATAATAGCCGATATCAGTTATATCTGCAGAAGATTGAGGCCGTTACGAATTATGATTGACAATGTTGGAAAACCTCCTCTGCGTGAAGTCTGAACTTCAATTCTGAAGTCAGTTTTCCCTTCTAATTATTGTCGCAGTTCTATTTTACAGAAAATAGAAACTCTTTCTCTATTGAGAAGTCGAAACCTTCCCCTGCAAACAGATATTCATGACAACACAGAAACAATCGCTGCTTCCTGGAGTTGATAAAACTCACGACAGCAAGCTTTAGGCAAAAAACACAGGAAGAACAGAGAAACTAATTTTTGGTGCGGCGCAATTGCAGTGTTTTCTGTTTTTCTCTATTACTTATATAAGCAAATACAGAAGCAATTACAGATTGAAATCTGGACTTCTTACTCCTATCGGACTCTACAAACTCCTCAAAACTTTAACCGGATAAAATACTATTTGTTATCCGGCACAACAACTCAACCTACTCATACTCTGAAACTACTATCGAAACATACCAGATAGCGCAGAGTTTGGCCCTGACTCAAAACAGAGACGAAAACTGAAACAAATCCAGACTTTAATATTATGCAAAAGATTATCTGCAACAAATCACCCCATAATCTTGTTGCATCCGGCTAGACCTCGATCATTCTAGTCTTCTTCTGTAACTCCAAGAACTTAACATGTCCAAGCGGTTTCGTTAGGATATCAGCAAGTTGATTATCCGAACTGACATACTCTACTACGATCTTTCCTCCCTCAACACAATCCCTTATGAAGTGATATCGCGTATCGATATGCTTACTTTGATCATGAAAAACAGGATTTTTGTAGAGGGAAATCGCAGATTTATTATCCACCTTCAGAATTGTGCAACTAGGCTCCTTGCCGATCAAATCACTGAGTAAACGCCTGAACCAAATCCCCTGACACGCTGTTGTTGTTGCAGCTACAAACTCAGCTTCACAGCATGACAACGCTACAATTTTCTGTTTTTGAGATTGCCAACTAATCAAGCTCTCTCCAAACAAAAACAACACACCGGTTGTACTTTTGTGATCATCGACGTCGCCCGCCATATCGCTATCACTGTACCCAATCAATTGTGGCTGCCCCTCTTTTTTCCTTAGATAAAGGCAACCCAAATTTCGCGTACCTTTAATGAAGCGCAAGATATGCTTCACAACTGCTAAGTGTTCAGTCGTTGGAGCCTCCATGAAACGACTCACATAACCAACCGAGTACGCAATGTCAAGTCTTGTATGAACTAGATATCTCAAGCTCCCAACTACACTCCTATAGTGCGTAGCATTAGTAGGAGAAGCATTGCTAACGCTACTCATCCTGAGCCTTGCTTCCATAGGGATTTTGCATAGATTGCAATCAACCATATTTGACTTCTCCAAAATCTTCAGTGAGTAAGCCGACTGGTTCAGCAAGATGCATTCATGTGTCTGACTTACCTCAATTCCTAGGTAATAACTTAGCAATCCCAAATCGCTCATGCTGAACAACCTCTTCATCTCCTCCTTAAAACTGTCAATTTCTTGCGGATGTCTTCATGTGATAATCAAGTCATCAACATACACACCCACTAGACAATTGATGAGCCATGTCCCCTTCTATATACAGCATGCTCTGAAGGACTCTAAATAAAACCAAGTTTCACGAGGCTATTATCAAGCTTGAGTTCCACGCTCTTGGAGCTTGTTTCAAACTGTCGACTTTTGTAGTCGGCAATAAAATTATGGGGCAGGCGCTCGATCTCAAACTCGAAGGTCACACAAGACAGGGATTTTAGACAGGTTCAGGCCCTCAGCAATGGAGGTAATACCTAATCTGTGTCTTTGAAATTATGCGAATCTCTTGGATGCAGGGTTGCTCAAAGCGCAATATGCTCTGGGCGATATGTGGTGTTCTAGGCTCTATGGCTTGATGCCTTGTTGTTACCCGCCCTCCCCCTTATATACTGGAGGTGGTGCGGCTTACAGAGTCCTGATCGGTTTGGAGATTTTGATCGGTTACAAGATTCTAGTCGGTTAACAGGATAGAGTTTACATCTTCATCTACCCTATTAACGACTCGGATTACAACCATATCTATCATATCTAAATATATGTTCAACTATCTATGGGATGTACCCCCTTGCGCACGGCAACAGGGCCTGGTGCGGGAGACGTCATCCTGGGCCTTCCTATTGGGCTCATCCCTCGGACGTCTCTGGACGGATCGTGAGGGTACCCGGATCCTTATATTCCACAGTAACCCCCGAGTGCTTCATGATCCGATCGCTATGTTTCCAATTTAAATTTCTGCTTGAATCGCTGTTCCTGACTTCTTGTCTGAGCTTCCGAATGGTTCTGCCATTCGATTGGAAGGCTTCTTCTTACAGCGAGTGAATTATGAAGGGCTCGAATATGATCCTTAATATTTGCCTCACCTAACTGTAATTTTCTATCAGGTAGGCTTTATCGCGAGTAGCCTCGTGGACCTTCCTCATTTTTCGAATGTGGATTGGATATTTCTCCCGCCCGAAGCTTTAATCCTCTTCGCAGATAACCATTGAACAGTCTTCGAGGTCGTCTTGTTTTCCTGCGCCAACTTGTTTGCTGAAAAACTCCTCAGCTTCTGAAGTTACATTAACTCCAAAGCTCTTTGGCTTCCGATACTAAATATCTTCGCATTTACTTCAATTTCGCCAAATCGGCTATAAAAGGCAGACCAACGCTTCTAGGATGTGTCCCTTCGCTCTTTGCCCTCCACTTTCCTGCTTCAAGCTTCTACCTATGTCATGCCGCGGTGGTATCATCAAGCAAGGGTGCACCCCAGACTCGCCGAGCTCTGGGAGGATTTCGACCGGGCTATGTACGAGCTGCTTGAGGAGAAGGCGGTGGAGCGCGACTGCGTGGCCGTCGACGCATTCCTTGAGGTCTTCCCTGCCCTTTACAGGGTTAGGGAGGCTCTTGTCGAGGCGCTCGGTCGGGCGCTCCGCTGGGAGGTGTAGCTCTCCTGTAAATGTAATAGTTTTCTAGGCGTAATGCCTAGGGAACTTTTTGTATATAATAAAGAAGTACCTTTTGTCCATGAAGTTCTTGTCTGTCCTTTGATTATGGATTATACCCATTCTAGGGCGTCTCGGAACTCGCATGTTACTTGATTCTGATGACGTCTGCGTCCATCTGGCTCAAGGCCAAATGATATCCATGCCTGACGATTGCCGGATATAGCTTAGGCCTAACTTGGGGCGCATCGTGGCTCTTGGCCGAGCGACACCCATATTCGACTGCTGCAAGATATAGTTTTAATCTAACTTGGGATGTATCAAGGTTCTCCTGGCTCATGGCCGAGTGATACCCATATCCCTAGGACATGGCTTAGGCTCGATTTGGAGCGTACCATGCTTACGTGGCTCTTGGCCGAGTGATACATGCCGGCGGTGTAGGTGCAGCTCAATCTCTCTTGGCGTGTCGGGTTTATACGGCTCTTGGCCGAGTGATACCCATATCCGACCGATGGCGGACACAGCTTAGGCCCTCTTGGAGCGTATCGGGATTTACATGGCTCTTGGTCGAGTGATACCCGTATCCGACCGATGGTGGACACAGCTTAGGCTCTCTTGGAGCGTATTGCGTTTTCATCTGAACGGAATTTGTACTTGTTTAATATGATGCACAGTTTTCCAACCCTCGTGGGGCATACTATTGGATTTGTGCCTGTTTAGGCTCGACTCGTGGTACATGATTCCGTCGTGCGGTAACCACCTAACGACCCAGCGTGGGGCGTACCACGAGAAGACATGTTTTATCAAAATTGGAGACCGTCCACGTCCCGCTTAGCACGAAAAGTGGAGAAAATGCCCCGTTGCGTGGAGAGACGCGCCCCCAATATAACTTGGTCAAACCCTGTCAAACTCCGCGAGTCGAAACGACATGCCTGCAAATCATTTATGGGGAATCCGGAAGGACATGATGCTTCGCAATCTTTTTCTCGTTGATTCGGTGGTGACCTAATTTTTTCCCTTTTTAAAAGGTTTAGGTCGTACGACGCCCGACAGTTCACTCTCTTACTGCGCCCTCGCTCCTTTTTCTCCCTTGCCTTTCCGACTTCTCTTTCGAAGATGTCTTCCTCTTCCTCTCCGCCTTCGCCGCAGGATTGGACGACCTCGACGACGACAAAGGAGAGGCTGCAGTCCATGGTGGAAGATGGGATTCTCCCGGACTTAGCCTTGATCTCCGCCCGTCCAGCCGCCGGTGAATCCATCCCCACTCCTCGTCCCAAAGAGGTAGTGGTATTCGAATCCTTTTTCCAGCGCGGACTGGGTCTTCCGGCCAGCACTTTTCTCCACAGCCTTCTCTTCTTCTATGAAATCGAGTTGGTGAACTTGAATCCCAATTACATTCTGCAAATCTCTTTTCGTCCATCTCTATGAAGCTTTCCTGGGTATCAGCCCCCATTTTGATCTTTTTCGCCATTTTTACCTTCTGAAACCTTATCCCTCCAAGAGCGACACCAAGGTTGTCGGGGTAGCCAGATTTCAGCTGCGGGAGGGGCTGAAGAAGAGTTACTTCGTAATCCCCTTCAAAACCTCCAACAAAGGCTGGCATCGGGAGTAGTTCTATTGCGCCAACCTCGATTCAGCCCTATCTCCCTTTGCCGGGCGCCGACCCAAAGCGTCTCTTTCCTGGATGTCTACCCCCAACTCCGCCAACATGGACCAGGTGTTTGATCTCCTCGCGCTGATTGGGAAGTTGAAGGAGGATGGTCTCACAGGGGTAGGTCTGGCTCTCCATTTTGTTTCTCGCCAGACCCAGCCCCTAAAGGAGCGAGTTCATCTAGGATTCACGTACGAAGGGAAAGGTGACCCGACCCGGGAGCTGCCCGACGAGCTGTCGAAGGAACAGATATGTGCTCGGGCCGGAGAATTCTTCATCCCGAGCGTCGACATATTCTCCGTTAGGTGCCCGAAGTCTTTCACCGCTTCACACCCTCCTCCTGAGGTAGGCGGGTTTGGCATTCTGATTTTGTTTCCCTTTGTCTCTGAATATCTTCTAACTCTTAACCTTCATTTGCAGGATCGTATTGCCTTCTTCAGCGTCGCACCTCTTCCGGAAATGCCTACTCGCATAGGCGATTCTCCGAAGTGACGAGCAAGGTCTCCTGCGGGAAATCCCACTGCGAAGAAGGGGAAAAAGACATTGACCGAAGACCCCGTGACGTCCCGACGCCCGGCCGGCGATCCTAAGATTCAGGACCCATCAGCGCGAGCCCCAGCGCCTTCGGCTCCCCTCCCCCGTGAGCATGTGGCTGAACCGTGTCCTACGCAGAAGGACTCGGGTTTTCAAGAGGAGCCCGGGGCACCAGTCGGTAGCGTCCCGAGTGGTCCTTCCGGGGGCGGCCCGACCGCTCGGAAGAAGCCCCCGATGAAGATGAGGAAGTCCGATAGGTTTGTTACCTTGCCGACTCCTATTTGGCTCGTTTTGCAGGCTCGCTGACAATTCTCCTCATAGGGATCCTTCGCTCGATGTTCCTGTCGGGACACCGTCTATGGCCCCTATGGAGGCTGAGCCCCTGGAAGTTTGCGCTCCGGTCATGGGGTTGTAAGTTCAAGCTCTATTGGTTTTGGTGATTGGTTTAATATTAATGTTTAATCATTGTTTAATGACAAATCAAATCATTATGAGACTAACATGTTTTATTAAGTCTTATTCTTATTAGTCTCATACTTGGATGGAAAATGGAAAACCTAAGGTATGCACTTGTATTCAATTCAATTATCTATATGCATACTTAGAATTCAAGTTAAAGTATGAACTCTTCCAGTGCTTTAGACCAAATATGTGCATTATGTTTTTAATTCATATATACATGAATGCACACATCTAGGGGGAGTTTATAATTTAACTTGATGTTTCAATTGTATTGATCCATGTCCTCTTGTCATACAATATAAAGGATCAAGACCTTGAAACAATCTTTTGAGTATATATGACTTGTGTAGTTATATACTCATGTCAATTTAAATGAGTTTAAATTGAGTTCGATTGTCTCTCAATCAATCAAAGAACATTTCATCATGTGTTGATGGTGTTTCCTTGTTGATTAAAGACAAGCGAAAAGTTCTTGAGTATAATGAAGCATTAGTTGCATCAAAGTACTCAAGACACAATTAATCATTCAAATTGATTAGGGTTGTGCTCAATCGATCTTGGAGGCATCCATTATGTGTTAATGGAGTGCGGTGATGATTGAGACAACCGTGTTTGTTGGACTAACATCTTCCATGAGTTGTGAAGTAGGTTAAGTCCAAGATGATGAAGAATCGGGAAGAAGAAGTCATCATGTGTTGATGAGCTTCAAGAGGTGATCCCGAAGTGAAGAGAAGGGCTAGAGAAGGTTCATCATGCGTTGATGACCAAGAAGAAGAAGAAGAGGTGATACTGGAGAGAAGATGATTGGAAATCATAAAAGCTCCAAGTGGATCAAGTGTGGCAAAGGTATAACTAGCTAGGGCTAAGGATGTGTTCCTAGTCTTTTACCGGTCTCCGTGTTTGGTTGTGAGACCGGGTTGCTTGTTAGGTGCCGTACTATTAAGAGGGTTGAGTCTTTTAGCTTGAGCTTCATCATGTGTTGATGAACTCGATCCGTTCACTCTAGCTCACTCTCTTGTTTGATGTTTGCATGAAGCTAACCATTTGGCATGTGTTGCAAATTGGTAAAGCTTGTGCATTAGATTTTGTATGAGCTAAGTATTTGCATGTGTTGCAAATAAGGGTGCTCATACTTGCATCTTATTTGAATCTTATTTGATTTGGTTATTGCTTGGAGCTAAGTTTTGCATGTGTCGCAAAAGGAGAGAGCTCAAGCAATTTGGTTTAAAGTGCTTGCATGGAGTTAGAGATTTGCATGTGTTGCAAATAGAGAACTCATGCACTTGTATTTGTTGTGGTTGCTTGCATGGAGTTAGAGATTTGCATGTGTTGCAAATAGAGAACTCATGTACTTGCATTTGTTGTGGTTGCTTGCATGGTGCTAGAGATTTGCATGCGTTGCAAATAGAGAGCTCATGTTTTGTTATTGCTTGGAGCTAAGTTTTGCATGTGTCGCAAAAGGAGAGAGCTCAAGCAATTTGGTTTAAAGTGCTTGCATGAAGTTAGAGATTTGCATGTGTTGCAAATAGAGAACTCATGTACTTGCATTTGTTGTGGTTGCTTGCATGGTGCTAGAGATTTGCATGCGTTGCAAATAGAGAGCTCATGTTTTGGTATTGCTTGGAGCTAGGTTTTTGCAGGTATTGCAAAGAACAATGCTCAAGCATTAAATTGGTTTAATGTGTTTTTGCAAGTTCGTTGTGCGAATAAACCGAGGTCTATGGGTCCGGAATCCCGAGAGCATGTGAGTAGGGCTTGCAACGGGTGTTTGCAAGTTGACTGGGTCTTGTGTTGACCTTCTCATGGCTAGGGGGATTAATCTCATAGACTCGGGTTTGATTTGCTTAATACGTTTTGCAAATAGATCTTGAGTTGTTTACGAAATGTGTTTTCGTTAGTTGGATTTGTTATTTGCAAATGTGTTTTGCAAATGAACTTTAGATTATGGGTTCCTATCCTAAAGCATGTGAATAGGGTTTGCAAATGTGTTTTGCAAATTGACTTGATCATGTGTTGATCATCACATGGCTAAGAGGATTGATCTTATAAGTTCTTGGTTTATTGGCAAATGTGTTTTGCAAATAAGTTGTGCTTATATGAGATTCTTTGGAGTATATGATTAACATGTGCAAATGTGTTTTGCATAGTGTTGTGATCATGTGTTGATCCTCACATAGCTCAAAGCATATCTTTAATGGTTTGGAGAAAAGTTTTTGTGAAAAACGGTGTTTTCTCCCTGAGGCCGGTCGTACCGCCCCTGTAAGGCCGGTAGCACGGGGTCCGGTGCTACCGCAGTTTGGCCGGTAGCACCGAAGGTCCGGTGCTACCGTCTCTCTGGTCGGTGTGGAAAATCCAGAGAGGGGATGTTTTTAGGCGATCAGCGGTCCGGTGCTACCGCCCATGGTAGGCCGTAGCACCGGATGTCCGGTGCAACCGCTCCTCGGCGGTGTGGAAAATCCAGAGGAGGTGTTTTGAGTTCGGCCTGAGGCCGGTGCAACCGAGGTTGAGGCGGTGCTACGCCGAGCGGTCGGTAGCACCGCTCCCGGCTGGCGGTACTACCGGATATCCCGCAACGGCTAGTTTTGTAGCCGTTGGCGAGGCCGTGCTACTGGTCCCGATGAGGGCGGTAGCACCGGAATTCTGTTTTGTCGAATTTCCCCCAACAACTAGTTTTGGCTTGGAGGCTATAAAAGGAGGCCTTGGGGGCAAGGGCGAGAAATGGGTGTGTGCTAGAGCTTTTGGGTGTTTATAGGAGTTGTGTGCATGTGTTGCCTTCTCCCATTTGCTTCTTGAGCTAGGTTGAGCCTCTAATTGCATGTGTTGCAATTAGGAGAGGATTGAGAGTCTCTTGTGCATGTGTTGCACTTGAGGAGGATCCTTGTGCATGTGTTGCACTTGGTGATCACCGGAAGCACATGTGTTGTGCTTGGTGAAGTTCAAGCGAGAGGATTCGGCTTGTTACTCTTGGAGGTTGCCGACTCCTAGACGGCGTAGAGCGTCGTGTGCGGGAGCTCTCAAGGTTGTGAGAAGCCCCGGCGAAGTTTGTGAAGGTTCAGGTTGAGCCTACGCGAAAGCGTGAAAAACCACATCTAGTGGATTCGAGGTGGGTGCTCAATTCGTGGAGCCGGTCCAATGTGTTTGGGCTAACCTCAACGTGGACTAGGGGAGACCGGCAAGTCTCCGATCACCACGGTAAAAAGTATTGTGTCTCTTGTGCTTGCTTTGTTCTCTTTATTTATATTCAAGCAATTTACTTCATAGAATTAAATTGATTGTTTGCTTGTCTTTAGAATTGTTTTTTGTTAGAGACATAATTAGTTAGTGCACATAGTGAGCCTAGTTGATTTAGGCTTTAATTGTCAAAACCTTAGTTTATCGCTTCCGCATTTTTATTGATAAGGTTTTGGCATAGGGGTAATTGAGGGGTGAATTGCTTTATAGAAATTAGTAGAAAGAGAAAGTTTAATTATTTGAAAAGCCGCCTATTCACCCCCCTCTAGTCGGCATCCTCGACCTTACAGGGGTCCACACTCGAGGATACCGAAGTGCCTCCCAGTCCTCTGGCATCGTCTCCTACTCCTCCTGCTTCGGTGCCGGATCCTGCTGCTCCGGAGCCAGCCTCCTGCCCGTCCCCCGAGGTCGAAGAGATCCACCGAGTCCCACCAGCCCCTGCTCGCCCCCGGCTCATAACGGAGACCGCATGGATTGATGAGGAGGAAGGCTTGAAGCTCCTGGAAGACCCAGAGGAGGAGGAGAAGGAGAGGAACGACTTTTATATTCACGCCGCGGCTTGCACGTGAGCGATTCGGGTAAGCACTCCTCTACAACTGCTGTATTCCTGCTTCCGTCGTTTGTCATGTGGTTACCTTTTCCCGTGACGATTACAGAAAATAGGGGAGCATTTCGAACAGAAAGTCGAATACTTCCAGAAGATGCTCCCTGAAATCCGGACGCGCTAGGAATACTTGGCCAACTTGGAACACGTCAAGGCCGAGCATGCGGCCGAGCTGCAATCCCTTTGGTCCGAGGTCCAGGCGTCGCGGGAGGAGCAAAGTGCTATGTGCCAGGAGAAGCTAGACGTCGTTGTCTCCCTTCGAGGTAGCTATTTACTGGGCCGCCCCATTTTTTCATTTAATCAAATGGCTTCTTGATCTTCTAGTCTCCAAGTCAGCTCGGGACTCCGCCTTTACAAACCTCCAAGAGCAACTTAGAGCCGCGGAGGATTCCAGGACGAAACTGGAGAAGGAGTTTGAAGGTGCGTCTGGCATCTCGGCACTATCATGCCTTCATTGCCCTTTCTAATGTTTTGCCTTGCAGATTATAAACTCAAAACACGGGTGCAGTACGCCGTCTTCAGTGAGAGGGTCGAAGCCCTTGAGGCGTCCTGCGCCAAGCTTGAGAGGCCTCGGGCATTCTTGAGTTCGCTTCATCCCGTGGGTGAGAGGCCACTTAGCAGGGACCAGGTCATCTCTTGGCTGGAGGAAGCCCCCGTGGCGCTCAAGAACCTTTTGAAGGAGACGGCGGCCAATGGCGCTAGCCAGACTTTGGCGATTACCAAGTCACTTTATCCCCGAGTGGATCTTGAGGCCGTCAAGGAAGGCTACGCCCGCAACGTAGATGAAGACCGGGCCGCCGAGCTCTGGGAAGAAGTTAGGGACACCTCTTTGACTATTATAGAAACTTTAGACCTGTGAATTGAAAATGTATAAAGGTGTTTCCTTGCTCTTGTGTTATCAGAATGTAACATGCGTATATGCCCGAGTGGTTTTGACAACTTAGAGTTTCGGTCCAACTGGGCATCTCGTCCGACTGATTCAGCCCCCAAGCTCTGGGGCAATGTTTATGACGCATGTCCCTGAGTCTTAGCATAGGAGCAAAGCACTTGGATGGATGATTATAGGGAAGGTTATATAAAAGCAACTTTCAAATTGAACTTTCATTCATGGAAAAACAATTGGATTACAGAATTTAAGCGAAAAAACGACGTAGCTGTTCTATGTTCCAAGTATTGCTGACCGCCGTGCCGTCTTCGCGCTTGAGTCTGTAAGCTTCGGGGCGAACCACTTCATCAATGACATAAGGGCCTTCCCAGCTTGGGGAGAGTTTATGCTCGTATTTCTGATTCTTTCTTAGAACCAAATCTCCTTTGGAGAACGCGTGGATCCTTACATTGCGGCCATGATAGCGGCGTAGGCCTTGAAGGTACTTTGCCGACTGAATTGTTGCGATGTCCCTGGCTTCTTTCAGCCGATCGAGGTCTTCTAGCCGGCTGTCTTCCAAAGTGATTTCTTCATAGCTCCGAACCAGTGGGGATCCGAACTATAACTCAGTGGGAAGGACTGCCTCCGAGCCATACACCAGGAAGAAAGGTGACTGCCCGGTTGCTCTGCTGGGGGTGGTTCACAGCCCCCAGAGTACCGAAAGTAATTCTTTCACCCACCGAGTGGTGTACGGCTTTAGCCGATCGAAAATTCTCGCTTTCAGGCCCTGTAGCACCATGCCGTTAGCACGCTCGACTTGTCCATTGCTCCGAGGGTGCGCTACTGACGCAAAGCAGATCTTTATCCCGAGTTCGTCGCACCAGTCTTGAAATTCGCCGCTCCTGAATTGGGTGTCGTTATCCGTGATGATCCGATTCGGGACACCGAATCTAACCACGATTCCATGAAAGAATTCTTTGGTCTTGGCCGCCGTAATTGCGGCGACCGGCTTTGCTTCCACCCACTTGGTGAATTTATCGACGGCTACGAAGAGATGAGTATGGCCGCCTTGGGCTTTCTTCAAAGGTCCTACCATGTCGAGCCCCCAGACCGCAAACGGCCAGGTTATGGGGATGGTTTGTAATTCCTGTGCCGGTTTGTTCATCTGTCGTGCAAAGAACTAATATCCTTCGCACGTTCGAACGACGTCCTCCGCGTCGGTGACGGCAGTCGGCCAAAAAAACCCTGACGATAGGCCTTGCCAACTAGGGACGACGACGCCGCATGATTGCCGTAGACTCCCGAGTGGATTTCCTTGAGGAGATCTCTTCCTTCTTGTTCTGATATGCACCGTCGTAGAACACCAGAGCTGCTCTTGCGATAGAGTTCTTCCCTGATCACCACGTAGCTTTTGCTTCAGCGCATTATTCGCTCGGTTTGCACGCGGTCTTCGGGTAGCTTGTCCATCATCAAATAATCCAGATATGGAACTATCCAATCGGGGGTAATGACTAGGACTTCAGCCTCTAATTTTTTCTCTGCCGGGATGTCCGGCTTTGTCCGAGTGCTAGTCGTGGGCTTGTGAATTTCCTCAATGAACACCCCCATAGGTACTGTAGACCGGCAGGCTCCCATTTTCGCTAACTCGTCAGCGGCTTCATTATCTCGGAGGAGCACATGAATGAGTTCTAGTCCGTCAAAGTTGCCTTCCAATTTGCGTACCTCCTGGCAGTAGGCAGCCATGTTGTCCTCAATGCAAGACCATTCTTTCTACACTTTGTTGACCACGAGCATTGAGTCTCCGCGCACCGCCAAACGTCGAATGCCGAGTGATATGGCGATACGGAGCCCGTGGATGAGTGCCTCATACTCGGTGGCGTTGTTTGATGCGGTAAAAAATATTTCAAGAACGTACCTCAATCTTTCCCCATTCGGCGATATGAGCACGATTCCAGCCCCCGCGCCGCTGAGCATGAGGGAACCATCGAAATACATCATCCAATAATCGAGCTCCTTGGTGACTGCTGGGTTTTGGAGTTCTGTCCACTCAGCCGTAAAGTCGGCGAGTGCTTGAGACTTAATGGCGGTGCGAGGCTTGAATAAGATATCAAAAGCTCCAAGCTCGACTGCCCACTTTGCAATTCTCCCGGTGGCCTCCTGATTGTGGAGAATATCGCCAATTGTGAAGGAGGTGACCACCGAAATCATATGTTCTTGGAAATGGTGCTTGAGCTTACGAGATGTGAGGAGTACTGCGTATAGCAATTTTGTAACTTGCGGATACCGCACCTTAGATTCCCTCAAGATCTCGCTGACGAAATAAACCGGGTGCTGGACTTTCTGCACGTGGCCCTGCTCCTCCCTTTCTACGACGACCGCAGCGCTGACTACATGAGTCGTTGTCGCGATGTATAGCAAGAGGGATTCCTCTAGCATCAGTGCAACCAGGATTGGGGGCGTCGTTAAGAAAATCTTCAAATCTTCGGACGCCCGCTGTGCCTCTGGAGTCCACTGGAATTTGTCCTGTTTTTTGAGGAGTTTGTAGAATGGCATACCTCGCAAACCCAGTCGGAAAATAAACCTGCTGAGTGCAGCCATGCATCCTGTAAGCTTCTGGACATCCTTCTGGCAAGTCGGCGGTTCCATATTTGATATGGCCCTGATCTTCTCTGGGTTGGCCTCAATGCCTCGTTGGGATACGATAAACCCGAGCAGTTTTCCCGAAGATACTCCGAAAACACACTTCTCGAGATTAAGCTTCATGTTGAAGGCCCTTAGGCTCTCAAATATCTCGGTTAGGTCGGTGATGAGGTCCTTCCTTTCCCGAGTCTTGACAACGACGTCGTCCACATATGCCTCCACGTTACGTCCGAGTTGGTTGTCAAAGCACCACTGTATCGCGCGTTGATACGTCGCTCCAGCATTCTTCAACCCGAATGCCATCGTGGTATAGCAAAAGGCCCCGAAGGGCTTGATGAACGAAGTCTTGATATGATCTTCCGCCTTTAGCCGAATCTAGTGGTACCCTGAGTAGACATCAAGGAAACTCAGGATCTCGCACCCGACGGTTGAATCAACCACTTGGTCAATCCGAGGTAACCCGAAAGGATCCTTCGGACATGCTTTATTGAGATCGGTATAGTCAACGCACATGCGCCAAGTTTTATTCTTCTTTTGAACAAGTACAGGGTTCGCCAGCCAATCTGGATGATACACTTCTTTTATAAAGCCTGTGGCTAAAAGCTTGGTGATCTCCTGTTTGATAGCGTTCCAGCGATCTGGAGCAAACCGCCGAAGCCTTTGCTTGACTGGTTTCGCACTTTCGTTGACGTGCAAAGAATGCTCAATCACCTCCCTGGGAACACCCGGCATGTCGGATGGTTTCCATGCGAAGATGTCTTTGTTAGCTTGGAGGAAGGTGACGAGCTCGCTTTCCTATTTGTCCTCAAGCCCTGTCCCGACTAGAGTCGTCTTTGACGAGTCGGACGGGTCGAGAATGATTCTCTTGATTCCTTCGCCGGGCTTCATTCCTGACGTGGCTTGCTTTTTGGACGGGATATCTCCCTCTTCCCGCATCATGGTCGCTTCTGCTTGGATCTTCTTCCTCTCATTGGCTCCTTCCTGCAACTCGGCGAGCTCATGGTTCTCTCGGTCGCACTCTAGGGACCGCTTGACGTCACTGCGAACCGTAATGACGCTTTTTGGCCCTGGCATCTTCATCATCAAGTAGGTGTAATGCGGGATTGCCATGAACTGAGCCATTCCGGGTCTTCCCAAGATTGCGTGATACGCCGTCTCAAAATTCGCCACCTCAAAATTTATGTACTCGGTCCGATAGTTGTCCTTAGTGCCGAAGGTAACAGGCAAGGAAACCTGCCCGAGTGGAAGGGACGATGCTCCAGGAATCACACCGTGGAACGGCTGAGTGCTTGGCTTTAGCTCGGAGAGGGGAATGTTCACGTCATTGAAGGTTTTGGAGAACAAGACGTTGAGTCCACTCCCTCCATCGATCAGGACCTTCTTGAGCCCTCATGCTGCGTATAACAGGGTCGAGTACTAGAGGAAACTTACCCAGATGTAGAACCCGGTTGGGGTGATCCGTTCGGTCGAAGATGATTAGTACCTCGGACCACCTCAGATATTGGGGGGCCGCTGGTTCCACCGCATTGATCTCCCGAGCGGTAAGCTTTTGCTTCCGCTTGGACTCGTATCCGGTGGAGCCCCTGTATATGTAGTTCAACTCGTGCTCGGGCTCTTAAAAATCGTCTTCGTCTAGGAGGTCTTTCTTCTTTGCTGCCTCGTCCTTTGCTGGAGCCGGCTGCTTGTTGCTCTCCCGCGCAAAGCGTTTCAAGGTGAAGCAGTCCTTGGCGATGTGTTTTCCTTTAGGATGGAAAGGACAGATTGCTTCCATGACGGTGTTGTAATCAGGTCCTTCCCTCCGCATGGCTCGGGGCCGGACGCGCTCAGCCACTGCGACTAATTCTTCGCCTTTTCGCTTCTTGTCTTTGTGCTTGGAGGACTCGGGCTTGTCGCCCTTGTTCTTCTTATGCGGGCGATCTTCTTGGCGCTCGGCCAAGGCGTCCGAGGCCGTGGCGTAGCGGTCGACCAATGCGAACATCTCCTTCACGGTGGTTGGCGGCTTCCTGGACATTTTCTTAATTAGATCAAGATCACTTACTCCTTTCTGGAAAGCTGCCACCACCACGGCTTCAGATACGTCCCTGATGGTGTTCTTCTTCTGCATGAAACGCTGGATGAAATCCCTCAGCGTCTCATCCTTTTTCTAGTGCAACTGGTACAGGTCCCGTGGAGTGCCAGGCCTCTCGTAGGTGCCCTAGAAGTTGGCAATGAACTGATCGCAGAGATCACTCCAGGAGTCCACCGAGTTTGCAGGGAGGCCCGTGAGCCATGCTTGAGTCGGGGGGTGAGACTGATCGGCAGATAGTTTGCCATGACAGTCTGGTTTCCTCCGGCGGCTTTAACTGCCAGGGCGTAAACCTGCAGCCAAGCTTCTGGGTCTCGTTCCCCGTCGAATTTTACGATGCCCCTAGGGTTGAATCCTTCGGGCCATATCACTCGGCGCAGCCGAGGAGTGAACGCCCGGATCTCGTTGATAGATCTCTCATCATGATGAGGGGGAGTCCGGCGTGGCGAGCCTCTGGCTTGGCGATGGTCATCAACACGTTGGGGTGGTGTACGGCGCGATGAGTCCATGACTCGGCGTTCGTCGTCGCTCCTACCCCGACGGTGGTGGTCTCTGTGGTCTTCGTGGTTATCATACCTTTGATCGCTTCGTCGATCGTGGCCGGTGCCGAAATGCTCGTAGTCGTCGCGGCGTCCGCGTCTTTCTTCCTCGTTCCGTTCTTGTCGCCTGGCTGTGATGTCCTGGCGGAGGTCGCAGTTGAGAATCTGGCGAGCGCCCCCGGCTGGTGGTGTGTGACGCCGACTGCCGGTATTCGACCGTCGCATCCATTTCTTGGCGACACGATTTGCCGCATGGGGCGCGAGTGCGCTTCACCCACCGCTTTCTCGTTCTCGCCGGATTGCTTTGCGCCGTCACCATGGCCTTGATCTGGGCCACAATCGGGGCTGTCGGCCTATCCGATGCAATCATCGGGTCCAGCGTGTCGAGGAGCGTCTTGGAGGCGACGACGTTTTGCATCGATGTGCGAAAGACGGATTGGTCTCCCAACTTAGATTGCAAGATGTCTTCACGAACATTGCGGCCGAGAGACCGAAGAGATCGCGTCTGCTCCTCCTTACCCTTACACCGACGATCTTCCTCCGCAGCTTCTTGGTCTTCTTGGTGGAGATCGGTCCTCTGCTCCTCGATCGCGAAGATGCCACCAGAAAGTTAGTATTGAATATTGACAACCTTTGTAGTGACCTCCAAATGATGCCATAGCTCTTCGTCATGTCTCTTCAAGAGTTGAGACAACTTTGAAAGGGTAGACCAAATACCCACATGGATGCTGTCAAGATGCTTGCAATAATTGCCTTCAAAGCCACTGGGCAATTCGACAAAGCAAAAGAAAGTGTCTGCTTCAACTAAGGCCTGCATTTCCAATAGCGGGTAATTCAGTTAATGAACACCAGAAAATGTTAATCAAATGGAGCAGCTATGAACTAGTATTGATATAAATCAGAGAAAGCTTCATGCAGGAACTTTTCGCCCTCTCCATGGGCTTTGATGTTGGAACAGAACGCTAAAAATTCTTGAGACGATTTTCTCTTTATTACTTCACACTCTGTTCAATTAAAAAACTCAAGCATACCCCTATATTTATACCTAAAACTACAACCCTCAGAAACGGAATAGGATTCTACTTCCATGTCCTAGTTAGACTCCTCATCCTAAACTTTCTTAATACAAACTTTCCAAACTAAACCTTTCCTATTACAAGATTACTACTAACATTTTCCCCCCTAATCTTGTAATATCTTTGATCACGCCGATCTTCTCACTCATCTTCAAGAACTTGTTCAGCTCGTTACGTGTGTCTCGCCTGCGTACATGAAACAACGTCGTCCTCTCCCGAGTCGCATACACTTGTACCCACCTTTGTGCCTTTCTGACGCCTGTTTTGCACCCATCTGGTGCCTCTGCGCCCTCCTGACGCCTGTACTACACCAACCTGGTACCTCTGCGCCTTCATGACGCCTGTTCTGCACCTACCTGGTGCCTCTGCGTCCTCCTGACGCCTGTGCTGCGATACTACGGAAAAAAAAAACACGACGCGAAACAATAATACGCCGAGCGTTGAACTGTTTTTTTTGGGAACCTTTACTTTACTTCTTGCATCACCCTCACGATGATTTGCTTGCTTGGCTTGCTAGAGCTTGGTTTCCCTTCAGCCGACATCTCAACGTGTGGCCGAGCCGTCATCTTCTCGATCCCTTTCTTCTCTTTTTTCTTATTTTTTTAAGCACTGTAGCCTGCTGTACGTCACGAGCTTGTCCCAGTTGCTTGCAGACACACTGCGCATGGTCGCTTTCTTCTCTTCTCAAACCTACTGTATTGCGTGGCTAGAAAACCAGTAGGGAGCTTCTCTGCTGTAGCACCTTTGCTCGCCCTCGAACGTGACCCAGCCGCACGAAGCTTCTGCGGACTATGCACAAGGAACTACTTGGCCGCCTGTTGCCTTCTTTTTTCTTTCGCTTTGCCGCTGGAAATCTCGAGACGTAGCTACTGCTGCCCGTGTCTCGGACGTACACCCGTATGTGGCCTGAGACTCGAGCCGCACGTCGCTCGTGGTGATGCCCCACGGCCGCGGCTTCTTCGCGTCGGCGTAGTCTGCGCTAGGAACTCGACGCTTCTTCTCGATTGAAGATCCGATCTCCGATTGAGACCTCGTCCCGGTGCTTTTCTTGTGTCACGCAGATGTAGCTTCCTTACTATCGCTGGAGCCGTACTCCGTGACATACGCACCGAGACGATCGCGACGCTTGCTACCGAGCCGAGACGTCTTCTCTGCGGCAGCGCTTGAGACGCGTCTCTTGCGGCCGCTCATTGCTAGCGCTTCTCGATTTCGCCACGCGAGATGTCGTTTCGATCCGCACGATACTCGCCTTCTAGTCCTCGTGCCGTCCGCGTCTCGTGCGCTCGTGCGTTGTCGCTGCGGTCACGAGCCGCTTCGCTGGCTCTATTGGTGCCGCCTCCAGGAGTCTCCTCCTCCCGGAGGCAGCGGATTGATCCGAAACCTTTAGGCTCTGATACCAATTGTTGGAACAGAACGCTAAAAACTCTTGAGACGATTTTCTCTTTATTACTTCACGCTCTGTTCAATTACAAAACTCAAGCAAACCCCTATATTTATACCTAAAACTACAACCCTCAGAAACGGAATAGGATTCTACTTCCATGTCCTAGTTAGACTCCTCATCCTAAACTTTCTTAATACAAACTTTCCAAACTAAACCTTTCCTATTACAAGATTACTACTAACATTTGATTCTTGGCTAAAAACACTTTTCTATCCCTGCCGTGCTCCAACAGTACGAGGTAGTCCTCTCATGGCTCTCGTCGACTGGTGTCTACCTACCTGCACACAACGAAAGAGCAACAATCAAGAAACAGATTACATCTCGCGTACGCGCGGATCTGGCTAAGGCAGGCCACCCTCGTAGAGCCGCTCGACCTCGGCGGTGTCGACGGCGACCATGAGAAAGGGCTAGGCCCCAGATCTGCGCGGCACGGCCACATAATCTGACGGAGAAGCAAGACCCTACCCGGAATCGCCGCACGACACGGCGGAGAGTGGGGGCAGCCACCTGGGGGCCTCAGAGGGCGACGGCGCATGGGTTTGTGTTTGGGGAGAAGTGGGAGGAGGGGGAGATGTAGTAGTCGTGTCGCCGATTAAGGGGTACGAGGCAGGCGAGGGAGACGGGGTACCAGTGATCCCTTCATACAAACTTCTTGCCCGGTTCTGGTGACGACGTGCTCAGCATTGCCTCCTTCGACGCTTGCTCCACCTCCCTGGGGATGGATGGTGGCGCGACCATGCGTAGGCGAGTGCAAGGACGCCGGAGGTGTTTGGAGGCCAGAGGGGCGGAGGCTTTGGGCCTTTGGCTTGCGGCCGAGATTTTTGTCGTACCAGTTTTATACTTCACAGCGGATGGATGGAACCCTAGAATCATATCACAGACGATTTTGGGTAAAATTGTCTGTGATGTGGGCCTCATCATAGACGGTTTTAGCTAAAAACCGTCTGTGATGAGCATGGAATTCATCACTGACTATTTTTGCAAAAAAAATCGTCTGTGATGACCTCTTATCACAGACGGTTTTTAAAAACTATTAGTAATGAGGAGTCTAATATAAGTCATTTTGTAGTAGTGCTTCTACCTCAGTGTTCACCTTAAATCTCTTGATAGCTTCTGCTGTCTCGTCCTTAGTTGCTAGGAGCATCAACCACATAAACCGACTGCGATCGTCAACCAAAAGAAGGAAGTATTTCTCACCCCCTGGTGTTGCTGGCGAAATCGGACCGCAAAGATCACCGTGTACCAATTCCAAGAGGTCCTTTACTTGGTAGAAAGCCTCCTGTGGAAACAGAGTTCGCCGTTGCTTCCCCACAAGACAACTATCGCATATTTGCTCGACATGATCAATAGGCGGTAGTCCTCTCACCATCCCTTGCTGTGATAACTTGCGAAGCGCCTGAAAATTCAGGTGTCCATAGCGTGCGTGCCAACGCCAAGCCACCTCGCTGCACTTCGCCGTTAAACAAACAGGACGTGCTTGTGTAAAATTGAGGGTATACAAACGATTCTTCAATCTTTTTACCTTAGCTAGCAACCTCCTTTGCCGGTCATGTATCATCAGTACCCCATCCTCGATAAGCACCTGGAAGCCTCACTCATCGAGTTGGCCGAGACTCAGTATATTGCTTCGTAGAGCTGGGATGTAATAAACATCCGTCAATTGCAGGTGCTCGCCATTGTTGCATTCAAACAGCACTGTCCCACGTCCAGAGATATCAACCGAAGAGCCATCTCCAAACTTTACTGAACCAGTAATGTTTGAATCCAACTCGGCAAAGCTTGATTTACATCCGGACATGTGGTTTGTTGCCCCCGCGTCCAACTACCAGACATCTTCATGTTGCTCTTCCTTGTGGCCAAGATGAACCGTCTGTGCGTGTACTTCATTGAGCTCGTAATTAATAGCAACTAATTCTGTAACATTTTCGGCGTCCGCTTCCTTTGCAGACTCTTTTTCGGGCATGCAGACATGCGCAACATGCAGAACCGACTCTGCACTGGCGTCAGCATCCTTCGCTTCTGATGTTCCCATGACGTCATCGGCACCCTGCGGTACTGCAGTATTTCTGACGTTGCCAACATCCGGCGCTACTGCAGCAATCTTCACGTCACCAGCATCCTGCGCAGATTTCTTACCGAAATCAGCAACATGCGCATCTGTAGCTTTCTTGCAGACACCAGCGCCTGCTTCAGATGCTCCTTCGGGTACGCAGACTTGCACCATGAGCAGTGTCGGCTCAGTATCTTGAGCCTTTATCAAGTTCGCCTGCTCTTTACGGTCGCGCCGAGGCTTGCGACACTCCATGGAAAAATGTCCGTGGATTCCGCAATTGAAGCACTTGAGTTTGGATTTGTCCCGGCTTGCATTAGCGTTAATGCATGCCCTCCTTGCTGAAACGATTTCCAGCTGCATGCCCACCACGGCCACGGCCTTTGCTAGCATGAGCATTGTTACTTGTGCTTTGGCTGCCGGTCGAAGAAACCTCCTGATCCTTCTGCTTTTTCCGAGTCAACCACTCCTCCTCAGTAAGGAGCAGCCGGTCACCTTTATTGCTGCCATCATTGACTTCATAGGGTTCTTCCACAGCCATGAGACGACCAGTCAATTCTTCAATAGACAATGTTCGAAGATCGATCAATTGTTCAATAGATATAGCTAATTGCATATATCTACGTGGTACGACACGCAAGAACTTTCTGACCACCTTCTCATCTTCCAGAGAGTATCCAAGTGCACTGATGTTGTTGATGAAACGCTGCAGCCGCATTGCAAAGTCATTCACGGACTCACTATCCTTCTTGCGAATTGACAAATTCATTAAGCAATGTTTGCGCTTTCGCCTCACGAACTCGCTCAACACCCATGTGCATGACATTCACAGTCTCCCATGCTTCCTTAGCGGAGTCCTTCACCGCCAGCATGGAAAGCATCTCCTGTGGAACGGCTTGTAGGATGGCTGCTAACGCCATCCAATCCTCCCTAAACAACACATCGCTAGGCTCGATTGAACTCTAGACTCCCTGAGCCTGCAAATTGACTCTCATCATGAGAGCCCAATCTGCGTAGTTAGTATACGTGAGCACCAGATAGCGCAGAGTCACCCTCATCTCCTTTGACGCCCTTTGCGCCAATGCTTCATGGCCACCGCCACTGCCAGAAGGATCCCAGCGATCGCCATTGTCGCCAAGATTGATCTCATGACGGCTTCTGCCATCGGTGTTCCTCCGAGAGGTGGGTGATGCTGACCTTGCTCCTCGCGACATCTTTGCCGGATTCTGTACCACTTTGATACCAAATGTTGGGGAAAAAAAACTCCTCTGCGTGAAGTCTGAACTTCAATTCTGAAGTCATTTTTTCCTTCTGATTATTGTCGCAGTTCTGCTTTACAGAAAATAGAAACTCTTTCTCTGTTGAGAAGTCGAAACCTTCCCCTGCAAACAGATGTTCACGACATCATAGAAACAATCGCTGCTTCCTGGAGTTGATAAAACTCAGGACAGCAAGTTTTAGGCAAAACATAGGAAGAACAGAGAAACTGATTTTTGGTGCTACGCAATTGCAGTGTTTTCTATTTTTCTCTTTTACTTATATAAGCAAATATAGAAGCAATTACAGATTGAAATCTGGACTTCTTAATCCTATTGGACTCTACAAACTCCTCAAAACTTTAACCGGATAAAACACTGTTTGTTATCCAGCACAACGACTCAACCTACTCATACTTTGAAACTGCTATCGAAACATACCAGATAGCACAAAGTTTGGCCCTGACTCAAAACAGAGATGAAAACTGAAACAAATTCAGACTTTAATGTCATGCACAAGATTATCTGCAACAGACAACACATTGAAGAAGGATACGATTGGCCTACATGCTATAAAAGGGATCAGAGGCGAGTCAAGAAGAACAACAATCAATCAAACAACATGCATCTACTTTTTCCTGTCAACTAGGAGTAGCCTTATAATTTAGATCTCTTGTAATACGTCGTTGATCAATAAAGTTGCGTATCGCCGATTGTTGATCTTCTCTGGTTAAGCCAGATTTGGTTTTCTCCGATCTTATTGCGAATCGTCTTTTTGGGAAAATCTACCTTTATCAACTATCTAATCAGCCCTAACAAGTTGTTTAGACTTATCATTACTTTCAATTTAATCAGTTTTGAATAGCTGTTCAGACATTGCCGATCATTATGTTAGATCGGTTTTGAGCGTATTTTTCTATCAATCTTGCCGATTGCAGGATCAAATCGGCTGGCACACCTCGAACCAAAATTGAACCTGGAGTTCACGTGTGTTTGAACCGATCAATTCTTCGTCATTTTTTTCGGCGCCAACAGGTTCATAACTTAGTACCTTACTGTTTCTGATCCGCAGCGCTAGCAATGAGATACAACCTATCTGTATGCTGGATGCAATAGTAACCTTTTTCACCTTTCATTTGGATGACAAAGATTCACTTGCACAGTACAATCCGTTCATAAAAATTAAATGATCCGGGTGTAGAGCTAGTTATATCACTTTTTTTCTCTAAGCAAACAGATCACCATTGCCATTAACACTAATGCCATCTTTTCTCTGTGAGTAGCCACTGGCAGTGAGATGAGGATGCACACCAGTCACCTTGCGTTCCTCTGTCCGTGAAGTTTCAGAGTCCTTCCCTTTTACTCATACCCATCAGGGTAGCCTAATTAACCGCTGAATTATGACAATGCATATCGGCTTTCTCTGTGATTTCTGAACCCACGTATGGCGCTATCTTGGACGAGCTTTTGATTGAGTCTATGTTTCCCTTCCATTTGTACAAAGGATGTTTCTTCATCTTCTTACAGGAGGATGGGAAAATCCTTATGTTAGTGGCTGTCAGATTCTTGACCTTGCACGGCCAACATTCTGGCTTCTTGCTAGGTAGGCATGGTACGAAGATAGGCCCATCTCTTGAATCTGCTATCCCTTCTGAGCGTAGTTTTGTAAAAAAAAAGCTTTTTTTTTAATCTATCAGTTTAAACTTTTTTTCGTTCCTGCATCTGTAATGAGCGATTCCACTTGAGGAGCTAGTAAATTTGGCATTGTTGGTATCACATAGTTTCTCTGTTTTGTTGTGAATTTCCTTCAATGCTAGCTTATTGTTTATGTGTTGTTATCAAGGTTTCGAATTTCGTTTTAAAATTTTTACGGCATCGACAAAAATTCGGTAATTTCGGAAATTTTGGTGGAATTTTGGGACGAAATGGTTGTCCAAAAAAATTTGACAAAATTTGACAGAAAATTGAATTTTAGACAAATTTTGACCAAAAATTGAATTTTTGGACAAAATTCAAATGAACCCACCAAAATGCAACCGGGATAAATATATTTGGGGACCCACCGAAGTTCAGTGAAATTTCTTCAAAATTCCAAACCCTGGTTGTTATGTATGCACAGTACTAATGCTAATGGTGGTTCTGTACTTCTATTATTCTTGTTCTAGTTTGCAATTCATGGTTTACAATACATAAAAGGGACATGGACGTTGATGAAATGCTGCAGCAGAAATAGTTGATTACCTATCAAACGAGAAAAAGGGCACATGTACACTCTGATCTGATGCGTGATGCCCATTGATGTTACTTTTTCTTTGCTATCTTCAATGCAGTTAATCTTATAACTCTCAAGGACCATGCTTAGTCACAGACACATGCTGCTTTCCATTCATAGAACTGAAGAACATTGCATAACTTTTGGATAGAATTCAAATCATGAGTGAAAGCCTGAACGTACGTTTCTTGCAACGCAGACAACTAGAGATGGGTTTGTGTTACAAGAGGATGTCACAGAGATATTTTTCTCCATTTCTTGTTTGAAACAACAATAATCGATAACTTAGTTTACATCAATCAAACACGGAATTTGATCTTGTTATTAGACCTGGAGGGGTGTCAATCAAACTCGGTTGTGTGTTGAATTTTATCCAAAGAAAAGGTGTGGCTGAATATTGTCCAACAAAAACAAGGGTTTGCCTGATAGCCTTGTTCACATGGAGGTCGAACATAACTCCGAATGAGATCAAATTGTAATCATCAGAAAGAGATACCGACCGGCAAGAAACAGATTACCAAACTAACAGTTGGTTCTTATATAAATTGTCAACCCAATAATGGATTTATGAGATGGCTTGGTGAGGTCAATAATGGCTTAAGTTGTCTGCGTTAGATTGCCTCAAACCAGTTTTTCATTTTTACTTATGTGCTATGGGAAAAGTTCAACATGTCACACATAGAAAGCATTTTCCTCGGTGCATTATACCGTACAAGGAAATGCTAAAAAGTAGGAAACAATAGCAACATAATAACTCAAACAAATGGTACTGATTAATTTCGAAGTCATAACCAAACAAATAATGCCTGCTAATCACCCCTCTTCACAGATCAAATTAGAAAATCAATACACCAGGGGAAGAAAAGGCAAGCAGATAAAATGAATGGATCAATCAATATAGTCAACTGATCCAAATAAAAACCAGACCAAGGTACTTATAAAGCAAAATCAACGCACATCAAATTAATGAAATGCAGGTAGCAGCAGTACTGTCCTCTTCCTCCGGACGGTCATCTCTTCCCGATAGCTACCTTACTGCAGGTAGTAAGCGAAGAAGGAGAGCACGGAGGCGCCGAGCACCGCGCCGACGGCCGGGAAGGCGGCCGAGGAGGCGCTGGTGGGGGCGGGGGCCGGGGCCTCGGCAGCGAAGGCCACGGTGGCCGAGGCGGCGACGAGGACGGCGCAGGCGATCTTCTTCATCTCCATTGCTCCTTTGGGCAGCCGAAGCGCGCGGGTCCCGAATGAACGGAGACGAGGAAGAAGAAGGGCTTATTAATTAGCAAGCTGGGATTGCTCACACGCTTGCTCGACTATTTGTGCCCTTGTTGCTTGCGTGAGGAAGGAGGGGAGGGTGGAGGGGGGCTCTTATAGTTGGGATTAGTTGGTTAATTTTAGCGAGATTAATTGAAGGTTTCGGGAGGTCGCCATGTGGAGGCGTCTACGTGCGTGCATGTGCGTGGTATGAGTGGGCGGGAAGTTTGTTGGGGACGAAGAACTCATGGAAGATGGAACGAGTCTCTTGGCTAAGTTTGAACATGTCCAGCTATACATGTTTAATTAGTGAGCTTATTCATCTCAGGGAAATAAAATAAAATTAGTGAGCTTATTATATTTTTTTAGAAAAGAAAGTGCTTTGTTTCCTTCCTAACAATAGCAATCTTTACGAAGTTTCAGGATTCCAGAGACCAACTGTATATATTTGGTTAAAACTACCAACTCTTCCAAATGTAAGAATGTCTGGTTGTCATGATTTTTTAAAATTTGCTGCATTTTGGTAATTTGACATTTTTCATTGAGCTGAATACACATTTTTAATATACTATACGAAAATGCTAAAAGGATTAAATAAACATTCCGTGGTTTAGTTAGTTCGATCTTGGAGGGAAGGAGGGAGGGACTGAAAGCTCAAATTCAAGATCCTTTTGGAAGAAGGCAAATTAGAGATGAGTATTGAAAGTTGACACAATTTCTCTACAAATCAATCCATCAAAAGGATAAAATAAAATAAATCATCAAATAATTGATAGATAGAAAACTCATCAAATAAGATAGATATGTTGGTCCACTACATTCGTTTCTTGTTTTCTCAAATAATGAATTAATTTTTTGTCATAACTTTCCTACAGAATAACTTTAACTCTTAAATATATTCAAGCCTCATGTTTTAAGCTGGCAAAAAGGTGTTGATCTTATTTCTTTATGCAGCTGATCTGCAAGACTGCAAAGTGCAAACACATAGCCAGTTCGAAGCCATTGTTGAAGTGTGTGTCATGGGGCCCGTAACGAGCAAACCAGCTCAATCGATGACAAATAATGTCGCGGCCTTTGTACATCTCCGTTTCTCTAATAGTATGACTCTAAATTCGCAATTTGATTTTCGTAACAATTATACCTTCACCCGAGGTTCAAATTACTGGTTTTGGAAAAAGAAAAGCATCTGAGTTCAAATCAATACCGATTCCTACATGGAAACGAAAGTGAAATGAATAATTGACAATCAATTTCGATTGCACATATTGAATCGATAATCGTCAATCGTGGTAACAGCTCGATTATCAAATTAAATTACTACTAGTAGTAAGTAGAAGCTATTGTAGCGTGCATTAATCTCTGTAAGGATCGCACTTCAAGCGCAAACAGATATGAACAACTATGAAGTTTCGTAATGTGGGTTCCATATTTAAAAATTCAAAAAATCAATTTAAATTGAACCCTGAAAATAGTTCATATGGTGGGTAGCCACTTGCCAGTTGCCACCAAGAAAATACCCTGCCTGCTAATAATACAGCCCATAAAGCCCAGCTTCCCCTGAGCACAAGACAACATGATGATACAAATGGCTATGAGCTTGCATGGGGTTAGTAACCTACTAACCTGAGGCCATCTGTTACGGCTTTCTCAGATGGTCACTGACTATCGATTCCCAAGCATGGTGGGCCTCGTCTGAACCCTGAAACATACTACTTAATTACCTTTGGTTAATCAACTGATTAGCGTATGCGATTAATTAATCATCATGACAGCTAGTAGTGATGGGAACAAGAGATGGATAGATAGATACTCTTGTCCATGGCAGGATTGCAAGCTAGGGAGCAGAGACAATCAGACAACCAAGATTCTAATACGCCATAATTAAAATGCACTTGAAGGAAAAGAGAGCAAAAGCATTTGCAGCTTACACAGCTCAGGATGCATGGGAGCAATTAGGGTTAATCCACTAACTAATCAGCTTTACAGTTGGGATTGATAAGTTATTATTAGCTAGGCCCTCAGTGTCCCCATTAATGAATAGCCACGAGTTCATCCCAGGGTGTTTCTTGATATGGATAGACAATGGTGTGGCCACCTGTACATGGCCCTGCTTAATTGTTTTCTTTTAAGGAACTGCTTACTTGTTTTAGACATTTAGATACTGAAAATTGTCTGTGAATGTCTCTAATCATGTAGCATGTACTTATTGGTACATGCTAGCTTAGTCTATGTTTGATCGGACTCTGCCCCAGCTTTAGATTCCAGTAGCTGAGTTTCGGCAGCTGGAGCTTAATTAAGTTTGGAGTATTTGGGGTTTGTTTTCAACTTCCCAACATGAATATATTTACTTGGCGAGGTCGCCCTCCCTCACCCCTCGTAGTTACTGAAATTTTCATTCGGCCATCTTCACATAAGAAGTTGTAATATCCCAATTTTTGCTTTGTATTAATTTAATGTGTTATTTATGCATTTTATGGATTTTATTAATTTATTGGATTTTATTTGAATTTATTTAACATTAAGTATATTGGCCTTTTGTGAAAATTATTTAAATAATAAGAAGGTTCAAACAAATTTTTGCCAAAAATATTTTATTTGAGTTTCAAATGTCTTAAAGTATTTTTCAGAATTTTTTTGGAATTTTTATTATATTCCTGCTATTTTATTTGGCATATTCTATATTCTAGAATTAATGTAAATCAGAAATGTTTTGGAATTTTAATGAATAGTATCAGGCTGTGACCCGTTAGGGCCTAGCCCAATTTCTTTTCGCTCTGGCCCAGCTCAGAGAGCACCGCAGCCCATATACCCTGGCCGTTGGATTCGGTTTGAACGAGTGTGATTGAACTGTGTCGGTTCGGTTTGGATCCGTTCTCGGCCATTGATCGTCGTGTGCATTCCAGATTGCCCCGTGTTGCGAATCATCTGAACCGTCCATCTTTCCACGCGTCGCCTTCCGAGTTGTCGTCTTCGATTAGAACTCGGAGTAACGCCGCCGTGCACGCCATGGATTCTGTCGCCGTCTTGGGCGTAGCAGGGACTCATGAAGCTATTTAAAGCATGCGTCAGGGTCGCAAGAGCAACGCCAGCATAAACCCTAGATTGATTTGAGTTGAAGAGTCGACGTTTGGCCGCAATCCAAGATTTTCAGCAGCGTTGCCGCCGAAGAGAATGTCGTCAATTCGCCGTCGTGCCTGCCTTCCAGAACTAGCCGTCGGTGTGGTTCGCTTCGCCTCGACAAGAGCCAGCTCGTGCACACCTTGGATCTGCCGAGAGATCATCGGAACGCCGTCACCGCCTTGGACCCGAAGCTACCGCTGCTTTTTGACATCGTCGTCGCTGTTTCAGGTAGCCGGAGTAGGATCTGAGCGGGTCATTGGTTCCGTCGTGATGAGAGCTTCCCACAGGTGCCTGAGCCAATCACCAGCGGTGACCATAGGGTCCTGAGCAAACGAGGGTGACGCAAGTTGTGCTTTGATCATGTTGAACCCAGTTTACAAAATTGCTATATTGTTTTATTTTATTCATGATATTTTATGTGTATAACTGTTCCAAAATAGTTTGGGATTTAGTTAATCTACCCAATTGAGCTATACCTTACCTTGTCATTTGTATGCCATGATTAATTGTCACCCTAGGATGATTCATTAATAGTTGGTTAATATTAGCAATCAACATGGGTTGGTTAGACCGTGTTAGTATGCTTAGCCTTGCCACGTATATCATGTCTTTTGAGGAACCAAAAGTTAATCTTGACTAATGGAATATGGAATATATTTATGGCATTGGTGTGTCAAGCATTGTCACAAATAATGTTGAGTTATAGTGACAAGGAATGTCACGCAACGAAGTTGACTTGTTGATTACACGTGGTGCTTGGTAATCAATTAGGGTGGTAATCATTTAGATTTGGGCAAATGGCAAGAGGCAGTGTGCCCAGGTGGGCCAGCAAGGTAGAGGGTATGTGAAAGTCTTGCCCTGGTCATCTTAAAGACTTAACCTTGCGAGCTTTTTACCTAAGTCAAAGATGCAACATGTATGGAATGGGACGGAACTAGCTAATTAATTTGCAATATCTTAGTTTTGGTACTACCAGTGATGGTGTGAGGTTCGACCTTTTTATGAACTCAGATAGTGCAAGAGGGGAGCCCTATTGTGGTAGCCAGTCCCTTCAGTGTTGAAACCTTAGCGGGTAATATTGGGTTAAGTTAGTGTATTGTAAAGGCTTTGTCATGGTTTCTCTGCTGACACACTAAAGGAAGTGTGTTAATCATGTGGCAACAAGAGATGATCATATCTTGTGGGTAAAGCGCATAACCTCTGTAGAGTGTAAAATCTATTTGGATAGCCGTGTTCGCGGTATTGAGGAATGCTCGGAAATTACAGTCAAAGGTTAGATTTTGTAAAATGAAAACTTGGATGGGAAGGTTAAATGCTGTTGGAAAGTTGAAATATGACTTAGAGTTGGATGACATGTTTACCTGAGAAATGTTGAATGTTATTATTTACTGTTATTTATTTTACCGTCTTTTCAATCTATTTATTGTATTTCTTTATAAATGCTGCTTTATTGCAAAACAACGTCTTTTCAATCTATTTATTGTATTCATATAAATGATGTTTTACTGTAAAACAACAATGATAGCCATTCTGTTGGAATAAGCCGTGCATATAGTTATGATAGGATTGCATTCGATGCACAACATGTTAAGTACTCAACCTTGCCAACAACAGCATCACAAATTGAGAAGTCTACACCAGTGCTGGAGGAGGCGAATGTTTAGAGCACAAGCCTTGTCAGTTGCCTATGGTATACTGAAGGATTTATCTACGTTTTCTTTCCGCTGCAGTTTAATTTGTTATTCATAGTTTAGCCTTACGAGGCATATTCATGTAAGTTCAACCATAAGGTTATTCAAGAAGGTATTATTTAATATATGATGTTTTTTATTATGTTTCCGCTGTGTATGATTGTGATATTCATCTAAGTTGTGCATATCTCTACTATTTCTAATTACAACTTGGTGGCAGCGGTCTGTTCTCCATACCCTCTCTTTCTTTCTATTCGCTCAGCCCGCCCCCACCCCTCTTTCCTTATGTTCACTCAGCCTTTCCTTCTCGCTCAGTCTTTCCTTCTGTTCGCTCAGCCTGCCCCCACCCGATTCGGATTCCCTCTATTTTATTGAAATATTACTGATCACATCTCCTTAAAATGGAAGGATTTTATTCATATCTGTTATAAATGAAAGAGTTTCCTCATCATATCCCGCTTGAATGGAATGACATACTCACCATATCCCATAATATGAAAAATCATATTTCATTGTATCTCATTCGGATGGAAATGCAGAGATTAAAAGGCAAGAATTGCATAATCAAATCACGTGCCAATCCCGAAGATCACAAGACACCGTATCATAGAGGTTGAGCACTCACACGCCTGACTGCCCTCTCCTCCACCTATAAAAGGTCACCTTCATCTCCATCATAGAGGACATACGAAGAGATGCAGGAAGAGATAGAGGAGAGGAAGGCTCATACACACAGGAGAAACAGAGAAAGAAGCAATACAAAAGATTCAGGAGGGCGCAAGAAACGATATGGAAGGAGGCCATGACCATGGCTACTTCTCTTTTTTTTTTAAACAGCTAAAGCTGTGATTAAATTATGAAGATAGAAAACAAAGTTTAAAGTTACAAGGTGCAGAAGACTGCACTTGAGACAAAATGGGAGGAGAAAAAAAAAGAAAAAAGACTAAATTCTTTAAAGTTGCCGTTGTACTATCATGTTGAGGCTTTTTAAAATTATACTAGCATGAATGATTAACTGATAATTTGAAGCACTCTTAAGTAGCTACCAAGTTCGTTTCATACATGTCTTTCTCATCAACCAACTTGGTTGTTGCTTTGAAAAACTTTTATTGATAAGGTTGTGTTTGAGAATTTTCGTAGCAACGCACGGGCACTTAACTATGTATACTAGCGTGATCCTAGACTAATACGATAAGCACAAAATATCCGAATTTGGATAATCGATCCCAAAAGAAGTATGCTTGGCTTCTAGTTATATGGCTCCCTGCCATCTCGAAGATATTTCGGGACCTGGAAGACCAACTTCTCCACCTGTAGAACTCTGTCTCTGACATTAATCGAAAAACAGAGGTGCCATACTGCTTGTACTATCCAAACCGTGGGCACTTCGACTGTTAAAGTCGGGTCCTCTCTTTCGCTGTGCTGGGCTGCATGGAGCATTGTGGAATGTGAATTTGAGATGATATGTATCGTGTCAATTTGTCGTCCTTTTCATCATCGATCAGTTACTTCGAACTGAGGTTTGATTCCGAGTTCAGACAAAGTTTTTTTCTAGGTGCCCTGCTAATTATTGAACGAAAGACACAATTGAGTACGCATCCTATCATATGTACAGTTGTACACCTCATGAGACCGGCCGGGCGACGTTTTAACGTCTTTCTCAGTCGTGGTCAGAGCGTACGAGTCGCCATCGGTGGAATGGCCGCCAACGCACCTACGTGATATGCACGAAGCCTCGGCAGACGTCGACCGGGTTCACCGGCGAGACACGCTGTCACGGTGACAACGCCAGGATCTTATAGATGGGTTTAAAAACCTCACGCCCCACGCTAATCCGTCCCTGCCAAACAAAACAGTCACACGGAGCATTGATCAGCGATTCCACATAAACCGGTCTCGTCATTGATTAGTGGAGGAATTCCACAGAGACTTTCTTTTTTAGAGGAATTCCACAAAGACTTTGAGCAAATATGTGGCCCTCGGCTACAGTCAGAACAAGCGGATTAAATTACTTACAAGTCCGATCGTTTCATACCAGATGGAACTGGACACTTGATTTGACCACGAGTGCGTCCAGAACGTGTTGTTCTCAAGTTCCTTGTCCGCGCAATACACCAATACCACGCATTAAAACCTCTTATTTGCATGTGTATAGACAGACGCATACGGCACAATAGTTTCTCTTCACCCGTGCAGTGCGCCGCATGAAGCGCAACACACGCAAATATATGTATGTGTCCAGACTCCCAACTAGGTTCTAGAACAGGCACATGGCAAAACTAATGTTTTTAGACCGTAGTTGTATGCTTTTGGTCTCAATACAAATTGTATAAATATTAAAGTAAACGAATAAGTAAATAATCACTATCTACTCTTTAGTCATACTTTAATATTTACATAACTTTCAAAAAAAAAAAAAAAGCATAAAAGCACTTTTTTTTAACCTATCAATCAAGCACATCTGTTCTTTAAAAAGGATCTTAATTAATTAACTATTGTTGTGATCGGACGACGTTAGGCCTAGTTCGACGGGCCTAGAATCCCAGCCTCCAAACAGGGCCTGAGTGTGTTGTTTTCTCACAAAATCACGGTGTGTTGTAGTGGTTTCCACAGATTGGATGACATAGCTTTTATGGTACGTGATGCACCCAAGTCTCCCCTCGTCTGAAGAGAGTAAGCGTCTTTAGATTTTTATACTATCCTCTTTATAGATAAAAGCTAAGTTGGTACGATTGATTAGAGAAATTTTATTATGCTTTATACAAAATAGTATATGATAAGTGGTGAAAATAAAATTTAGCTATTGATTCATTAGAAAATAATTCTACTATTTACTATTCAAAAAAATATAAATAAATACTATATAATCTAACTCATCCGGTCAAAAAGAATAAATGATCCGTGTTGAATTTAGAGAGCTCTTAACCGAAACTCGCGTAACAATTTGCAGTAGGACGGCAAGCCACCGCTCAAAAGCGCGTCACATCCGCCCAACAGGTGCCGTCGGCGCCAACCACGCGGAAACCCCCTCACGCCGAACTGGATCGGCCGCATTCCCACGCCGCGCGACCAACGCGTCGTGTCGAGCCGTGCGGCGGACGCACGCACGCGTCTGCGCGCGCCACGCCGGTCTGCACCCCCGGAGAAACCCGCGACCGCGACCGCGGAACCGACGGCCCAGACTGCCCTCCACTTCGCCGCGCGCTATATAAACCCCCCGTCCTCCCTTGCATTCCACCGCACCGCTCGCGCCCACAAATTACTCCACTCTTGCCGCCAACTACGCCCCGAGCTTACCTCTCCAGCCTCCGTTTGGCGTCGTTTGGTTCGAGTTTTTTCAAGGTCGTGATGGCTCCCCGCGTCGCCGTGCTGCTCGTGGCCGTGGCCTCCGTCCTCTTCGCGTGCGCGTCGGCGCAGGACTTCACGGCGCCGTCGTCGTCTCCCGCGCCGGCGCCGGACACCGGCGCCGCAGCTGCCGCCGCCTCGGCCTCCGCCCTGGCCGTGGTGTCGTCCGCGCTGGTGTCCCTGCTCGCGGCGACGCTGATGCAGTAGACGGCGGTGGATTTGGATCGGATGGCCGCTTGTATACATACAGTTTAATTTTCGAGAGATCAGTGCTAGTTTAATTTTCGATGAATTGAGTGGTGCTAGCTCTTGATCTTGTTGGACATTGATTCTTTTTGTACCATATCCCTGTAATATACTCTGCGCCTTCATTTATATGAATAAAGCTGGATGATCTTGTGATCATCTTGTATGAAGATCTTTTACACCTCAAGCGTCCAAAGCTTTCGCGATCGATTACTGGTTTCGTTTGTTCAGGTAGATTTCAGCATGTCAAAGAATCGCCATGTTTGATGGGTTCGCCGAGTCACCACGGCTTGACGAAGATGCCCAACTTTCGCGGCGAATCAATCACATGGATGTGCTCGCACTCTGCAGGCCATTGACCCCAGCAAACTCGACCATTTTCTAGAAGATTAGATGATCCTTGTCGTAGTTATGCTTGTGCGGTACATCAAAATCTGAATGCAAACTACCGTAGGACGTGGTAAGAGACCCACCCCACTACGAAATACAAATTGTGTGCCACTTGTCCCTTTATACTAGACCTTTCAAACTCTGGGTTGCGATGGGCTTCGCGCCGGACCGATTTTGGGCCTGACCTGGAAGTGCTATGTCCCAGCTTGGCCCAGCTAATCTGTTGGGTCCAAACCTAGAAAAAACGGAAACTTTCGTATGTCATCTGTATGTGTTTTGTGTAAGGTCCAGTTTAGAATACCGGAATTGATACGGTTAGGATGTCCGATACGAAGAGAACGTTCCTACACTCACCTACGGTCCATGTCGGTAAAAGAAATTCTTCTTATCCGACTCATCTCATCCAATCAATTCCTCCCCAATGAACTTCCCGTGACTGCCTCTATCGCTATCTCGATCTCTTTCTACTCAGGAAGGCCTCAACCCATCGAACCAACGAGCTCTGACCGAGTTGTTGCACTCCGCTCTGGCTATTTCCCCAGCATCACAAGCTCCACTGTCCACCAGAGGCAGAGCCAGGATTCATTCAAGAGGAAGGCTGAACCAGGCCGATATATTATAGTTGAAATTTAAATTCATGTAATATAGTATTAGTATGTAAATATGCAAGGGAATAAATTAGTTTTCATTGTCACCATCTGAAAGAAGAGATTTAACAAATAAAATCTGCAGATCATTGCATTGCGTCTTGCCTCGAAAGAAGAGATCTCCGATCTTTGTCTCGTGGTGGGCGGAGGGGTTGGAGCCCCACCAAGCCCCCTGGCTCCGCCTCTGCTGTCTACGTCGGTCAGAGCTCACCACCGCTCGGACTCAAGGTTGTTTGCCTCAGCCAAAGCTCATGCAGAGGTCTTCTCTTTTCGAGAAGCGGCTGCAACTTGCTGGGTTTGGCTGGGCTGAGGCAGAGGAAAGCGGGGGCGATGGATGACGAGGAGACGACGGTGACGAAGTTGTGGTGTTGCCGTCGTGGTCGCCCGCATGTCCGGCCTCCTCCTCTTTCTCATTCAAACTCATCTCCATTGTTGCAGCAGTTAAATCGAATTATTGCATGAGTTTTTCATGAATGTTGTATTACTTTCTCCAAAATGTTGCAGCAATTTTTACTGTTTTTTTGCATTTGATGGAACAATAATATATATTTTTATGGGAGTATTTTCCTTGTAATGTTGCATTGGTAGTTATTAGCATTTTTTAGCTGTGTTTTTGTGTTTGTTGCATTGGTGAGAGTTTTTGGTTGTAAGCTTGAAAGCAAATCGTTACACCCCATGTATTTTTTGTTGTATAGATCAAAATGCTAAAATTTAGTTCTTTAAGTGAAATCCGATAGTGGAGAGGACCATGCGATGAAAAGTCCGATTCCTAGTTGCTCCCTTAGAATACAGACTTACGATTCTTGTAGAAAACAAACAGTTGAATTATTGTGTTCCAAACAGACCCTGAAATTTTTTTGCTTTTTTTTCGGAAACTACATAATAAAATACATAAAATATTTTCTGGTGGTGAGGGTCAAGGTATCGAGCGTTTGGGTGGCCAATTGACTGTAAACACGATTCAGTAGTGGAGACTGGAGTGGGGAGCGGCTTGTTAGTATAAGAGAAACATATCTATTCACTCACCCGTAACAAAAAAAAAACATATATATGCATACCGTTTGTAGTGCACTCTTGCTCTCATCCTTTGGTTTAGCGTTTCTTTTTTTCATTTTTCTTATTGATTTATCATTTGTCAGATTTCTCATCTTTGTTACTCTTAACATAAAATGAATTTAAACTTGAAATTTTAAATTTAAGTAGAGTAAATTGAGAAGGACATCATCATTGTTATTAAAATAACTATGATTACTTGGTGCCCAAACTGAAGGGTGAATGCATAGGATATTTTTAGTATTAGATAGCCTCTCCGCCACACCATGTTTGGGGAAATTAAAGTTTCCAATGGCATCAAATTGGAGCTCCCCGAAGAAGACATTAGTATCCAAATTTTGGACTGCTTGCATCGCCATGGGAGCTAATACGCAAGTTTCATGACGGTCGCTGTTGATTGAGGATAGCGAGGTTTGCCTTAAAAACGATACGCTTCCAGACGACCTTGCATTACTTTCTTCCGGACAATTCGGTCGGAAAACGGATACTCAAATAGTCAATCACACAGAAGTTGAGTGTTGAGCTCTAGAAATTGACGGCCCTATTTCTCGAGCGAAAACGCCAATTGCCATTGCGATAGTCGACAGAGCATCTGAACCTCAGCATTGAACACTGTGCGGTGAAGAGTATCCTTTGTTTCGTCTCATTTCTCTTTTCCCTCCTCCGTACATGTTCTACAACCAAGCAGTTGACCTGTTGTTCGTGCGGGAAGCCTTTCCTCGAGAAAGAGCATCGAGGAAAACAATATATACCTGCCCTTTGCACGATGGCCAGGGAATGTTCTATTGAATCACCGATAGCCCAGGAAGTAACACAAGTGCATATGGCAAAGTGTTTCAACAGTTTTAATCCTTGTGTTTCGACTTTCGAACAGACTCGCCACAAGGCTTCTTTTCCATTTGTCCTCGGGTCAACAGTGGTTCTTTATAAGGTTATCCAGGTGCCCCGCAGTGAACTTCAAAAATTCTGCTTTGAAGAGTGTGGTTAGTGCTAGGCACAAATGTAATGTCAAGGGTTATGTAAAAGTTATCCATGGCACAATGACAGTTTTTAGCACAAGGATTGTCTTTGTACGACTGGTGGCAAAACAGCCACCACTAATGGGGATAAAGCAGAAGTTTTCGTAGATGCCTCAATTTAAACAGATGCCTTCAAAATACTGCAAATATCTGGTAGACGGAGAAATCCCAGAATGCCTGGATGCAAATGTTCCAGTTCACTTGGTCAAACGATGAAAAGAAAAGTGGTTTGGTAGGAATGAAACAATGTAGCAGGAGCAGAATGGATGCAATGCTATTCACATGTTAATAAATGCCAGGGATAGGGATTTCAGGAGAAGTTCTGCAATACATTTAAATCCACCAGTGGAAATGTGAAATTTAACTTCAATCATCTCCCACAACAGCAAATAAATGACAACAACAATTCCAAATGCACAATACTTGCAAGTGAATTGGCAAAAAAAAAAGTAAAATTGCATTGATCACATACCGAAAAATAAATCTTACATTTGATATATATACAGCCGCTGGTCCCTAAAGATGCAACTGACTGAGGAAGTCCGACAACCTGGAATGCAAACAGGCTGGTGATACAGGCACAATCGGAAATAGACATATTGCAAAGATTGCAAAGTCTAATAGAGAATTCATACCTAATATTTTTGGCAATCACTGTACTTCCATCATCAGCATCAAGATGTCGCAGTATGACCTCTTCCAAGCGGCCATCTCTGTAGGCATGCTGCAAAACATGCAGGCCACAAGAGTTCGTTCAATGTCGAAAGAAAAATGAGGGGGAAAGACAGGCCAGTTATCATTACAATATATAACAATAGTGTCTACAGTTTCTATACCAAGGTAAGTTACCGAGGAAAAGAATCAGCAAGAAATCAAGTATCCTGTCCCATAAAAAAGTTACCCAAAAACATCTAACAGTCAGCACAATGTACTCTAATGATATTAGACCACGATGAATAATGGTTGCATACAAACTTGAGTAGGATAAACTCTCAACCTTAACCTAAGTATTCAATCTTTATCCACTCAACAACTACTAAGGGTCTGTTTGGTTCATATACTAAGGTTGTCATATTTAGCCATAGTTTTTTTGCCAAACTTGCCTAATCTTTATCCACTCAACAACTACTAAGGGCCTGTTTGGTTCATATACTAAGGTTGTCATATTTAGCCATAGTATTTCTGCCAAACTTGCCTAAGGTTAGGTTATCAAAATTGAAGCCACACTTTGGTTAGGAAAATGAATTTTACCACATTTTTTTGAGTCAATGACACGTGAGACCTGGATGACAAGAAGGAATCTTGCCACAGGTGTGACTGTAAACCAAACGGATGCCTAACTCGGTCAAACTTGCCTAACTTGAGACGTGACAAAATGTGTCAAAGTTTGACTATGAACCAAACAGACCCTAAAAGTTCACCACTAAGTAGGGGAAATTTTTTATAGTGCCAGTCAACTTTTACCATTTTGAACTTTGTAAATCGTGAACTATCATACAAATCCTCATGATATATTACTTAAAATTCTTGCCGACATGGTAACCATAGTTACCGAATTCGCTGTAAATCCCCGCAAATCATGAACCGGATTCGTCGAACCCAAATAGGTTTAGGGTACGGGGTTCGTTTTCACAGTGAAAATTGGAAAAATAAGTGGCGAAGCGCGAACCCGGATCTTGTACAGCAACTTGGACGAACCGCGTTTCTGGTAACTATGATGGTAACAATCAACACATAATTGAGGAACAAATTTGCACGGATGTTGACAAAATTCAACCACTGTTGACAAAATTCATCTAAAGGGTCACCACCACAACTAATAAATGTTTTGTCAAGACATTTGTATTGTACAGGAAGAAATTTTGGACAAGCCACATCATATTTTTAGCAACTTCTTAAAAGGACATAGGGGTTACTGGGTTCATTTGAATCCAAGGTGCTCAAGGCAGGCCTCTAAGGTGCTCAAGCAACTTAACAAAGGTAAACAGTGAAAAGAGCAACCATGCTTCCAGACACCACATTAAACAGGTGCCTACCACAAGGAACACAAAAATATGCCAGACCCAGGCAATTTAGAGACTTAAGGGGCTTGTGGATGGTGTGATCTGAGGTATGAATTATTGATAATAATAAGAGCAGTGCTTTAATGCTTTCCCTTCTAATACAAGTTGCACAAATCTTGAAGCAAGCGAAGGGGTAAGTAATCTTCATCTACCCTTCATTCATGCTTTAATATTTGTGCAACTGTAAAAAAGAAAAGCATTGAAGCACCTCTCTGATAATAATACTAGACATAACACAATATTTAAAATACTCTTTAGAAATTCAAAACAAAGTTGTTAGTTTGGCATTTTCCAGCAGAGCAACTGAGTGAAAAGCTAGCTAGTGTTCCATATAGATCAGTTACCGCCAATAGCTAGAAGGGATACAACTGATCTGGTACTGAGCTCTCAAACTATCTGGATAGGGATAGCTAATAATTTTTTTGTTGTCAGTCACAAAGTACATCAGCTGTATTGAATTCACATGTTTATAGCATGTAAAGATAGAATTTTCTACCTTGTAGAAACAGCTAGTCCCGAAGGGACAAGTACCAGTTCCAAAATCAAAGTACTTGCAATCTATAGACCTGCAACAGTATACTTGTAGGTTAGAAAGTATAATAGTATTCATCTTAAATCGCTTCTCATTAAACATATCAGCTTCGATATCTCAAAAACAGAAGGAAACGTGGATCTATGAGACAAAGATGATAAGAAATGTCATTTTCTAGTACATTGCTATGACACTCATTCAAGTAAAGATAAGGTATATGCCTGACTATGAAGAACTGAAATATTTGTAACCTTCTAATTTCGCTTTCAAAAGTTACGAATTTAGGACACAGATCACGTAAGGGACACAGGACAAGAAGCAACTAAAGATAGGAAAATGTCAATCTTACTTGAGCTTGGCTTTGTAGCTGTCAGTGATCTCCATCTTTTCCTCCTTCGAGAAGTACCAAAGAACACTTGGAATGACATAGTACGAAAGTTTGCGACATATTGGACAAGCCCTGAGTGTTGAGTTCACATCCATACCAGATGTAGGAGAATTGCTACGCCAATTTCTAATGCATGAAATACAGAAGGGATGATCACATTCAGATAACAGTCCAAACTTCCTTTCAGCTGCTGTAGGCTTTGAGTGCACACGATCTAAGCAGACACTGCATTCTATCTCTTGGCTGCGCTTCAAAGCCTCAAGGCGCTTATGGCTTTTCTCACATAGCTTGATATGCTCCTCCCTTTCATCAGGACGATAAGGATGCAAGCACATTTTCCCACAGGTTGTGCACAAATCTCCATGCATGTGAGGGCACTCTTCCCCATAAGGACAATTGCCAGCAGCAGCAAAAGAACAAATTGGCAGATCAGCAGGTTTCATGGATGTTTGGTTTTGCACAGTTCGATTGGATGACCAATCAATCCCATCCTCTGACACATTGTCATGTTGAAAATCATTTCTCCATTCAGGCTTACTTGCAGAATGTGCCAGCGTATCCGTAGATATCTGTTGTCTTTGGTTGCTTGAATCTGTTTGGTGTCCAATGTGAAGAAGACGCCTGGAACTTACAAGTTGAAGAGAAGTTGATGCAACACATGTTGCAGTACTTGATGATGGTGGTGGAGGCACTGTGGAATTACGAGAAACTTTGACATGGTCATATCTGCAACGGCTACCATACGAGCAGGCACCTTTCTGGTAAAATGTGCAAACCTGAGCAAATAAGTATCACAGTAAGAAACACTAGAACATATGCATTTTTTAGTCAGCCAATGAAACTAAACCACATCCAATGTTTACTAATACATTACATTATTTGGTTGGTCACTCCAGTCATGGGAGAACTCACAGTAATCTCCTTTCAAGCAAGCTCCATGCGTGAAGAACTTGCAAAGAACCCTGATAGATCAGTAACATAACAAAAAGACCTGTAAGTAAACTACCAAATTTGTTGGTTTCATCCAAGGCAGGAAATAATTTGAAATGGAACAAAATAATGAGTTTTTATGGAGCCATTTCCTGTCACAACATTGTTTCTTGAGTAAAGAAAATGCAAACTAATAGTAAGTTATGGGAAGGGGTGATGCTTAGATTGCCAATTTGAGTGAACAATCTGAAGGAGTTGCATCTCTCGTGGTAGAGGTTAAGATTGAGTTACATCTTGCTTTTCCTTTTCTTTAACACTTCTTTATATATTTTTGACCTTTTCTATTGGTAATAGCAGTAAGTTTCTGCTAACAGCTATACACGTACAAGAGAAGAAGGTTTCAGGATAATACTCTTACAAAGTAAATACAGAGCATAACAACTTAACAAGAATGCATGGTCCATGCAGAAATTTGCATCTCAGTAAAAAAAGCCCTAGTTAAGCAAACATAAAACTTCTCATTCTACTTAGGTTTCCCTTTTTGCTCCGAATTCCCATGCTCATCACTTTTAGGATAGTAAAAAAAAATTGAATTGTCACTATCATTCATTACATACATTACCACCATTATTTTCATTTGTTATTTTTGTCTAGAATGCAGGACTTCGCACTGAAATTCCTTCGTCATCGCATCAGAATTCACCCGCCATTCAAATCCACAACATACAGCCAGGTTAATTACAATTTTGAGGCTCCAATCTACAGAGAACCTCTAGTGAAGTTCACAGACCTCACCCCCAAGCATAATCTGGTGTTTATGAAACCAAACAAGCAACATATGCACCACAATTAAATTGAAACCAATTCGCCGAACTTAATCTGCGTAGCATCATAATATACAGAACCATCCAAAAACATAAAATCCTGCACCCACCTATATCATCTTTACTATCAGTTGCTAGAAAACAAGAGGCACTGGACTCGAAATCGATTTCCTGACAAAAAAAGGTCACATCGATAGCTAAAACAAATGCGAATAACCTCCCTGATTATTTGTCTCAAAGCGTATACATCAGCTTAACTATCCCCCCTAGGTGCCCCTACTGCCGAGAAACATGCACTGCCCCAGCTCAAAAGCTGACCTCCCCATTCTTCCCACCCCATTCTTCCCACGAACTCAACTCCCGCAATGGTCGCGCTAAAAATTCTAAGCATAAGCGAATCTTCTCAGCTCCCGCCAACCCTAGGTTCCCAGGCAAGCTCAATCCAGAGCTCAACGGCATCGCACCGGAAACCCCACGCGGCTCCCACCGCACGCAAATCTCGATCCGACCCGCGCTTCAAATCGCGCGAAACAGGGCCCATAACCAAATCGTGGGAATCGAATCGAATTACCTCTTGGTCGACATGGCCGAGCCGATCGGATCAACCCGAATCCAGGGCCGAGTAGAGCAGCAGCGAACGGACACGAGAGCACGCGATGCCTTCGTCGCCGCGGCCGTCCGTCGCGTCGCCTAGGGCTTGCTTGTTTTGGCCGGAGGCGCCTTCTGCCCCGCTCCCTCCCTCGCGTGGTCTCGTCTCGTCGTCTCGCTTTTTCTTGGGGGGAGGGAGCTCCTCTGGCTTTGCGGGGCTATCGTATCGGGGAATGATTCCGGAAAACACGAGGTGCAGGGAATGACGAACGTGCCCCTGGGCAGAGGGCAGAGGGGCACGGTCTTAATTCGGGTCACCGCTTCCCGGAGACCGTTGCTGACTCACCGTTCACTCGTGATGTGATTAGTTGTTTGCACTAAGTGGTATATGTACGAGATGATTTAAGAAAAAAATTATTTATGTGTTTGGTTGCTCGAATGAAATTATCTTATTCTATATGGTGGGATACAAATTTGAGAAATATTTCATATAGATGTTAAACCATTCTATTCATCCAAAACAATAGAACATAAGACTATCCGATCCTAATTAACCTCATCCTACCAATCAAACACACCTTCAGTGAGCTTGCCTATGTTGTGAGTAGAGGTGGGCGTTGTGCGGTGCCGGCACGGACACGGCTGGCCACATGTATAAACCGTGCCGTCACGGCTCGGCCGGCCCACTACCGTGTTATGCTTGTTTCGCTTTGTTTTTGGCGAGCGTAGTTACGATTCATTTGCGATTCATACTGGCTTCATGCAGTACTGGTCTAGATCTGACCCATTTGCACTATTGTAAGGAGAGGAAAAGAACCGGAGACGCACAGAGCTGAGATAGCGAACACAAATATTGGGAGAAAATGAACTAAATTTTATTCATTTTTGAATAGGTACAGAGTTACTGCCTCGTTAAAAACTTTACACCCACTATGGGGTACCCAGTGCGGAGCTGCTCGGTGCGCGTACTCAGTGTTAGTGATCATGTACTCTTCAGTCTCTATTCTCCATCTTTTAGAATCTTCGTTGTCTCTCCCTTTCTCCGCATGCGAGGACTGCAAAAGGCGTCTCCCATAGGGTGAGCTACAACATGACTGAAGGACCGAGATGGCGAACAGAGAGGGGGTGAATGGTCGCAAATAAACTTTCCCCCGAAATACTCCAACAAAAACCTCGACAAGATCGCTCAAAGGGAATCGTGAAAAACCTGAAAAACTAGACAACTATGTGTACCCCAAGCTTGCATGGATAAGTACCATAAAATATGTGGGGATTTTTAAGTCACAATCCTGGTTGTCTAGTGTCCAAGATAAAAAGGAATCATCCAACTCTTGCTTTTAGAAAGAACATCAATTCAAATCACAAAAATCACTTTCAGAAAAGCAAAAGCAGAATTTTCAGAACTTGTCCTCAATTTGAACAGGAGGTTGGTGGGTTTCTGCAGCTCACAAAATTTTGAGAATTTTTCTTCCTATGAGCATCAGAGTGGTGAAGAACACAAAATTTCTCCTCAAAAGCCTTACAGAAAAACAGAAAAATCAAAGAACACAATACCAAGAACTTGAGCGAGAAAGTTTGGTGCTCGGTTTTCACCTCATGGCGCCCAAACGGTGCAACAAGTGAACTCCAAAATTTTTATGCAAGTGGATATCAGAGTCCTGCACCTCCTACAATAAGAATCACTTAAAAAGGATTTTTCTATATTTTTATAAAAATCAAATACTAAATACTGCGCAAAGAACAAGTTTTGAACAAAGTTGGAACTTGAAAGAAAAGATGTTCTCTACTCAATCCAAGAGTGCAAAAGAGATGTGACGAATACTCATACCAGGGGTACCCAACGGCCCAGGATAGCAAGCAGGCCGCGTCAAGCCCAGCTCTGACCTGACAAGCCGTCCCCGGGCCCAACTCCGACCAAAGGGACCAGCGGGGCGAGCATCCCGACCAGAGCGAGGTGAGCAATCCCGGCCAAGTGGGACGCCGACTCTCGTCACAGGTCGGGCTCTCCTGAGCCCCGACCAAGCTAAGGCAACCTACACCAAGGGCCATGTGTCAGGCCTCCGCCGACTATTGGCCACGTGTCCCACGGACAGGATCGTTTGAAGTGATCGTACGGGGCAGGTGGCCCCTTCCTAAGGCAGCACAAGGGTTGCCCAAGTCAAAACTCCAGTCCCATCGCCCAGCCACACAAAGCATGGAGACGCGCTCTCTCCCGAGGTAGCGCCAGGGCTACGCTTCGCAACATCAAGACTGTCAGTTCCCGGAGGGCGGTCGTTGTTTCTAAGGAAACGGCGAACTGCTCTGCTCAGCAAGCCTACTAAACCCGGTGTGGGCGAGGCCGGACGGCGACCAATCACCAAGACGAAGGACTAGGGCTCCTAGTCTAGTTTTCTCCTTCCTTCCTTCTCCCGATTCTCGATGTAACCTGCCCCTCCCGCCTATATAAAGGGGGGCAGGGCCCTCCAGGAGAGGAGAGAGAGGAGACAGACGGACTGAGCGGATAGACATACGCACACACACGGGGACAACAAGAAACACTCTTGTGTTCAAATCCTCACTTGTAATCGCTGTGCAGCCTTCTGCACCAAAAGCAATACAACACCGCCACACGAACTGGAGTAGGGACATTCGGCCCGAACCAGTATACACATTGGACTTTTGAGTCTAACCATTCAGGGAGAGGGAACGCGTGGCCCCTTAGACCTACAAATTTACTTGCCGGTGCTCGAAACGCCGACAGTTGGCGCGCCAGGTAGGGGCCTTCGTGCGTCTTCATCGACATCTCTGGATTCCTGCCTGTCTCCCTGATGGATTTCTTCACCCACGACACAGTGTTCAAGCGTCGAGAGCGGATCCGCTTGGCTCCTCGACTTCATCGCCACCTCGGCGGGAGAGCTCGCGCTCATTCCCGTCACCTCTGAGGACCGGAGCCGCTAGGAGCACGACTCTGCTGGCGACCGCCACCTCCGGCTTGGGGGCCCCCTACAGGCCCCAAGGCCAGAGCTTCGCGAGCGCCTCGTCCTCCCTGGGAGCGGCACCCACGAACTCGGGATGATGACCGCATCACCTCCCATAGGCTCACAACTCGTGGCCATGGCCGGCTATATGCCGGCCTCTGTTCACGACCTACTGGAAGACTCTTCCAGCCACGATTCTAGCTCCGACATGGAGCACGCTGCCCGCAGACGGCACTCTCGTGAGTGCAACATGGCGGGCACGGTCGACCTGATCGTAACCCCCGCGGCTACGGGGGCCCTCATCTAGCGCACCAGGGCGCAGGAAGAGGAATGTCAGCACGAGCGCGCTGGGCGCGCCCAAGCCCGCCGCGCCGAGCTTCAACATGCAGCCAGCGACGAGCCGAGGCCCGGCGGTCGAAGCTCGACGAGCCCGTGCCAACCCGAGCGAGATCAGCCCGAGCCCCCGCTTGTGCTCGGTGGTGCGCGTGGACGAGCACGTCAGGTACACCACCGGCTAGTGGAGGAATCTGATGGCCCTCGGTTCTTCCCCCACGTAAGCCAAAACGTGGCCGCAGCTGCTATGCTGCTCCGCGGCCTTCCCGAGCCGGCCGACCCAGAGGCCAAGGCCACGCACTGAACCTCCGGCCGGTGGAACGTGCACAGACAAGACATGCAGCCTTCGGCTCATCACTCAAGCGCCACCTCCGGCCGCGGACCGCGACCGCTTGCCGGAGCCGGATGGATCCGGCAAAGCGGCGGCGCACTACTTAACAGCCCAGCCTCGCGCCCGGCGCGGCGCCTACGATGACGATTACGACATCCGTGCCACCCTCGAGGCACGGAGGAAAGCGTGGACGGCGGCCGGTCGCGGGTCGTGATGGCCGGCCGCGACGATCATGCCCCACCCGATGGCCCAAGGCTACGGGCTTTCTGTTAGGGGATCCGCCATGCGGATTTCCCTGCCAGATTTAGGGCACCTACCAACATAGCGAAATACACTGGAGCCACGAACCCCGGTGTCTGGCTGGAAGATTACCGGCTCGCATGCCGGGCGGGAGGAGCTGCGGATGATCTCTTCATCATCCAATACCTCCCCATCTATCTCGCGGACTCAGCTCGAGCCTGGCTCGAGTACCTGCCCGCAAAAACCATCAGGAACTGAGCCGACTTGAAGAGCCTCTTCGTTGACAACTTCCAGGGCACTTACAAGCGCCCCGAAAACTCCTGGGACTCAAGAGTCAGAGCGCAAATGAGAAACCCTCCGAGATTACATCCGGCGCTTCTCCCGTCAGTGCAATGAGCTGCCCGACATCTCCGACGCCGACGTCGTGGGGGCATTCATCTACGGCACCTCCTGCAAGGCCTTGGTGCACAAACTGGGCTGCGTTAAGCCCGTAACCACCAAGGAGCTTCGACATCGCCACCAACCACGCCTCGGCGAGGAGGTCCGGGGGCCATTTTCGGGGGAAAAGCCAAGCAAGAGCACGCCTCAATCGGGTCCTCCCGACCGCTCCGAGCAAGCGGAAGCGCCACGGAAGCGTGTCCGCGAGGTCAGTGTCGCGATCGCCGACCGCCTCGCCAGCGCAGGCGCGCCCGACCGCCGCGCCCGACCATTTCGAGAAGCCGATGGACACCTGTGTTCACACCACGGGTTCCCCGCAAGCACAAATCACGGATCGCGAGGTCCCGAGACGCTTCCTCCCAAGACTCCCACGACGCCACGGCCGAGGAGAAAGGGTGGACGCCGAGTTCCTCGAACCCAACGGCGCCTCATGATCTTTGGCGAACCGCGTGCTATGCCGACAAGCGCCGGCTTAAGCTCGCCTTCCGCGAAGTCCACACCGCAACTCCAGCCGTCCCCCAATTTCTTCGCTGGTCGGAGTCCCCGATCACTTTCGATCGGACTGACCACCCCGACCACGTCCTGTAGCCCGGGAGATATCCTTTGGTGGTCGACCCCATCGTGGGGAAGAAGCGCCTCACGAAGGTGCTTATGGATGGCGGCAGTGGTCTCAACATCTTTTATGTTGAGACACTCGACGCCATGGGGATCCCCCGCTCGAGTCCCCGACCGAGCAAGGCGCCCTTCCACGACGTCATCCCAGGCCAGCAGGCCCACCCGCTCAGGCAGATCGATCTGCCCGTCACCTTTGGAGGACCGAAAAATTTCCGCAACGAGACCCTCACCTTTGAGGTCGTGGATTTCCCCGGATCCTACCACGACATCCTGGGGAGGCCGTGCTATGCCAAGTTCAAGCTGAAGATGCCTGGCCCGCGAGGAGTCATCACCGTGGCCTCGTCTTTCCAGCTTGCTTACAACTGCGAGCGAAGCAGTTGCGAGCTAGCGTCGGCGGTCATCGCCTCCGCCGTGCTCGCCGACCTCCGGAGGGAAGCCTCCGAGTCCGCCCCCGAATCTAGCAAGATGAGGGCAGGATCCTTCAAGTCCGCCGAGGACACGAAAAAGATCACGGTCGATCCCGAGGATCTGACCAAGACCGTGCGGGTCGGAGCCACACTCCCCGCCAAATAGGAAAATGCGCTCGTCGACTTCCTCTGCGCCAACAATGACGTCTTCGCATGGAGATCCTCCGACATGCCAGGAATCCCGAGGGAGGTCGCCGAGCACTCCTTGAGCATTCGACCAGGCTCGAGACCGGTCGCCCAATGCCTGCGCCGCTTCGACGAAGAGAAGCGCAGAATCATAGGGGAGATCGCCAAGCTTTTGGCTGCAGGGTTTGTAAAAGAAGTGCGTCACCCCGAGTGGCTCGCCAACCCTGTACTTGTAAAAAAGAAGAATGGGCAATGGAGAATGTGCGTTAACTACACAAGTCTGAACAAGGCATGTTCCAAGGACCCGTTCCCTTTGCCCCGCATCAACCAAGTCGTTGACTCCACTGCAGGGTGTGAAACCCTGTCCTTTGTGGATGCCTACTCGGGCTATCACCAGATAGCGATGAAGTAATCCGACCAACCCGCGACTTCTTTCATTACCCCTTTTGGCTCCTTTTGCTACGTAACAATGCTGTTTGGTCTGAAAAATGCGGGTGCTACATATCAGCGCTGTATGCAAACGTGTTTCAACGACCAGATCGGCCGTAACATCGAAGCATACGTCGATGACATCGTCGTAAAAACTAGGAAGGCCGATGACCTCATCACCGACCTAGGAGAAACCTTTGCGAACCTCCGGCGGTTCCGCCTAAAGCTCAACCCCGACAAGTGCGTCTTCGGGGTTCCCAAGGGAAAGCTTCTCGGCTTCATCGTCTCCGAGCGTGGCATCGAGGCCAATCAGGAGAAGATCTCGACGATCACGAGGATGGGCCCGATTGGCAACCTAAAAGGAGTCCAAAAGCTGACAGGATGCCTTGCGGCTTTGAGCCATTTCGTGTCTCGCCTCGGCGAGCGCGGGTTGCCGCTCTACAGGCTGCTCAAGAAATTCGACCACTTCAGCTGGACCCAGGAGGCTCAGGAGGCCCTCACCCGCTTGAAGGCCTTCTTGACCTCACCTCCAGTCCTGGTCGCCCCGGCACCAGGCGAACCGCTGCTCCTCTACATCTCCGCCACGACCCAAGTCGTCAGTGCGGCCCTTGTGGTGGAACGGGCGGAAGAAGGTCGCGAGCTCAAGGTACAATGGCCGGTCTACTTCATCAGCGAGGTGCTTTCCGAGTCCAAGGCTCGGTACCCGTAGGTGCAGAAGCTGCTCTACGCGGTGCTCATTGCAAAGAGAAAGCTGGTCCATTACTTTGACCAGCACCCCGTCACCATAGTGACCACTTCGCCACTCGGCGAGATCATCCACAACCGCGACGCCTCAGGAAGGATAGCCAAGTGGGCACTCGAGCTCAACGGTCACGACATATCGTACGTTCCCCGAATGGCGATCAAGTCGCAAGCCCTGGCAGACTTCGTCGCCGAGTGGACCGAAGCATAGGCGCCACCAGCGCTCGAAGACCCCGAGTACTGGACGATGTATTTCGACGGGTCTTATACCAAGAACGGCCCGGGCGTGGGAGTCGTCATCGTCTCCCCGCACGGGAACAAGCTCCAGTATGCCATTCGGCTGCTGTTCGACGCGACCAACAACGTCGCCGAGTACGAGGCTCTCGTCAACGGACTCCGGATCACTACCGACCTCGGCGCTCGCCGACTCTACATCCACGGGGACTCCAAGCTTGTCGTCGACCAGGTCATGAAGGCTGCGGAGCCCCGAGACGCCTGTATGGCCGCGTACTGTCGAGAAGTACGCAGGCTCGAAGAACAATTCAAAGGTTTCGAGCTTCACCATAGCTACAGACGCTACAACAGTGAGGCCGACTACCTGGCCAATCTCGCCTCCAGCAGAGGGTCAGTCCCGCCTGGGATTTTCGTCCGTGACCTTCCGCAGCCTTCTGTCCAGATGGACCCAGCAACCGAGCGGCCTCTCGACCTGTCGGGCGCGACTGCTCCGGCCGCCGGGCGGTCGGGTGTAGAGCCGCCCTGGTCGGGCCGTGACGTGCTAACAACCGAATCCGATTGGAGGAGACCCTTTGTCGATCGCCTGACCGATGGGTCGCTCCCCAGCAACACAACTGAGGCCCGACGCCTCGCTCGTCGGGCGAAATCTTTCGTCCTAGTCGGGCCAGACCTATACAAAGGAGTCCTCCGAGTCCTCCGAGGTGCGCCCCGCCAACCAAGGAAGCAACCGCGCCGATATCCATGGCGGTGTCTGCGGCCACCATGCCGCACTCGATCCTCGTAGGAAAAGCCTTCCGGCAAGGTTTCTCCGGCCGACCGCCATATCCGACGCCGAGCGGATCGTGCGCACTGCGGCGGATGCCAGCTTCTTCGCCGGCAGACACATCTCCCGGCCAGCCTTACAGACGATCCCCATCACATGGCCGCTTATGTGCCGGGACTCGATCCGGTCGGGCCCTTCAAAAGCGCCGGGGCTTTACCCACCTCCTTGTCGCGGTGGACAAGTTCACCAAGTGGATAGAGGCTAAGCCGGTCATAAGCATCACGTCGGTGCAGGCGGCCACCTTCTTCCGCGACATTGTCTTTCGGTTCGGAGTCCCGAACTCCATTATCACCGACAACGGGACGCAGTTCACGGGGAAGGAGTTCCTCGAGTTTTGCGACAACTTCAATATCCACGTCAATTGGGCAGCCGTAGCCCATCCGTGGACGAACGATCAGGCCGAACGCGCGAAGGATCTTCAGTCGGCTGAAGCAATTCGCAGGGCGATGGGTGGCCGAGCTACCCTCCGTCCTCTGGAGCCTACGAACCACACCAACTCGGGCGACCGGGTTTACACCGTTCTTCATGGTGTTCGGTGCCGAAGCTGTCTTGCCAATCGACCTGGAATACGGCGCCCCAAGGTTACAAGCCTTCGATGAGGCTCGGGGGCTCGTCTCGCAACAAGACGGCATCAACCAGCTCATCGAAGCGCACGATGTGGCCATTCTGCGGTCGGCTAGGTATCAACAGACACTACGGCGCTAACACGGTCGTCAAGTTCGAGAGCGATCCTTCAACGTTAGCGACCTGGTCCTGCGCCGGGTTCAGGCCAACAAAGACAAGCACAAGCTCTCGCCGCCCTGGGAAGGCCCCTTCACCGTCGTGGAGGTTCTCCGACCCGGCACCTTCCGGCTCAAGGACGCGGACGGCCACGTCCTCTCCAACGCATGGAACATAGAAAAGTTAAGGCGATTCTATCCCTAAGCTCTTTTCTTGTCCCTTGCACCGTCTTTTCCTTTTTTCGAGCACCCGGTCGCCGTGCGATGCTCGGGGGCTGTCCGTTGGCACCCTCGTACGGGTCGCTTTTGGTCAGGCGCGCTAACGTGGGTCGGTGACCCGACCAGCCACGAGGTCTCTCCCGAGCGGCAACCATCTCAACCCGAGTGCTACGGCCTACGCCCGGCGGCTATGGTTGCGAAGTAGCACTTCGCGGAAGAAAGAAGTACCCAAACGGGGCGACCTCTGGTCGGTCGGGAACACTCCTTTCCCGCGCGAACGCAGCTAATTCACGCACTCATGTGGGTCGGTGACCCGATCGGCCACGGGTCCTTCCCGAGCGGTAACCCTCTCGACCTAAGTGCTACGGCCTACGCCCCAGCGGCTATGGTTGCGAAGTAGCACTTTGCGGGCGAAGGAAGTGCCCGAGCGGAGCGACCTTTGATCGATCAGGAACACTCCTATCCCACACAAGTGCGCATGAATGCTGCTAAGCCAGAGTTCCTATTCTCACCCTTTCCTAGCAAACAATCCGACCTACGCACAAGCGACCCCCACGGTCCTTAAAGCTATGGTCGGACAAGTACTCAATAGCATAAAAGGGCAAGAGGCAGACCGGAACTTACTAAAAGCTTTAAGATTATTTGCATAAAATAGTCTTTTTACAATCAGAAGGGATATGCCTAATCTTCTCTCTGCTCTTTGTGGAGGATGCTCTGCGGCGGTATGTGACCGGCGATCTCCCGAGCGTGTGGTTCGACCTGAAGCTCGAGCCTATCCACCTCTTCGTCCATCCGGTTCCCAGCAAACCCGCTGCTCACCACCGCAAGGTCAATGTCGTCATAATAGGAGACAGTGTTGACCAGCGCCAAGGAAGCCCGAAGGCAGCCCTCTCGCCATCAAGGCCTCGACGTGCCCCGGCACTTGGGCTAGCGCGATGGCGAGCGAGCTCTATCCCGGCACGGGTCCGAGCACTCGGTCGCGGACATCCTGGCCGACCCACCGAAGGGCATCCAGCTCTGCGGCCAGCTCGGACCGACCTCCGTCGGCCTCCCGGAACGCTACCAACGCCACATCCCGGGCCGTGACCGCCGCGTCCCGGGCCTCCAGAGCGTCTTTCCGCGCCTCTGCGGCGCAGCTGAGATTTTTCTGCAGCTCTGCAGATCGGGGTAGCGTCAGAAAGCACGTCCCACTGAGCAGTCGCAAAATTAACTAAAAAATCAGGACTCTTACCGGCGGCAGAACTCGTCAGGTCGCGGAGGTCGACCTCCGTTTTGGTTAGCTCCCTCCGGGCGGCGTCGCTGAAGGACCGAGATGGCGAACAGAGGGGGGGTGAATGGTCGCAAATAAAATTTCCCCCAAAATACTCCAACAAAAACCTCGACAAGATCGCTCAAAGGAAATCGTGAAAAGCCTGAAAAACTAGACAACTATGTGTACCCCAAGCTTTCATGGATAAGTACCATAAAATATGTGGGGATTTTTGAGTCACAATACTGGTTATCTAGTGTCAAAGATAAAGAGGAATCAATTCAAACTCTTGCTTTTAGAAAGGACATCAATTCAAATCACAAAAGTCACTTTCAGAAAATCAAAAGCAGAATTTTCAAAACTTGTCCACAATTTGCACAGGAGGTTGGTGGGTTTCTGAAGCTCACAAAATTTTGAGACTTTTTCTCCCTATGAGCATCAGAGTCGTGAAGAACTCCACAAAATTTATCCTGAAAAATCCATACAGAAAAAACAGGAAAAATCTAAGAACACAGTCTAGTCAAGAACTTCGAGCAGAAAGTTTGGGGCTCGGTTTTCACCTCATGGCGCCGAAACGGAGCAACCAATGAACTCCAAAATGTTTCTGCAAGTGGATATCAGAGTCCCGCACCTCCTCCAATAAGAATCACTTGAAAAAGATTTTTCCAGATTTTTATAGAAATCAAACACTGACTACCGCACGAAGAACAAGTTCTGAACAAAGTTGGAACTTGAAAGAAAAGATGTTCTCTACTCAATCCAAGAGTGCAAAGGAGATGTAAAACCATATGAACACACTCAAAACATCCAAGATCAGCAGCATTTAGAAGGAGGGGAGGCAAATCCAAATTACATGAAAGTAAATTGCGAGAAAGTAATTGCGGGAAAGTAAATGCTGAATTTAAATTGCGTAAAGTAAAGACATAATGTTAATGCGCAAAATAAATTCAGAGGTGGATGGATAAAACTTTCATTTCTGGAAGGAGAGGTTACAAAGTCTCACTTTCATGTGGGCAAAGCTCAAAGGAGCATTCACAAACCTCAAAACCTTCAAGGGAAGGAGGCTACCCCTCCACTCCTATTTATACTACTCTTGGGCCACCTACCACCCTTGGATGAGTCCCTCAACCCTAGAGCACTCATCTAAGGGCTAGGATTAACCCACACACACAGCCATACAAGGCTAACCCAAAACCCACACACATACCGGGTTTTCTTGCACGGTTTTCAAACCATACTACCTAGACCCGCTAACCTATCAACTAGACCTCAATCCGACGGCCCTCATTGATCCACGCGGCATCTAGCTAGCATCAACTCCTTTCCTTGTCTTTTTGACTTTCCCGGACTCCGTCTCCGATCATCTTCCGGCGATCTCCCAACCGTCTGGACTTCCGACGCTCCTCGCCTAGTCCCGGTCATCCTTCGCCTCACCATGACCTAGCACCGTCGTCCTGCAACCATCAAAGACAAGGAAAAAACCTTTCACATAGCAATGCCCACAATGATATGCAATATAAATCATCCAACTCATCACTACCGCGTCCATACGACTGGTACTGCCACTCCTGGCAGAGACAACTCAAAATACTTTATTTTGAAAATCAATCCAAATCAAACTCAAACTTGAGCACACCTTGCTCAAGTAAAGTCAAATACTCATCACAAACATGGATGGACCTCCACATGGTCCTTCAATCTCCCCCTTGATGAGTATATTGACAAACCACACAAAAAGGCATAAATTTGAGTTTGAAGAAAATGAAGAAGAAAGCAATTTTTATTTGTAAAGTCAAACTTGGTCCAAAGATAGAAATTAGAACCATGACCAAGTTGACGAAGAGGAATTTAGATTTTAGAGTTAAATTTAAGAAAGAGCAAGTTTTCAACAAAAACTCTAAAATCCAACTAAACATGTCAAATGTGATTATGAGATTATGATCCAAATGTATAGTAGCATAGTTTTACAAAGATCATAATAACCAAATAAGCATTCACATTTTTATCTTTTTAGTGATACCTTTTCTACGTTTTCTCCCCCTTTTGGCAATATAGGCATCAAAATGGAATTTTCTCCCTCTTTTTATGTATGCTAGAAATGCAATTGAAAGTGCTTTGAAGATTATCCAATTGGTCAAAATGGAAGGATATTACACCAAGCTTGTCAATTTCCGAAGATGACTAAACTAAGACATGTCCAAGTGCAAATACGAGCTTAGTTTTGAATATATCATTTTTAGCAAGATTTGACAAGTGCAACACTTAGCTTTAGTTTCAAAAATAGAAGAATAGCCACTCTAAGGATCAAAAGGAAAACCTAGAGTTCAACCTACTCAACACTTTGGGGAATCTAGAAGAGCATACAAGGTCCTTCGGGCTCATTTATCACTTAATGCAAATTTTGATTCATCATCATACAAGACATAGCGGGGTGCAAATGTTTGACATTATTTGCATTCTTTACCCACATATGTATTTGTTTTTAATTTATTTGCATTTTCTTTTGACAACCAATTGACTCAAGCCGTATGCGACCATCTCAAGATGAACTCTTAAGAGGATGGTCTAGGTCAAACACGATGTATTCCAAGTCCATCCCAAGTGCAATGGGAAGCGGTCTTGTGAATGCAAGGTGTTGAGTCGTATGTGCACAAGAAGAGTCAATTTTGTTTAATTTTCATTTTTAGCACAATGATTCATGAGCAATTGAAGGACTCTAGCATGGATCAAACTAGTTTCACCCAAGTTGCTATAGGGACTCTAGAGAACTCCAAAATTTCTCAAATTATGGCACAAACCTCTAGAGAAGAAACCTAGCAAGTAAAAGCAACAAGTTTCATCAAGTTTTTCATTTAAGGCTTTTTTTTCATTTTAAAGCTTAGCAAGTTAAATGAACTTGGACATATCTGAGCTAGTGATTTCCTTCATATGATGCAGCATGGTGTATAGCATGAAGAAGATATCAATTGCATAATAGACAAAGCTCATTAAACAGAAAATGCAGTCTATATGTAATGCACGAACAGATTCTCAAACTCCCCCTCAACAAATGAATCAATTTTAAGCTCAAATCTGGTTAAAGTTGAGTTATTATCAAGATTAGGCACAAATAAAACCCGAATGAACTCAATAATAACCAGAAAAACAGAATGAGGAGAAGAAGTTGAGAAACTGCAAAACTAGATGGCTATAGAGCATAAAAAAGATATAAGAGGCTCACTACGGCTTAAACTCGCTCTTATCTTCCCAGTGACTGACATAGGGAAGCTGACTCTAGATCCCAACTAAGGAGTGCACACTGTCGGGACCCGAATCGCAAATCCGACCCTCTGTGTATTCTCGTGCTACCCAGATCACGCTTAGCACACACAATATACAGGGTTGCACATCACGCATATTCACAAGGATATAAGAATAAATAGTGCAAACATGTATATAAAACGAGTTGTACAACCTTATGGTCTCCTTACAGATAAGTCACCACGCAGGCTTACATTATTCAAAACAAAGAAATAGCAATGAACATAAAAAGTCGTAAGCATCCATCTTGCCACAGTAACCGATCGGGCTTGCCCCTAGTTGCTCGTGTCCTCGACGCATTCTCCTCCCATACCGTGTAGTCTCCTCCACCGATGTTGGGGTTGATAAGGGTGGGGTGAGTACACAAGGCACTCAACAAGTAATGCATGTAATGCAAGACTATTACTATATGCAAAGCTTATTCCAATGGATTGGCTTAATTGATCCTTTTGCATCAAGCAAGATTTTTAAACTAGTATCTTGTTTAGATTAAAGCAAAGGAAATGTATATAAGTAATACTAATTTCAAATGGTTTTTCTTCAAGATTCTCGCACACACCTTTATTAGTTCATTTCCAACACCGCACACACCACCCTTCCATGTTTTGTTTATGAAAACTACCCTTGATCAGTAATCCCGAGCAATGCTCAATACCGTGAGCACGGCTATTCAATAGTTTTGACACTGCAGAGGTTGTACACTTTACCCACAAGATACACCGCCACCACACAGTGATTGTCCGCAACAAAGCTTTTCAGAACTTCTACCTTAACTAAAGAACCTCTCCAGATTGCCTTTACTATCACTTCCTCACACAGAGCCAAGTATAGGACCGCCAATCACCGCTGGATGGGCACCAAGCCGTAGCACGTGCACGCCCCCATACAGATACACCCCCGTACCGTCACCCCGAGGTATCGAGGAAAGATATCGTAACCCTAGTCAACTAGGTCTGTCCCATGTCGATATGTGGTTGTACGGTGACTCAGATCAAAGGCTTGCAAGGTGAAGTCCTTAATCACCAAGGCAAGACTTTCAACACTCAACAAAGGGCACACACCCAATGTGGCACACAGACTCACATCACTCAACAACCCAATGCCACACAGCCCACCGCACACACCTCTTGCCACTTGCCCCAGCCTAAATCATTTTCCACCCAGCTTGATTATTGTGCAACACATGCCAAGAATAACTCAATATCGGTACGAAACCACACAAAGTTGTCAGACTCAATCTCAACATGTGGCATCATCACACCACTTTTCAAAATACATTCAATATGTCTTTAATCAATATTGTAGCATTTTTCCAAAGATCATTCATGATTCGCTGTAAGGCTAAGCATCTACTCACTGCCTAGCCTCCCGTGTTGGCACAATATTAACATCCAACTAATATAATCGAACTTAGGTGACAATGATCTAGGCATACAATTAATAATTCAAGGTGGCATAACAAAATGGGTTGATTAACTACATTATCCCAAATTAATTTAAATTCATTTTAAATAATTAGCATGCATAGTTTCAAAGCATAAATTACATTTTAAAATCTGGGATCAAAATGATCAAAGCATCACTTGCCTTCAAAGAGTTGCTGGTCGTGTTCAAGCTTGGTCTTGAGCGACTAATTCTTCCTCAAACTTCCCAAAATTTACGCTCACGCTGCATAAACAAAGCATACAATAAATAGCCAATACAGAAGACTATATGTCCTCAAGAATTCAAATAAAATTCACCAATAAATAGCTCACAATTTTATGAATTTTTAGAAATTTGAATCACCCAAACCGAGTTAAAATGCAAAAGTTATAGTCATTTGAAGTTTGAATAAAATCAAAATACGTAAATTAAGAAAATCCGATTTTTCTGAATTATTTTTATACTTGAAATTACATTTATGACGTCAGCATGCCTCATGATGACGCCAGCACCGAAATGAATTTCCGCCAAAATATTTTTATATATGAAAATATTTATGACGCCGATGACGCCAAGACGACACGCGGCACGCCTGCAGGCCGCCACGCCGCCCGGTCTATGGACCGAGTCCACGGTTGGCTCGTCTACCGTGGGCTTGGTTCACGTAATGCTGCAGCCACGCGGCAAAATCCGCATCGCTCGCTAAAACCGACGGCCGATCCTCACGCGCACCGCAATAAGACCGAGATGCGCGCGACACGCTGCCGCGCATCCAATGGCCACCCTAAATCCAACGGTTGATTCCGCGACCGACGCGGCGACGCCGATTCCCGCACGCCACGCTGTCACAAGATCGAACGGTGCCCTCGGATCTAACGGCCAAGACCACACCGCCATCGCGACGCCGGTTTACTCAGAGCCACGCACGACGATCGCAGCGCGCGCGCCCAAAGCAACGGCCGGATCCGTCTCGCTCGTCAAACGCCCACGCCACAAGACGCGATTTGGCGAGGGTACGGTGTTATCTCCGCCGCCGCTCAAATCAACGGCGCAGATCCTTAGGGCAAAACCAGATCCAACCTCTACCGCTCAGATCTAATCCAACGGTCCACTGCACCGTAGTCGCATCGCTCATGGTGCGACGTGGTTCAATCCTACGCGCCCACTATCGATCCAACGGTTAAGACAAAACATATCGCAGACATTAGATCTAATCCAAGCCGCTCGCTCTAGATCTAACGGTTACGATTCAATCTAAACATCTACAGAGATGGAGGCTACGTGGACTCACCGTAACCGAACGATGCAAATCGGACGGCCGGCGCGGTTCGACGAGGTTGACGGCGCGAAGAAGCGAAGGTTGCCGAGTCGGAAGATGACCTCGGCGACGGCGCCGCGGGCTTCTCCGGCGAGAAGAAGTGGTCCACTCGACGCCTTGCTTCGTGAACTCGAACGGGCCGAGCACGGCGGAAAGCGACGGACGGCGACGAGAGGAAGCAAAACAACGGCGCACAAGGACGCAACTACGGCGAGCTCGCCAGCGCTAGAGAGGGTCTCGGCGTGCGTGCGAGGAGTCAAAAGACGCAGCGAAAGGAGCTCACGGACGCGCTACTCGGCACTTAAAGGGGCCTCGACGCGCGCGCTACAAAGCGGCGAACGAAGCGGAACGGCCGGCGGCATTAGCTCCGTGATCTCGCCAAGACGACCGACGTGGCGCAATCCCGCGGCCCAGCGGGCGACGATCCGAAGGCTCACGCGCGCGGGCGACGTGGCACACGACAAAGCGCGCGATCCGGATCGAACGGCTTGGTGGCGGCGCTAGGGTTTCGCAGCGGATGGGTTTGCGACGCCAAGACAAGAATGGGCTCGCCCATTATCGCTCATAGCCACTTTTAAAACCTTTTTCAATAAAAATAATTCTAGAAATTCACTTAAATCATTTGGGGCTTTTAAAATAGCGTAAAAATTCTAGAAAATTCCGAAAATACTTTGAGATATTTGGAACTCAAATAAAATATTTTCAATAAAACTTTGCTAGAACTTTTCCATTATTTAATTGTTTTCAAGGAAGGCTAGTTTTGAGTAATTCCAAATAAATTTCAATAAATTCCCAAAAATTCACAAAAATCAAAAATACTCTCAAAATTTAAATTAGAGCAAAAATTAGGTGTTACAAACCTCCTCTTAATGTAATCTCGCCCCGAGATTCGTGGTCGCCTATAGAAACAAAGTTAGGAACTCCTTCTTCAGATCTTCTTCACGCTCCCACGCTGCTTCACTTTCCGAATGGTTGCTCCATCAACTCGCAGTAAACGCTGCTGACTTGTTCCTTGTCTCTCCGCCCATTACGCCCGTAATCTTCATTGATGTTCTTTGTAAGTCGATCTTCTTGCACCAATTGCCTCCAAAGGTGTTTGCTCTTCCTGCATCAAGACACTTCTTCGCTTGAGACACATGGAATACGCCATGCACTCCTCCCAAAGATCGCAGAACTCCAATTGATACGCAACTTCACCTCTACGGCTCAAGATTTTGAATGGTCCGACATATCTGGTGCGAGCTTCCTTTGCATGGAACCTTCGACTTTTGAGTGGTGTTACTCTAAGATACACAAAATCTTCGGTTCAAAGCTTAGTTCCTCGCGACGGTTGTCAAGATAACTCTTTGCCCGGATTGTGCAATCTTCAATCTTTCCCCACTGTGGTGATCTGTGCTTCCGCTTCAAGAATGTCCGTCCGAAACATGTCGTCACTGCCTCATTCCAATTCAATGGTGTTCGACAGACCTACCATACGAGCTTCAAATGGAGACATTTGTAAACTTGCTTGATAATCATATTATAGCCGAACTCAAAGATAAGGCAAACACTTGTCCCATGAAGTGGAATATGCTAAGGCACATGCCCTCAACATATCTTCCAATATCCGATTGACTCTCTCGCTTGTCCATCCGTCATGGATGGTATGTCAGATCAAGTTCAAACGAGTCCCCATTGCTTCATGAAGCTTACCCTTAACTGGAGGTAAATTGGGTACCTCCGTCCGACACTATCTTTTCGCACTCCATGTAAAATGCATACCTCGACATATAAAGTTCGCTAACCGGTCTCCTAATAAGTGGTCTTTATCGTATGAAATGTGCCACCTTAGTTAAACGATCTACTATGACCCATATGGAATCATATCCACTTTATGCTCGGGCAATCCGTTATAAAATCCATACCAATTTCCTCCCATTTCCATTCGTATCTTTAAGGGTTGTAATAGCCTCACTGCCTTTGGTGCATAGCTTTGACCCTTTGGCATATGTCACATAATGCAACGATTCGCGACTTCTCGCTTCATGCTTGGCCACCAAAATTTTTCCTTCAAATCTTGATACATTTTCGCACTTCCTCGATGAATTGAGTACTTGGAGTCATGGGCCTCTCCCAAAATTAATCGCTTAACTCCTTTTGTTCGCACACAAATGCGCCTTTGAACCACATAGTACCTTGTTCATCCAGCTTTAAAATCTTTTGCTTTGCCTTCATCCATTTTGCCCTTAATTCTTTTGATCTTATCATCATCTTTCTCGCCTTCCCCGATCCGATCTTCCAGTAGGTCTTACTTCCAAAGTTACTAGGAATCCTTTTGGTACCATTTCCAATTCTAGTTTCGAAATCCCTACACAATTCTCGCTCGACTTGTTTCCAACAAAGATATTTACACTGTGGTTCTTTCTCGCCAATGCCCGCCACCACGCTGGCTTTCCCGTGGTAGTGAATTCCACATTATAATCCTTGATTAACTCTAACCATCTTCTTTGCCTCATATTTAGGTCACTTGTGTGAAAATATACTTAAGGCTTTTATGATCGTGATATACTTCACATCTATTTCGATGAGATGATGACGCCATATTTTTAGTGCATGCACTACTAGCAGCTAATTCTAAATCATGAGTCGGATAGTTCTCCTCATGTGGTCTCAATTGCCTCGATGCATAGGCAATTACCTTCCTATTTTGCATCAACACGCATCCCAATCACTCGACGCGATGCATCACAATAAATGTCAAAGTCTTGGTGAACGCCCTGTAAAACTAATACAAAGCCGATGTTAACCTCCTTTTCAATTCCTCAAAACTCTTCTCACACTCAGTGTCCATAAAATTTCTTTTCTTTTTCAACAATTGCGTGAGAGGTCTCGCAATCGAGAGAATCCTTCAATGAATCGACGGTAATACCCCGCCATTCCAAGGAAACTACGGATTTGGGTTACCGCCTTCTACTGCTCCCAATGTAAAACCGCTTCCACTTTCTTTGGATCTACAAAGAACTCCTTCTCACATGTCATTATGTGTCCAAGAAATTCCACCTTATCTTTCCGTAAATCACATTTGCTAAATTTCGCAAACAACCGTTGTTCCTCAACTTTTCAAGGACTAGCCTCAAGTGCTCTGCGTGCTTTTCTCTCGCCTTGAATAGATAAGGATGTCATCTATGAATACGACGACTAACTTATCCAAGTTTTCCATAAAACCTTATTCATTAAGTTCATGAAATATGCCGTGCATTTGTCGCACCAAAAGACATCATCAGAACTCAGAGTGTCCATATCTTGACGAAAATGCGCCTTCTAATATCCTCCGATCGGATCTTCACCGATGGTATCCTCGATCAAGATCAATTTTGGAGAATACTCCCGCTTCCTCTCAATCGGTCAAACAAATCATCGATCCCGGTAGCGGATACTTATTCTTTATCGCCACATCATTGAGTGCACGATAGTCTATACACATCCCAAACTTCCGCCCTTCTTCTTAACGAATAAGACAGTGCTCCCCATGGCGATGAACTAGGTCTTATAAATCCTTTTCCAAAGCTTCTTCAATTTGCTTCTTCATTTCCACCAATTCCTCTCGTGGACATCCTGTAAGGTCTCTTAGCTATTGAGCTGTCCTCGAACTAGTTCTATCACGAACTCGATATCTCTATCCGCGGCATTCCGTAAATCTTCCGGGAAAACATCCGATATTCATTGACTATGGAGACTTCTCTGTCGATACCTTCATGCCGTTGACCATCAATTGTCCATCTCGCATCGGTTTCGCTTCAAACTCAATTTTCTTTCCATCCGCTCTCGACCGATATGACTCTTTTCCGCAATCCAATATCGCTTTGTGATCGGTTAACCAATCCATTCCTGTGATAACATCCAAGGTTTGGGTATTAAGGACGATTAAGTTCGCTAGAACTCAACTCCATTAATTATTATTCCTACCCCGTAACATCCTACTTTAGATCGGAGTTCGATCCGTGGATTGACTATGAGCACACATTTAAGATTCACTATTTCCATATCATTTTGAACAGCAAAATCTCGGAAATAAAAGAATGCGAAGTTCTAATCAAATAAAACAAAGAGTCTGGTATCGAGTTTACTAGAACTTACCCAAGATAACGTCCGAGGCGCTCGACTTCATCCGCCGTGATGTGGTTGACTCGCCGCAGCGCCTCCTTGGGATGGAGTCGCCGCTGATGCCCGCGTTCATGATTAGTGCGGAGTCCTTGCCGTGTGTTCCCAAGTTAAAGCGAACCGGGTGACACCTCCTTCTTAGGGCGCTTGTTGGCAAATGCCCCATTTCATTGCAATGATAGCAACGCCTTCCCACGGCCCGAGAGGTTCCTCCACCTGCGCTATAGTTCGGCCGAGTCTCAACATTTTGACCCATCGGGCGATTTGCCGCAGCGGTGCTCGCCATTGCCTCTAGGCCGGTACCGAATGAGCTGCTGGGGTGCCGCCCTTCGCCTCGCCCCCGACGACTCCTTGTTGCGCCATTCTCGCGCTCTCGTTGTCATCCAACTCTCGGCGCTTGTCCTCTAAGATCGTGGCTTTGTTAACTAACTCTTGAAAGTCGTGGAATGTGGGTGATCGCCCCACTGCAACCCTCGCATTCAATCCTTCATGAAGCGGGATTGTCCGCCTTATCCGTAGCCACGCCCTCCGTGCGTAGCGTGCGCTTGGGTGAACTTGTTCGTAATCGCCATCGATCGCCGCTTTGCTTGAGGCTTCGAACTCCTCCTTTTAAGATCCATGATACCCTGCACATGGTAATCGACGGAAGGCCGAGGTGAACTCCTCCCATGTGATACTCGCTGGTCCTCATGAGTCGCGCAGGTTTTCCCACCATTCTCGCAAGCAGCCCTTCGAGTTGATGAGAGGCATAGAGTACCTCTCATGTCCTACACATTGGGTAATGTGCAGCTTCCTTTCGATTGTCCTTAGCCAATCGTCCGCCTCCAGTGGATTGGCGCTGTTCGAGAAGGTAGGTGGACGGGTTCTCATAAACTCCGACAACCGTGAGTAGGGTGTGGTCCATGGTTGCCCCTGTGTTGAACATTCGCAGCAGCTTGATTGATATCTCGCGCATGGTTTGAACCATCGTGGTCATGAGTTGAGTCCGGCTGTCAAAAAGGCTCCTGTGTTCTCGTGATATCGACCGCGTGGTTGAGGAATCGCTCTTCATTCTCGTTGTCCGTCTGTTAGCTCCACTTCACTGCTCCAACATTTCCACGAGTCCTCACCATCTGCTGCAAGCTTCCATGGTTAAGAAAAGAAGAAAGCATAGACGAGTAAAAGAACTTATGTGGGGAAACAGTGTAACTTAAATTATTTAGCCACTTTATTGATATAATATAAAGCAAGATGGTTGCTCACAAGTGCCTAAGGGCAATGCAACACATACGTGACACTCACAACCAAAAGTAAGTAAGCAAACATAGGAATCCATGACAACTCACACCTAAGGGTGACTTTGAAGCAAAGACGCGACTCGATATTCGAGTCTCGACACTACACTCTACTACACTCGATCACCATCGAGCCAACCCGGCCGCGCTTCCCGAGCGCATACCGCGGTGCCGCGGCATTGAGGCGAATCGTCCTCGTGACTCATCGCGCGGGTGCAAAAGACCCCATCGACTCGCTGTCCCGGCCGCTCGCTTCTCGTGATCGGGCGCCTCGCCCGGCCTCCGACTGGATCATGTAACTCAGATCGTTCGCTCGGGTCCATATAGAGCCATCTCCAACTCCCGGATCTTCCGTATGGCATGAGCTAAGTTCTCCTGTTGGGTTCTTGCCTCTATAACCTCGCCGCGGTCCTCTCGCAGCCCCGGACTGCCTCGCCCAAGGCGCCCTCCGGGCGATGCGACGATCTCGCCAGTGGGTGATCGTAGCGCCCTCCTCCACGAGCTCCATCCTGTTGTATCGACCGCCGCGACGCGGATGGTGGCGAAGACGGTGCCTCTAACTCGCGAGTAAGTGCGGCAATTTGCCGCATCGCTCGACGCGACGCCTCCCGAATCCCGCCCGAAGAAGACCTCCGGCAAGGATGTAGATAGGACGACTCGCCTCGCCCTCTCCCGAGCATACACCGTGATCTTGACGCCCCAGCGATGTCAAGTCCTCGCCTGCACCACCAAGTCCCTCGCATGCTGGTCGGTCAAAACCTCCAAGCAATCGCATCATACGCCATAACTCCGCGCGATCCTCCGGCGCCTCCATAGGTATGGATCATCCTCATCCGCCAAAACAAACCTTGTTTAAATTAAATAGAGAATAATAAAATTCAAAGATAGGTATGAATAAGGAGAAGAGATAAGTCGAGATTTCTTTGACATTCTTGCTCAAGTTGATTAGGTCTTTAGAAAATAGTTTTCACCCTCCTAGGCACAACCAAACTAAGGTCAAGGCCTACACCAACTCGCTCGATACCACCTCTGCCGGACCCGACCGCAAATCCGACCTCTCGTGTATTCTCGTGCTACCCAGATCACGCTTAGCACACACAAATACTGTGGTTGCACATCATGCATATTCACAAGGATATAAGAATAAATAGTGCAAACATGTATATAAAACGAGTTGTACAACCTTATGGTCTCCTTACAGATAAGTCACCACGCAGGCTTACATTATTCAAAACAAAGAAATAGCAATGAACATAAAAAGTCGTAAGCATCCATCTTGCCACAGTAACCGATCGGGCTTGCCCCTAGTTGCTCGTGTCCTCGACGCATTCTCCTCCCATACCGTGTAGTCTCCTCCACCGATGTTGGGGTTGATAAGGGTGGGGTGAGTACACAAGGCACTCAACAAGTAATGCATGTAATGCAAGACTATTACTATATGCAAAGCTTATTCCAATGGATTGGCTTAATTGATCCTTTTGCATCAAGCAAGATTTTTAAACTAGTATCTTGTTTAGATTAAAGCAAAGGAAATGTATATAAGTAATACTAATTTCAAATGGTTTTTCTTCAAGATTCTCGCACACACCTTTATTAGTTCATTTCCAACACCGCACACACCACCCTTCCATGTTTTGTTTATGAAAACTACCCTTGATCTGTAATCCCGAGCAATGCTCAATACCGTGAGCACGGCTATTCAATAGTTTTGACACTGCAGAGGTTGTACACTTTACCCACAAGATACACCGCCACCACACAGTGATTGTCCGCAACAAAGCTTTTCAGAACTTCTACCTTAACTAAAGAACCTCTCCAGATTGCCTTTACTATCACTTCCTCACACAGAGCCAAGTATAGGACCGCCAATCACCGCTGGATGGGCACCAAGCCGTAGCACGTGCACGCCCCCATACAGATACACCCTCGTAATCGTCACCCCGAGGTATCGAGGAAAGATATCGTAACCCTAGTCAACTAGGTCTGTCCCATGTCGATATGTGGTTGTACGGTGACTCAGATCAAAGGCTTGCAAGGTGAAGTCCTTAATCGACCAAGGCAAGACTTTCAACACTCAACAAGGGCACACACCCCCAATGTGGCACATGACTCACATCACTCAACAACCCAATGCCACACAGCCCACTCGCACACACCTCTTGCCACTTGCCCCAGCCTAAATCATTTTCCACCCAGCTTGATTATTGTGCAACACATGCCAAGAATAACTCAATATCGGACGAAACCACACAAAGTTGTCAGACTCAATCTCAACATGTGGCATCATCACACCACTTTTCAAAATACATTCAATATGTCTTTAATCAATATTGTAGCATTTTTCCAAAGATCATTCATGATTCGCTGCAAGGCTAAGCATCTACTCACTGCCTAGCCTCCCGTGTTGGCACAATATTAACATCCAACTAATATAATCGAACTTAGGTGACAATGATCTAGGCATACAATTAATAATTCAAGGTGGCATAACAAAATGGGTTGATTAACTACATTATCCCAAATTAATTTAAATTCATTTTAAATAATTAGCATGCATAGTTTCAAAGCATAAATTACATTTTAAAATCTGGGATCAAAATGATCAAAGCATCACTTGCCTTCAAAGAGTTGCTGGTCGTGTTCAAGCTTGGTCTTGAGCGACTAATTCTTCCTCAAACTTCCCGCAAATTTACGCTCACGCTGCATAAACAAAGCATACAATAAATAGCCAATACAGAAGACTATATGTCCTCAAGAATTCAAATAAAATTCACCAATAAATAGCTCACAATTTTATGAATTTTTAGAAATTTGAATCACCCAAACCGAGTTAAAATGCAAAAGTTATAGTCATTTGAAGTTTGAATAAAATCAAAATACGTAAATTAAGAAAATCCGATTTTTCTGAATTATTTTTATACTTGAAATTACATTTATGACGTCAGCATGCCTCATGATGACGTCAGCACCGAAATGAATTTCCGCCAAAATATTTTTATATATGAAAATATTTATGACGCCGATGACGCCAAGACGACACGCGGCACGCCTGCAGGCCGCCACGCCGCCTCGGGTCTATGGACCGAGTCCACGGTTGGCTCGTCTATCGTGGGCTTGGTTCACGTAATGCTGCAGCCACGCGGCAAAATCCGCACCGCTCGCTAAAACCGACGGCCGATCCTCACGCGCACCGCAATAAGACCGAGATGCGCGCGACACGCTGCCGCGATCCAATGGCGGCCACCTAAATCCAACGGTTGATTCCGCGACCGACGCGGCGACGCCGATTCCCGCGACGCCACGCTGTCACGCGATCGAACGGTGCCCTCGGATCTAACGGCCAAGACCACACCGCCATCGCGACGCCGGTTTACTCAGAGCCACGCGCACGACGCAGCGGCGCGCCCAAAGCAACGGCCGGATCCGGTCTCGCTCGTCAAACGCCCACGCCACAAGACGCGATTTGGCGAGGGTACGGCCATCTCCGCCGCTGCTCAAATCGAACGGCGCAGATCCTTAGGGCAAAACCAGATCCAACCTCTACCGCTCGATCTAATCCAACGGTCCACTGCACGAGCTGCATCGCTCATGGTGCGACGTGGTTCAATCCTACGCGCCCACTATCGATCCAACGGTTAAGACAAAACATATCGCAGACATTAGATCTAATCCAAGCCGCTCGCTCTAGATCTAACGGTTACGATTCAATCTAAACATCTACAGAGATGGAGGCTACGTGGACTCACCGTAACCGAACGATGCAAATCGGACGGCCGGCGCGTTCGACGAGGTTGACGGCGCGGAAGCGAAGGTTGCCGAGTCGGGAAGATGACTCGCGACGGCGCCGGGGCTTCTCCGGCGAGAAGAAGTGGTCCACTGACGCGCCTTGCTTCGTGAACTCGAACGGGCCGAGCACGCGGAAAGCGACGGACGGCGACGAGAGGAAGCAAAACAACGGCGCACAAGGACGCAACTACGGCGAGCTCGCCAGCGCTAGAGAGGGTCTCGCGCGGCGTGCGAGGAGTCAAAAGACGCAGCGAAGGAGCTCACGGACGCGCTTACTCGGCACTTAAAGGGCCTCGACGCGCGCGCTTACAAAGCGGCGAACGAGCGGAACGGCCGGCGCATTAGCTCCGTGATCTCGCCAAGACGACCGACGTGGCGCAATCCCGCTGCGTCCGCGCGGCGACGATCCGAAGGCTCACGCGCGCGGGCGACGTGGCACACGACAAAGCGCAGATCCGGATCGAACGGCTTGGTCGGGCGGCGCTAGGGTTTCGCGCGATGGGTTGGCGACGCGAAGACAAGAATGGGCTCGCCCATTATCGCTCATAGCCACTTTTAAAACCTTTTTCAATAAAAATAATTCTAGAAATTCACTTAAATCATTTGGGGCTTTTAAAATAGCGTAAAAATTCTAGAAAATTCCAGAAAATACTTTGAGATATTTGGAACTCAAATAAAATATTTTCAATAAAACTTTGCTAGAACTTTTCCATTATTTAATTGTTTTCAAGGAAGGCTAGTTTTGAGTAATTCCAAATAAATTTCAATAAATTCCACAAAAATTCACAAAATCAAAAATACTCTCAAAATTTAAATTAGAGCAAAGATTAGGTGTCTACTCAACTCAAGAAAATAAACCCAAAATCTCCCGTAAGAAACACAAAGAAGAGAAAAACTGAAGAGAACATATTGTACATAAACATACTCGGCCTCGCGGTGGATCTGCAACCCTGCATCGCTTCCTAGATGACCAAGAAATAAGAGAAGTGCCAATGAATTGGCAAGTGCCGGTGTTTTCCTATCTATCCTACACCAAAGAAAGTCGGCATCGGAAAAGGCTCTAAGAGATAGACAAGAAGAAGAAGAGTACCAAATACCATAATCAGTGGTAGCACGAAGGTACCTGAAGATGCGCTTGACCGCCTGGCGGTGAGAGGCGCGAGAAGAAGCTTGAAATCAAGTGCACAGTTACACAGCGAAATGTATGTCCGGCCTCGAAGCAGTGAAATATAGGTGAGAGTCAATCATGCTCCGGAACTCCTTCTGATCAGTAGGCTCACCATCCAAAGTAGGAATTCTTGAACTCCATGTCATTATCACTGCGTATAGCTCGTAATGCACTTGGGAGCTCAATAGATAAACTACTGACTAAACCCCTGAAGTGAGAAAAAGTCTCATCCTTCGAGGCCATGAAAACACCCAAGAATACCTCAAAATCATCAACAATGACAAGAACATACCACTTCCCACCACCGATCGCACTCTAGCCGACCAACAAAGGTCCATATGTAAAAGCTGTCCGGTGCATCACCATCACTCATCGTGGATCGGAGGATGAGAAGTAGTAACCATCTTGCCATGTCGGCAAGGAGAGCAAACTAAGTCTTTGACCATCTTGAGTTTGGACAAACCCGAATGAGACCGTGGTCGCTAACTCGGTCAAATGATCAAAACCAATGTGACCAAGTCTCCTATGCCGTAAGGAGAGATCACGGACTCGGCGATCAAACATCGAAGAGAGTCTCCGTAAGAAGCGTAAAAATCAGCACGAAAGACTCTCCCAAATCTAGAAATCCCGCAAACTAACCCTCCTGATGAATCAAGAATTCTACAGGCATTACTCTTAAAGCTTACCTCGAAAGAGTCATCGATAAGCTGAGAAACAGAGAGCAGATTTTATTGCAGCTTACTTACTAAGACAACATCTTTAATAATGAAATTTTGGTTAATGCAGATGGTACCTTTAGCAATGACTCTACCTGAAGAAGCATCCCCGAAAGTGATCAACTCATCACCCGGGGCTCGGACTAGGGAAGAGAACCATCGAGAATCTTAGGTCATATGACGAGAACAACCAGAGTCGACAATCCGAACATCTCCCTTCCCCATCCGACGAACCTGATCAAGACATAAGAGAGAAAGATGACTCAGTAATGGGATAGAGTGAAGACTTGGGAACCCAATACTGAACCACACGACGCCTCGCAGTACCAAATGCACGTAAGAAGGTCGGACTCGAGTGTCTCTCTGTCGTTTAACCTTAACATGATTAGTAGCGACTCTAGTAGATGGTCTAGGAGCTGGAACTGGGTTAGCCCGCCGTGGTGCAAAAGCTAGACCATCCCAAAGAGGCTTCCTAAATCTCCTACCGAAAACACCTCACGCCACGATATCTACCTCGATGGGAAAACGAGGAATATCAAAAGGACGGCGGAAAGACTAACTACGAACACCGCAAGACTAAAACTCAAGAACCAAAGATGAAAACCGAGTCCCGGACGCCCCCAAAAACAGATTTACTCTCTAACCTCGTCTAGAAGCGGTGTGTACCTTAGGAGCACTCAAAGTTTGGGGATGACCTCAATACCCCTAAGAGCAAAGAACACGCCACGCCGAGTGATCTTGGCGCTACCAAGGTAAATCTACTAGGTGACCATCCTTCTTGTAAGGTGCATGTGTACTTCGCCTTGCTAGAGACGTAAGCAACAGAGTAACACCCTTCTCGGTCAAGTCCTATGGACAACCCCAAAGAGACCTAAACACGGTGGTGCTCACTCTGGGAGCAACCACACTCTCACCACTCTTGGAGCCGCGCACAATGGTGGGAGGATGCGCCCGAGCGTGCTCCAAGGGATCAAATCCTAGACCTTGATTGAATCTACTAATCTTGGATTGGTCTAGAATAAGATTGAGCTTCTTCTTGCCTCCAACAAACTTCTCGAGAGTGCTCATAAGATACTGGCAATCTCGAAAGAAAGAAGCACAAGAAGAACAGGGGGAAGGAGAGGAAGAAGAAGAACCAGAAAGAGAAAGAGAAGATCTCTCAGCACATGCTTTTTATTCCCCTAGCACAGCTGCCTCAATCTTGAGGGCCTCTTAAGAAACGCAAGGAGCATCTCTAATCCTAAGGGTTTGGTCTTTTAACTTCTTCCTAAGCTCGACATGGATTTGATCCACATCATCCTTAACCCCAGCACACAGCAGGCAACCAGATTTTGACTAAACTAGTAAGTCCTTAGCAAGTTCATCACACTTGACATTCAAAGCATCATTGTCACGTTTTAGTTGCCTACAGCCCTCACATGAGCTGACTGGGTCCTTAGAAGCATGCAATTCAAGTTTGGGCGCCATGAGGTCTTGATTTGGATTGATTTTCAAAATGAAGCATTTTGAGTTGTCTCTGCCAGGAGTGGCAGTATCGGTCGTATGGACGCGGTAGTGATGAGTTGGATGGTTTATATTGTATATCATTGTGGGTATTGCTATGTGAAAGGTTTTTTCCTTGTCTTTGATGGTTGCAGGACGATGGTGCTAGGTCATGGTGAGGCGAAGGATGACCGGGACTAGGCGAGGAGCGTCGAAGGTCCAGACGGTTGGGAGATCGCCGGAAGATGATCGGAGACGGAGTCCGGGCAAGTCAAGAAGACAAGGAAAGGAGTTGATGCTAGCTAGATGCCGCGTGGATCAATGAGGGCCGCTTGATTGAGGTCTAGTTGATAGGTTAGCGGGTCTAGGTAGTATGCTTTGAAAACTGCAAGAAAACCCGGTATGTGTGTGGGTTTTGGGTTAGCCCTTGCATGGTTGTGTGTGTGGGTTAATCCTAGCCCTTAGATGAGTGCTCTAGGGTTGAGGGACTCATCCAAGGGTGGTAGGTGGCCCAAGAGTAGTATAAATAGGGGTGGAGGGGTAGCCTCCTCCCCTTGAAGGTTTTGAGGTTTGTGAATGCTCCTTTGAGCTTTGCCCACATGAAAGTGAGACTTTGTAACCTCTCCTTCCAGAAATGAAAGTTTTATCCATCCATCTCTGAATTTATTTTATGCATTAACATTATGTCTTTACTTTACGCAATTTAAATTCAAGATTTACTTTCCGCAATTACTTTCTCGTAATTTACTTTCATGTAATTTGGATTTGCCTCCTCCTTCTAAATGTCTGATCTTGGATGTTTTGAGTGTGTTCATATGGTTTTACATCTCCTTTGCACTCTTGGATTGAGTAGAGAACATCTTTTCTTTCAAGTTCCAACTTTGTTCGTAACTTGTTCTTCGTGGTTGTAGTCGTGTTTGATTTCTATAAAAATCTGGAAAAATCTTTTTCAAGTGATTCTTATTGGAGGAGGTGCGGGACTCTGATATCCACTTGCATAAACATTTTGGAGTTCATTGGTTGCTCCGTTTGGGCGCCATGAGGTCTTGATTTGAGTAGTGCCCTCATGGTAAGCATCGAGGGTCACCCAAATATCGTGAGCGAAACGACGGTGAGAAATCCTACATACTCACTGCGGCTAAGACCCTGTATGAGGATGTTCCTTACCTTAGCGTTCGCCTCAACGTCAGCCATATTTCCGGGCGTGACGTTTTCATCAGCAGGAACCTCATACGGGAGTTTCACCTTCTGCCATATCAGGAAGCCCTGGGCAGTGATGTATGACTCCATCCGCGATTTCCAAAATGAAAAATCAACTCCAGCAAAAATGGGAGGCTTGGTGGAATACTTGTCCATCGCCATGGCTCTTGAGACCGGTCAAGATCTATGGAAAAGCAAAACCGGCTCTGATACCAATTGAAGGATCGAGATGGCAAACAGAGAGGGGGTGAATGGTCGCAAATAAATTTTCCCCTAAAATACTCCAACAAAAACCTCGACAAAATCGCTCAAAGGAAATCGTGAAAAACCTGAAAAACTAGACAACTATGTGTACCCCAAGCTTGCATGGATAAGTAACATAAAATATGTGAGGATTTTTGAGTCACAATCCTAGTTGTCTAGTGTCCAAGATAAAAAGGAATCAATCCAACTCTTGCTTTTAGAAAGAACATCAATTCAAATCATAAAAGTCACTATCAGAAAAGCAAAAGCAGAATTTCCAGAACTTATCCTCAATTTGAACAGGAGGTTGGTGAGTTTCTGCAGCTCACAAAATTTTGATAATTTTTATCCCTATGATAATCAGAGTCATGAAGAACTCCACCAAATTTTTCCTCAAAAAGCCTTACAGAAAAAACAGGAAAAATCAAAGAACACAGTTAGTCAAGAACTTCGAGCAGAAAGTTTGGGGCTCGGTTTTCACCTTATGGCGCCCAAACAGTGCAACAAGTGAACTCCAAAATTTTTATGCAAGTGGATATCAGAGTCCCGCACCTCTTCCAACAAGAATCACTTAAAAATGATTTTTATATATTTTTATAAAAATCAAATACTAAATGCTGCGCAAAGAAAAAGTTCTGAACAAAGTTGAAACTTGAAAGAAAAGATATTCTCTACTCAATCCAAGAGTGCAAAAGAGATGTAAAACCATATGAACACACTCAAAACATCCAATATCAACAGCATTTAGAAGAAGGGGAGGCAAATCCAAATTGCGTGAAAGTAAATTGCGAGAATGTAATTGCGGGAAAGTAAATGCTGATTTTAAATTGCGTAAAGTAAAGACATAATGTAAATGCGCAAAATAAATTCAGAGATGGATGGATAAAACTTTCATTTCTGGAAGGAGAGGTTACAAACCTCACTTTCATATGGGCAAAACTCAAAGGAGCATTCACAAACCTCAAAACCTTCAAGGGAAGGAGGCTACCCCTCCACCCCTATTTATACTACTCTTGGACCACCTACCACCCTTTGATGAGTCCCTCAACCCTAGAGCACTCATCTAAGGGCTAGGATTAACCCACACACAGCCATGTAAGGGCTAACCCAAAACCCACACACATATCGGGTTTTCATGCACGGTTTTCAAAGCATACTACCTAGACCCGCTAACCTATCAACTAGACCTCAATCCGACGGCCCTCATTGATCCACGCGGCATCTTGCTAGCATCATCTCCTTTCCTTGTCTTCTTGACTTGCCCGGACTCCGTCTCCGATTATCTTCCAACCGTCTGGACCTCCGACGCTCCTCACCTAGTCCCGGTCATCCTCCGCCTTACCATGACCTAGCACCGTCACCCTGCAACCATCAAAGATAAGGAAACTCCTCACATAGCAATGCCCGCAAAGATGTGCAATAAACTATCAAACTCATCACTACCGCGCCCATACGGCCGGTACTACCACTCCTGGCAGAGACAACTCAAATTGCTTCATTTTGAAAATCAATCCAAATCAAACTCAAACTTGAGCACACCTTACTCAAATAAAGTCAAATATTCATCACAAATATGGATGGACCTCCACATGGTCCTTCAATGACACAATATCACGGCAGAGCGTTTTGCCGCTTGGTGTGCCTACTTCGGGCTCATCAAGCTTGTTTTGTGTTGTGCTGGCCCATACAGGTGTGTCGTGCCGTCTATCGTGTCCGACCACGAGGTCCAGCACAGCCCTGTCATTTGTACCGTACTGGCTCGGCTTATGCACATACATGTCGTACTATGCTTCAGCTGTTCTGTACCTGCCGTGTCAAGGACAGGTAAAAAAACCGGCCTAATGACCAGATCTTATTGTGAGGGTGGACTAAGCTACTTTTGCTCTAGAAAATGGTGAATTAAGCCGGATTTCGACTATTGGAATTGCTATTTAGCAAGTAGTTATGTGCAGATGTAGTGATTCGACGATGACATAAGACCAACCTTTTGCGGTCGATGACTCACCAATACGTGAGCGAGGTATAAGGGCACCATCTGGCTATAGATTTTGCCAAGGAGTGGTGCGAGGAGCAGAGCCAGAGGCAACCAACAATTATCCCGATACTCGATTCATATTTTGACGGATACAGCTACGTCTAAGGGGAGAGATGGCGAAGCAGCAAAGCGACGTCAACTACAGAGACAAATAGTGTCAAGCAGGAGTATACCAGGTGGCAAAAATTGAGTGTGCCGACTGAAGGAATGGTTAAAGAGGCGATCTGTATGGCCCATGGATACACCAGTGGTGTATGCTAAATAGATCCCCTTTGACCTCCTGTTTTGCATCACTGAACATAGCTTAGCCCTTCCATAGAAAAGTAAGCAACTAAGCATATACAGTCTCCCTCCATAGATTCCACATTGGATGAGCCAATCAACCACTCCCGTACTCCCTACCTCTTACCAAACAAGTATATGCTATTTGGGAATTCGCGACGCCATCGTCATTCTGACGGTTTGGCCAATTTGGAAGGAAAGGAATGCCCGTGCGTTCGAGGGTACCTCCGTAGACTTCATAAGTCTAGCTAACAATCTTAAAGAATCTAGGCATCTGGGAGCAAGCCAGCGCGAAGAGGGGGAGCTTAGTGTTCCAAGCTAGGCATTTCGGAGCAAGCCATTGCTTCCTTGGTGCGTGCGGAAGCGTGGAAGGTGATATATGTCATATTTCGGCTCTCTCGTGGTCGGAGATAGGACTATTTTGTAATTATGTTCGGAATGGATGAGATTTGAAAAAAAAAATTTGCCATAGAACTAGAAATGTGATGATCAGGGTTAACCAAATCGCGAAAACCGAACAGCAAACCGGTCCAATTCAAATTGAAATTAAAAAATTGGAAAAAAATTGGAAAAATTTGTCCTAAAATTCCCTAAAATTAGTACTATTATCGTGGTGATCTCTGACATCAAAATTATTTGAAAAACCAAATTTTTTATACATTTGTGAGGCATAGCTTGTTCTTGTTGTGTTGTTAAATTGTGGAGCTTAAGTTTGGAACAAGTTAAATGGTAGCTAAGCATATTTGTTGTTGTCTGATGTTAGCTTACTCTCTTATCGATGGTAACTTGTTCTTATTGTGTTGTTGGATTGTGGAGTTTAAGTTTGGAACAAGTTAAACGGTAGCTAAGCATATTTATTGTTGTTCTGATGTTAGCTAAACATATTTGTATGTTTTATTTCATTGCAACTCGTTTTTTTACTAACATAGCATTCATGTAGGTCCAACATCCTCATCTGTGCGACAATGAAAGGACGACGAAGCTATGCCAAATGCGAACATTCATTTTCGATGAGGAATATTCATTTCAAATGTCGTATGCCATGATATTGAAATGTGGACTTGTTGGATTGAGTTGTCAATGATATTGAAATAAAATGTTATTTGTTGATATATTATTGCTAAATGCCTACTTTACAACTTCACATTGTCTAAAATATAGCAAAGGTCATGCCGACATTTTCTATATTTTTCCATAGTTGTGCTATTATTACTAAATATGTACTTTATAACTTTTTACAAATTTTGGGGACTTTATCGGCTTTTTACAATTTTCCCTCAATTTTTTGATACTTTATCGTTTTTTTACAATTTTTCTTGCTTTTTTTCTCCATTTTTCATTTCGTCACCGGTTTTCATGGTTTTCCTTAAAAACCGCTCAATATTCGAGTAAAACCGGTCGATTTTCGACAATTTCGAGTGATTTTTGAGATTTTTTCGCTACATTTGACCGACTTGTTTGACTTTGCAAAACGTTCGATTTTTTTTTATGATTTTTGGACTATTTTCACGATAAACCGGTACCGCTGGGATTTCGATTTTCAAACCTAAATCGGTTTGGTTAATCCTGGCGATGATTTTTTTTTCTTTTTTTCTTTTTGTTGTCAGCCCAGTGACGCCAAGTTGTAACACCTTTGTACCGTCAAACGCTAATATGTGTGCTATCCTTTCTTAATACAAAGATACCAAATCTTTTGTGTGTCCTAAAAAAAATTGACTGATAATATAGTAATCATACGAAAAGAGTACGTGTTTTATCGTACTTTTGTAATCCTATACTTTTCGTCCCTTTTTAGTAAACGTATTACTATTAAAAATTATCAGCTGTGTAAGAGAGGGATAGAGACGGTGTTAATATCCAAAACAGCCTCTATCTCGTTAGCATAAATTGATCTATAAATAACCCGCATAAGCAAGGAGTAGAAAACAGAATTCAGAATTAGTTTACAAAAGTTGAGGATTTATTCGCTCTTCCTATTAGGCTTGAAAGTGGTTGCGGGCTGTCCACTTACCCACTTAATTTAGCCTACATAAACCATTAAGCAGACAGCCACAGCCCACTTAATTAATTAAGTGGCGCTTGGCCTGCCAGCCCACGAAGACTACCTCGCATCCGCTTGACCGCTTCTCCTCCGCATCGAGTTCGTCGCTCCGCATCGTCGCATATCTTCTCCGCATCGTCGCATATCTTCTCCGCATCGCCGCATCTCCGCTCCTCCGCATCGAGTTCTTTTCCTCCGCATCGAGTTCGTCTCTCCTGCATCGTCGCATCGAATCCTCCGCAAGTCCTCATCTCTAGGGTTTCCGCCTCCTCATAGGCTCCTCCGCATTGAGTCTCTGGATCGAGTCTTCGTAGGCGATGGCGATTTGAGAAAGCATGGTAGATGGGGGTGGCGATGTTGCGGCGGCCAATCAAGTAGAGCCGCAACTGGAGAGGTTCTCTGCAGGCGACAGGGAAGAGCCGTAGTTGGTGGTTGGCGTGATGAGCAACAGCATCAGGGTAGCGCTGAGGTTCGTGACTGTGAGGAGCCGTCGCTATCCAAGAAGTATGTATCCTACCTTTCCCTCTTGCAGTTCTTGATTCCTCAGTTTTTTTTATGATTTGTTGTTGGTGTTTGCCGGATGTAAATCTAGAAAAGAACAGAGAAGGAAGAAGCTACACAAGAGGAAGAGGTTGGTAGATGAGAAGAGGAAGAGGCTGGAAGATGATAGCCGACCCTGGGAGGCAGTGAAGACGAACAAGGTAAATCCAATCAATATATTCCTCGTTTTTGCTGTTCTTATTGGACATGAACTTCAAGTATTACTTTTATCCATGCAAAATTGTCGAAATCTATGTCTTGGAACAGGCTACTCTTGGAAAGAAGGGGGAACTGAAAATAGATTGTAAAGTGATAAGCTTAGCTCTGCTTTGAAAAACTTGGAGCAGTCCTCAGCATCAATATCATCAAAGCTTGGCAATTCATTCTTTGCTTTCTGTGAATCGCATAAAGCAGTCATTTATTGCTTCAACCAAACAATAAAACTGGCATGGCCTATTACAACTGTGTGCACTATTGCAAAATTACTTCATGTAGTCATTCACATAAAACATAAGGGAAAATGTTAGAAAATATATATCAAAGATTTTCTTAGAAAACATAATCTAACCATAGTATGCAAGTAAAAGCTCAGAATAACCACTATGAAATATCTTTATCAACTGTGCTTTTCCTTGGTTAGGAACACCGAAAAAAGATACTAATATCTTGAAGCAAATAACAGTAGATACTTGGATAATGAACATTCAAACAAGTTAGGTTTCACAGCCAAGAAGTAATGTAGATACTTGGAGATATGTAGCACGACGATAATCTCTTCATAATTTGACTGTCGCCTCACACACAACGTTGAAAACTACACCAGTTACAACTACAAAATCCACTAGAGGATGAGCAGAAAATGTCTGAAGTTACAATTGGGTTTGAGGTGAAGAGTGGTAGGCAGATTATGCATTAGTGTAGCCGGCGTAGCAGTTCAAGTTACATCTATGGTTGTTGGGAAGGGTGATGAAAACCAGATCCTGCATAACTCGCATAACTGCTCGAAGCAGGTTGCCCTGCTACTCCGGTGTAAGCTGCATAGCCACCTGCAGTTGGCTGGGCACCAGGACCTCCACACGCGACTTTATATTCAGTCGAATTGTATGATGCAGGCTATTGATCCCGGGTTGTTCTAGCATGGTTTTGGGGCGCTTCCACGAGACATGCATTAAGCGGTTCATAAATTGCTTCATGCAAGTAGCATGATCGAACGGAAACACAACCAACATCTACAATCCTGTACTCGCAACTACATAAAAGCTTATACACATTAGCTCTTAATTTGTTGTCTTATTAGTAGTGAAATTAAAACAAACAGTGAAGTATAACCGAAGGAAAACTAATACTTCCACGTAGTATAATTGAAAACTAAGTCGATGACCAACTGGACATGCAGGGGCGATACTCCAAAAACTTTGAAAAGTGTTACAAGATCAACTCTTTAATAGTCTAAATTTGTTGATTGATTGAATTGGTTCCAATTTTATGTGCATTTCTATTTGCATGGTGAACCTTGAAATTGAAGGACTATATGGAGGTCCATCCATGTTTGTGATGAGTATTTGACTTTATCTGAGCAAGGTGTGCTCAAGTTTGAGTTTGATTTGGATTGTTTTTCGAGCTAGAGCAATTTGAGTTACTGGTTGGAGACCACTCGTCCGACCCCGAGTGGTCGGGTCGTCCGACCTGAGTGGTCGGGGCTTTGGCTGTGTTACAGACCAGTCGTCCGACCCCGAATGGTCGGGTCGTCCGACCTGAGAGGTCTGGGCTTTGGCTGGTCGGAGACCAGTCGTCTGACCCTGAGTGGTCAGGTCTTTGGCTGGTCGGAGACCAGTTGTCCGACCCCAAGTGGTCGGGGCTCTCGCTGGTCGGAGACCGGTGGTCCGACCCCGAGTGGTCGGGACGAAGACCGATGGTCGACCCGAGTGGTCGGACGAAGACCGTGGTCGGACCTCGAGTGGTCGGGATGGAGACCGGTGGTCGTCCGTGGTCGGGATGGAGACCGATGGTCGGACCATGTGTGGTCGTGGTTTCCGGTCGTCGTAGTGTATATCTTTCTCGCTGAGATGGATATGTGTTGTTGGACATTGCTATGTGATGTGGTTTCCTTGTCTATGATGGTTGCAGGACTTTGGAGCTAGGTCATGGTGAGGCGAAGGGGATCGTGACTAGGCCGGGAGAGCCGAGGTCCGGATGATCAAGGTGTCGCCAAAGATGACCGAGGCCGTGGAGTAGCCGCAAGCCGAGAAGACAAAGGAATGGATGAGATGCTAACTTGGAGCTGCTCGATCGAGGAGGACCGTTGGATCGCGGTCGGGAAGATAGAGTAGCGGTCGAGTTAGTATGATTTGAACAGCGTGCAAAACCCGCTGTGTTGTTGGGTTTCGGTCACCTATGCATAGCTTTGTGAGTGGGTAAAATCTCACCCTTGATGGAGTGCTCTAGGGTTTAGAGGCTCATCCAAGGGTGGTAGGTGTTCAAAGCCCGCTATGAATAGACAGGAGAGGGGTGTCTCCTTGGGGTGAGCAGTGAGGAAAGTCTACGTGAGTAGTTGAGAGTTGTTGAGAGTGATGTGTAAGGATCAAATCCTGGCTCTTGGATGTTGGCTTAGGATTGAAGCAGACATCCAAAGGTGGGAATTGATCCTGTGTCACTATAAATAGAGGGTAGGGCAGCCTCCCCTCTTTGAAGGTTGTGAAGGTTCTGAGGTTTTTGCTGCTCATTTGAGCTTTGCCCACTTTGTTGTGAGGCTTTGTATACCTCCCCTTCCAGAAATGAAATGTTCTTCATTTATATTCTTGTTTCATTTCTCTTACGTATTTACATTACGCACTTAAATTCTGTTATCTAAATTCCGCATTTACTTACTTGCAATTTACCTTACGTAATTTGGATTTGCCTCATCTCCTTCTACATGCTATTGAGTCTTTGTTGAAATTCATGATTGATGAACTCTTCTCTGGATTCGGTGCTTTCAATCTTTTAGGCAATCCTTACATTCTTGTTGCAAGTTGTAAATCTATGTTCTTAAAGTGCGTAAACGTGTGACTTGCAGTTCTTTAGTCTTGATTGGCTTCTGGTTCTTGTTGCCAAGGATGAAAGATTGCTGGATGAATCTTCTATAGATCATATCCCAATCATCTAGGCAATCTACAACCTCTTCTATTCAGTTTTGCAAGAAACCAATTTCGTGCCTAGTTTTCGATAGTGTTTCTATTTGTTTGAAGGGTTGTTTCTTCGTACTTACTTGCTATGATTTGTGGAGAGTCATCCAAGGATTTCCACCATCAACTCCCAGAGCAAGTTAGGGTGAAGTCTGTGTTCGTGACTCTGCTTTTGGTGTTGCATTTGTTAAACCGAAAAGGACGGAACCTTGGTATTAATTCCTTCGATTGTTGATTGAAATAGGTTCTGACATCCTTTGGGAGGTGCACACCAATTTTCACTGCTTTTGGATCACCGATCAAAAGCTACATTGATTTGCTTTTGAGATCGTCTTTGGTTTATCGCTCACCCAACACTATTCACCCAAGTACTGTTCATTCGACCTCCGCAGGTCGGGGGTACTGTTCATCCGACCACTTCAGGCCGGGAGTACTGTTCATCCGACCACTTCAAGTCGAGAGAACTGTTCACCCGAACACTATTCATTCCGGGTACTGTTCATCCGACCTCTCTAGGTCGGGGGTACTGTTCATCCGTCCAGAAATACCCGACCAGTGCAGTTTCTTTCTGGTCTTTTGGTGGTTTGAATTTTAGGGGGAGAATTTATTCGAAAATTTTATTTGGCTCCTATTCACCCCCCTCTAGTCGCCTTTTTCGATCTTTCAATTGGTATCAGAGCCGGTTCTGCTCTTTCTAGATCTTGACCGGTCTCAAGAGCCATGGCGATGGACAAGTATTCCGCCAAGCCTCCTATTTTTGTTGGAGTTGATTTTCCATTTTGGAAATCGCGGATGGAGTCATACATCACTGCCCAGGGCTTCCTAATATGGCAGATGGTGAAACTCCCGTATGAGGTTCCTGCTGATGAAAACGTCACGGCCGGAAATATGGCTGACGTTGAGGCGAATGCTAAGGCAAGGAACATCCTCATACAGGGTCTTAGCCGCAGTGAGTATGACAGGATTTCTCACCTTCGTTCTGCTCATGAGATTTGGGTGACCCTCGATGCTTACCATGAGGGCACTACCCAAATCAAGACGGTTCGACAGGACCAATTCAAGCGTGAGTTCAACAAGTTTGAACAGCACGCTGGTGAGAGTCTTGACGAGTGCTTTGGTCGGTTTACAAAGATTCTGAGCGACCTCCGAGCAGTCGGTTGCATATACCCTGACTCGGATAATGCTCGACATTTCTTGACTGCACTCGATCTTCGTGTTTGGAAAATGAAAGTGACCACCATCAAGGACACCACCGACTTGTCGACCTTGACTCTTGACGGGCTTTATTCCCGCCTCAAGACTCATGAGATCGACGTCGTCTCGCGGAAGACGAAGTCTCAGTCGATGGCTTTGGTCACCGATCCCATTGGATCCTCTCTTTCTGATTCTTCTGTTGGTTTCTCTCTCTCCGCCCTGTGCGAGCTAAGCGATGACCAACTGGAAAAATTTCCAGAAAATGAGCTTGCTCTTCTTGCTCGCAAATTTTCATATGCATACAAGAGAGTGAGAGAGAGGAAGAGAGGTGGGATGATCACCTGTTTCGAGTGTGGTGGCCCCAACCACATTCGAGCAAACTGTCCCAAGCTGGAGAAGGGCAAAAACGAACAAAGCGGTTCGGGCAAGAACGACTACACCGATAAGAACCGCAACAAGAAGCCTCCAGTTCGCGAGCCAGCGCGTGAAAAGAAGTACCGCAACTTCTCTAAGAACAAGAAGCTCTTCCACCGCGTCCTCGCCGCGCTTGACGACATCAACCTCTCCGACACGGAGACATGGAGCGACGAAGGCGAGGATGATCCGCAAGAGAAGAAGGGCGGCGATGACTTCTCCCAAGATGTGCTTCATGGCGACGCCAATGGCATCAGCGACTCCGAGCCAGACAAATGACTCGGACGAGGTACCCACCTACGACGAATTAAATGTCGCTTCAGTAAATTAGGCAAGTTTCATGCTAAGGCTAGGTCGAGGTGTTCGAGTTAGAAAAGGAAGTAGGTACCTTGACTCGGAGTTAGCTTCACTTAGATCTTCTCCTCCCGAGTCACCGATGACCGTGTTCTCTGTGATGTCGTTCTTGTGGAGTTGGAGAACCTAAGGACCATACATGATAGTGTGCTTGTTGAACTTGATGGTCTTAGGAGGAAGAATGCTAGCACTAGTTCTATTGATGATATTCTGTTGAGGCTAGTTTTCTTCATGCTCACTCTACTCCTTCTTGTGCTAATTGCCCTAAATTGCTTGTCGAAATTGATGCCATGAGCACTCACCTTAAGAAGCTTTCTTCTAGAAATGATGAACTTGAATTGCATGCTTCTAAGGATCCAATCGGCCATGTGAGGGTCAGAAGCAACTAAAACTTGACAATAATGCTTTAAATGTCAAGTGTGCTAAACTTGCTAAGGACTTACTAGATAAGTCACAAGAAAGTTGTTTGCGATGTTCTCAGTGATTGAGGGGACTTGGATAAAATCCATGTCGAGCTTAGGACGAAATTAGAAGACCAAGCCCATAGAATTAGAAATGCATCTTATGCTTTCTTGTGAGGCCCTCAAGATTGAGGCAGCCGTCTTTGAGGAGAAAATGCACGTCTTGAAAGAGCTCATCTTTCTGGTTCTTCTTCTTGTTCTTGCCCCTGCTCTTCTTGTGCCTCTTTCTTTCGAGATTGCCAGTATCTTATGAGCACTCTCGAGAAGTTTGTAGGAGGCAAGAAGAAGCTTAATCTTATTCTAGACCAATCCAAGATTAGTAGATTCAATCAAGGTCTAGGATTTGATCCCTTGGAGCACGCTCGGGCGCATACTCCCACCATTGTGCGCGGCTTCAAGAGTGGTGAGATTGTGGTAGCTCCCAGAGTGAGCACCACCAAGTTTAGGTCTGCTGGGGTTGTCCATAGGACTTCTGATCAGAAGGATGTTACTCCTGTTGCTTCTGTCTCTAGCAAGGCGAAGTACACATGCACCTTTTGTAAGAAGATGGTCACCTAGTAGATTTCTGCTTCAGGCACGCCAAGATCACTCGGCGTGAGCGTGTTGCTGCTCTTAGGGGTATTCGTGGTCATCCCTGCACTTTGAGTGCTCCTAAGGCACACACCGCTTCTAGACAAGTTAGAGAGTCGCTGCTTTTTTGCAAGTCCGGGACTCGGTTTTCATGCTGGTTCTTCGAGTTTTAGTCTTGGAGCTGTTCGTAGTCAGTCTTTCCACCGTCCTCTTGATATTCCTCGTTTTTCCCATCGAGGTAGATATCAGCGGCGTGAGGTGTTTTCCGGTAGGAGATCCAGGCAGCCTTACTGGGATGGTTCGGCTTTTGCACCACGGCGTGCCAACCCGCCTCGACTCTAGATTATCTACCGAGTTGCTCTCGATCGTGTGAGAGTTGAGCGTCGAGAGAGACACTCGAGTCCGCCTTCTTCTCGTGGATCGGTACTGAGGCGTCGTGTGGCTCAGTATTGGGTTCCCAGATCTTCTCTCTATCCCAGTACTGAGTCATCTTTCTCTCTTGTGTCAATTCCTTGTGTCATGTCTATGCAATAATGCTTTTAAGTGCCTTTTGCCTTTTTCATGGCATGAGTCGCTTGAGGCTAGCTTGAGGATATGATCACTGCCTAGTGGAGTGGATTTGGGTCATCTTGTGGACTTGTCTTTTCTTAGTTCGATTCTTAGTCCATGAGTTGTCCTGAGGCATCATCTTCGCCGTGCATAGTAGTGGACCTCGTTTTTCCTCGAGGTACCCACCCACGGCAAGAGTTGCAGGTAAGTATGTTGGTCATGTTGATCCTTACTAATCTCATCTAGGATCGTTTTGTCGCTTTTCAATGTTGGCACTCGATGTGAATTCCGAGTTGGCCTTTGCGGCTTGTCTCTAGAGGATTGGATCTTCCTGCATGACCATCATGAGCATCATGCTAACCTGCATGTACTTTCAACTTTGTTTGCCTCGTGTTTCGCTCCACAAGTGTTGAGCTTCATGATAACAGCATTGGGGACTTTCACTTCCATGGTGAGCTATCTCATACCCTCTTGTCGGTTATATTTGTGATCATCATTTCCATGACATGTTGTGATTGCTCTTGCTCCCATGTGTATTATATGTACTTTGCTAGGTCTTGTTAGTTTTTGTCTGTCTTGTTTTGTGCCATAGCATGTTTTCCCCAACCATCTTTGTGCTTCATGTATTATATCCTAAATTCATGAGCTCTTTCCCAAAGATGTGATTTTCTTGTTTTTATCTTGTCCATGATATTGTTCATTTGGTATGAGCATTTGTATTAACTATGGGCACGTGCTATATATCATTTACTTTATTTTGTCATGAGTAGTATCTAGGTTATATGACCTGATTTTCTATTACATCCATGATTAGCCTTGTTTAGACTTTGTTTGTCGACTGTGCTACATGTGAGTGCCTTTCATGAGATTAGGGTTATATGATCTAGCTGCCGCTGTATGACTTATATTGTTCATGATCACCTTTTATTGTCCTTCATGCTTATATGCTTCATACCTATTTTGCATGAGCTTGTGTTCTTCATTCATGGCATGTATTCATCATCATGCATAGAGTGTTGCCATAAGTAGCTTCTCATCTTTGTGTCCATGGTCACCATTTACTTTCATGTCGCTCGTGTCCTCATGACCTTTTGTTTGGTCTTCTTTTGACGGGCCTTTTCGCAGCATGTAAATATTGTTATTGAGACTATGGATAAATGGATCTTGATGTTGCTAATTGGTTTGTTTTATGCATGATCCTCTTTGGTTGTCTTTATTTATCTTACTCATGTTATATCTAGTAGCATGTTGTTGTGCTTCATTATGGTATTTCTTCATTTACATGGTCATTGCCATGTTTAGGGTAGTATCTTGATCCATGTATTTCTAGGCTTGCACATGATCCCTGCTAGCATTTTGTTGCTGTGATACACCTTGCTTAGCTTCTTATGCCAAAGATGATGTGCTATGATGCACCTTGCTGTTGTTTATCATGTGGATATGTTTTCACTGTTGTCTATGGATATATGGATCTTGATGCTATCTTTAGCTTGGTTGTGAACATGATCTTACATTACCTTCTGCATCATGTTCATGCTCTAGATGATCATTTGCCACACTTTTCATGTATCTTGTCCATTCGTGCCTAGGAAACTGGATCTGCCTAACCCCAGTTTCGAAAGCATAGATTTGTTGGATGCATGTGTGTAGACTTTCTGGTGAGAGACCATCATCCTAGGAATATCTCTTCCTCTCGCTTTTAGGATCCACTTGTGTCCTTTGCCACTACTTGTTCTACACTGCAGAGGTAAGTACCTCTGAAAATGTTGATGATAATGATGGATCTCTTAGGAGGTTGTGGTTCTTTTGTAGGTAGAGCTTGTGTCCTTTTGTCTAGAGTCTTTTGGTTGGACTTCTAGCATAATTAGGTTGCTTTTACCTTGAGCCGCCTTGCTCCTTAGAGACCATGTGGTTTTCGATCTTATCTCTTTTCCTCTAGCTTTCTACCTATCTCTTGTGAGGAGAGAGTTTTAGAGTGTGTTCAGGGGGATTTGAGCTTGGGTTTATGAGCTCATATAGCTTATCTTGAGGGGGAGCTGGTTTGTATATTATGTACTATATATTCTCTTCCAGATTTTCCTTTCTTCTTCTGGGTGACTTTGGGCTTGTTTTCTTGAGTTGAGTTCACTCACTTAGACTTCTGGCATGCCTCGCATGGACCTCTTATCTTGTGCTTTAGGTTGCTATCATGCGTGATTAGCTGTTCTCTCTTCTCTCTAGGTTGAGTTCCCTCACAGTCTTATAAGTCTAGTAGGTTTTGTGGCCTCCTGGTAGACAGTGGTCATGTGCACTCCTTAGTTGAGATCTAGAGTCGCCTTCCTATGTCACTCTGGGAAGATAAGAGCGAGTCCGAGCCATAGTGAATCTCTTCTATCTTATCTATGCTCAATAGCCATCCAAAGGTTGCGCTTCTCGACTTCTTCTCCTCATTCTGCTTTTCTGGTTATTATTGAGTTCATTCGGGTTTTCTTTATGCCTAATCTTGATAATAATCCAACTTTAACCAGATTTGAGCTTAAAATTGATTCAATTGTTGAGGGGGAGTTTGGGAATCTGTTCATGCATTGCATTTAGACTACATTTTTCGTTTTATGAGCTTTGTCTATTATGCATTTGACTCAATCTTCGTGAAATACATCATGCTATATCTTTCGAAGAAAATCACTAGCTTAGATATGTCCAAGTTCATTTATCAAGCTAATGTTCATTGAAATCAAAACTTAAAAGCTTTAAATGAAAACTTGATGAAACATGTTGCTTTTACTTACTAAGTTTCTTCTCTAAGAGCTTTTACCATGAATTGTGAAATTTTGGAATTCTCTAGAGTCCCTATAGCAACTTGGGTGAAATTTGCTTGATCCATATTTGAGTCCTTCAGAATTGCTTATATGTGCTAAACTGAAAATTAAAAAAAATTGACTCTTTTGTGCAAAATTGATCTCAAGACTTTATATTCTCGAGACGCCTCCCATTGCATTTGGGATGAACTTGGAATATATTGTGTATGACCAAGATCATTCTCTTAAGAGTTACTCTTGAGATGATCGAAAATGGCTTGAGTCAATCAAAAAAAAAAATTGCAAATATCAAACACATAAGTGGGTAAAGAATGCAAATAATGTCAAACATTTGCACCCGCTATGTTTTTCAAGTCTTAAAGAAAATTTGCATAAATTGAAAAATAGGCTCAAGGACCTTATATGCACTTCAAAATTCCCAAAGTGTTGAGTAGGTTGAACTCTAGGTTTTCCATTTGATCCCTGAGTGGTTTTGCTTCTAGTTTTGAAACTTTGCTAAGTTTTGCACTTGTCAAATCTTGCTAAAAATGATACATTTTCAAAACTTCGCTTATGAGCAAAATTTGTTATTTGCACTTGGACATGTCTTAGTTTGGTCATAATCTGAGATTAATAAGCTTGGTGTCATATCTTGTCATTATGATCATTTGATAATCTTCAAAGCTCCCTTAGGTTGCATTTCATGCATACATAAAAGAGGGAGAAAATTCTATTTTGATGCCTATATTGCCAAAAGGGGGAGAAAATGTAGAAAAAGGCATCATTTAAAATGTAGAAAAGGAGGAGATAGAAATGTGAAAGCTTGTTGGTTCTTATGATTTTTGTAAATCTTTGCTATCTCTTATGGATCATAATCACATTTGACACTTATGATTGGTTTTTAGAGCTTTTGTTGAAAACTTGCTCTTTTCATGGTCTTGCTCTAAATTCTTTCTGCCAACTTGGTCATAATTTTATATCTTTCTCTCTGGACCAAGTTTGGCTTTGCAATCAAATTGCTTTCTTCTTGTCTCATTCAAACTCAAATTTATGCCTTTTGTGTGGTTTGTCAATATACTCATCAAGGGGGAGATTGAAGGACCATGTGGAGGTCCATCCATGTTTGTGATGAGTATTTGACTTTATCTGAGCAAGGTGTGCTCAAGTTTGAGTTTGATTTGGATTGTTTTTCGAGCTAGAGCAATTTGAGTTACTGGTTGGAGACCAGTCGTCCGACCCCGAGTGGTCGGGTCGTCCGACCTGAGTGGTCGGGGCTTTGGCTGTGTTGCAGACCAGTCGTCCGACCCCGAGTGGTCGGGTCGTCCGACCTGAGAGGTCTGGGCTTTGGCTGGTCGGAGACCAGTCGTCTGACCCTGAGTGGTCAGGTCTTTGGTTGGTCGGAGACCAGTTGTCCGACCTGAGAGGTCTGGGCTTTGGCTGGTCGGAGACCAGTTGTCTGACCCTGAGTGGTCAGGTCTTTGGCTGGTCGGAGACCAGTTGTCCGACCCCAAGTGGTCGGGGCTCTCGCTGGTCGGAGACCAGTGGTTCGACCCCGAGTGGTCGGGACGAAGACCAGTGGTCAGACCCCGAGTGGTCGGGACGAAGACCAGTGGTCAGACCCCGAGTGGTCGGGATGGAGACCAGTGGTCAGGTCTGTGGTCGGGATGGAGACCAGTGGTCAGACCATGTGTGGTCAGGGTTTTGCTGGTCAGCGTAGTGTATATCTTTCTGTTGAGATGGATATGTGTTGTTGGACATTGCTATGTGATGTGGTTTCCTTGTCTATGATGGTTGCAGGACTTTGGAGCTAGGTCATGGTGAGGCGAAGGGGATCAGGACTAGGCTGGGAGAGCTGAGGTCCAGATGATCAAGGTGTCGCCAAAGATGACTGAGGCCAGGGAGTAGCTGCAAGCCGAGAAGACAAAGGAATGGATGAGATGCAAACTTGGAGCTGCTCTGATCGAGGAGGACCGTTGGATCGCGGTCATGAAGATAGAGTAGCGGGTCGAGTTAGTATGATTTGAACAGCGTGCAAAACCCGTTGTGTTGTTGGGTTTCGGGTCACCCATGCATAGCTTTGTGAGTGGGTAAAATCTCAGCCCTTGATGGAGTGCTCTAGGGTTTAGAGGCTCATCCAAGGGTGGTAGGTGTTCCAAGCCTGCTATGAATAGACAGGGAGAGGGGTGTCTCCTTAGGGGTGAGCAGGTGAGGAAAGTCTACGTGAGTAGTTGAGAGTTGTTGAGAGTGACAGTGTAAGGATCAAATCCTGGCTCTTGGATGTTGGCTTAGGATTGAAGCAGGACATCCAAAGGTGGGAATTGACCCCAGGTCACTATAAATAGAGGGGTAGGGGCAGCCTCCCCTCTTTGAAGGTTGTGAAGGTTCTGAGGTTTTTGCTGCTCATTTGAGCTTTGCCCACTTTGTTGTGAGGCTTTGTATACCTCCCCTTCCAGAAATGAAATGTTCTTCATTTATATTCTTGTTTCATTTCTCTTACGTATTTACATTACGCACTTAAATTCTGTTATCTAAATTCCGCATTTACTTACTTGCAATTTACCTTACGTAATTTGGATTTGCCTCATCTCCTTCTACATGCTATTGAGTCTTTGTTGAAATTCATGATTGATGAACTCTTCTCTGGATTCGATGCTTTCAATCTTTTAGGCAATCCTTACATTCTTGTTGCAAGTTGTAAATCTGTGTTCTTAAAGTGCGTAAACGTGTGACTTGCAGTTCTTTAGTCTTGATTGGCTTCTGGTTCTTGTTGCCAAGGATGAAAGATTGCTGGATGAATCTTCTATAGATCATATCCCAATCATCTAGGCAATCTACAACCTCTTCTATTCAGTTTTGCAAGAAACCAATTTCTGTGCCTAGTTTTCAGATAGTGTTTCTATTTGTTTGAAGGGTTGTTACTTCGTGTACTTACTTGCTATGATTTGTGGAGAGTCATCCAAGGATTTCCACCATCAACTCCCAAAGCAGACAAGTTAGGGTGAAGTCTGTGTTCGTGACTCTGTTTTGGTGTTGCATTTGTTAAACTGAAAAGGACGGAACCTTGGTATTAATTCCTTCGATTGTTGATTGAAATAGGTTTCTGACATCCTTTGGGAGGTGCACACCAATTTTCACTGTTTTTGGATCAGCCGATCAAAAGCTACATTGATTCCTGTTTTTGAGATCGTGCTGGTTTTACTGTTCACCCGAACACTATTCACCCAAGTACTGTTCATTCGACCTCCGCAGGTCGGGGTACTGTTCATCTGGTCGGGGTACTGTTCATCCGACCACTTCAGGTCGGGAGTACTGTTCATCCGACCAGTGTTGGTGGGGGGTACTGTTCACCTGAATACTATTCATTCCGGGTACTGTTCATCCGACCTCTCTAGGTCGGGGGTACTGTTCATCCGTCCAGAAATACCCGATCAGTGCAGTTTCTTTCTGGTCTTTTGGTGGTTTGAATTTTAGGGGGAGAATTTATTCGAAAATTTTATTTGGCTCCTATTCACCCCCCTCTAGTCGCCTTTTTCGATCTTTCAGAAATATACATGTTTTGTTGTATCTTTTAAGCAAAAGTATTTGGGATTAGCTATACTTATTTCAGATTTATCCATGGTGCAAAAATTATTCAGTGTTGCTGTTTTGGATTTATTCATGGCATATATTTGTATCCTTCGATAAGTTCTTGTCTGACGGTCGTGTTGGAATCTCTTAAATAGGGTATTTTAATTGGGTATGTCATAATTCACGTTCAGGATCGTGAAGCAAAGGAATTGTAAAGCAGGCTTCCAGGTGTATGCCAGTATTATGCGACTGTTGCATCTTCCAGATATCATTGGTTGCTGATTACAGTACTGGCAGAGTCCTTATGGTGGTCAGTCCATGGAAAAATTAGGAAGACAGCTTGTACAACATGGCTCAAGTAAATGTATTATTAGTGAAAATTTGAACATGATGATTGCTAAGCATAACCATCCAATCTTGGTTCCAAACATTTATAATCTTAATTCATGACAGTATAAGTGTAATGTGGTAGCATGAGTTGATTCTGCATGTAGTTTAAAGCATCATTTAAACTTTGGCTTTACTGTTCTCTCGTCTTAATTGCATCCGTATAATTTCCTGTTCAGCATATTTCATGGAGCAGATAATGGCATATTTAGTCCCAGAGACCTCTGGGTTTCATTTGGTTTCTTTACTTTCAAAAAGACCTGATAAGTCTGTCTATATTCAATGCATGTACTGAGCTACAGTGAGTTCCCCTAGTTGCTTGGGACTATGCAATTGCGACTATCTTGTTGTTATGTTTTCCATGTTGTGACATGTGATTCAGCAGCAAACATAAATTTTTATGCTCAAATTATTGTATTTTAACTCAATTAAAAGAGAATTATAAGATTTTGTGGGTTTTGTGGACGCCGTATTACCCGCATAAGCTTTTCACGGGCTACCGCAATATCCCGCATAAATATTTACGGTCAATGTGAAGCCAACCCACCATTCATCCCACTTGCATCTTGACTTCCTATGATAATTTGCTAAAGTGGAATAAAAACTGCAAGGTGTATAGTCCTGGTAATATATATCGGGAAAATTAGGCGTATGGACCATTAGTTTTGAATTGATTGTTTGGATTGTTCCTTTGCTTGCCCTTAATTCACACCTACAAGGATGTGTCTAGACAAAGGAAATACAGAAAAAAAAGGAAATATCGTAATCCAAATACAATTTTATAATTAGAGCAGTTTTTGGAGTCTATAAGGAGTATGCGTATCCTACCCACATCGCACATACACACATACGTGCATGTTAACTTCACAAGCTAAGAATTTTGTGGAGGCTCCTGACCACACGAAGCACAGATACATGCTTTCTAGGTGAACGCAAATATGAGTGATCAAGCTCAGGTGGTAGAAATGTACACTGTCGCTCTCGCAACTAGGCTAGGCTACTGACGTACCCATCCTTAATTGGAGCATTTGGGTAGTAGGATTGCTTTGAACAAGTTTTATTAGGATGTTTGCTTCCCTAAGGAAACCAAACATTTCCTCCGAGTTGTTTAGTACAGATCATTTCTTTCTTTCTCCGTTCTCTCTCTACACTCGTCAATTATATCGGTTTGGCTCTTGGAATATTGTATTTCAGTATCGATCTATACTGGCATACCATTTTCTGGTTTAATATAATAATATATTTTAAGTATACATATATTTAATTACATTTACACTAAATTTCACTTATAATATTACTCCAAATAAATAGTAGTACTATCATATAGTTCAATAGATAATATTATCAATTCCACCTATGTATGACTGGTATTGACCGGTATCAAGACCGGTATGACTGGTATTGAGGCTATATAGCCGGTAGCCGGTATTGACCGGTATTGAGGTTGGTACGATGCATATAGTTATTTTGTACCTTTTAGATGTTGAAATAGTACATACTGGCCGGTACCAATATGGTACTAATAACTAGGAACATCTCCTCCAAGCTTTTTACATCCAAACTTTATTTTTAAGTAAATCTATGTTTGTAAATATTCCTCTAGCAGTCTCGATTCATGTTCTTTTTGTATTCCTATTTTCTCCTTTGTGAAAGAAATGATGTTGTACTAGTCTTTCCATTAGTCCTATTCTTCAGCTCACGTTCTCCCTATTAACATGGCAACCAATGCCACATTTGTAGGGTCAAAACTGTATATGTTTTGGCAATATAAACAGCACCCCAGCACCGTATTGTGTGCGCGGGATTGTAAACATTTCCTTCTTCTCTGATTGAACTTTACATGGTATCAGAGCCACGTCTTCTTTCACAAAATGTCCACTTCTAGTTCTGCCTCCTCTGGTTCCACCAGCGTCATGGCCACAACCACCGCCGGCTTACTCCTAACGCCATCGTTTGGCCACTTGATCAATGTCAAGCTTGGTCAGGAGAATTATCTCCTCTGGAAGGCACAAATGATGCCTTATCTTCGGAGCCAAAAGCTTTTGGCTATGTTGATGGCTCCATCTGCTCACCTGACAAGATGAGGATCACCACCACGACAGAAGTTGGCACGGCTCACATCCCCAACCCGGCGTACCAAGTCTGGCTGCAGCATGATCAAACTGTCCTCAGCACCATCCTCTCATTTCTGGCTCCAGAAGTGCTTTCTCAGGTGCTGCTCCTAGACACATCCTATGAGGTGTGGGCTGCCTTGGAACGCAGGTTTGATCATAAACGTTCGCCGCCAACTCGCCATGATCCAGAAGAAGGACATGTCCATGGCAAGCTACCTTGGCAAGGTCAAGGCCCTGGCCGACTCACTGAGTACATGCGGCATCAACCTGTCCGATGAAGAGATCGTGGCATACATGCTCACTGGCCTGGACGTCGACTACGACCCGATCGTGGCATCGCTCACCACCAAGTCAGAGCCAATCAGCCTCAACGATGCCTACTCTCACCTTCTATCCTTCGAGATGCGCCACGAATAGAATCAAGCCGTGATGCAGGTGAACATGGCCTCACGCGGCAGCCACGGAGGAGGACGCGATCGCAGCGGGTGCGGGAGTGGCGGATAGGGCCAGAATATTGCGATGGGCAACGCCAGGGTCATGACGGGCATGATCGCCAAGGCCCTGGATCGAGCAACTACGCCACAAACAAGTTGACTTATCAAGTGTGCGGCAAGATAGGGCATGTCGCCCTCAAATGCTACCACCGCTTCGACCACTCCTACCAGGCCGAGGAGACCAAGGTTACAGCTGCAGCGCACGTCTCGACGGGGTACACAGTGGACACGAACCGGTACACGGGTACAGGCGCAACTAACCACATCACTGGTGAGATCGACCGCCTCACTGTCCGAGAGAAAGTACGGTGGCAAGGATCAAGTGCAAGCAGCAAACGGTTCAGGTATGCACATATCCCATATTGGTCATTCACAGATTCATACCCCTTGCCAAACTCTCCACTTGAAAAATATCCTTCGTGTTCCAAAAGCTTCCAAAAACCTTCTGTCAGTACATCGATTTACTACTGATAATAATGTGATGTTTGAGTTTTATCCCCACTATTTTGCTATTAAGGATGGCCACGAGGAGGGTTCTTCTCCAAGGTCGCAGTAAAGGCGGCCGTCTAGTGTTGGTGACACAACTAGGAGCGCCTTCTCCAGCATCAGGACCTCGCACGAGCAGTGGCATTGCCGGCTAGGTCACCCTTCTTCTGCAGTTGTCCAGCAAGTAGTTCAGTCCAATAAGCTTCCTTGCTCTAGCAACAATAAAGACACCTTTGTTTGTGATGCCTGCCAATGTGGAAAGAGCCATCAACTGCCCTTTTCTTTATCAAATAATGTATGTTCCTCACCTCTTGAACTTGTGTTCTCTGACGTATGGGGCCCAGCACTCACATCTGTTAGTGGGTATAAGTACTATGTGAGCTTCATTGACAATTTCAGCAAGTTTGTTCGGCTCTATCCTCTGGAAAGAAAATCTGATGTTGCTAGTGTGTTTATTCAGTATCAAAAGCATATTGAACGATTGCTTGATAGAAAAATTCTTTGTATCCAATTTGATTGGGGAGGAGATCTAGTATCAAAAATTAAACTCTATTCTTACTCAAACCGGCGTTGAACATCGTGTCTCTTGTCCCTACACACATCAACAGTACGGCTCTGCTGAAAGGAAACACCAACATGTAGTTGAGGTAGGCTTATCCCTTCTTGCTGTAGCTTTCTATGCCTTTGAAATTCTGGGATGAAGCATTTCAAACAGCAGCCTATCTTATAAACGGACTCCCTAGCAAGGTGATAGACTCTAGCAGGGGCGGAGCCCGCCTGTGGCTGGGCCTCGGGCCGGGCCGCTGTTCTCAGGCCAGGACGGAATCAGCCCATAGCCAAAGCAAACCCAACTCAAAGCATTTTAATCACAGGCCTCGGGTCCCGGCCCGGGTGGCCCGAGGCCTGTCTCCGCCTCTAGACTCTAGTACTCCTCTAGAATGACTTTTAGGTGCTAAATCCAATTACTCACTTTTGAAAATCTTCGGTTGTGCCTGCTGGCCCAACCTCGGGCCATACAATTCACACAAACTCCAATTCAGATCAAAACGTTGTGTATTTTTGGGCTATAGTAATCTTCATAAAGGATACGAGTGCCTTGATCTCTCTAGTGGCAGAGTTTATGTCTCTCGAGATGTCGTTTTTGATGAACATGTCTTTCCTTTCTCTGAAACTTTTCCCACCTCAAGCATAAACTATATAGCTAATCAAATCCTTTTATCCAATCTGCTTCCAGCTAGCTCCATTACACCTAATGATTCTGTGACTAATCAATTGGCTAATGTGCATACTTCTGTTCCATCTAACATTACCTTTTAGCAGCAGTCTGAACCTGTTTTGCAGGCACCTGAACTTGAAGACACTGTACCAGGTCAAGCAGTTGTCGACAGAGGCGCGACAGCCGAAACTCCTGTCGCGGTAGCTGAAACAGTTGCCGAGGCAGCTTCTGATGTTGCTGCGTCACACTCTGTTTGGAATGTTGCTGCACCCAGGCAAGATGTACCGCAACATCCAATGAGGACTAGACTCAGGGATGGCATTCGACAGGTCAAGAAGTATAATGATGGCACTGTCAGATATGCAGGTGCTACAATTGTCCAACCAGTCACCTGGATGCATTAGAAGATGCAAATTGGTGGCAAGCGACGGAAGCTTAGTACTTGGCACTGATGAAAAATAGAACCTGGCATCTTGTGCAACCATAGAAAGGGATGAACCTGATTGATTGCAAGTGGGTGTTCAAGATTAAAAGGAAAGCTGATGGGTCCATTGATCGTCACAAAGCACGTCTGGTAGCAAAAAGGATTCAAACAACAATAAAGCATCGACTACGACGACACATGCAGTCCCGTGGTTGAATTAGCAACCATTCGACTTGTTATGTCTTTAGCAATCTCAAAGGGGAGGAACTTGAGGCAGCTGGACGTGCAGAATGCGTTTCTTCACGACATTCTTGAAGAGGAAGTCTTTATAAAGCAACCACCTGGGTTTGAGGATCCTCATCAGCCACAGCTTGTATGCAAGCTCGACAAAAACCCTATATGGGTTAAAACAGGCACCAAGAGCCTGGCACTCAAGGCTTAGCTCTAGAGCTCTTTTACAGTGGATTAAAATCAATATAAGCCGTCCATTCCTTTGAATTTAATGGTTGAAATCAATTAAGATCTAGTTATACTACCACCTGTAGTATCGGTAGTAAAATTGAAAGAGGGGTAAAAGGGTAAAAAATTCCGTCATACTATCTGTTATTTACGGTAAAACACGTCCTGTGATCCCGATGAATGACGGATGAATGGATAAGAAGTCTTTGAAGATCACCAGGCATTCGGTGAATCCAAAACTGTAAACAAATTAGGAAAAATCTAAAATACCCTTGATGAATGGATAGGAAAAGTCTAAAATACCCTTGAGAATGAATGGTTAGATTTGATTCCTACTACCACTACTTACTACCTATGTAATCCATTGTAAAATTTTTCTAGCTCTAAACTCTGTGAGTTGGGATTCATACCTTCTCGAGCTGACACCTCTCTTTTTATTTACAACCATGTCGGAGTGGCAGTATACATGCTTGTTTATGTCGATGATATCATTATCACTGGATCCTCTGATCAAGCTGTGAGTCAAATACTGCAAAAGCTGCAAGGTGATTTTGCCATGAAGGATTTAGGTGAACTGCATTATTTCTTGGGAATAGAAGTGAAGAAAACTCCTACTGGCATTGTTCTCACTCAATCCAAGTATACTTATGAGCTGCTGAAGAAAATGAATATGGAGAATTGCAAACCTGTCACCGCACCAATGGTTGTTACAGAGAAACTGTCAAGAATAGATGGTGAACCTTTGTCTCCTGAAGATGCAACCAGGTACAGAAGTATAGTTGGAGCCCTGCAGTATCTTACTTTAACCAGGCCTGACATCTCTTTCTCTGTAAACTGAGTGTGTTAGTTTCTGCATTAACCAACAACTCAGCACCTAACAGTAGTGAAAAGAATTCTAAGGTATCTCAAATACACAGCTGGTTGTGGTCTGTCAATTAACAAGTCAACCTCTGAATTGGTGAGTGCATTTTCTGATGTTGATTGGGCCGGATGCCCAAATGACAGAAGATCAACAAGTGGTTTTGCACTGTTCTTTGGAACAAATCTCATATCTCGGAGCTCCAGGAAAACAGCTACGGTCTCACGGTCAAGTACCGAGGATGAATACAAAGCAATGGCAAATGCTACAGCTGAAATCATTTGGGTTCAATCCCTACATGGAGAGCTTGGAGTGTTCCAATCCAAAGCACTGTACTTGCGGTGTGATAACTTAGGGGCTACCTGTCTATCTGTGAACCCTGTTTTCCATGCTAGAACCAAACACATTGAGGTAGACTACCACTTTGTTCTTGAAAGAGTTGCACTCAAGGCATTGGATGCCAGGTTCATTCCAAGTCGAGATTAGGTAGCTGATGTGTTTACAAAACCAGTAGCAGCAGCTCAGCGCAATCTCAATCTGACGAGCTGAGATTGAGGGGGACCGTGAAAGAAATGATGTTGTACTTAGTCTTTCCATTAGTCCTATTCTTCAGCTAGGTCCTAGTCTTCAGGCTAGTCATTAGCTCACGTTCTCCCTGTGAACATGGCAACTAATGCCACATTTGTAGGATCAAAACTGTATATGATTTGGCAATATAAACAGCACCCAGCACCGTATTGTGTGCGCGGGATTGTAAACATTTCCTTCTTCTCTGATTGAACTTTACATGCATTCTAAACTGGCTCTAGTAAAGTGGATTCTCTTACGCGCACTCGTGGCACAGCTTCATTTTCGCATATCTAACAACAAGGCAGAACTGTCAATCTGCACCAATAAGGGACATCAGCACATCGAAGGAAAACTGAGGAAAGCTGCCGTCAAAGATTCATATGCATGTAACCATTGCATCAGCGACTTTCAGTGCTTGTTGCGTTTGCTCCAACGGTGCATCAGTTCGTGCATGCCGCTTGTACGTGAGACAAGAATTGATGGCCCCACGAGGCATCTCACATACAATGAACTGATGGAACACTATGGTACACCATCTGCACCACCTTCCTGGTATTGATACACAACAGCCAATGAGCCAAATGTAATACAACATTACAAGTTACAATTCTGAAATATGATGCGTCGAATCAATGGCACGGGCATATGGCCCATGAAGCATCAAGTAGCTAAATTCCGGTGCTTCGCTGACTAAAATCTAACATCACAAGACCAGCCTATACATGTCATCATAACACTATTTCAGTTTATACTAACAACTAGCCTTCTTTTTCTACCTCCAATCTCTATGCCCTATATCTATGACGCCTCATAGAGGGCTGAGGATGCTAGGGTGGGCGCAAGCCCAACTTGATCCAACGTAGGGTCCGCCCCTGACTTTCCAATCTAACGCAGGATACAAAAATATACATATAACCAACATGCTGATGAATTCCATCTGCAGAAGTTGCCATCAACATGTGCAATTGATGCAGCAATGCAGGGTTTAATTTCTAGTTTTCAATAGCCCATCTACGAAGCGGACCCCCTCGATTGCTGAATTTCCAATGCTTGCTCCGCCACCATGACGCATGAATCCATCTCCAAACTAGTGGCCTCACTGTTTTCTCTTAGCGAAGGTGCTCTTGGCAAAGATAGCATATCAGGGGTGCATTGTATGTCAGGTTGGATTCCTACTTGGTCGATTTCATGCAGTGCTGGAGAGAGATACTTTGCAACCGTGATAAATAGAGCAGAGCCGTCATCCAGCTCGGTCACACTCTGCACCAAGGGACGTTAAGCATCAGGTTCAGACGTTCAGTTCAATTATACATGTTTGTGTTCTAAAAAAAACATGTTCCTCAAGCATAACGAAATTCAAGCATTTTAGACTATAGAGTAACATGAGTGTCTAGAAAAATTGGCCTTGCCTGTATTTTTCCTTTACCAAAGGTTCTGTGGCCAACCAGAATAGCACGGCCATTGTCATGTAATGCTCCAGCCAAAATTTCACTTGCACTGGCACTTCCTTCATTGACCTAAATGTTTACACACATGGGCACAAGAGCAAGAGAGGGCCTTAGGTAAATTAAATAAAATGTTTTATTTGATTTTATAAATGAAAGTTAGCACAGAAACATTTATGTCATGATAGTATTTGGGGGAAACAAATATCCTTGGTATTGCAGGAGCAAAATAAAGATATCTGTCGTTGTCACACTTGTCCTTGAGAAAAACAAATATAAAATTTTTGGAGATCTTGATATGATAATACTTCATCTTATCCTATGTTGAAGTGAACTAGTAGTCAGGTTTAAATCTGTACTTGTGAGAACAATTTCACTAAATGAGAAAAAACTTTCTTTCTTTTGCGAGGTATTGCGATTTTGCATCTTCATTCTTTTGTCTTTAGAAGAACTAAACAACATGATTAAAGAAGTAGGCATGCAGCTCCCCTGCAGTCCTGCTTGCCCCTTCCAAAAGGAAAAAAAGAGCATGATTAAAGAATGTGAATCTTATGAACAGTCTTGCAAAAGGTAGAACTGATCAACAACATGATTAACATAACAGAAAAATGGTTCTTTCAGGAAATTTTATGGAATCAAAAAACGACACAGACCACATAGCCCAAGATGCACGGAATGGGAAACTCACAAGCACAACAAGAGGATCATGCGTTAAAGAATGGCCTTGGACCATATTTATTGGTAGCACATTCCCATCACGGTCAACAGTGTTGACAAGAGTTTCATCTCCATCTAACCACATTTGAGCCACATCAAGGCCAGCTTTTACTAAACCACCCTGTTAAAAAATAACAATACTAACATAAGAAAATATGTCAATCAAAATAGTAATTTATAAAGACGAATTGTGACAAAAATAGATTAACTGGATTATTCCGCAGATCTAAAATATATGACTGGACACCAGCATCCTCCATCTTTTTAATGGCACTTTCCATTTCAGCTGCAGCAGTCTGGTTTGAAAGAAAAGTAAAACATGGTATGAATGATCTCAAATAAACATATAACAGCAACAATAATTTTTCATCTTCAGCAAATTCATTACTATTAAAACAAGCACATCAATATTAGGTTAACAGTAAAAATGCTCAGGGCTTATCCTATCTCTTTTTTTTTAAGGTTACCATCCTATCTTGCAGATAGAAAGTAAATTAAGTTTTCAGAAATTTTTTTGGAACGGAAAGGCAGAGGCATGCCTGATCAATAAATAGAGGTGAGAACAAAGTTCACAAGAGGCCTAAGCCCAAGAACACGACAAATAACCAGACCCAAAAACGCAGGAAAGGAGCCTCTGCGAAAGATATACAACTAGCGGCAGGTCGAAACAAACAACCAGCAGCTACTCGTGAAACCCCACAGCTGGCTCAAAGCTCTTGGGATCAACTCGGATGATCTGCCAGGGAGGGATTAGTGCTCTGAAGTTGGAAAATGTATTAGTGCTGGATTCTTTTGTTGGGGTTGGGGTGTTGCAGTTATAAATGATAGAAGAATAAATCATTTATATGACCCAATGGTAAAAGCATAAAACATTATATGAGCATGCACATTGGCAAGGGAACAACCTATTACTTGAATTCCATTTTTTAGTATGACTGGCAGCTGGAATCCTCAAAAGACTTGCATGTCTTTAATATAATCATGTCGCAGAGAAAGCAGTATAAGAATTGAGTTCTGTAGTTTTGTACTCAGAAAAACTACTCAAACTTTGCTTATCGACAACCTAAGTGTCAGGTGCAAAATTGAGAATAAAAAATAAAACGTATTGTTATTTACCTGAGAAAAGGCAACTAGCCTAACATACCCAGTCTTGCACTCATGGCCATCGTCCGACCTATGAGAGATAATTGTAGTTGATAGTGGTGAAAGATTGATGACCTCACGAGATAGCTGGACCTTTTGGAGAAAAAGTGTAGTTGCAATTAGAAAAATACAAAATTATACTCTTAAGAGGAAAAAAAATTCTCTTGTCGTTGATGTGAACCGTTTTGTTTTGTAGATACTGAACACATCTGTGACTGAATCAAATAATGTCATTCTTTTCAAATTGCACAGACGAAAAAATTTAGGCATTACTTTTCAAATAGCACAGATGGAAAAAGTTAAGCATGTACCTCCTTTTGTCGTATCCTGCCATTCCTTTCATTTTGAGTGCCCTGGAGATATGGTGATGTATCAGTTAGAAAACAAATACAGTAAGATGAGGAAAACTGTTTCCACATAGAAGTTGAGAAAAGTATATAATGGGGAATTTGTGATGTAATAATGTAATAGAAAGTTCGGTAAAGGATGTGAATATGTTGCTTTTCAATGGCAGACCAAAATTGTGTGGACTTAACTACTATGCTGTCTAAAACGCTAACAAGTACTTCTCAAGTTCAATCTGAGGGTAAGGGGCCTACCTCCCGCAGTTTCACTTTCACAGTCGTTCCAACACGACCTCTAAGTCTCTGAGCTGCAGCCTCTCCATCCAACCCAAAAACATTCTTCCCTGCAAAATCAGAAAATTTCTTGATCAATACTAAACCTCTTGGGCATGGAATCTGGTTCAAAAATCTAGAACAACTTGGGTTCCCAATGACGGGGAAAAAAAACTCAAGAAAATTAGATTATGCAAAGTTAACACACCATCAATCTCAATTAGTTCTCAATTATGACCGAATAAGTAAGGGTAAATTGCACAAGATACACTTTTGCTTTTGCAAAGACATCTGTGTGGCTTAAATGTTCGAAAACCCACTTATGTGGTTCATATTATTTGTCCACACCATACCTCTTCTAAAATTTCAGTTAGTTCCGACAATTGTTGACTGATAAAAGGGTCAAAACTAAAAAGAAAAAAAACAATACTAGGGCTAATTAACTAGCCGTGAGCCGTCCATCACCTTTAAATTTGAACAATTGCCACCAAGGAACAGTGTGTTTTCATACACTTCCCATAAGTTTTAATTTGTCAAAAGTACCACTGAAGTCACATAAGTCATCAGTGTGCGATGGGCATATAATACAAAGAGCGATACTAGAAGCGTGTCTCAGATAAAATTGAATTCACAAAGAAACCTTTTTCCAAAAGTGCAAAACTAAGGTATGTCTTGTGCACTTTACTAAAACAAATTATGAGCGCTGAAAGTTAGAAAAGTACCATCTATCTCAACTAGCTCATCGCCTTCATGTATGCCTGCTCGATCTGCTGGGCCTCCCTCAATGCAGTCCATAACAAGCTGCAACCAATTTTGGAGGTAGAAATTGTAAAACTCTCTTATGGTGGCCTCTTATAGGAAAAATTGAACTTACCAAGCGTCCGGAGCTAGGTTCCCTGTTTATGAATACGCCAACCCCTTGCAAATTCCCATCACTTCCAATCCTGAAACTCTGATATTCCTGTATCTCACCAACCATACATTAGCCTTATCACAATTCACCATGTGTGAGAACAAGCCAGACAGTACGCACCAGTACTGCGGAATGGTGCAATCCTCATTCATACCTTGGGGCTGATGATCTTCGTGAACGGGTCACCGAGCGTGGACAGCATCCCGCTGATCTTGCTGTAGGCGGCATCTTCCGATTTCAGCGGGAACATCTCCACCATTGTTTGCTGCAGTTTCTGGTCCCAATCTGCACACCAAGCAGAATCACACATACACATTGGGTAAGTCCACTACTGCAGCATCAACCACTCTTGGTTTCACTTCACTTCTTAGTTATGAAATCAATCTAACACCAATTCGCCCCCAAATATATGCAAAAATTGCTATACCTTGGTGGTTGAATGTGGGATCCACGAAGGTCTCACGGATCAAACCCCACGCCTCCACCAGCGTCCTCTGCACCCGGTTCACCTGCCAAGAACCCAAACAAGAAACTCACACCCAATAAAAATCCCCCTTTCTTGGAACATGGCGTCTGCAGGAGGGCCTTGGGGACCCACCTCGCGGGCCTTGGAGACGGGGAAGGCGACGGTGAGCGTCTCCGCCCGGGCCGGCGGTGGGGAGAAGTGCCCGGAGAAGCCGGTCAGCGATACCACGGCCGCAGCGGCGAGCCCCGCCGCCGCCTTCCCCAGCGCCCGGCCACCGTGGTCCGGCGGCCCGGAAGCCCGGACGGCAGGAGGAGGCTGCTCCCGCCTCTGCGACCGCACCCGGAGCCTGGCTCTCCCCGCACCAAGAACCGCCGGCGGGGGCCTGGGGAGCCGGCCGGGCAGGGCGCGCGGGACGCGGGCGCCGGCGAGGGAGCACTCCACCATTTCCATGGACGCAATGCGGCAACGGTGTGGGCTCGGGGTTCTCTGGCGAGCGCGGGAGATATAACCAGCCGGAGTCCACAGGAAGAAGCGGAAGCAGAAGAATCTCTTGGCTGTTCCGCTGGGCTGGTGGACAGGAGGAGATCCGTGTCGAGGGATCTTCCCGCGCATCCACGTCGCGGATACAGGTTTGTACACGTATCTCCAACCGAATCGAGCGTTTGGGTGGTGGTGCGCGTGACAAATATGTGCAGGTGAATAAGCAGGCGGTCCTGGTGGTGTACAAACCTGAGGGGGAAAGGGGCTGCAAAGTGCAGATTACTTCTGAAAAATCTAAGAGAAAAATTCATGTAGGTATGTATCCATTTATCCTGAGGGTTTGTTATTATTGGCAACATAGCAGATGCAACGGACAACTAGGGGTGGGCATTTGGTTTTTTCGGTTAAAGCGGTTAGGTTTATTCAGTTTTTTTTAAAAAATTGGTTTTTGAAAACTGGCTACCGAAATTCTTGATTCAAATTCGAAAACCGTAACATTCCAAATCTGAGTCCTTTTTAAAATTTTTGTGAAATAAAAATTCCTTTTTACTGCAAGCAAATCAAATTGAATCAAAAATAAAAGTTGAAATGGATTCAAATTAATTTATTTGGGTTCTAAATGCTTAAAAATATTTTTGAGAATTTTCTGTGATTTTCCTAATTTATTTGCTATTTATTTCAACATTTATTGATTTTTGAAATTTTCTAAAATGAAAAAAATCAATTATTTTCTCCCTTTTTCCGTGCGGGCCAACTTCTTGCGCTGGCCCATTTCCCTTGCACCGGCCCGGTCCTTTCCTTGCTGCTCGGCCCAGCTTTCCTTTCCCTAGGCCGTTGCCACCACTTCCCTCGGCCCATCTCGCGCGGCCTGCTCCAGCATCTGCGCATGCCTGTCAGCGATCACGCCCATCGTCCCCGCCGTCTCCATGCCTGATTGCTTCGCTGCCGCTGCGTTTTTCGCGCGAATCCATGCTGTGCTCGCTCCAATTTCCTCGGCGTCCGAGCCTATATAGCCCGTTGCTTCTTTTCCCTCCCTTTTCTCATCGTTTGCCGCACAGTTTCGTCACCCCCGAGAAAACCCTAGCACTACCATGATCTTTGAGCTCTACGTCGCCAATCACCGCCACCGCTGTTGGTGCCTTCGTGCTCTCCGCGATGTCCTTTTGCCCCCAAACCTGCCGATCACTGTCGTTGTTTCGCCTTGCCGCACCATCCTCTCTCGCTCCGGTGATCGCGACCGCCGCCAAAGACCGACAAGCGCACGCGTGCCACGTCCGTGCTACGTGTCGCCCATGTCGCCACCACCTGGGAGCCCAATCGGATTCGCGGGATGACATGGTGACTGCATCAGCCGTGCTGCATCATCGCCGCATGGCGTGCCCCGTCAACCCTAGTGGCCATGTGGTCTGCCACGTCAGCGCGGCCTGTCGCGTCATCCAAAGCCTCCTCGGTGCTCCCAGTCCTCATGAACCGAGTCTATGACACCAGGGGCCCACCTGTCAGCCAAATTTCCTTTTGTTTTTATCTTTTTTTCAGAAATCCCAAAAACCCAACCAATCACAGGGTGACACGTGGTAAACACTATTCACCCTCTCTCCTTTTTCTATTTTCTCTGATCGAGCTTCGAGTTTAGTGATTCAATTTTTTAAATTCAAGCTCTACCTTCCAGTACCATTCTTTTAAATTTTTGAATTTTGTTTGTATTTCTTTTATGTATTTGTTCTCATTTCGCATGTAGATGACATCGCCGAAGCTCAACCAAATCATCAGTCAGAGGTAGAAGTAGCAGGAGGTAGCGAAGGTAAGTCTTTCTTGACCATGTTGATCCCAATTTTATAAAATACTTATGTTGTTTCAAATTTATTGCATATTTACTTTTATGCAATGTACTTTAAATTCAATCTTAAGGTTTAGTTAAATTCCAAAATTGTTACGACCTCGTTGACATTGATCATGATGTACCTTCGTCACTCTAGATGATACTAGCTATTTTATATGGTGATAACCAGTAGAGTAGCATGGGACGGTAGGATTGCTTAATCCAGCTTAAACGTTTCGATATTATGATATTATGGGAATCATTTCAAACATTGTTTAAACTCATTTGTGAAGTTGCGGCAACTGGTATTGCTGCTGTTATTTAAATAAAATAAAGTGAAAAAATGGTTTAGACCGGTGTGAATGGATGTGTGGCGAGTACAGGAAGCACGAGACCTTGTAAAGTGAATGTTCCACCCTAGTCAATTAAGGATTGAAGCATGTGTTACTATGGACCGAGCATTACCGTACAACCACAAGTCTATATGGGTACGACCTGGATAATTAATTTGTGTGTCTCGTTATTGGCTTCGCCAGTTGATGGAATGTGGGTGTCGGATGAAGACATGTTTTCCCCACACGGAGCAAGAGGGGGCTTCTGATTGGGTGGATAGAACTCTTTTAGCGGTGAAATCTTAGCGGGTGAGGTTAATAGTAGGGTTGTACATTGTAAAAGCCTTGTCATGATCTCTCTGTCGACGCACTAAAAGAAGTGTGTTAATTGCATGGTAACAAGAGGCGATCACGTCATGTGGGTAAAGTTGTATACACTCTACATAGTTAAAACTACTTAAGTAGATGTGCCCATGATCAAGGGCAAGAGAGGTATGCTTTCACATTTTAGAATTTTTATAGTTTTATTTTAAATAAAAATGATGGTTTGGGAATCCGTGAGTAGATGAAACTCTCGGGTTATGGTTTGACAGTTGGAGCCAGTTATGTAGATAGGATCTGTTTTAGCTGTTATGGCAAGTTCAATTATTACAACTACATTTGGTCAAATGATGCTTTATGAAACTACTAGTCGTATTTAAGGTTAAACATTGCTTTATGCTAAAAGAGCCATATTAAGCCTTTAATTATTTAGCCTTGTGTATAGTTATCATGCATTATGTTTTCAAGAATTGCGGAGTACATTTTGTACTCACCCTTGCAACATCCCAACTTTTCACAGAGGAGTGCGCAGAAGCAGAAGGTGACTACGAGTTCTTTGCTTGTGGTTATGACAAAGGCAATCCAGATTACTAGGAAGTGTACCCTAGTCGATTGCCTGTTGGGCAAATGGATGGGCTTATCCTGATGCTGTTTATTTCGGTTCCGCTATTACTTTATTGAACTCAAGCCATGAGGCTGCTTATTTGTAATGGTTGGTCATAAGGTTGGTACCTTTTGCTTAATTAATATATTTGATTCGTGATATAGATGTGTTGTCATCACTGTTCCCACTGTGTGCACTAGCTTGATCCGGGACTAGTGCGGTTATACACAAAGAGTTCGGATTTAGAAATCTGGCCTTGACAGAGGTGGTATTAGAGCCATATCAACTGTAGATTACGATCTAGTTAGAATGGCAAACCTTAAGGACTATATTAAAATTAAGTATTTATAAAAATATTAAGTTTCTTTGCTACTACCTTACCCTTCTTAGTCTCTTGCTTTTGTTTTCTTCTTCTCTTGTTTAAAAATCATTTTGCTGATTTTTTTCTTTCTCTTAATTCAAAATTTGTAGATGCCGTTCATCAACTTTTGCGCTGAGAAGGATGGTGGATTATGTGAGAAGCTGTGGTTCATGCTTCAGGAGCTTGGACATGTTCATTGCCTAGAGTACCATGGGATCACAGTCGAGGAGGATGGTCGTGAGTTTTTGATGAGACTAATGGAGGCCCGATCTTTCGGTGAGATGGATAACTCTCGATTAGTGGAGACGACCCTCACGATCCAGGCTACCGACCGAAACACGACAGATGCCAAGCAATCGCTGAACCAAACTATGAATTGTTATCAATCATGCCAAAACCCGATTGACCTGATCACGAAGATCAATTCCTGCAAGCAATCGAAGAACAAGTAAGAACAAAGCAAAAGCAATATGAAATTGCAAATATAATTGAAATATTGATGTGGCATTCTAAAGCACGGTATTGCTGTTGATCTAAACGAACAAGAGAATACCTAATAGTTTCACCAAGAAAAACTACGACTAAACAAAACCCAAGTAATTTTGGGGAACTCCCTAGATATATATAGGTAAAATATAAGGAGGATTCGACCAGCACAAAAGAGTGGCCGAATAGGACTCGTACAAAGCCCAGGTCCCAAGTTTGACTCAAACTGAAAAGTTTACCTGACTTATTTTGGTGATTGCAGAGTGCTTCGAAGGAATTTTTAGGTGGGATCAAATCCATTGGATAGATCTCGTAGTAAGATTTTTATTAAGTGCAAGAACTTGCCAATCGGACTTCGTATGCAAAAGTTAAGCTCATTTTACTCCAGGCTGGTATCCAAAGGCCAAATTGGGCTTCAAAACGTGGCACACTTGATCTCCGACTTTGCTTGACATAGATGTGCATCCTTGCTGATCTAAACCATGGTTCCTAAGTATAAGCATATCACACGCATCGGGTAGTGGATTATTCTCAAAAGTGTAATTAGATACACTTAAGAACAACTTTACCTGATAATTGAGTTGACGAGCGCGTGCTCTGGTAATTGATCCTTGTATATCTAGTTGAGGAGCAGTAGGTATGGTTGTATCAGTGAAAGGGGATGTTATCATCATCCTTCCTTTCTTGAATTGGAGTCGTCTTCGACTCAAACTCATCTTCTTATCCTAAGTACGGCTTCAAAGCTGCAATGTTAAATGTGGGACTAGCCCCAAAATCTGTAGTCAGATCAAGCTTATATGCATTATCATTAATCTTCTCTAGCACTTTAAATGGCCATCAACTCTAAGCATCAATTTTGATTTTATCATGTTAGGGAACCTTTCTTTTCTCAAGTATAACCAAACAAGATTACGAGATTCAAATTTAATTTCTTTTCTACCCTGATTACCAGCAAATTTATAATTATCATTCATACGCTCTATATTCTCCTTAGTGGTTTCATACATCTTAAGTATCAATTCAGCACGTTGTTTGGCATCAATATTTACCTTTTATGAAGATGGTAGAGGTAATAAATTAATAGGAGTGCGAGGAATAAATCCATATACTACCTGAAAAGGGCATATCTTTGTGGTTGAATGTAGCGTACGGTTGTAAGCAAACTCCACATGAGGCCAACAATCTTCCCGCATTTTCAAGTTTTTCTTCAAAACAGCCCTCTACATAGTAGATAATGTGCAGTTGACAACTTCAGTTTGTCCGTTAGTTTGGGGATGAAATGTGGTAGAAAACAGCAACTTTGTCCCCCAATTTAGCCCATAGTGACCACCAAAAGTGACTCAAAGACTTTGTATCATGATCAGAAACAATTGTATTTGGCACTCCATGTAGGCAAACGATTTCTCTGAAAAATAAGTCAGCAATATTTGTAGCATCATCGCTCTTATGACAAGGTATAAAATGTAACATATTGGAAAATCCATCCACGATAACAAAAATGCTATCCCTCCCCTTCTTTGTTCTAAGCAATCCTAAAATAAAATCCATAGAAATATCCTTCCAAGGTACGCTATGAACAGGAAGAGACATATATAAACCATGCGGATTAAATCGTAACTTAGCTTTTTGACAAGTGGTGCAGCGTGCAATATAGCGCTCGACGTCAAGCCTCATCTTTGGCCAATAGAAATGCTCGGCCAGTACATCCTCTATCTTCTTGACACCAAAATGTCCCATGAGACCTCCATGTGCCTCCTATAACAACAAAAGACAAACAGAGCTAGCTGGAATATATAGCTTATTAGCACGAAACACAAATCCATCATTAATCACAAATTTATTCCAGCTCTTTCCACTTTACAATTCAACAATATTTCTTTAAATTCAGCATCATGCACATATTGCTCTCTAATAGCCTCCAGTCCAAAGATCTTGAAGTCAAGTTGAGATAGCATAGTATATCGCCTAGACAATGCATCATCAATAATATTTTCCTTCCCTTTCTTGTGTTTAATGACATAAGGAAAATATTCAATAAATTCAACCCATTTTTGTCTACGGTTCAATTTACTTTGACTTCTAATATATTTTAAAGATTTATGATCACAACGTATAACAAATTCTTTTGGCCATAAATAATGTTGCCATGTTTCTAAAGTCCGAACTAAAGCACATAATTCTTCGTTATAAGTAGAATAATTCACACTAGGCCCACTCAATTTCTTGCTAAAATAAGCAACAGGTTTACCTTCTTGTATCAACACACCACCAATTCCAACTCCACTAGCATCACGTTCAAGTCCAAAAGTCTTACCGAAATCAGGAAGTTGGAGCATTGGTGCATTTGTGAGCTTCTTTTTCAGAAGGTTAAATGATTGTTTCTGGGTAAGACCCCAAATAAATGAAATTCCTTTCTTTGTAAGTTCATTCATGGGTGTGGCAATGGTACTGAATTCTTTGACAAAGCGTCGATAGAATCTAGCAAGTCCAAGAAAACTTCGCACTTGGGTGACTGTGTTAGGAGTCGACCAACTCTGTATGCTTCGATCTTGGCTTGATCAACTTTAATTCTTTGTGGAGTAACAACATAGTCAAGAAACGATACTCGATCGGTGCAAAAGGTGCACTTCTCAAGGTTACCAAATAAATGTGCATCACGTAGAGAATTAAAAACAACATGTAAGTGTTTAAGATGTTCATCAAGTGACTTGCTGTAAATTAATATATCATCAAAGTAAACCACCACAAATTTACCAATGAAAACACGTAAAATTTCGTTCATTAATCTTATGAAAGTACTAGGTGCATTAGTTAAACCAAAAGACATCACTAACCACTCATATAACCCGAACTTATTTTTAAATACAGTTTTCCAGTCATCTCCAAGTTTCATTATAATTTAGTGGTAACCGCTACGCAAGTCCACTTTAGAAAATATGGTAGAGCCACTTAATTCATCAAGCATATCATCTAACCTAGGAATAGGATGACGATATATAATGGTAATATTATTGATAGCTCTACAATCAACACACATACGCCATGATCCATCTTTCTTTGGAACCAAAATAACAGAGATAGCACATGGACTAAGGCTTTCCCGTACGTATCCTTTGTTAAGTAAATCTTGCACTTGATGCTGAGTTTCTTTAGTCTCCTCCGGATTAGTCCTATAGGGTGCACAGTTTGGAAATGAAGCTCTCGGGATCAAATTGATTTGATGCTCAATTCCTTGAATTGGTGGCAGCACCGGTGGTACTTCATTTGCAAATACATCAGCAAACTCCTGCAAAATGTTAGCAACAGCAGGAGGCAAAGAAAGAGGCATATCCTCAAATGAAAATAATACTTCTTTACACACTAAAGCATATCAAACAGAATTACTAGCTTCCATCTCAATAATATCAGATTTTGAAGCAAGCAAAATGGCACCTTTCAATTTAATTTCACCTTTCCTAACACTAGGTTCTTTCTTCTTTTGTTGCACAAGCTCTTTAGCTACAATTTGATTTTCACTTTTGCTATTCTCCTTTTCTCTATTTGATCTCTCTAATTTATCTTTTAAAATTGCCTCAGGAGACATGGGCAGCAAAGTGATTTTCTTTCCTTTAGATATGAGAGTATATTGATTAGTTCTACCATGATGCAAGTATTTTGATCATATTGCTATGGTCTACCTAACAACAAAGAACATGCTTGCATAGGTATAATATCGCAATCAGCATAATCATGATATGAACCAATAGAAAAGTGTGAACCAATAGAAAAGTGGACTCTCATAATGCGAGTTACCTTCAACTTATCACAAGAATTAAACCATTGAATGTAGTAAGAACGGGGATACTGATTCGTTGTCAAGCCAACCTTCTCGACCATGTCCATGCTTGCAAGATTGTTGCAACTCCCTCCATCAGTGATCACATGACATGAACGGTCCTTGACAACAAACTTTGTTTGTAACTGATTGTGGCATTGATTTTGTTCAGCACGCTCTATTTGAGCACTTAGCACACGCTTCACAATAATGCTTAAGTACTTATTAGAAGCTTTAGCACCAAAACATTCTTCTTCATGTTCAGATCATTGTTCATCACCTGTAGGGTCAGTTGCAAACATAGCATATTCCTCCTCAATATCAATAGTTGAAGTATACTCACCATTATCCTTTATAAGGAGAGCTCTCTTGCTAGGACAGTCCCTCATCATATGACTGTAGCCCTTGTAGTGATGGCATTGTATTTCTCGTTTCCTTCCTATCGAAGCAACCGAGGATGAACTTTGTGTGAGGGCTGGTACCATGGTTTTGCTTGTTTTTGGTGCATGTGAAGGATTAGTGGAAGTAGTGGGGCACTGACTCTTGTGGGAGGAACTTGGTACATAGGCTCGACTGGAAGTGTTATATGGAGCTTTTGATTGCACTTGATAGGAACGACCTGCAAAAGATCCTCAAAAATTTCCTCTTGTCTTGGATTGTCATCCATGTACTTCTCTTTCAGCCTTACAAGCAAGATGAAACAAGTGAGTGACAGAATTATACTCTTTATAATCAAGTATATCCTGAATTTCATGGTTTAAACCACTCAAAAATCTAGCCATTTTAGCATCTTCAGTTTCTTCTAAATCACAACGTAATAACCCAGTTTGCAATTCTTGATAGTAATCCTCTACAGAACTACTACATTGTCTTAAACGTTGCAATTTGTTTAGCAAATCATGATAATAATATGAAGGTACAAATCTATGTCTCATAGCTCTCTTCAAAGCATTCCAAATTCTAGGTATGTTCTGAATATTTTGACAATACTCACTCCACCAAATAGATGCAAAATCAGTGAACTCATTAGTAGTAGCTCTAACTTTCTTATCTTCAGGAAAAGCATAGCAAGCAAATATTTGTTCTACGGCTAGCTCCCATGTGAGATATGCATAAGGATCATACTTTTCAGCAAAAGGAGGTAGAGTGAATTTAATTTTACCAAGTGGATTATCACGGTCAGTACCTTTCTTAGTGGTGGATCTCTTCTCATACCTTGGTGATTGAAACGATGTTGCCGATGATCACGATCATTGTTAGGATTGAATCCTCCATCGGACTCCGTATCAGCAACATATTGATTTCCTTCATCAACGGCTTCTTCTTCTAATTCGTCTGCCCATGAGTGAGCAATGGAAGGTGTACGACATTGTCGTGGTACGCTGGCAGTAGCAGGGGTAGCAGGTGGTGGAGCTCTCTCTAGCTGCCCTACGTGTGTGGCAAGTGCGGCAAGCTCTCCATTAGTGTGATCTAGAACCCCCTCAAAGCGCTCTGAATATTGATTCAATAGGCATGAAAAGCATTGTATGATTCCCTTCACATGCAGTGTAAGAGGTGCATCATCCTCGCTATGATCAGTGCAACCTGCCATTGTTAGTAGAAGACAAGAAACATATCATAAGTATATGTTCCTATCAACTATTAGGTGCTGGTGGTTCAAAGTCTCTCACACTCAACCTTTTACCAAGTTCTTACCAATTCTTACCAAACAAACAGGTGATGACCGGCGGCTGGTTCGTGATAAATGCACTCAAGCTTGGTAAAGCGATTGCAAGGAAAACAATACCTATTAGGTTAGTAGAAGGTGGAGTTTGGACCAACAATATTTATTTCCTATGAAATCTAATAATTCTAGTTATTGTAATGATAAATAATGACCCAAACTAGAATTCATAAGTCCTAGTTGCCGATCACAAGGATATAAGCAAATTTCAAGACAACACACGCGCAAAGATAATGGTAGTTATGCAATCAAGGAATGAGCTATAAAATATAAGTGAGGTACTAAAACCTCTATTGCACAAGTCGTAGAGAGATACTAACTTATTGCTTCACGAATGTAAAAAGGCACAATATTGCTCACTAATTAATACAATTGCACAATATGAAAATAACTAACACAAATGAGGGTTTTGCTCAATGTAGTGCGACCGGCCACTATTTTCTTTTTTTTTGGCCTTTTGGCTCTTTCTTTCTCTTTTCTTTCTTTGGGTGACTTTCGGCCAACAATAGTACGAATAAAGTTTTGGAATCCATAACTCGATGCCACAAGATAGTACGATATGATATTTGAAGATTATGCAATGTATCAAGTAGAGCAGCCCTAAGCAATATCAAATAGTTAGTCTTAATTGGGATCAAAGTATTTGTAAAGGATGAATTGGTTCCCAAAGGTATGTGTACCGATATTTTTGGAGTTTTATGGGTTGTGGATGCTACTGAACTCAACCAACTTAAAGGAACAAGCTAGAATACAAAATTGACACAAGAAACCCAAATTCGGCCAGAACAGTGCAGCAAACTTGTTGCCACAAATTAAAGTACGAAAATGACCGATTCTAGTTTGCTCACAATGTAATAAATTGAAGATAATTTTCTATGCTTTAAAACAAGTATACGAACATACAATTTAGAGCTCATATATAGAAGCTATAGCCAAAACACCGAGGTGCATAGATTTGACCTAAATTCAGTCGATCTGACCAAACCCGAATCCAAAGCAAATTCGGTTTGAAAGAGTCTGAATCACAAAGGACACCCAAAAACGTTTTTGTAGAGGACTCTTCAAGGATTTAGGAAAGTACAAAAACTTCTCAATCGCAGTTCGGACATAAGAATTATGATCAAAATACCGAACCGATATGGCTTGAAAGTACAACTTGCTTCACCAACTTTGATGTCCAGATTAAACTCACTTGGATACGGAATTAAAGTCCATGCCTAACTAGGTTTCTATAGATCATGTTCCAAGGTTTCAAGAAAGTACAAGAACACTATAATCTGAGCTCATATGTGAAAGTCATGCACAAAACAAAGTACTAGACAGATTGAAATAAAATCTACCCGAAGGAAAAACAATCAGCAACTAAAACAAAGACTCTAATGGATCAAAACCTAACAAAACACACTAAAATACCATATTGAATCTAAAGGTTGAATTTTTTTGTGGAGTAATTTTCAATTTAGGATAGAAAACAAAACTAATCTAAGGTACTGAAATTCTTACCGATCAACGAAAGCTCCGATACCACTTGATGAGGCTAATGGAGGCCCGATATTTTGATGAGATGGATAACTCTCGATTAGTGGAGACGACCCTCATGATCCAGGCTACTGACCAAAACATGATTGATGCCAAGCAATCGCTGAACCAAACTATGAATTGTTATCAACCATGCTAAAACCTGATTGACCTAATCACGAAGATTAATTTCTGCAAGCAATCGAAGAACAAGCAAGAACAAAGCAAAAGAAATTTGAAATTGCAAATATAATAGAAGTATTGATATAGGGTTTCGAATCATGGTATTGCTATTGATCTAGACGAACAAGAGAATACCTAATAGTTTCACCAAGGAAAACTATGACTAAACAAGACCCAAGTAATTTTGAGGGTCGCCCTAGCTATATGTAAGTAAAAGAGAAGGGGATTCGGCCAGCAAAAAAGAGTGACCGAATAGGACTCGTACAAATCCGAAGACCCAAGTTTGACTCGAACTGAAAAGTTAACCCAACTTGTTTTGGTGATTGAGAGTGCTCCAATAGAATTTTCAGATGGGATCAAATCCATTGGAAATATCTCAAAGTAAGCTTTACATCAAGTGCAAGAAATCGCCAATCGGACGCCGTATGCAAAAGTTATGCTCATTTTACTTCAGGCTAGTATCTGGAGGCCGAATTGGGCTTCAAAACGTGGCACACTTGATCTCCGACTTTGGTTGACGTAGATGTGCATCGTTGTTGATCCAAACCATGGTTCCTAAGTATAAGTACATCTCACGCATCAGGTAGTGGATTATTCTCAAAAGTGTAATTAGACACGCTTAAGAATGACTTTACCTGATAATTGAGTTAACGAGCGTGCTCTGGTAATTGGTCCTTGTATATCTAGTTGACGAGCAGTAGGTATTGTTGTATCAGTGGAAGGGATGTCCTCATCAGTTTTTAAGGGTCAAGGTCACCATCTTCTTCAGGAACCACTTGAGGGGCGATATACCTTATCGTTTCATTGTGAATAGAGAGACATATAAGCTGGGATGCCAAGAGGCTGCTAGAGAGGTTATTGCTCATCTTGGGTTCATCTTCTGCCATGAGTTTCAGCATATAGCCTATCATTACTTTTTCGCTCATTAGGAGAACGAGCCATTCAGTTGGTTCAGGAGTGCTGATGAAGAGGAGGATACCACTGTGGTCCACATGGCAGCCCTCATCATGGCACAGGATAATGCCTATGTTCATGTGGCCATGGAGCCGATAGACAACTATGACAAGATGCAGGTAGCTCAGTAGGAGATTGCTCAGCTAAAGGAGAGTTAGGCTACTGCTGCAGAGGTGACCCAGAGCAGGAAGTGTCAACACTCTTGTCTTCACACTACTCCCCGCAAGAAGGTCTCCTGTCCACCAGAGGTTCGCATGACTGCACCAGAGTACCAGAGTCTCTTCACCCCTGCAGGAGGAGCAGGAACTTCCACTGCTGCTGGTCCTCATCTCACCAATGAGGACATGTCTGGGCCTGAGGAGGAAGACCCAGAGCTAGTTGAGGCAGAGGAGGATGATGAGTCTGAGGAGTAGTTTTGTTCCCGGTCTTAGTTTAGTTTCTAGTCCAGTTTGCTTCCTAGTTTGGTTTATCGATAGTCGATTTATTTTGGTGTGTTTGGACGACATCAAGCCTTAGTGCACTTATGATGTCACCATAATAAAACTATTTCCCTTAATTCAAATAAAGTTATTTCGTTTGGAGTTTAATTTCTTGTCTTGTTTTGGAATGGCTACCTCCCTAGTCTTTTTATCTTTGCTCTTTTCCTCTCATCTATTGCTAACCTTTCTTAACCGTCACTTCAAATGGAGAACCAAGAAAGAGGTCATGGAGCTGGTCGTAAAGGAGGATGTGCTAGAGGTCATGGACGTGGCCAGGCAGTGCCACAAGAACAACAAGATGTTCCGAAACAGCAAGAACAACCAGAGCAGCAAGTGCCACTACCGTCGCCCCCATTCCAAGCTCCAGCGGCAGCATTCAACAGATGATGGAAATGCAGCTTCAGTTGTTGCAAATCCTTTATCAGAACATGGTTAATAATCCACAGCCAGCATCAGCCGCAGCACTAGTGATGCCAGCCCAGTCTAAATTTGGGGAGCTTATGAGAACTAGAACGCCAACCTTCGCGGGAGTAGGTGAACCCTTAGAGGCAGACGATTGACTAAAGGATGTGAAAAAGAAGCTCCAGTTGGCTCTGTGTGATGACCATAAAAAAGTTCTCTATGCGAGCCACCAGCTCAAAGGAGTAGCTGCAACCTAGTGGGATAACTTCTGTGCAGCCCAACAGATTGCTCAGGCTAGTACTTGGGAGAAATTTTCTGAAGATTTCTGTACTACACACATACCTGTAGGCATTATTGAGATGAAGAAGAGAGAGTTCCACAAGCTACATCAGGGGAACCAGAGTGTTTCTGAGTACCTTAACCAGTTCACCCAACTATCGAGGTATGCACCTGAGGATGTGGTAACTAAAAGTGCCAAGATCTAGAGGTTCATGGAGGGACTTGATCCCGACATCAAGGTGCAGTTAGTTGCTTTGGACTTCCCAAACTTTCAGCACATGATGAATAAAGCACTCGTGTAGGAAGATGCCCAAATGTAACAGCGGGAGTCCCGCAAGAGGAGGATGGCATTCCAGGCCTAGTAGGGAGCGAGCAGTTCTCGGCAACGCTTCCAATCTCAGCAAGCCAACTGGACACCTATTCAAGGGTCCCAGTTGCTCAAGGATTCCATAACAACGCCAGTGCTCAACCTCAGAAAGGGAACTCAAATGCTACAGGAATTCAGTACTTTCAATGCCATCAGATTGGACATTATGCTAACAACTGTCCTTAGAAGCGTCAGCCAGTGACCCCAGTGCCGTTCAACTTGGGATCCAACCAGAGCTCCTACGCAAGGACAAGGATGTGGAGCACCACAGACACCAAGAGCTCCATAATCTTTTCGAAGAGGACAAGTTTGTTAGGGAACGGGTAGGCTACTCTAGCAAAAAAAATAAAACTTTCTACCGCGTAACCAAGGAACCACTGCAAGTTATAGATCATAGAATTACCACAAGACGCGCAGACCCGTAGCGAAAGTAGAGTCGATGTAGCATGGCGGTGCAGATGTAGTCATACTAGCCTCGCGCCTCCCCAACAGCTCCTTGTGACTGTCGTAGGTTGCAGATCGTCCTAGCGTTGAAGCTTCGCAGCAACGCCTCCAAAGTATCCACACGTATGGGGCAGGAACACCACGCACCTTGTTAGCTGGATCGGATACAAAAAAGATTTGTGTAACACAATTAGCAAGTACGAATAGTTCTTCTCTGTATCCGACCAGTTTTAGGTCCACGGTAGTGATACCGTACTTGTCGATGTTCATGCCCCTTGGAAGTCTTACCCATTGGCACCGAAAGAGAGGGACCTTCAAAGGTCCGTAATCAAGCTCCCAAATCTCTTCTATGAATCCGTAGTAGGTTTTCCTCTCTCCGTTGTCGTCGAGGCATCCGTGACGGATACCGCTGCTTTTTTGTTGGTGCTCTTTTTATCTTGTGCTCTTGTATAAAAAGTAAAACCATTTATATCGTATCCTTGGAATGTCCGAATTGTAGTGGACGGTCCTTGAGCCAACACTTTCAACGGAGCGCACTGCCTCCGTATGCATCATGTGCCTACGCAACCAATCGCCGGTTATGTCTATGCTCTCTCGCGATCCAACCTCTCGACTTCGTTGGGTTTGTTCTAGATAGCATGCTCTTGTGCATGTTGACATACGGGCCACCACAACCGATGTCCCAGAATCGCGAAATGTGCTTGTGTGAATGAAGCTAGATTGTTTGTACGGAGTGATTTCTGCCAGTTGTCCCTTTTCCTCGTAGCCTACCCTCATGTCGTGATGTAGGCACACCAATCGGTTTGAGATCCATGTAATCAACGAGAACTCAATGACCTCCTCGGTTCCCCAACCATCCGCAATGCAACCTTCCTACCGATGTCGATTACTGAACATATTTCTTTATGACCCCATGAACCTCTCAAAAGGATACATCCGATGTAGAAACACGGACCTAGAATCAGATCTCTTTCACGATGTGAACAATGAGATGGACCATAATATCAAAAAAGATGGAGGAAACACATCTCGAGCCTGCAGAGAGTGTGGACCACGCCTTCCCGTAGCTTATCTAGTTTCAATGGATCGATGGCCTTCTCGTGAAATCGCATTGAAGAATGAACACAACTTCACAATTGGGTCTCGGACTTTCTCCGCGAACACCCTAATCGCAATTGGAAGCATCTGCGTCATCATCACGTGGCAATCGTGAGACTTCATACCAATTAATTTTAAGTCTTTCATTGAGACTAGTCTCTTTATGTTGGCGAGTATCCGGACGGAACTTTCACTCCGTGCAAGCATTCGCACAGCTAATTTTTTCTTTCTTGCTCGAGTGTAGCAGTCGCGGAAGGTACTTTTTCCTCAGATCCATGTCTCGTGATGCGCTCCTTCCTGAGTTTCATATCTTCAAGGTCCATCCGTGCTTGGAGAGTATCTTTTGTTTTGCCAGGTATATCCAGTAAGATACCAAGCAAGCTGTCACACACGTTCTTCTCTATGTGCATGACGTCGATTGCGTGTCGCACTTCTAAGTGCTGCCAGTAAGGTAGGACCCAAAATACTGATCTCTTTTTCCACAAAGGAGCCTTATCACGGGAACTCGGGATAGATGTACTGCCTGCTCCCTTTCCGTGGATAATTTTAAGATCCCTTACAGCTGCAAATATCTCTCTCCCAGTGTGATTCTTCGGAGCTAAAGCGGTCTCCTTTGTCCCATCAAAAGCTTTCTTATTATTGCGGTATGGGTGATCCTTGCGGAGGAACCTACGATGCCGCATGTAAGACATTTTTCGACAGTTCTTCAGCCACCGACTAGCTATACCATCTAAGCATTGGACGCATCCATTGAAGCCTTTTGTCGTCTGTCCCGACAGGTTACCAAGGGCAGGGTAATCATTGATGGTTACGAACAACAATGCGCGTAGGATAAAGTTCTCTCTTTTATACTCATCCCATACCCGCACTCCATCGTTCCACAAGATTAGAAGATCTTCAACCAATGGTTTGAGGTACACATCGATATCGTTGCCAGGTTGCCTGGGCCCTTGGATCAGTAGTGGCATCATAATGTACTTCCGCTTCATACAAAGCCAAGGAGGAAGGTTGTAGATACATAGAGTTACCGGCCAAGTGCTATGACGACTGCTCATGTTACCGAAAGGATTCATCCCATCCGTACTCAACCCGAACCTTATATTCCTTACATCATATGCAAAGTGCTTCTTATATTTTCTGTCGATGTTCCTCCATTGCACGTAGTCGCAGGTGTCCGAGCATTCCATCGTTCTTACGCTCTTCGGCGTGCCATCGTAGCAATTGGGCATGCCATTTGTTCGCAAACAATCGATTCAGACGGGGAATTATAGGAAAATACCACACCACCTTACGGGGAGATCTCATCTTCTTACGCTTCACCCCGACATCTTCATTATCGATGTCATAATTGTTGCCCTTATACCGCTTTGCTTTGCAAACAGCACAGCCATCCAAGTCCGCAAACTCATTGCGATACAACATGCAATCGTTTGGACATGCGTGTATCCTTTGTACTTCCAATCCCAACGGGCAAACAACCCGCTTGGCCCTGGTGACGCACTTGTAGGCAACACGTTACCCTCCGAAGCAAATCCCCAAGAGACATAAGAGCTCAGAAGCTCTTATCTGACCAACCATTGCTTGCCTTCAACTGCGCAGAGTGTAAGCACGGTCCGCAATTTTGTGCTCCTCCTTGCGTACTGGGTACAATGGTGTCGTGGAGTCCTGTACCATATGTTGGAACTTTTGAAACTCTCTTTCACTCGTGAAGTCTCCTCCCATCACGCAACATTTGATCCAGATCTTCGCCGTGGTCGCCGACAAACGTATCTTCAATCGCCGTCATATCGTTGTCTCCGTCATCTTCAATAATGTGTTGCCCTTCATGTACAATCTCATCTTCGCGTGCTTGGTCCAATGTATAGCCACCTTGAAACCTCTTCAAGCAAGTGTGCACGATCGACTCTATGGTAGAAAATACTTGATTTTTGCAATAACGCATGGACAAGACATGTAGTCCGCTGATTCTTCGACTTGTGCGTCGCAGCCACGCTTAGAAAATAACTCACACCATTAAAAACTCGCCCCACAACGGTCCGTGTCATACATCCACCTTCGGTCCATCTACAATTAATTAAATCAAACATTACATACGCATATAATTACAAATAAAAAATAATTGTAAACAATTAGATTTAAAAACATATGTAGCAATTTTGACTATATTAAAATACATCAACCTTTTTCCGTTATGTAAATATCCATATAGCAATTTTTAGTATTGTAAAAATGAAAATAATTGTAAATAGTTAGGATATATTTAGACTATATCAAAATATATCAATCTTTTTTCATTGCGTCAATATCCATCTTGCAATTCCTTATTATTTACAAATTTGGAAAAATTGTAAGTACTTAAGATATACTTTCAAGACATTAAAATATATCAACATTTTTTATTAGGTAAATATCCATCTAACAAGTTTTTATTATTTCAACATTTCAAAATACACCTTTTTCATTATGTAAAAATCCACGTGGCAATTTTTTATTATTTACAAAAATAGAGATCAAATTACTAACCTCAAAAGAAGCACAATACAAATTTTAACAAATTTTTCTACAGCAGATCGTTGCAATCTACAAATCGAGCAAAGACAGAGCGCCTCTCTGTCTTTGCTCGATCGGCCGGGAGGCAGGGTCTCGATTATATAAAGACTTATCACGCGGTTCGCGCAGAACCGGCAGTGATAAGCTCAATGCGCGCGAAAAACATATTGCACGGAAGATAATATCACCGCCGGTCCTCGCTTTAACCCGGCGGTGAAAATGCAAGTATCCTCGCCGGTTTAAGAACGACCGGCGGTGATATATCTCGCGGTTGTTGTCTCAAACCGCAGTGATATCTTGCTTTTTTGCGCGTTGGTTGCATGAACCGGCAGTGATAAGTTCTCCCCCCAACTTAACTTTCGAACCGGCAGAGATACGTTATCACTGCCGGCTCAGTCCTAACCGGCAGTGATATGCCGGTAAGGATTGACTGTTCTGTAGTAGTGAAAATAAGTAAAATATATCCTGCGATTGTCATTATAAGCTAATTAACAAAAGACATGTAAGGGCATGTTCCTATCTTTGTCGACCGTTTGATTACACATTCGATGGTCCAGATCGAGAGCTCAGCGAAGTCAAGAATTATCATCCAAAGGTGATCAGGTGGTTGTTGGTCTTGTTCCAAAGTCGCACAGTGTGCAACTCCGAGCTTTGCTACTTAGCAAGTAGTAGTATACTCCAAAAGAAAGCTAGCTTAGCTCCCAAAGATGCTGCAAAGTCCAAACCAAACAACTATTTGAGAAGACTTGTTTGCTGCCCTGCATAATTAATATACTATTTCTATTTTCTCAACACGATGGCACAGCGAGTGAGAAGACCAAGCCCATACATCCTGGACCATCTTGGCAAGAAAAGAAAAATGTTGGCCAAGTTTGGAGTAATTTTAGTATCTCAAAATGGGGACCATGAAAAAAAAATTGGGTGGACATAGGCACATTAATTGTGCTGTTCCACAATGTTTAGGACATCTTAATGCATGGGAGCTCATGTTGGGAGCTTGATGATGGTTTCACCGCATCAAACTCCGATAAACCCATTTTCTAAATATGAACTGTTCTTGCAGCGTTATGATCGGTGCAAGTCAATCCTGCGAAGGCACGAAGAGTGCCAAACTTATTTTCAGAAATGGACCTTAACTTGCAATGCCACCACCCATAGATTTGAACGCCACAGGTAGTAGTGCTTTCGCATCAGCTACGGCGGTACTTATCATGGACGATTTTGTAACGCTATGACCTGTGATGCGGCAATGTTCATTTGTAGTACCACATGAGGTGGCAAGCTTAAGATGCAAGCATGGTTCGTTCTTTTGAAATATCTCTAGGAAGGATATCTATATTTTAAAATGAGCTCTTTCATAGTGCAATAAATTCAATATGGACTGTTCATTCTTTTCGATTCAATGGACTATATTAGTTAGTATTTATTTATACTTTCTCTTGTAGTAAAGTAGTAGAAATACCCTTAACAAATTAAGAGCTTGATCTGATTTCTACTATCCACTATATACTAGTAATATATTGCACGGTAAAATTTCTCTTAAAATAAGGGTTTTAAAAGGATTATCTCTACTACTTCTAATTAGGAGTTAGTGGCAGTGATCTGTTCTCCTCTAGAGTATCTGATTCGTTGGATCTGACATGAACGGTTGAGATAGAAGAGGATTTAATCATATCTTAGATGGAAAGATTTTATCATATCTTTTTTAAATAGAAATATTATTTTAGCATATCTCTATTCACATGTTCTTACTATGGAAAGATGTTATTCATATATCTTATAAATGGAAGGATTTTCTCATCATGTCCTGCATGGATAGAAGGATATACTCATCATATCCCATAATACGGGAATTCTATCTCATCATATCTGGAAATGCATAGATTAAAAGGAAAGAATCACGCAACCAAATCACGTGCCAATCATGAAGATATCGAGGAGACCTGACTTCCATCCGCTTGCGTACGCTGCCTTCTGCTTTCATGTACTCCCTATTAGAGGGCACCCACTCTCATCTCCAGGAGGACAGACCGGTCGGTACTAGAAACACACGCAGAAAGAGAAGAGAAGAGAAATGCTACGTGCAAGAATCAAGAAGATTTCCTGTAAGAGGAAGACAATAACTTTCTCCTCCTTCAATGGTAAGGATTGATATCTCTCTGCTAATTCTAATTAAGAGTTGGTGGCAATCGTCCGTTCTCCTTCAGAGTACATGATTCTTTGGATCTAACATGAACAGTTGAGATGGAAGAGGATTTAATCCGATAGTCAAATCTCTTCGGAGGAACAAACTTTTCGTACTATTGAAACATAACTAAAGTTAGTGTTCTTTGTAAATAAATTTTTTGTCGCAAATTGAGTTTTCGTTGCAACGCACGAGCACAGAAAGTTTTCCTGTTCTAGCCTGTATAAAACATTATTTTTCACAATTAGCCTCCGATCCAAGAAAATAACAAGAATAGCCCGTGTATAGTTTAATCTAGCGAATCAGAACCGCGGGATTTTTTATTATTATTATTTTTCTCACTTTCAGCGGACGCATTCCGCGGGAATTTTTTTTAAAATTTTTTTGGGCGGGCCACCGAGTTCCAGCGGTTCCAAACCGTTGGAACTCGTGGGGGGGGGTGGGGTGCCGGGTTGGGTAGGGTGCGAAAAACATGGTGAACAAAAAAAATATTTATAGGACTGTAACGACCTTGAAAAATTATGAAATGTTTTTTGAAGGTTTGTGACACATCAGTGATATTTTCATACAAATTTGAGAAGATTATCACATATGAGGAACTTTTAAAAATTCAAACATTACAACTATCTTGATGAAACACTAACCAGTAAGTTTGAAGTGAACGAAAAATAGAACAAACCACGTTGATAAATTCTGAAATTTTTTGTGCAGGTTTTTGAGACATCAATTATATTTCCATAAAATATGAGAATATTATCACGTATAAGGAATTTTTGAAAATTCAAACATTACAACTGTCTTTATGAAACAATGACCGGTAAGTTTGAAACGAACGAAAAATGAAACAAACCATGTTGATAAATTCTGAATTTTTTTTTGCAGGTTTTTGACACATCATTTATATTTCCTCAAAAAATTTGAGAAGATTATCACATATGAGAAAGTTTTAAAAATTCAAACATTAGAACTGTCTTGATGAAATAGTGACCAGTAAGTTCAAAGCGAACAGAAAATGAAACAAAACACGTTGATAAATCTTGAATTTTTTTTGGAGGTTTTTGACACATCAGTTATATTTCCATAAAAATTTGAGAAGATTATCACGTATGAGGAATTTTTAAAAATTCAAACATTACAACTGTCTTGATGAAACACTGACCAGTAAGTTTGAAGCGAACGAAAAATGAAACAAACCACATTGATAAATTCTGAAATTTTTTGTCTATGCTTACGATGCATCATTAATGTTCCCATAAAATTCGCTGATAATGAAAAGCTTTGTGAGTTTTTTTAAATTTGGACAGCAATACTATCGTGATTTAAGCCATATCGGCAAAATTGAACCTTATGAAAAATGGTACGAACCACTTTATAAAATTTTTGGGTGTTCCTGATGTATCATTAATGTTTTTAATAAAATTTTCATATGACGATCAAGCTGCAGTAAGTAACACAAATTCTGACAATTTTTAACGTCCTCATAAAACTTAGGTACAGACATGCGTTAGAGAATTCATAGAACTAGGATACAACATATTTCATAGAAACATGCCTGTGGTGAAAGACTAGGTCACAAAACCATACATTCTATGGCCATGGTTGTCGGAATAGACGGTCAAAAATAGGATAATCGTGTATTGGTGGCTGACGGGGTACTACGTATGGATACCTGAGAGGGCTTGATAGAATATCATCGTCAGGATTTGGAGGACTCCATGGACGCAAGGTTCGTGACATTGGTTGCATGAAATCTTCATCATCATCGTCATTTGCATGGTTGTGACCTAGCCCTCCTGCAGTGCTGGTCGGATGTCCTCTTGCATTGTTTCTTGAACGGTCTGTTGTAGTAGTGCTTGAACGGGCTATTGTGGTAGTGCTTGAACGTCGAGGTCTAGGTGATACGAAATCGTCGTCGTCATCGTTGTCGTCATTTGCAAAGTTAGGAGCAAGCCCCCTCTGGTGGTGGTTGAACGTCCTCTTGAACTTGATGCCGCAACAGTACCGGGTCGACCTCTACCCCTCAAGTTAGATCCTCTTATACGTCTTCTGTGCGAACTAGGCATCACACCCTTGCCGAAGAGCATTTGCATCGCAAAGAATTCTGGGATATCTTTGTTCAGCAACTCTGTATCCTCCAGGAATGACTAACACACAAGACGAGCAAACGAATTAGTGAACTTGTAGATAATGCTAAAAAGATTAGTAGGGTGAACAAATAGAAAATAACTAACCTTAATATGCTCTGCGTACTGGCCGTCCAGCATCATTACCCTGTAATGTCCCGTAGAGAAACCTAAAGCGGAAGGGTGGTTGGCTAGTTCGCACACCTTGAAATACCTCTGACACCACCCTTGCAGGTGCGCCTTGAGGTCGTCGAAGGTCACAAGGTTCAGGCCAGAGGTTATCATGTTATGCCTCGATAATGTCGGACGACACCCTTGCAATTTGGACACCACTATACTTAGGTTGTCCTCGTTGAACGGATCATTTTTCCCATTACGCGTAACCTTCATCGTATAATGAAGGGCTAAGCTGCTCATATCAAGTGTCCACGAGAGACCCAGCCATGGCGAAGTGTTAGTGGGAGCTGTGTATGTGTGCCTGCGGTTTGGCCTTTTGTAGACTCGAAGGAGTGGTGTATGGACTAAGTGTTGGAAGGTAAGGTTGAAACGTGCGGACGGACAACAAAACCCTGGAGTGTGAAGTCACGTCGGGCTGAAAAGGCAGCCATACATGGAAGGTGTTAGTACTAACAGGCAGGCTGTCTATGACTAGTCTACTCGGCATGACAAAGCTGCTACCTGTGACTTTCTACTCGGTCTGATAAAGCTACACGCCCGTGAGTTGTCTAATCGCTTGGAAAAAGCAGGTGCACGGGAGTTGTCAATTCAGTATACAAAAGCAACATGCATCGTTCATGCATGACAGTAATTTGTACATGTTGGATCTAAAATTTTGTACGGTTATTGGCTGTTACTACACGGTTATGTGATGATTCTTGCATTACCGAGTGTGAAGTCACGTCGTTCATGCATGGCAGTAATTTCGACGGTTATTTGTTGTTACTACGTGGTTATGTGATGATTTTTGCATTACAGATACTTTAGTTTAAGACTTCAAATTTCATAAAATATGGCCCCGATAACATTATCATTTAGGGTGTTCGCGCTAACGGATTTTACATGGTAAGCAAGTTGTAATTTCGATATTTTCCTATAATTCGGTTGTCCATGTAGTGAAGTATGTTTCTGGACCAATTCCCCCAAAATTTGTGTGTAGACGAGTTGTTTTACGAGCCGCCGGAAAGGCTTAAGTGTTATGAAATATGTCAAGTTTGTGGTCATTTAGGGTATTTGTTTTGACAACATTTTTATGCAAAGCCATTAAGAAATAAAATGATTTTGCAGATTACGTTAGTATAGATATCAGAGAATGTTTCTGATCTATTCCATGACTATTTCCCCTTTGGACACGGTATTTTACGGGATGCCGAAAAGGCTTATATGACCATGAAAAAGATGCCACGAGTAGTGAAATCTCGCTGAAAAAGCTGAAAGCGATAGTAGCTAATCGACTTATACATCAGTTAACAAAGCAAAAGATGATATCTGGAAACCTCTTCAAAAGACATCCATGACCAACTAAGTCTCCTCTGTAGGAAACAAACTACTTCGCAAGAATAGCTACCAGTACAACAAGATAGCCGCACACACAATCTTCTCTAACCATTTGACATTATCTAAAATGCAGTCCATCTTGAACATCAGCATGTTCAGCCTCTGTTTGAGCATAGGGTCCATCCTCTCCTCCATAGTAGGATGCATCCTCTGTGGTACTGTGGTTGTTGCACGCTCCACCGAGGTGTCCATGGTGTCTGCCCACTGGAAATATTGGCACCCTCCAGCCTACGTGATCAGGTTAACATACTTTTACGCGGTGCAAAGAAATGAGATCTCTCCAAACAACTACACAAGTCCAACAGGAAAAAGGGAGCAAACGAACTTTTCACTTACGGAGAAAAAAGGGCATTTTTAGAACACCCGGTGTCGACTTTTGTAGTCGGCAATGAATTTATGGGGTAGGCGCTCGATCTCAAACTCGAAGGTTACACAAGACAGGGACTTTAGACAGGTTCAGGCCCTCAGCAATGGAGGTAATACCCTAATCCTGTGTGTTGGAATTATGCGGATCTCTTGGATCTGGGGTTGCTCAAAGCGCAATATGCTCTGAGCGATATGTGGTGTTCTAAGCTCTATGGCTTGATGCCTTGTTGTTACCTGCCCTCCCCCTTATATACTGGAGGTGGTGCGGCTTACAGAGTCCTGATCGGTTTGGAGATTTCGATCGGTTACAAGATTCTAGTCGGTTACAGGATAGAGTTTACATCTTCATCTACCCTATTAACGACTCGGACTACAACCTTATCTATCTTATCTAAATATATGTTCAATTATCTATGGGATGTACTCCTTTGCGCATGGCAACAGGGCCTGGTGCGGGAGACATCATCTTAGGCCTTCCTCTTGGGCTCATCCCTGCGACGTCTCTGGGCCGATCGTGAGGGTACCCGGATCCTTATATTCCACAGTAGCCCCCGAGTGCTTCATGATCCGATCACTATGTTTCCAATTTAAATTTCTACTTGAGTTGTTGTCCCTGACCTCCTGCTTGAGCTTCCGACTGGTTCCTTCATTCGTTTGGGAGGCTTCTTCTTACAGCGAGCGAATTATAAAGGACTTGAATATGACCTTTAATTTTTGCCTCACCTAAGTGCAACCTTCTACCGGGCAGGCTTTATCGCGAGCAGCCTCGTGGACCTCTTCTCGTATTACAAATGTAGATTGGATATTTCTCCTGCCCGAAGTTTTAATCTTCATCGTAGATATTCATCGGCCAGTCTTTGAGGTCGTCTAGTTTTCCTGCGCCAACTTGTTTGCTGAAAAACTCCTCGGCTTCTGAAGTTACATTAACTTCAATTTCGCCACATCGGCTATAAAAGGCTGACTAGTGCTTCTAGGACGTATCCCTTCGTCTTTTGCCCTTCATTCTCTTGCTTCAAGCTTCTGCCCTCGTCATGCCACAGTGGTACCATCGCGCAGCGAAGGTGCACCCTAGGCTCATTGAGCTCTGGGAGAGTTTTGACCGTGCTGTGGATGAGCTGATCGAGGAGAGGGCGGTGGAGCGCGATCGTGCGGCCGTCGACGCATTCCTCGAGGTCTTCCCTGCCCTTTACAGGGTTAGGGAAGCTCTTGTCGAGGCGCTCGACCGGGCGTGCCGCGGGGAGGTGTAGCTCTCCTGTAAATGTAATAGTCTCCTAGGTACAATGCCTAGGGACTTTGTATATAATAAAGTGTTTCTTTCGCCAACAAAGTTTTTGTTCGTCTTCTTGTTGTGGCTTGAACTCGATTTAGAATGTCTTATAACTCACATGGCTCTTCAATCTGATGAAATCCTCGTCCATCTGCCGTAGGGCGTAGCTTTTGACGCGGAGCATATCGCACAACTCTTCGCCGCGTGGTATGCAAATCTTGTCTGGCGCGAAATCCACCTTAGGTCCAACTTGGGACATTTTAGGGTTCGCGCGGTACTTGCCTGAGCAATGCGAACGCCCAACGATCGTCGGTTATTGCTCCGATCCATCTTGAGATATATCCCACTTGCTTGGCTCATGGCCGAGTGATACCTATGTCCTCAGGACATAGCTTAGGCTCTACTCAGAGCGTATCATGCTTATGTGGCTCTTGGCCAGGTGATTCCTGTACCCGACTGGTGTAGGGTACAACTCAGGCTCTCTTGGAGCATATCAAGATTTATACGGCTCTTGGCCGAGTGATACCCATATCCGACCGACATTGGATACGGCTTAGGCTCTCTTGGAGCGTATCGCATTTTCATCCGAACGGGCTTAGGCTCTCTTGGAGCGTATCGCATTTTCATCCGAACGGTATCCGTACTCGTTTAATACGACACACAGTTTTCTAACCCTCGTGGGGCATACCATTGGATTTGTGCCTGTTTAGCTCGACTCGTGGTACATGATTCCGTCGTGCGGTAACCACCTAACGACCCAGCGTGGGTCGTACCACGAGAAGATATGTTTTTATCCAAATTGGAGATCATCCACGTCCCGCTTAGCATGGAAAGTGGAGAAAATGCCCCGTTGCGTGGAGTGACGCGCCCCCAATATAACTTGGTCAAACCCTGTCAAACTCCACGAGTCGAAACAACAGGCCTGCAGATCATTTATGGGGAATCCGGAAGGACATGACGCTTTGCAATCTTTTTCTCGTCGATTCGGTGGAGACCTAATTTCTCCCCTTTTTAAAGGATTAGGCCGTACGACGCCCGACGGTTCACTCTCTTGCTGTGCCCTCGCTCCTTTTTCTCCCTTGCCTTTCTGACTTCTCTTTCAAAGATGTCTTCCTCTTCCTCGCCGCCTTGCCGCAGGATTGGACAACCTCGACGACGACAGATGAGAGGCTGCAGTCCATGGTGGAAGATGGGAATCTCCCGGACTTAGCCTTGATCTCTGCCCGTCCAGCCACCGGCGAATCCATCCCCACTCCTCGTCCCGAAGAGGTAGTGGTAATCAAATCCTTTTTCCAGCGCGGACTGGGTCTTCCGGCCAGCACTTTTCTCCGCGGTCTTCTCTTCTTCTACGAAATCGAATTGGTGAACTTGAATCCCAATTCCATTATGCAAATCTCTCTTTTCGTCCATCTCTGTGAAGCTTTCCTGGGCATCAGCCCCCATTTTGATCTTTTTCGCCATTTTTACCTTCTGAAACCTTATCTCTCCAAGAGCGACCCCAAGGTTATCGGGGGAGCCGGATGTCAGCTGCGGGAGGGGCTGAAGAAGAGTTACTTCGCAATCCTCTTCAAAACCTCCAACAAAGGCTGGCATCGGGAGTGGTTCTATTGCGCCAACCTCGATTCAGCCCTATCTCCCTTTGCCGGGTGCCGACCCAAAGTGTCTCTTTCCTGGATGTCTACCCCCAACTCCGCCGACATGGACCAGGTGTTTGATCTCCTGGCGCTGATTGGGAAGTTGAAGGAGGATGGTCTCACAGGGGTAGGTCTGGCTCTCCATTTTGTTGCTTGCCGGACCTAGCCCCTGAAGGAGCGAGTTCATCTGGGATTCGCGTACGAAGGGAAAGATGACCCAACCCGGGAGCTGCCTAACAAGCTGTCGAAGGAACAGATATGCGCTTGGGCAGGAGAATTCTTCATCCCGAGCGTTGACATATTCTCTGTTAGGTGCCCGAAGTCTTTCACCGCTTCACACCCTCCTCCTGAGGTAGGCGAGTTTGGCTGAGAGATTTTGTTTCTCTTTGTCTCTGAATATCTTCTAACTCTTAACCTTCATTTCCAAGATCGTACTGCCTTCTTCAGCGTCGCACCTCTTTCGAAAATGCCTACTCGCATAGGCGATTCCCCGAAGCGACGAGCGAGGTCTCCTGCGGGAAATCCCGTTGCGAAGAAGGGGAAAAAGACATTGATCGAAGACCCGTGGACGCCCGACGCCGGCCGGCGGTCCTAAGATTCGTGACCCATCGTGCGAGCCCAGCGCCGGCTCCCCCCCGTGAGCTGTGGCTCACCCGTGTCCAATGCGTATGACTCGGGTTTTCAAGAGGAGCCCGGCACCACCGATAAGCGTCGAGTGGTCCTTCCGCGGGCGCCGACCGCTTCGGAAGCCCATGATGAAGATGAGGAATCCCGACAGGTTTGTTACCTTGCCGACTCCTATTTGGCTCGTTTTGCAGGCTCGCTGACAATTCTCCTCATAGGAATCCTTCGCTTGATGTTCCTGTCGGGACACCGTCTATGGCCCCTGTGGAGGCTGAGCCCCCGGAAGTTTGCGCACCGGTCGTGGGGGCTGACTCGAGGATACCGAAGTGCCTCCCAGTCATCCGGCGCCGTCTCCTACTCCTCCTGCTTCGGTGCCGGACCCTGCTGCTCCGGAGCCGGCCTCCTACCCGTTCCCCGAGGTCGAGGAGATCCACCGAGTCCCACCAGCCCCTGCTCGCCCCCGTCTCATAACGGAGGCCGCATGGATTGATGAGGAGGAAGGCTTGAAGCTCCTGGAAGACCCGGAGGAGGAGGAGAAAGAGAGGAACGACTTTTATATTCACGCCGCGGCTTGCGCACGTGCGGCTCGGGGAAGCATTCATTCCTCTACAACTGCTGTATTCCTGCTTCCGTCGTTTGTCATGTGGTTACCTTTTCTCGTGACGATTACAGAAAATAGGGGAGCATTTCGAATAGAAAGCCAAATACTTCCAGAAGATGCTTCCTGAGATCCGGACACGCCAGGAATACTTGGCCGACTTGGAACGTGTCAAGGCCGAGCATGCGGCCGAGCTGCGATCCCTTCGGTCCGAGGTCCAGGCGTCGCGGGAGGAGCAAAGTGCTCTGTGCCAGGAGAAGCTAGACGTTGTTGGCTCCCTTCGAGGTAGCTATTTATTGGGCCGCCCCGTTTTTTTTCATTTAATCAACTGGCTTCTTGATCTTCTGGTCTCCATGTCAGCTCGGGACTCCGCCTTTGCAAAGCTCCAAGAGCAACTTAGAGCTGCGAAGGATTCCAGGACGAAACTGGAGGAGTTTGAAGGTAAGTCCGGCGTCTCGGCACTATCATGCCTTCATTGCCCTTTCTAATGTTTTGCCTTGCAGAATATAAACTCAAAACATGGGCGCAGTACGCCGTGTCCAGTGAGAGGGTCGAATCCCTTGAGGCGTCCTCGCCAAGCTTTAGGAGGCCTTTGGGCCACTGCTGAGTTCGTTTCATCCCGTGGGTGAGAGGCCACTTAGTAGGGACCAGGTCATCTCTCGGCTAGAGGAAGCCCCCGTGGCGCTCAAGAACCTTGTGAAGGAGACGGCGGCCAATGGCGCTAGCCAGACTTTAGCGATTACCGAGTCGCTTTATCCCCGAGTGGATCTTGAGGCCGTCAAGGAAGGCTACGCCCATAACGTAGATGAAGACCAAGCCGCCGAGCTCTGGGAAGAAGTCAGGGACACCTCTTTGTCTATTGTAGAAACTTTAGACCTGTGAATTGAAAATGTATAAAGGTGTTTCCTTGCTCTTGTGTTATCAGAATGTAACATGCGTATATGCTTGAGTGGTTTTGACAACTTAGAGTTTCGGTCCAACTGGACATCTTGTCCGACTGATTCAGCCCCCAGGCTCTGGGACATGGTTTATGATGCTTGTCCCTGAGTCTTAGCATAGGAGCAAAGCACTCGGATGTATGATTATAGGGAAGGTTATATAAAAGCAACTTTCAAATTGGACTTTCATTCATGGAAAAACAATTGGATTACAGAATTTAAGCGAAAAAATGACGTAGTTGTTCTATGTTCCAAGTATTGCTGACCGCCGTGCCGTCTTTGCGCTTGAGTCTGTAAGCTTCGGGGCGAACCACTTCATCAACGACATAAGGGTCTTCCCAGCTTGGGGAGAGTTTATGCTCGTATTTCTGATTCTTTCTTAGAACCAAATCTCCTTTAGAGAACGCGCGGCTCCTTACATTGTGGCCATGATAGTGGCGTAAGCCTTGAAGGTACTTTGCCGACTGAATTGTTGCGATGTCCCTGGCTTCTTCCAGTCTATCGAGGTCTTCTAGCTGGCTGTCTTTCGAAGCGATTCCTTCATAGCTTCGAACTCGTGGGGATCCGAACTGTAACTCGGTGGGAAGGACTGCCTCCGAGCCATACACCAGGAAGAAAAGTGACTGCCCGGTTGCTCTGCTGGGGGTGGTTCGCAGCCCCCAGAGTACCGAAGGTAATTCTTTCACCCACCGAGTGGCGTACGGCTTTAGCCGATCGAGAATTCTCACCTTCAAGCCCTGTAGCACCATGCTGTTAGCACGCTCGACTTGTCCATTGGCCCGAGGGTGCGCTACTGACGCAAAGCAGATCTTTATTCCGAGTTCGTCGCACCAGTCTTGAAATTCGCCGCTCCTAAATTGGGTGTCGTTATCCGTGATGATCCGGTTCGGGACACCGAATCTAACCACGATTCCATGTAAGAATTCTTTGGCCTTGGTCGCCGTAATTGCGGCGACCGGCTTTGCTTCCACCCACTTGGTGAATTTATCGATGGCTACAAAGAGATGAGTATGATCGCCTTGGGCTTTCTTCAAAGGTCCTACCATGTCGAGCCCCCAGACTGCAAACGGCCAGGTTATGGGGATGGTTTGTAATTCTTGTGCCGATTTGTTCATCTGTCGCGCAAAGGACTGACATCCTTCGCACGTCCGGACGATGTCCTCCGCGTCGGTGACGGCGGTCGGCCAGAAAAAACCCTGACGATCGGCCTTGCCAACTAGGGACGACGACGCCGCGTGATTGCCGCAGACTCCTAAGTGGATTTCCTTGAGGAGATCTCTTCCTTCTTGTTCTGATATGCACTGTCGTAGAACACCAGAGCTGCTCTTGCGATAAAGTTCTTCCTTGATCACCACGTAGCTTTTGCTTCGGCGCATTATTCGCTCGGCCTGCGTGCGGTCTTCGGGTAGCTTGTCCTTTATCAAGTAGTCCAGATATGGAACTGTCCAATCGGGGGTAATGACTAGGACTTCAGCCTTTAATTTTTTCTCTGTCGGGATGTCCGGCTTTGTCCGAGTGCTAGTCGTGGGCTTGTGAATTTCCTCAACGAACACCCCCACAGGTACTGTAGATCGATAGGCTCCCATTTTTGCTAACTCGTCGGCGACTTCATTATCTCGGCAGAGCACATGAATGAGTTCTAGGCCGTCAAAGTTACCTTCCAATTTGCGTAACTCCTGGCAGTAGGCAGCCATGTTGTCCTCAATGCAAGACCATTCTTTCTGCACTTGGTTGACCACGAGCATTGAGTCTCCGCGCACCGCCAAACGTCGGATGCCGAGTGATATGGCGATACGGAGCCCGTGGATGAGTGCCTCATACTCGGTGGTGTTGTTTGATGCGGGAAAAAATATTTCAAGGACGTACCTCAACCTTTCCCCATTCGGTGATATGAGCACGATTCCAGCCCCCAAGCCGCTGAGCATGAGGGAACCATCGAAATACATCATCCAATAATCGAGTTCCTTGGTGACTACCGGGTTTTGTAGTTCTGTCCACTCAGCCGTAAAGTCAGCGAGTGCTTGAGACCTAATGGCGGTGCGAGGCTTGAATAAGATATCAAAAGTTCCAAGCTCGACTGTTTGCAATTCTCCCGGTGGCCTCCTGATTGTGGAGAATATCGCCAATTGGGAAGGAGGTGACCACCAAAATCATATGTTCTTAGAAATAGTGCTTGAGCTTACGAGATGTAAGGAGCACTGCATATAGCAATTTTTGAACTTGCGGATACCGCACCTTAGATTCGCTCAAGACCTCGCTAACGAAATAAACCGGGTGCTGGATTTTCTGCACGTGGCCCTGTTCCTCCCTTTCTACGACGACCGCAGCGCTGACTACATGAGTCGTTGCCGCGATGTATAGCAAGAGGGGTTCCTCTGGCATCGGTGAAACAAGGATTGGGGGCGTCGTTAAGAAAATCTTTGAACGCCCGCTGTGCCTCTGGGGTCCACTGGAATTTGTCCTACTTTTTGAGGAGTTTGTAGAATGGCATACCTCGCAAACCCAGTCGGGAAATAAACCTGCTGAGTGTAGCCATGCATCCTGTAAGCTTCTGGACATCCTTCTGGCAAGTCGACGGTTCCATACTTGATATGGCCCTGATCTTCTCTGGGTTGGCCTCAATGCCTCGTTGGGATACGATAAACTCGAGCAGTTTTCCCGAAGATACTCCGAAAACACACTTCTCGGGATTAAGCTTCATGCTGAAGGCCCTTAGGCTCTCAAACGTCTCGGTTAGGTCAGTGATGAGGTCCTTCCTTTCTCGAGTCTTGACAACAATGTCGTCCACATATGCCTCCACGTTACGTCCGAGTTGGTTGTCGAAGCACCGTTGTATCGCGCGTTGATACGTCGCTCCAGCATTCTTCAACCCGAATGCCATCGTGGTATAGCAAAAGGCCCCGAAGGGCGTGATGAATGAAGTCTTGATATGATCTTCCGCTTTTAGCCGAATCTGGTGGTACCCTAAGTAGGCATCAAGGAAACTCAGGATCTCGCACCCGGCGGTTGAATCAACCACTTGGTCAATCCGAGGTAACCCGAAAGGATCCTTCGGACATGCTTTATTGAGATCGGCATAGTCAACGCACGTGCGCCAAGTTTTATTCTTCTTTTGAACAAGTACAGGGTTTGCCAGCCAATCTGGATGATACACTTCTTTTATAAAGCCTACGGCTAAAAGCTTGGTGATTCCCTGTTTGATGGCATTCCGGCGATCTGGAGCAAACCGCCGAAGCCTTTGCTTGACTGGTTTCGCATTTTCGCTGACGTGCAAAGAATGCTCGATCACCTCCCTGGGAACACCCGGCATGTCGGATGGTTTCCATGCAAAGATGTCTTTGTTAGCTTGGAGGAAGGTGACGAGCTCGCTTCCTATTTGTCCTCAAGTCCTGTCCCGACTCGTAGTCGCTTTGACGAGCCGGTCGGGTCGAAATGATTCTCTTGGTTCCTTCGCCAGGCTTCATTCCTGACGTGTCTTGCTTTTTGGACAGGATATCTCCCTCTCCCCGTATCATGGTCGCTTCTGCTTGGATCTTCTTCCTCTCTTCGTCTCCTTCCTGCAACTTGGCGAGCTCATGGTTCTCTCGGTCTTACTCCAGGGACCGCTTGACGTCACTGCGAACCGTGATGACGCTTTTTTGTCCTGGCATCTTCATCATCAAGTAGGTGTAGTGCGGGATTGCCATGAACCGAGCTAGTCCGGGTCTTCCCAAGATAGCGTGATACGCCATCTCGAAATCCGTCACCTCAAAATTTATGTACTCAATCCGATAGTTGTCCTTGGTGCCGAAGGTGACAGGCAAAGAAACCTGCCCGAGTGGAAGGGGCGATGCTCCAGGAATCACACCGTGGAACGGCTGAGTGCTTGGCCTTAGCTCGGGGAGGGGAATGTTCATGTCATTGAAAGTTTTGGGGAACAAGACGTTGAGTCCACTCCCTCCATCGATCAAGACCTTCTTGAGCCTCACACTGTGTATAACAGGGTCGAGTACTAGAGAAAACTTACCCAGATGTAGAACCCGGTTGGGGTGATCCGTTCGGTCGAAGGTGATTGGTACCTCGGACCACCTCAGATATTGGGGAGCCGCTGGTTCCACCGCATTGATCTCCCGAGCGATAAGCTTTTGCTTCTGCTTGAACTCCTATCCGGTGGAGCCCCCGTATATGTAGTTCAACTCGTGCTCGGGCTCTTGAAAATCGTCTTCGTCTGGGAGGTCTTTCTTCTTTGATGCCTCGTCCTTTGCTGGAGCCGGCTGCTTGTTACTGTCCCGCGCAAAGCGCTTCAAGGTGAAGAAGTCCTTGGCGGCGTGTTTTCCTTTAGGATGGAAAGGACAGATTGCTTCCATGACGGTGCTGTAATCAGGTCCTTCCCTCCGCATGGCTCGGGGCCGAACGCGCTCGGCCACTGCGACTAATTCTTCGCCTTTTCGCTTCTTGTCTTTGTGCTAGGAGGACTCGGGCTTGTCGCCCTTTTCTTCTCGATGCGGCGATCTTCCCGGCGCTTCGGCCAGTATGCCCGAGGCCATGGCGTAGCGGTCGGCCAGTGCGAACATATCCTTCACGGAGGTTGGTGGCTTCTTGGATATTTTCTTAATTAGATCAGGATCACTTACTCCTTTCTGGAAAGTTGCCACCACCACAGCTTCAGATACGTCCCTGATGGTGTTCTTCTTCTGCATGAAACGCCGGATGAAGTCCCTCAGCGTCTCGTCCTTTTTCTGGTGCAACTGGTACAGGTCCCATGGAGTGCCGTGCCTTCGTGAGGTGCCTCGAAGTTGGCAATGAACTGATCTCAGAGATCACTCCAGGAGTCCACCGAGTTTGCAGGGAGGCCCGTGAGCCATGCTTGAGTCGAGGGGTGAGATTGGCCGGCAGATAGTTTGCCATGACAATCTGGTTTCCTCCGGTGGCTTTAATTGCAAGGGCGTAAACCTGCAGCCAAGCTTTCGGGTCTCGTTCCCCGTCGAATTTTACGATGCCCTTGGGGTTGAATCCTTCGGTCCATATCACTCGGCGCAGCTGAGGAGTGAACGCTCGGATCCTGTCTATAGATCTCTCATCATGATGTGGGGGAGTCTGGCGTGGCGAGCCTCTGGCTCGGTGATGGTCATCAATACGTCGGGGCGGTGTATGGCGCAGCGAGTCCATGACTTGGCGTTCGTCGTCTGAAAGACCATGTGGAGGTCTATCCTTGTGTGTGATTAGTAATTGACGAGTTTTGAGCTTGGTTTGATTTGAATTGAATTGGATTTGAAGCAATTTGAGTGTTTGTTGCTCTTCTTAGTGCTACCGGCCTAGGGGTAGTAGCACCGGACCATTGAGAGCAATTATGATCGATTAATGATTTTGGGATAATCATTGAATATCTTTGTGGGCATTGCTATGTGAAAGGTTTTTCCTAGTCTTTGATGGTTGCAGGGCGACTGCTAGGTCATGGTGAGGCGGAGGATGACCGACTAGGCGAGGCGTTGGAGGTCCAGACGGTTGGGAGATCGCCAAGATGATTGAGACGGAGTTCGGCAAGTCAAGAAGACAAGGAAAGGAGATGATGCTAGCTAGATGCCGCGTGGATCAATGAGGGCCGCTTGATTGAGGTCTAGTTGATAGGTTAGCGGGTCTAGGTAGTATGCTTTGAAAACCGTGCAAGAAAACCCGGTATGTGTGTGGGTTTTGGTTTAGCCCTTGCATGGCTGGGTGTGTGGGTTAATCCTAGCCCTTAGATGAGTGCTCTAGGGTTGAGGGACTCATCCAAGGGTGGTAGGTGGCCCAAGGGTAGTATAAATAGGGGTGGAAGGGTAGCCTCCTCTCCTTGAAGGTTTTTGAGGTTTTTGAATGCTCCTTTGAGCTTTGCCCACATGAAAGTGAGGCTTTGTAATCTCTCCTTCCAGAAATGAAAGTTTTATCCATCCAACTCTGAATTTATTTTGCGCGTTTACATTATGTCTTTACTTTACGCAATTTAAATTCAGCATTTACTTTCTCGCAATTACATTCTCGCAATTTGGATTTGCCTCCCCTCCTTCTAAATGCTGTAGATCTTGGATGTTTTGAGTGTGTTCATATGGTTTTACATCTCTTTTGCACTCTTGGATTGAGTAGAGAACATCTTTTCTTTCATGTTCCAACTTTGTTCGGAACTTGTTCTTTGCGCAGCATTTAGTATTTGATTTTTATAAAAACCTAGAAAAATCATTTTTAAGTTATTATTGTTGGAGGAGGTGCAGGACTCTGATATCCACCTGCATAAAAATTTTGGAGTTCACTTGTTGCACCGTTTGGGCGTCATGAGGTGAAAACCGAGCCCCAAACTTTCTGCTCGAAGTTCTTGACTGACTGTGTTCTTCGATTTTCACTATTTTTTCTGTAATGCTTTTTGAAGAGAAATTTTGGTGGAGTTCTTCATGACTCTTCTTCTCATAGGGAGAAAAATTCTAAAAATTTTGTGAGCTGCAGAAACCCACCAACCTCCTGTTCAAATTGAGGACAATTTCTGGAAATTCTTCTTTTGCTTTTCTGAAAGTGACTTTTGTGATTTGAATTGATGTCCTTTCTAAAAGCAAGAGTTGGATTGATTCCTCTTTATCTTGGACACTAGACAACCAGGATTGTAACTCAAAAATCCCCACATATTTTATGGTACTTATCCATGCAAGCTAGGGGTACACATAGTTGTCTAGTTTTTCGGGTTTTTCACGATTTCCTTTGAGCGATCTTGTCGAGGTTTTTGTTGGAGTATTTTGGGGGAAAATTTATTTGCGACCATTCACCCCCCCTCTGTTCGCCATCTCGATCCTTCATCGTCGCTCCTACCCCGGCGGTGGTGGTCTTTGTGGTCGTCGCGGTTATCATACCTTTGATCGTTTCGTCGATCGTGGCCGGTGCCGAAACGCTCATAGTCGTTGCGGCGTCCGCGTCTTTCTTCCTCGTCCCGTTCCTGTCACCTGGCTGTGATGTCCTGGTGGAGGTCGCGATTGAGAATCCGGCGAGTGTTCCAGGCTGGTGGTGTGTGGCGCCGACTGCCGGTATTCCGACTGGTTGCAGTCCGGCTACTGGCGACACGAGTAGCCGCATGGGAGCGCGTGTGCGCTTCATCCACCGGCTTTTCCTGGTTCTGCTGGATTGTTGCCGTCGTCACCATGGCCTTGATCTGGGCCACAATCGGGCCTGCCGGGCTATCCGATGCAATCATCGGGTCCAGCCAGACGAGGAGCGTCTTGGAGGCGACGACGTTTTGCATCGGTTTGCTAAAGACGGATTGGTCTCCCAACTTAGATTGCAGGATGTCTTCATGAACATTGCGGCCGAGCGACCGAAGAGATCTCGTCTGCTCCTCCTTACCCTTATGCCGACGATCTTCCTCCGTAGCTTCTTGGTCTTCTTGGTGGAGATCGGTCCTTTGCTCCTCGATTGCGAAGACGCCACGAAAATCGCAGCAGTTCCTCATAGCGTCGATTGGTTTTCTGGATAAGTCAGAGCGGTATACCTGAGATGGTTTGGCCTGATCTTTGCCAGATCGGATCTGGCTTTGGGCCAGGCAGACAAGCTCTCCGCGCGATATTCACGGCGATTTAAGTCCACCTTCGTGGCGGAAGGCCCGCCGAGACGAAGGTGGCGACGAACCCGCCGATTGCTGCCATCGAGTCTGCGGAAAAAAGATTGAAGCGCTTCCCCTACCTGGCGCGAAAACTGTCGACTTTTGTAGTCGGCAATGAATTTATGGGGTAGGCGCTCGATCTCAAACTCGAAGGTCACACAAGACAGGGATTTTAGACAGGTTCAGGCCCTCAGCAATGGAGGTAATGCCCTAATCCTGTGTGCTGAAATTATGTGGATCTCTTGGATCTGGGGTTGCTCAAAGCGCAATATGCTCTGGGCGATATGTGGTGTTCTAAGCTCTATGGCTTGATGTCTTGTTGTTACCCGCCCTCCCCCTTTTATACTGGAGGTGGTGTGGCTTACAGAGTCCTGATCGGTTTGGAGATTCCGATCGGTTACAAGATTCTAGTCAGTTAAGGATAGAGTTTACATCTTCATCTACCCTATTAACGACTCGGACTACAACTGTATCTATCATATCTAAATATATGTTCAACTATCTATGGGATGTACTCCTTTGTGCACGGCAACAGGGCCTGGTGCGGGAGACATCATCCTGGGCCTTCCTCTTGGGCTCATCCCTGCGACGTCTCTGGGCCGATCGTGAGGGTACCCGGATCCTTATATTCCACACCCGGTCGTTATTTGCCTCAGTGGTAGAGTAGAACACATTGGCTTGCATACGACAATTAGGACAATCGACTTGCCTTGCAGTGGCAAGCGCACGAGCCCTCCGATTTCCTGAGCTCACTGTTTGAGACATGGCCTTTGGAGGCAAGGAATGGGATGAGGATGAGGATATGTCCAAGCGGAGCTGGTATGAAGGCCTACTTATACAGGCAGTGCATACAATCGGCGAGACAATATTTATATAATCTCTTTCTTTGTTTTAGGTTCTTCAGGCCTCATATTGAAATGACAACTCAGCCTGACAAAGCTGCTACCTATGACTTGTGTAATCGCTCTGACAAAGCTACACACCCGTGAGTTGTCTAATCGCCCTGAAAAAGCTGGAGCAAGGGAGCTAAAGGCTACCAAACTCGTTTTCATATAATACGGCCACGGTAAAATTAACACTTACTGTGCTTGCGCTAACGGATTATACATGATAAGCATGTTGTAATTTGGATATTTTTATATAATTTGGTTGTGTACTAAATTTTGTACTAATAACAGTGTTGTTATTATACTATTTCTTGGATACTTCACCATTATGCATTTACCGTTGTTATTTGCACTGTTCATGTACGAATGTACAATGAATGGGCCGAAGGCATACATCAATTACACATACGCACTGCAGTACATCAATACAACCGGTCATTAGCTTGTAGCGTCAATTCTGATCTGGTCGCCGCCTTTGCGGACGGCGGAGTTGGTCTTCCGGGAACATGAACCGGTCAGGCTCGTGCGTCGCGCTTTTCGCAAGTTGTAGTGTGTCTCTTCTATCACGAGAGGGGCGTCGTCAAGCTGGCTGGTACCCAATACACCCACATGTCGGCCACCCATGGGGGAAACTGCATGGAAATGCACTGCTAGTAAAAGAGCAAAAAAGTGAGTGCATTTAAATTACATGAAACACTTACCGATGATCCCTGCGGGGCTGTAGATGGCTCTACCCACTGGGAGAACTCGTCTCGATAAATCTGCGCACACGTATTGTTACGAAGGCGTCGCGTGAGGAACAACCCGAGTTGCACATACATACCGCCTGAGCCAACCAAGTATGCGGAGGTGGGTGTCATGATAAGCGCGTCCGCGCAAATCCACCCAAATAAGTACTACCGGTGCTACGATCGATCGGGTGTCCACGCGCTGGTGTATGCACCTCAAAAATTGCCGACGGCACAAGGAGTGTTTGATCCCTGCGCGGATCCTGCGAAAGGACATGTGGAATATATGGAACCAGGTATCTCTATGACCGGCCAAACGTCACCAGAAGAAAGGAAAAGCCGGGAGAGGAGGCCCAAAAGCTGTGCCCCACGCCAAGCCAAGTTGCCGTGCGGAAGGGTGCATACCTTTGGACAGTTGAATATATATTCAGATATAAACGATACAGTTGTAATCCGAGTTGTTTATAGGATAGATAAAGATGTAAACCCTATCCTGTAACCGATTAGAATCTAGTAACCGATCGGAATCTCCAGACCGATCAGGACTCTGTAAGCCGCACCACCCCCGGTATATAAGGGAGAGGGCGGGCAACAACAAGAAAAGAGCCATAGAGCTTAGAACACCACATATCGCCCAGAGCATATTGCGCTTTGAGCAACCCTGCATCCAAGAGATCCGATAATTCCAAAGACACAGATTAGGTATTACCTCCATTCTTGAGGGCCCGAACTCGCCTAAAATCCTCGCTTGTGTGACCTTCGAGTTTGAGATCGAGCGCCTACCCCATAAATTCATTGCCGACTACAAAAGTCGACAGTTGGCGCGCCAGGTAGGGGAAGCACTATAATCTTTTCCTACAGACTCGATGGCAGCAATTGGCGGATTCATCGCCACCTTCATCTCCGGGCAAGTCTTCCGCTTCGGAAGTTTGGATTTCATCGCGGAAACGCGCGGAGAGCTTGTACGCCTGGTCCAAAGCCAAATCCAATCTGGTGAAGATCAGACCAACCCATCTCAGGTATGCCGCTCTGACTCACTCAGAAAACCAGTTGGCATTGTGAAGAATTGCAGAGATTTTCGCGGCGTCTTCGCGATCGAGGAGCAGGGGACCGATCTCCATCAAGAAGACCAAGAGGCCACGGAGGAAGATCGCCGTAAGGAACGCCGCCGCTCCAAGACGCTTCGACACGCCGGACCCGATGATTGCATCGATAGCCCAGCCGCCCGATCGTGGCCTGCATCAAGGCCATGGTGACGGCGGCGAATCCAAACAGAATCGTGAAAGCTCAGAGGGAAGCGCACTAGCGCTCCCACGCGGCTACTCGTGTCGCCAGCAGTCGGACCGCAACCAGTCGGAATACTGGCAGTCGGCGCCATATGCCACCTCTCGGTGATGCACGCCAAATTATCAACCGCGACCTCCGCCAAGACATCACCGCTAGACGACAGGAACGGGACGAAGAAGAGCAACGCGGGCACCACGACGATTACGAGCGTTTCAGCACTGGCCGTGATCTACGAGGCGATCAGAGGTACGACCACCATGACGACCATAGGGACTATCATCGCCGGGGTCGGGACAACGACGACCGTCGAGCCATGAGCTTGCCGCGTCGAACTCCGCCCCAGCACGTTGATGACCATCGCCGAGCTAGAGGCTCGCCACGCCAACTCCCTCATCATGATGAGATCTATTGACGGATCCGAAGGCGTTTACTCCTACCGCGCCGAGTGGTATGGCCCGATGGATTCAACCCCAAGGTTGAGGTACGTTCTCCAGATACTTTTTCCCGCTTCAAATAACCCCACCGAGTACGAGGCACTCATCCATGGGCTCCGCATCACCATATCGCTCGGTATCCGACGTTTGGCAGTTCGCGGAGACTCAATGCTCGTGATCAACCAAGTGCAAAAAGAATGGTCCTGCATTGAAGACAACATGGCAGCCTATTGCCAGGAGGTACGCAAGCTAGAAGGTAACTTTGATGGCCTGGAACTTATTCATGTGCTCCACCGTGACAACGAAGCGGCCGACGAGCTAGCAAAAATGGGATCCTGCCGATTTACAGTGCCCATGGGAGTATTCGTCGAGGAAATTCACAAGCCCGCGATTAGCACTCGGACGAAGACAAATGCCTCAGCCGAGAAGAGCGTAGAAGAAGAAGTCCTAGTCATTACCCCCGATTGGACAGCCCTGTATCTGGACTATTTGACGAAGGACGAGTTACCCGAAGATCGCGTGCAAACCGAACGAATAATGCGCTGAAGCAAGAGCTACGTGGTGATCGTGGCGTAACTCTATCGCAAGAGCTCCTCGTGTACCGCGACGGTGCATATCGTAACAAGAAGGAGAGATCTTCTCAAGGAAATCCACTCAGAGCTTGTGGAACCATGCGGCGCTATCAACACTAGTCGGCAAAGCCTATCGCCAAGGATTTTTCTCGCCGATGCGGTCATCGACGCAGGACATCGTCCAACATGTGAAGGATGTCAGTTCTTTGCGTGTCAGATGAACAAATCGGCACAGGAACTGCAGACCATCCCCATAACCTGGCCATTTGCGGTCTAGGGGCTCGATATGGTGGGACCTTTAAAAAAGGCTCAAGGTGGTCACACCCATCTTTTCGTGGCCGTTGATAAATTCACCAAATGGGTGGAGGCCAAACCAGTCGCGACAATAACAGCACAAAATCCAAAGAGTTCTTTAACGAAATCGTGGTTAAATTTGGAGTTCCAAACCGAATCATGACGGACAATGGCACCCAATTCAAGCGGCGATTTCAAGATCGTGTGATGAACTCAAATAAAATCGCTTTGCTTGAGTGGCGCACTTCGCAGCAACGGCAGGTCGAGCGAGCCAATGGCATGGTATTACAAGGCCTAAAAAGCAAGAATTTTCGATCGGCTAAAGCCATACACCACTCGGTGGGTGAAAGAATTGCCTTCGGTACTCTAGGGGCTGCGAATCACCCCCAGTAGAGCAACCGAGCAGTCACCTTTCTTCCTAGTGTACGGCACGGAGGGAGTCCTCCCCACCGAGCTAGAATTTGGGTCCCCACGGGTCTGGAGCTATGAAGAAGTCGCCTCGAAAGAAAGCCGGCTAGAAGACCTCGATCGACTGGAAGAAGCCAGAGATGTCGCAACGATTCAATCAGCAAAATATCTCCAAGGTCTACGGCGCTATGACGATCGCAATGTGAGGAGCCGCGCATTCTCCAAGGGAGATCTGGTCCTTAGAAAGAATCAGAAATGCGAGCAAAAGCTCTCCCCAAGCTGGGAAGGCCCTTACGTCGTCGATGAAGTGGTACGCCCTGGGACTTACAAGCTCAAACGAGAAGACGGCACGGCAATCAGCAACACTTGGAACATAGAACAGCTACGTCCTTTTTTCACTTGAACTTCGTAATTCAAATTGTTCCTTTATGAATGAAAATATCGATATTAAAGTTATTTTTTACATAATCTTCTCGAGATTTATGCCTCCGAGTGCTTCGCTCCTACGATTTTAAGACTCTGAGATATGCGTCACGAACCATGCCTCAGAGCCCGGGGGCTGGACTAGTCGGACACGATATGTCGAAACCACTCGGAAAAATATGCATATTTAAAAAGAAAAATACAAGAGCAAGGAAACGCCTTTATATACTTTCAATTTACAGATCCAAAGTTTCTACAATGCATAAAGAGGTGTCTTGACTTCCTCCTGCAGTTCAAATGCCCGATCCTCATCTACGTTGCAGGCGTAGCCCTCCTTGATAGCTTCAAGATCCACTCAAGGGTAAAGCGATTTTGTAACCGCCAGAGCCTGGCTAGCACCATTGGTCGCCGCTTCCTTCAGAAGTCTCTTGAGCTCCTTGGGGCCTCCTCAACCGATTGATAACTTGGGCCCTACTGAGCGGCCTCTCGCCTTCGGGATGAAGCGAGCTCAGGAAGGGCCCTGAGGCTTCGCAGAGTTTTGAGCAAGACGTCTCAAGGGCGTTAACCTTGTCATTGAAAACAACGTATTGCGCCCGCGTCTTGATCTTATAATCTGCAAGTAGAGCAGGATTTCAAGGACCTTGCAGAGGACGACGAAGATGAGATGCCTAGACACTCAATGCACCAAGCGGGTGTGAATATCCTCCAATATGGATTAAAAATATCTTCTTGTGATATGCCCCACGCTGGGTCTCTGTTGGTTACCGCATGACGGATCATATATCACAAGTTGAGCCTGACAAGGCACAAATCCAATGGTATGCCCCACGAGGGTCGAAAAGCTGTGCGTCATAATAAACGGGTATGGATACCATTCGGATAAAATTTGATATGTCCCAAGTCGGACCAGAGCCGTATCCTACACCAGTCGGGTACGAGTATCACTTGGCCAAGAGCCACGTAAATATGATATGTCCCAAGTCGGACCAGAGCCGTATCCTACACCAGTCGGGTACGGGTATCACTCGGCCAAGAGCCACGTAAATATGATATGTCCCAAGTCGGACCAGAGCCGTATCCTACACCAGTCGGGTATGGGTATCACTCGGCCAAGAGACACGTAAATATGATATGTCCCAAGTCGGACCAGAGCCGTATCTTACACCAGTCGGGTACGGGTATCACTCGGCCAAGAGCCATGTAAATATGATATGTCCCAAGTCGGACCAGAGCTGTATCCTACACCAGTCGGATACGGGTATCACTCGGCCAAGAGCCACGTATGTATGGTACGCTCAAAGTCGAGCCTAAGCTGTGTCCTACGGATATAGGTATCATTCATCCACGAGCCGTGCAAATCCTAACGTGTCCCAAGTCGGACCTAAGGAGTATCCTATGATGGTTGGGTGCGAATACCGCTCGACCAAGGAACCATGCAAGCTTTGACGTACCCCAAGCTGGGTCCAAGCTACGTCAAAATGACGATCATGGAAAAATGTTGAGAAAAGGTACATCTTTATTTATGTATAAAAAGTTCACCGGGCATTATGCCCGGGAAAGTATTACATTTATAGGGGACCTACACTTCACCCCGACGCACGAGACCCAATGCCTCCACGAGGGCCTCCTTGGCCCCAAAGAGGGCTGGGAAGATCTCCAGGAAGGCGTCGACGGCAGCACGATCAAGGGCGGCAGTTTCCTCCTCTACCAATTCAGCCACGGCGGCCTCAAAAAGCGCCCATTCTTCGACGAGCCTGGGTCCCGAACGTTCCTAACTCCTCCCCCTCCTCATGAAGAAGAAAGAAGTGTGGAACAAACATATGGAGAACTAGGCGCGAAGGAATGCATTCTACGAGCGCTGGTTTGGCTTTTATAGCCAACACGGTAAAAATGAAGTAAATACATCAGGAGTCGAAGAGATTCGGAGTTAATGTAGTTTCAGAAGCCAAGGAGTTTTTCACCAAGAGATTTGACACAGAAAATTAAGACGACCTCGAAGATCGTCCGGTGGTTATCCATGAAGAGAAAAGACATTAAAGCTTCGACTCGAGAGGGAAGAAAAATTCAATCCACATCCGAAATAGGGGACAGGTCCGCGAGGCCGCTCACAGCAAGCTCGTCTGACAGAAGATTATATTCAGTTGAAGCAAAAATCGAAGGTTATATTCGAGTCCTCCATAATCCGCTCGCTGTAAGAAGAAGCCTCTAATCCGAATGAGGGAACCAGTCGGAAGCTTAAACAAGAAAGTCTGGGACGACGATTCAAGCAGAAAACTTAATTGGGAACATAGCGATCGGATCATGAAGCACTCGGGGGCTACTGTGGAATATATGAAACCAGGTATCTCTATGACCGGCCTAACGTCACCAGAAGAAAGGAAAAGTCGAGAGAGGAGGCCCAAAAGTTGTGCCCCACGCCAAGCCAAGTTGCCGTGCGAAAGGGTGCATACCTTTGGACAGTTGAATATATATTCGGATATAAACGATACAGTTGTAATCCGAGTTGTTTATAGGATAGATAAAGATGTAAAATCTATCTTGTAACCGATTAGAATCTAGTAACCAATCGAAATCTCCAGACCGATCAGGACTCTGTAAGCCGCACCACCCACGGTATATAAGGGAGAGGGCGGGCAACAACAAGAAAAAAGCCATAGAGCTTAGAACACCACATATCGCCCAGAGCATATTGCGCTTTGAGCAACCCCAGATCCAAGAGATCCGCATAATTCCAGCACACAGGATTAGGGTATTACCTCCATTGCTGAGGGCCTGAACCTGTCTAAAATCATTATCTTGTGTGACCTTCGAGTTTGAGATCGAGCTCCTACCCCATAAATTCATTGCCGACTACAAAAGTCGACAGGACATGACACGAACGAAAATATTAGTTACCTCTGAGAAAGGTATGTTCACTAGCAGGTAATAACTCCGATCAAAGTCAATATACCTCATGTGGCGCCTGTGTATAGGACGTGCCTGCACCGAAACTGTGGAAGGCGTGGGGGTTATAAGCCTGCCCGAAACCGAAATCTTGCAGTAAATGTGCCCGCGAGGACTCGGGCAAGTCTCGGTCGGGCCTAGATGACGAAGGCATGAGGGATTGATCTCTACGCTCGTGCTGTAAAAGGATATGAAATTACCAAATAGTTCATTTCGGGAGAGTACTTCGAAGTATGACAGCAAAATGTAAATGTTGTACCTGCATATCCTGACAGCCATGCTGCAAGGAAGACGAACGTGCAACGCTCGATCGTCTTCCGCCCATGCTGTGGCGTGACGGCCTGGCAGATAAAGTCGAGTGCCTCGCTCACCACACCGCATGGCAACGCATCGCGGATGGCGCCGCATGTCAATGCCTCATGATGCCCTTAGACTCGCCCATGATAGACCCTAGAACCCGACTAGGCTAGACTTGAGCGGTGGGCCTCCTCCAGACAGACCGAACTTTCCTCAAGATACGGCCGCACGCCGCGGTCACTACAAGAAAATATGATTAGTAATAGAAATGTGAATTGAGATGTAATGTATGTTCATACCGCTTCATCTTGCCGTGCTGCGCGGTGTGCAAGATGGCCGAGGGCCAACCTCTCGATGTCGGTGACCTCCTCGGGCCTTTCGGGAGGTGTCGCAGTAAGTCATGCTCTGGTACGAGGAACGTACCACTCCAAGTAGGCGACGTAAGACTCGACGTCGTATGGTCGACCCTCTTGTACTACCCGCTCCGTGGCATACTGCTCCCATGTAGTCGTCCATTGTAACTGCGTGTCTTGTCACTCATTGCTCCTCTGGCCCCTCTGAGATTGTCTGCGGGAATGATAGTCGTAAGTTACAAAACATAATTACAAATTACAGTTAATAATTACGAGTAAAACTTACATATGCACTTTTCGTACCAAAGGTGGGTCAACTGGAGGGAGGATTTGTTGGTATAGTCCAAACTAATGCATTACTCGAGCTGGGCAGTACGCCTCCACCATATGATAGAACACGAGGTGGCATGTCGTCAACCAGCAAGCGTCATCCTGCCCACACTGATGCGACAAGCCATGCGGTGCCGTACTGACCAATGAATCATAAGTCCAGGGCTGCCATATTATATCGTTCTCGTGTAGAGTCTCGAAGTGATTATGAAACTCAGAGTAGACTCTATGAGGTCTGTCCCTTGCCCATCCCAAATAGGCAGTCGTACACCGAAACCCCATTGTGGGAGCATCAATGGGGTGTCCACCGTAGAAGTCTTCGTCATTAGGATACGGGTGAATGGGCTCCCGGAAGTACGGGCGCCCAACAGGAAAATGCTCCCAAGACCAGATCTGCAGTAACGTGTAGCACACTGCCAGAACGGGCTCCACCCCCATTGTCTTCACACAGGCCGCGCACAATCCCCTGTATGTAGAGCAAAGCACCGCCGATCCAAAACTATACTAAGGGACCTCGTCGACGTGGGTGTCGGCCAAAGCCTTTGCGATGTGGATGTAGACTGGATAGACAGCATCTCCCTGCGCTTGAGGGAACAACACCCAGCCAAACAGGAAAAGCAGGTACGCAACAAGGTAAGTCCTCACCATGTCTTGAGGTGCGTCATCGGGGCATCGGATGTAACGACGTAGCCATGAGAGTGGAACCCCCGGACTCTGCTCAGGGACTGCATGGCCAAATCTATCCCGTAACCTTACTTTCCGGTGCACCTCCTCGGCGGTGGAACTATCGGCCTACCCTCGATAGGCAATCCGTAATGTAGCCAACGCCCCGCAGGTGGTGATACCATCTCCCCACGAAGTGAAAAGTGTGGGTCTCCACCTCAACGATCCACTAGCGCGAGAAGAGAGCCGCGCGAAAGTGAAGGATTGCCCGATGTCCATCATCCGGCTAGCGGCGATGAGAGCCCCGACTCCGTAGGTGGGCACGCATCACCGGTTCAGGGCGCTGCTCCTCGGGCCCTGAGAATGAAAGACGGTGGCTGGGCACCTATAAGTCAGACCCTGCTACGATACTTGGCATCGTAGTATGGGTCAAGCAAAGTCTACGGGTGGGTAGCCATGTCCTGCAAGAAGAAAGCAAAAACATAAATTAATACGCGTAACATAACATCACGTGACATAATAACAAATATAATGTGACGACAGGACAGCACATAACAAGACATAGATAGCACAGTACGTGATATTGCATAGCAAAATAATGTAGACTACAAGAAGGTACTAACCGCAAACAAAAAAGTACACAGGGGGCGTAAAAAAATAACATTACACGATATAACAATACATAACATGTGACAACATGCCATTAAGTAACATGACATACGTAGCACGGTACGGTTGCTACGGATGGGTCGACGAGCCGGCCCTATTAGGGCAGTTCTTCATTGTATGCCCCACTGTCCGACATATACGGCACTTCCGTACGGCTCTTCTCCTCTCCACGACTTGCGCCCATATCGCATGATTCGCCAGAATCGCCACCGCCCACGCACCGCTCCGCTTCAAAGCGTCGTTCTGAGACCAGGTCACTTGCCCCAGCCACAGCTCCCTGTAATGCATGTCCAAGCCGTACGAGTTGAACTCCAAACTTCATGTCCCGAACAGATGGTCGACACTGAAGTACTCAGAGATGTACGCCACAAAAGACTGATGGAGGACCATACACGCCGCATATACATGCGAGCATGGCTTGTGCAACAGTTGTGGCTTGTTGCATGTGCATGTCGCCACATCACGTACTGTGCACACTTGCTTACGATAGCCTCTGCAATGGCCATCGACGAACTTCTCCCGTAGGCGCACTTCAAACTTCCGCCTGACTCTATCCATGGTGCGGATGTCGTGGGAGCAAGCCTTCTCTATTTTCTTCTCAATGTATGTGTGCATACGTTCAAAGAATTGCTTTCCCTCGCCCAGATGCCTCCTTGCATTCATCCCCCTATTCACGAAGTATCCAACGATCTTGTTCCAGGTCTCCTCCATGATGGCACTGATTGGGAGGGACTGAACACCCTTCAGGATACCGTTGTAAACCTCGGACATGTTAGTTGTCATTATGCCGTACCTCGCGCCGTCGGTGTCATGCAGCAGGGACCACTTCTCTAGTTCTGGAGCGTGCAACTGCACCCACTGAGAGAAGTTGTTCACCTAGCCCTATGCGGATTGCGGCATATGTTTCGCGGTCTCCTCATCGAGAACTCTCCATATGGCCTCAAACTTCCGCCTCTGATTTTGCATGCAGAGCCTCTTGAATGTCTTCATGACTTCCTTGTTGCGGAACCTTCTGTGCAGGTTTGCGGCAAGATGCCTCATGCACCAGCGATTGATGACGTCATTCCATTGGCACAGTGGTTGTGTCCCTCCTTGCATGGTGCTGATGGCAGACATTAACCCAGCATGCCTATCAGTGATAAGGCATACGTTCGGGCGATCTTGGACAACAGCTTGCTTCACATTTGCTAGGAACCACAACCAGCTCTCTGTGTTCTCGCTTTCCACAAGTGCATAGGCCACCGAGAGTAGCTGGTCATTGGCGTCCGCCGCGACCGCCATCAGTATGGTGCCCCTGTACTTGCCGGATAGGAAAGTACCATCCATGCTAAGCATAGGTCGGCAGTACTTGAAGCCCTCAATAGCTGGTCCGAATGCCCAAAACACACGGTCGAGGATAAAACAGTTGGGACCTCTCGTGGGGTGCGGCCTATCCATCTTGTTCATATAGGTCCCAGGATTGGTTTCAGCAATCTGGTGAAGCATGCGAGGAACAAGGTTGTATCCCTGTTCGTACGTGCCATACACCATCTCTATAACTTTCTTCTTCGCTCGCCACACCTTACCGTAGCTAACAGGATATCCCACCATGTTAACTACGTCGGCCATCAGTATCTTTGGTGAAACGGTCACGTCTGCTGTGACCAAGTGAGAAATCAGGCTGGCCACATATGAGGACGTGACATTTCTGTGCTTCTGTAGTGGCTCAGCAAGCACACAAGTGTGGTCCGTCAGGACTGTTATCCTGAAGCCCGAACTCCCGCCCTTGAATTTGTGGGCACGGATCTTGTCGGGACACTCAGCATCCATGCACTTCACAATGTAGGTCTCTTGGTTCGACCTATACACCCGGTATGTGCGGCTGATGTTTACCGCATATCTAGAAATTGCTTGTTGGGCGGCACTCTTCGTAGGGAAGCGTTGCCCTACCAGCAAAGTGTCCTGATTGAAGGCCCACTCAGTGCCTTCTTCGGCAAAGATGAGAGACGCCATCGCCAGATCGTCCAACCGTGAAGACACGTACTCCACATCAGTGGACACAATGCCACTGACTGGAGCTGCACCGTCCTCTTCGCTGCTATCCGTGTCGACATCATCGTCTTCATCAGACGTTGCTTCGTCCGACATGCCTTCCAGGTGCTCGTAGCAGTCAATGCGAGCAGACCACCACCTCCCGATGTCTTCATTCGCCTGAAAGGCATCCGCACCGACGTTATCACCGATGGCCCCAGAGGATGCTTCAACGCCGCCGCCGCCGCCAGCAAGGGGATTAGAGGTTTGGCCTCCGTCCAGGAAGCGGACATACACCATCAGCCGACGGTGTATCAACGCTCCAGGGTTCATCACAATTTGCATGTATTCCGCCCACACTGTGCTTCCCACGATCTTGCATAGGTCACACACGTAGTTGGTGGAACCTTCGCCGACTCGGACATGCACCGCCTCGATGACGAGCTTCTTTCGGGCAGTTTCCCGATCGAATGCGCTCCTCACGCAAGTACGGAGGTCAGCTAGACTCATCTCCGTCAGACCTGGAGCCCGGATCATCTTTCTTTCGCAGTTCGAAAGGTCCGCCCCATGTGGACCCTCTCGAACAACGCCGTCACCATAAAACACGGACAAATCTAGAATTTCTGCCATTTAGTACCTACCATAGCGAAAGACGCAACCATGTGCATTGAGTACCAATATACGATTTGCCACATCTGTAATCAGTAATAATGTACCAAATACGTAAATATCATGCACCGTTATTTATTCCATTAATGGAACTAAATTTTTTACTATTAACACTGATGCTATTGTGTTATTTGTTCGGATACAACAGAAATTTCTTTTCACCAAACTAATATTCCATTCATATCATACAAATACTGCACTGAATATTAAACTATTCATTCCGTGATTTTACTAACCATCGAACAAATTTTACGTCTAACACCATAATTTTAGTTTCTTGCTTTTTTAGCCCGGTTTATTTATTTATTTTTATACAGAATCTAGGACTCGAACGACATCGCGATTTTGAACTAACATTCAGATATTACAATTGTCATGATAAAACGTTCGTTGGAAAGTTTGAACCGAACGACAAATGAAACAAACCAACGAGAAATTTAAAATTTTCGCTTGTGGTTTGTTTCATTTTTCGTTCGGTTCAAACTTTCCAATGAACGTTTCATCGTGATAATTGTAATATTTGAATTTTTAAAAATTTCCCATAATTTATAATCATCTCAAATTTTTACATATATTATTTTTTACTAATAACAGTGCTATTATTCTACTGTTTCTAGGATACTTCACAAATTCCGTTTCGCCGAACTAATAATCCATTCATGTCATACAAATACTACACTGAATATTACACTATTCATTCCCCGATTTTACTAATTGTCCGACTTATTTTACGCCTACCAAATTATATCTTTCAACAGTAGGCCGAACAACAATACAAGAAACAACATACTATTACAATATTAGCGACACTATCATTCATACGTACTACTTGTCTCAAAATATTATAAAAATAATACGCTGATATTTTACATAACAGGATGTTACCGGTACTGCCATATTTTTTAGTGCTAAACGGTACTAATTTTTTTACTAATAACAGTGTTGTTATTCTACTGTTTCTTGGATACTTCACAAATTTCGTTTCGCCGAACTAACAATCCATTCATGTCATACAAATACTACACTGAATATTACACTATTTATTCCCCGATTTTAATAATTGTCCGACTTATTTTACGCCTACCAAATTAAATCCTCCAACAATAGGCCAAACAACAATACAAGAAACAACATACCATTATAATATTAGCGACACTATCATTCATACGTACTACTTGTTCACAATATTATAAAAACAATACGCTGATATTTTACGTAACACGAATGTACTAATAACAGTGATGTTATTCTACTGTTTCTTGGATACTTCACAATTTTCGTTTCGTCGAACTAACAATCCATTCATGTCATACAAATACTACACTGAATATTACACTATTTATTCCCCGATTTTACTAATTGTCCGTCTTATTTTACGCCTACCAAATTAAATCCTCCAACAGTACGCCGAACAACAATACAAGAAACAACATACCATTACAATATTAGCGACACTATCATTCATACGTACTACTTGTTTCACAATATTATAAAAATAATACGCTGATATTTTACGTAACACGGATGTTACCGGTACTGCCATATTTTTTAGTTCTAAACGGTACTAATTTGTTTAATAATAACAGTGATGTTATTCTACTGTTTCTTGGATACTTCACAAATTTCGTTTCGCCAAACTAACAATCCATTCATTTCATACAAATACTACACTACTTATTCACCGATTTTACTAATTGTTCGACTTATTTTACGCCTACCAAATTAAATCCTCCAACAATATGCCGAACAACAATACAAGAAATAACGTACCATTACAATATTAGCGACACTATCATTCATACGTACTACTTGTTTCACAATATTATAAAAATAATACGCTGATATTTTATGTAACACAGATGTTACTGGTACTACCATATTTTTTAGTGCTAAACGGTACTAATTTTTTTACTAATAACAGTGATGTTATTCTACTGTTTCTTGGATACTTCACAAATTTCGTTTTGCCGAACTAAAAATCCATTCATGTCATACAAATACTACACTGAATATTATACTATTTATTCCTCGATTTTACTAATTGTCCGACTTATTTTACGCCTACCAAATTATATCCTCCGACAGTAGCCCGAATAACAATACAAGAAATAACATACCATTACAATATTAGCGACACTATCATTCATATGTACTACTTGTTTTATAATATTATAAAAATAATACGCTGATATTTTACGTAACACAGATATTACTGGTACTGCCATATTTTTTAGCGCTAAATGGTACTAATTTTTTTACTAATAACAGTGATGTTATTCTAATGTTTCTTGGATACTTCACAAATTTTGTTTCACTAACAGCTACTTATATTAATGTGTGCCTTACTAGCAATTTTACCTTTATACTATTAATTGCACTAACAACACAACAAGTACACAATATTTTTTACAAATTCGGAGTTCTATTCGTGTACTAATAGTGTCATTAAATCTCGTACTCATTATACATTTACCGTTATTATTTCTACCGTTCATGTACAAGTACCGTGCTTCAATGTACTAATATTTACATTAACCTACCTAAAGCACAACTGATGATTGCGACGGTCCGAGTATCTTTAAAATCAACCTTACTGAAGCTCTCCCGACGGATGTACGAACTCACCTCCCAAAGACTACCTGTCAAATAATGATCCCTTGTCAAATCATCAGAAATATTTTATCCAAACACATTTCTACAAAATATGCATATGGCATAAATTCCTTCTGAAATACACTTCCGATCATCCATTTCCACCTCGTTTTCCTCTCTGTTTTTCCCTCTTCTCTCCTCTTCTGCCTCTCGCTTAGCACCGCTAGAACTCACTCTTCTGCCTCTCACGTTTTGCGCTCAACGCAGACCATCGCACAAGACGAGGGATTTATAGCCGTTTCCTGCGAATGCAAGCGAAGAAAAAACATTCGTTTGCCTCTGCTTTCGGCGCACTGACGAGACATAACAATGCGACTGAAATGACTTATGACAGCAGCGAATAAAACTTTTCTCCGCGTGTCAATCGAACAAGCGCTAAACCCCCTCTTCCCTGCGCTTTTCTATTTTCTGCTTGCGCGTGGCGTAACTTTCCTGCACCTCCTACGCTGCCGCCTCTGGCCACCACAGGCTATAGCCCCGGCCCCTCAAAGATCGAGTGTCACGCCACCCACGGCCAGTTCTCAAGGCAGCAAGCCCCTTCAGCTCCCATCGCGCGCTTCGCCACGGCAGCCGCCAGCCAGCCCCGCTTTCACCCCTCACGAGTTCTAGCGGTTCCAAACCGAACTGGTCAGACGACGCTGACGAAGAAGATTTTTAAAAAATTCACGTGGACCGACTCTGCTGTATGTGGCGGAAAAAAACAAAAAAAAATTCCCACGGAATGCGTCTGCTGAAAGTGAGGGAAAAATATCCCGCGGTTCTGATTCGCTAGATTAAACTGTACACGGACTATTCTTGTTATTTTCTCGAATCGGAGGTTAATCGCGAAAAATAATGTTTTATACAGACTATAACAGTAAAAATTTCACCGGCATATGACTAGTATGGCAAAAAGAATCCAATAAGATCCCTCCGTCTCAACCATCTGACACGGCTGACTCCATCTTTATTCATTTATTCTAGCTACCCCAGTGTCGCCATGCGAAGACAGGCGAACAAACGAGGAATTTACTGATGGCACAGAAGGATGCAGCGCCCTGCCCGTGAAGGCATTCAACACACCCAACTCTCCAAATCGCATGCGATGCGCCTTTAACTACTCTCTGGCCCGCCAACAGCGCCACAACAGTAAGCACTCACATATTTGGTTCAAATCTCTTGGGAGCGACTAATTTCCGGTCGCTTGCTCAGCTCGCTTCGTGCGGCAGGAACCAGGAGACGACACGTGGATGAACGGTGAGGTATGTTACGGAGATTAGAATTCGGATGAGGACGGCTGGCAGTTAAAACAGGCTCTGAACTTAGAACATTGTGAGGACACGGACGACACGTGATTTAGCTAGTTCAACACGTGATTTAAATTTCAAATTAGAAGGTTTCAATTCGAAAAATTTCAAGTTAAAATGTTTCAAATCGGAAAGTATCAACTTGAAAATGTTTTAGATCAAAAATTTTCAACTCGAAAAGTTGCAACACGAAAAGTTTTAAATAAAAAAAATTCAAATCGAAAAAACTTCAACTCCGAAAGTTTCAACACAAAATAGAATTTTCAATCGAAAATTTTCAAATCAGAAAATTTCAACTCGGAAAGTTTCAAATAAAAAAATTTCAACTTAGAAAACTTTCGATTCAAAAGCTTTCAATTCGAAATATTTTGATTTAAAAAACTTTTAGTTCGAAAATTTTCGATTTAAAATTCAAGTAAAAAATTTTCGACGAAAAAATTTCAAATTGAAAAGTTTCAATTCAAGTAACTTTTGATTCAAAAAACTTTCGATTTCAAATTCAACTTGAAAATTTTATGTCAAAAAAATCAAATCAAAAAGTGCCACGTCGAAAAATTTTAAAGCAAAAAATTCAAAAAACGTGTCGACTGAAGTACACAGCAACCGGATTCGAAATTCGCACTGTCGCTCCGCTCGTTGCGTGCGTCAAACCGAAAAGAGGCACGTGTCAACTTTCGGATGGTGGAGCGCACGACAGGCTGGTTGCGATTGACCGTAAACTAGGATTTCCGCAAATCTCTTTCCTGAAAAAGTTTCTGCCGAAATCTACCACCAGATTACTCTTGTTGCAACCGAGGTATGCCCAGTTGAATTGGACAGCGTCAGTGTTTCATGGTAAGAAAATGTCAGTGTCAAGTGCTTGCGCATATGAGTCAGATCTATTAAAGTAAATAAAACCAGCCGTACTTAGTCATTTTAGGTAACTGGATATTGATTTCTAATTGCAAGAGAAGCTTGATATGTATAGAATAGGTTGCGGTCTTGGACATACCCACCAACAAAGTGTTAAAATGTATTGTCCATATTTTCTTATTAGCTTAAGCTTTTAGGTAAAATGATTGGTACATATAACTCAATATAGTATCAGATTCAAAATATCTTAAATTCAAGATATTGCTAACATAATATTAAAAATAATAACAATTGCGGTCCACTCTGAATCCACATCTTAGTCTTGTGGAGACGGCATACGAGAGGAAGTGTTGAAATATGTTACCTAACTTTCCTCATCCGCAAGTGTTTTCCTATGAAAGTTTTGAATAATACATCATCGAGGAAAAAGAAATCAATTTGCCCCCGGCTTTTCTATATGTTATTTGATCTGAAAATAAAGGCTACACTTTCGTCACACCATAAACATAAAGGATTGTCTATCCCTCGTTAGACTATTTTTTGGGAGGAAATCAATCAAATTTCTTAACCATTGGATTTAGATCAAGGAGACATCTGCCTACTCCAAACTTTCAATTAAAACACCACCAGTGAACCCTAAATCCCAAGCTCCCTCCCACCCCACCGCCACCCCCACCGCTTCACAGGCATCGACAAAACCTCCCTACGAATCTCCGTCAACAATCTCCTCCTCCCGTCTCTTCCTCCCCCACCGTCACACCGCCTCTTCCTTGGCCATGCTGCTACCTCCTCAATATCCTCCTCCTAAGATGGAGAAGTAAGTGGTGTGGCGTACGAATCCTGAAACACAATTAGAAGGTTACAAATTCTATTGATTTTGTAAAAACTTTTAGTTCGTACAAATAGCTGCAGCAGATCCAGATCATGACCGAAATAGGACGACAAATCTTGTGAAACATCACCGAAAAATTGGGAGAATGGGTGGGTCACAAGGCATCAGCCACCCTTGCCCACGATCTTGCTGTGCCCTGTAGTCTGTACAATTCTATGTTTGCTTGCATGCATGCCTCAATCAGACGCATGTGCACACAGCGCATGAAACCTCTCCCTGTCGCTCTTCTGGATGCTCCTGCAATGGAATCCTAGTAGTGATCAGTATTGACCATCACGTATTCTCCCCACCCCCTTCTAGTCTAGTCTTCCTCGCAAAACCATAATCCTTCCTCCTCTGCCATTGTTGGACCCCTAACCTTCCCTTTTTGAGCCTTGCGCCTTCTCTCTCTCTCCTCTCATCCCATCTTATTTTACTACTCCCTCCCTCTCCTAGCAGCACGTTCGCTCCTTTTGGTGCATCAAGGCATCTGCCCCGTCCTGCTCTCTTGTGGCCGCTATCTCTGCCTCTCAGCTTCTTGGTTCTTGGTTGATGCAATTGTGAGATCGATGTCGTCTGACCTGTGCACCGCGGCAATGTCGTCGGCGGCCGTCGGCGCCATCTCTTGCTCCTCCAAGGAGCCGCAGCCGCCGTTGTCCGTGGATGGGCGGGAGAAGGAGGGGCAACTGGCGGAGGAGAGCGGCGCCGTTACGGAGGAGCACGTGGACGCGATGGACCGGAAGCTCAGCGAGTCGTCGCTGTGCCGCGCCGAGGAGGCGGCGGCGGAGGAGGAGGAGGAGGAGGAGGGGAAGGCGGCCGATGCCATCGACCTCGGGCCCAGGATCAGCATCAAGGATCAGCTCGAGAAGGACAAGGTTCTTGAATTCCCTTTCCTGCTGGTTCAGATCTTTCTCCATGCAATTGTTCAGTTATTAATTCTTTCATTTCAGGTTGTTGCTTAATTAGTAGTTTTGTTAGTGCTTAGCTTGTTAATTTCTCACTTTCTTGTTGCCATGGTGTTGTTGATTCGCAGGATGATGAGAGCCTGAGGAGATGGAAGGAGCAGCTCCTGGGCAGCGTGAACTTGAACTCTGTGGGAGGTATATATTTGTCTAACCAACTAGCATCATGCATAAATTTGCCAAGTTGTTCCAAATTTACTTTCTGTTTGTTCTTTTGGTTGCTTCCTTGGTTACTGTGCCTGTTGCGTGATGGCCAAAACGGAATAATAGGATATAGACTACACATCAGTTTGCACCACGTCGCATGTAATCACCATGATTGATCTTTCTGCGGTCTTGTGAGCTGCTTGCTTGTTGATTTCCGCGTTTATTATGATCCGTTTCTTTGGCATGGACGGTTGTTTGGTGTCGTACTTGCATCCCCAACAATAAAGAGCTGTTTTACCGTACTCAACAGGAACTATGGACCATCTATTGTCTTCAATATAATCTAATTGATTAGATTAGTTAAGATTTAGCTATACTTCTCCACCAATTATATGAAATTATAATTCTATTAGGGACAAATTAGTAATTGTAGGCCCACAACTAAAGTTACCTATTAAACCGAATTGCATAACATTAATCCCTTGTTTCTCGTAGCTTAGTTGATTTCCGAATCTTTCTTCTCGGTTACTAGGCTTGTTTCTTGCCATACATTGTTTTGGAGTTGCAGCGCTTAATAGATCATACAAATGAGCAGTGATCTCACACCGGCTTACATGTAGATCGATTGGCTCATCATTCACATGCCCCTGTATAGGCATCCACGAGAGGAGCTCGAGCACTATACGGAGGTGTTGTAAGCCTGTAATTAGTCTTGAGAGAAGACGAAAGGATTACGAGGAGTAAAATTAGGTTAAGGCATTATGGATAAATCTCGTCCACTGGATTCAAATCAAATGGATATAGTTTATTTGCCCTAGATATACAATAAAATTTAATCAATACCTTTTAAAAAACTTAACACAAAAAATCCATAACGCCCCTTAGAAATCACTAATCAGATTTGATTTCTACTACCACTAGAATGTACTGTGAAAATGCTTACAATAAAAGGATGTGAAAAAAAGGGTAACTATATTGGGTTGAGATTATGAGTGCTACCTAGGAACACTTGTATCTCACAATCAAATATGTCATACACTATTGTCACACTGATATGGCTTATATTGTGAGTCGACGAGAATTTAGGGACCTCAGGAAAAAAAATTGAGGAACAGGAAAGGTGCATTGTCTTGGGTAGTGCAGAAAAGACCATGGGGTGTGGAGCGAAGTGGCCGTCTTTTGATGCCAATCATTTCTAACGAAAGTTTGCTGGCTTGTACAAATGCTTTTAGTCGGCGCGTGCCTAGGTATATTACATATACAAGTGTTTGTCAATGGCAATATCGAGTCAGGCTATGCCCTTAAAGTTGAGAAAGATAATGATGCAGTGTCGGTCGAATTGTGCAAAAAGAGAGGCACACAGCATGATGATACAGTGTCTTCCTACTGGAGTAATGTATTCAGCCTGTCTAAACCTAATGCACTGAATGTCTGAATGACATGAGCACTGCTGAAAGAAATGAAAACATCATGTCAATCTGATCTAAATTATTGTTTTGAAAATTTGATCCAAATTATACTTTACATTTTATCCATTGTCACATGGCAGAGACGTTGGAGCCCGATGTGAAGATCATGAGCCTGAGCATCCTGTCGCCCGCCCGGCCGGACATCTTTCTGCCGCTGCCCGTGGAGCCCAACTCCAAGGGGGTGTGGTTCACCCTGAAGGAGGGAAGCGCCTACAGGCTCAAGTTCACCTTCTCCGTCAGCAGTAACATCGTCTCCGGCCTTCGCTATACCAACACCGTCTGGAAGACCGGCATCAAAGGTGCATCATTTTGACCATTCTTTCTTTCCCGAAAAGGTTCGGACTCTACATGGTTTCTTGCACCATATCAGATGACAGATGCAGACATAATCCTGATCTGTAATATTATATTTCTCTTTCTCTGTCTGAACGGGTCGTGCTCTGATTGGACCTGCGCGATGGTGTAGATAACACTGCATCTGAGCTGGACTCGTTCTTTTTAGTTGTCCTTGCATTTCCTCGCAGGAATGCGAGATAGTTTTATTTGTTTGGATCAATCTTTGCAGTGGACAGCACCAAGGAGATGCTTGGCACGTTCAGCCCTCAGCTGGAGCCGTACACCTACGTCACGCCTGAGGAAACTACTCCCTCTGGAATGTTTGCTCGGGGATCGTACTCTGCAAGAACAAAGGTAAAGAAATCATCTGAAACATTACCGAGCAAAGTTTAACTGCATAATTCAGACTTCAGAGATCGACGAACTAGGCATGTTCTGTTTTCTTGCGTCAGTTTCTCGACGATGATCGGAAATGCTACCTGGAGATCAACTACTACTTCGATATCCGCCGCGAGTGGCCGTCGAGCTGAGCATACTTCCGAATCCCAATTATTCATCTGTTCGGCATGGCGTTCGTGCCTTGGTTCTGAAGGTCGGAAACCGTGGACACCAAGCAGAGGATGAGAGGCATCAGCAACAAGATTTGTGTTCAGCTGTATGCTCTGATTGGTTTGCTCAGGTTGTTTTAGTGTATAGTGTCTTCGCTGTTTTTGTTACTGCCATTGTAGACATTTATCAGGTCAGTGCTGTCAATGTCCCTAGAGCGTTGTTGCGGATTCTTGCGTCTTTGTTTCTGTCTGAACTGCCTGTTGGATTTAGGAAAATGTAGCTGTGTTTTCTTGCAGTTCAGGTTGAAATGTTTGATGATGCGTTCTCCTAGCGTTGGAGGATAAGATGTTGCTTTTTTTCCCCTTGTGCAATGTGACATCACCTAGAGAATTGCTTGCATACTCTTAGAAGAAGACAACTACAGGTTCTAATGTGGGGTAACTGAGGTTGTTTTGCACTTATCTGTAAGTAATTAATTGTCAGGAACTACCGTAACATCTCGCGGACGCCCAAAAAAAAAGGCTGAAAACAAAAATCCGATTCGAAAAAAAGATCAGAAAAAATTTGGAGATGATAAGAATTTTTTTCACGCCCAAAAATTTGATTTTTTTCAAGAACATAATTACGATTTGAAAAAGAATTGAGATTCAGATAAATTCAATCGAGAAAAATAAAATGACGCGAAAATTTCTTTGACTCTAAAAACTTTGAAACAAGATAAAAAAATGTTTGAAAGAAACCAACTCCTCGCCGACGGTGTGGCGGTCCTCCAGATCCGGCGATGGCTCAGGCCGGCGGCGGGTGTGGCCCGCCGAGGGAAGGCAGCGGCATGGCGCGAGGGCGCAAAGGCAGCTGGAGAAGTGGCGGTGATGCGGGCCATCGGTTCGACGGGAGAAGGGCGCGACGGCGGCAGGAGCCTGGGCTCGAGAAGCGACGCGACGGCAAGAGCGAGTGGGAAAGGGATGTGCCGTGCGCGTGGGGAAGAAGGGAGGGCGTTAAAGATCACATGCGGGATAGCGAGTGGTTGGGATTGTCCAGTAATTTGAGAATTGCTCACTTTTCTAGATCTCCATTAGTCGGTGAGGCACTTCGTAATTAACCCACTTGGTTAGGTATTTGCTAACTCATACTGTGTTATCTTCCCTACCCGCTCGTCATCGTCACAGTGGTTGCCCGTCGCCGCATGCACGCTTGCTCCCTCATCAGATCTCTAGCATCCACTCTCCGCGACGCGCGTCAAAAGCCCTTGGCTCGGTGGGTTGCTATGTCCTTATAAAGAAGACTTGGGTTGAGCCACACCCTCTCTCTCGCTCTATGATTTTTGCATGCATCTAAGGTTTAAGTCTAGTTGTACGAGCAGCAAGTGAAGTCAGCAATTGTCAAATTAGATATCAAATAAGTAGTGGTCCATCAAAGCACATGGTACATGAAGCAGCTCATCCACGTAACAAAGCTTCTTCCTCAAGCTACGCCTGTGCCAATACTAAAAGAGTACTAAACGTCCAGTGGCCAGAGAGGGTTTCAGCCTAACAAAGCCCTTTACTGGCTACACCCTAAAAATGAGATGGAACCCTACTTTATAAATATTAATTCTTGTACTCATTTTTAATGATCGTTTCATTTTTAAAGGCCTCCATAGTGATCTATATTTACTTTTTATGTCCTTTAACTTTTATTTCCTAAAACAAAGGACTATCATGCACTTATATATTTTCTTAAAATAATCTAGAACTACATCTTTGTCTTGTCACATGGAAATCACCCTTGATTTGTGCAATTTAAATCCTTTAGTCACGTGGACTTATTTGATCTAATGTTTAAATGAAAAGTTTAGTTGTTGTTTACCTATCCTTGTTCATCATCGATGTCAAAGAGGTAAAAGATTACTCTCGGAGGCATGTGATCTGGGCGTACCGAAGTGTGAAGACTTGGGTGTGCTTGGACACGTGGTTTCAAGGTTTATTATTGTTTTGTTATCGTTTAAATGAGTATGCAAATTATTAATTTGTTGGTTTATTAGTGGCGATAATTGTTTAGGATACTTGCTGAATTTATAGTTAAAATCATGATAAAAGTGATGAAAATTGTTAATTATAGTAATATCTTGACCACGGGTTGTGCTGCGGTGTTACAGTATAATTTCAGAGAAACTGAAACATTGCTCTCTTTAATAAGGAAATATTTGAAACAACTAGGGAAAAATACGTACATTTTGAAGGGTTTTCATATTTGGAGAAGTAGTCATCATAATATGTTATGATAGCGTAGGCAAAGTGATATGATTAATTTTATAAATCTTTAGGATTATTATGTATTTCGTTTATGGAATGATAAGATTTCATTGACATAGTAACATTTGACGAAATGCTCTCATATATGGATGAATGAGTATATTTTAAAATACATTATGGAGGAGGGGTTCCACATATGGGTGCAAGAGGGGTTGAATTGGGTCATTTTCCCAAGTGTGATGGGTAGTTTGTCACGTGCATTCATGAGGTACCGTTATGAGATGGTTATACCGGCTGTTCTCATTGGAGCATGCATTGCATAATATGAAGTTGCACGGTGTTGGTACTTGGGCACAACAACACACGTATTGGGAATTAGTGGAATTGAAGGAACCGAAGTCATGAAGCTCGTACGTACGATTGGCAAAGGAGAGGGGTTGGCCTTTAGTGCTGTTGGCCCAAGCATTTGTGAAAGTTCCTTCCGCTCATGTGTTGCACGAAGAGTCTGTCGGTGCTGAATCTGAAGAAGTTCAGCAGTTTAGCCACAGCCACCCATGCTTCATGAGGCAAGATGTGGGAAGCGGTGATGACTCAGAACAAGGCGAGGTTGTAGATCTTTTCATGCCGAAGGTGCACGAACCTTAGGCATTGCAGATGAAGATGAACACATCGAAGCCTTGGTGGAACAAATATAGGCTGAAGATCGCAACTACGAGGAATTGTCAGATGAATAAGGTTGTGATGATGAGTAGGTTAGACGTGAGGAGGGGCTTTCGGTGGAGTGGGATGCATACAAGTTCGACAAGCTAGTAGTCAGTGGAAGTGAGGAGGTTCCAAGGGAATACTAGGAATACCAGCAGAATAAGGTCAGACAAGAAGCGATGTACAAAAGTGAGATTGAGGTCCAAGAAGAAGTGGATTGTTGGGCAATGTCATTGCAGAGGACATTTAAGGTAGTGAAGATATCGCAGCGTGTGTATGACATGAAGCGTGAGATAGAGGGATGCCCATGACGAGTACATGCATATCAGCCAAAGTGGGACTCTTTGGAAGTGCTCCATGTTCGTTCCACATATATGCGTGGTGATGAAGTCCACACAATCTCATATAAACATGTCCTCAGGTTTTGTTGCAAATGTAATGTATGGAGAGATTGTAGACAACATTGATTTCAAGCCGTGTTCCATTATACTTGCAATAGAAAAGAGGTGTTTCATTGTGTGATAGTATGTCCAACATGAACAAGGATGATGCTACATCAATGCTCAATTTGTGAATTTTTTTGCCTGATAGTCCTACTCCATGTGTACCACAAATGATGAAACTTCCAGATATCGCTCTGGCGGATAAAGGATTCTGCTTCAAAAGTAGTACCATCAGAGGGAGAAGAGGTGAATTCATTGCGTGATAGTATGTCGAACATGAACATGGATGCTGGTACTTCAGATGCTCCACTTTTAAATTCTTTGCCTGATAGTCTAACTCCACCGTAACCACAAATGATGATACCTCAGGTACCGCTCTAGCAGATATGATTATTTAGGATAGAATAGCAGTTAGCCTCAATAGTTTTTGTTCTGGCGCCTTGCAAACAGAGTAGCGCTCAGCAATTTGTTTTTAGTTTGTTTAATGGATAGTACACATAGAAATGGTTTATATATGGTTATGATCAATATAGGTTCCGATTGACGTTCCACATGAGAAAATAAATATGTGCTATTTGTTCATTGAATTTTGATCTTACAATACGAAAGAAGTATACAGAGGGTATCTATTGACATTCCTTTATACAATTAATATGTAATACTTCAGATAATTCAAAGCTTTGTGTGTATCTTGCCTGTCACTTGAGCTGCTTAAAGCCGTAAACTTTTTGGTTGGAGCTAACCGTCAAATTGTTGTAAGCATAAGTTGTTTATTTTTTAAAAATTGTTTTTTGTCCAGAAGTGTGTTTTTAGTCCTGTGCTTATTGTGTGAAGTATTAATGAATAGGTTTTCTATGTGCGCAGTATCAGCTACACAATTTGAATTGAATTAATCGTGCCATCAGTTTAAGAACGAAAAGTGCAGCTGTTCATCACCATCTTTTTGCCAGAGGTTGCTTTCAATGTAAATATGTTCTCAAGGTTTTATTGGGTTGTGATGTAAATACGACACAAAATTTTCAGGGTTCCAACTGGGTTGTGGAGGTAAAATATAAGGAAATATGCACATTGAATACAAAGACACGAGACTTCCTTGAACAAGGAGAACAATCATCGTGATGAATCACAGGATATACCAGAAAAGCTTCTATAATTCAATTAGATTTATTGTCATACAATTATAAGTTGCTATTGCAACAAAGCAACGTAGTATGATGGTTCATACAGCATGATGGCAGCAGTCAAGCACTGCTGTTTGCACGACTATTTCACAATGTGATTCTGTGTAACAAAGCAGAGACATGCTAAATTGTTACTCTATTATTTGTTCTCTCCAGATATTTTCATTCCAGCTGAAGCGTCCGTTTCATGTTCGTACAACAACAAATAGACCTGTAATTCACAAACACTACATTGCCCTTCAGTGAAGACTAAAAAAACAGAGCTACACGAGAAGGTATAATTCTAGTTCTCAGTGGAATCAAACATTGTTATCATTGGCTTGTTGTTCCGCAACAAGCATAAGCATCTCCAATCGCTTGTCGAACAGTGCTGCACTCTCATCTCTCTTGTCCAGCTCAGCAGCCTCTGCTTCTAACCATTTTTCACGCAAATCATCAAGAAGATTGCCTTGGTCGGTGTTGCCTGCAGTCCCGGGTGCATTAGGACAAGATGTTCGCAATGAGTGGTCGCCAGATGGTGGTGGAAGTGTCAACAGCAAGGCCTGGAATTCTCTTATGTCTGCAAACATCTCAAAATTGCAGGCGATAATATCCAAGCAATATTCCCTTATTTTCACAACACCATAGCTGCATTTGGAGAAAATATTGACCTTTAGTAACACATTAAATAATCTACTCATAGATAAAGCATCAAGATGATGAGCACACATACATGTCTGACAACATAAACCAGTGACACAATTCTGCAGGCGAAACATGTTCCAGATGTGGTAACATCATATCAGCTACAACTCGCTTAAGGGGAAACAACAGATATCTCGATGCAACATCAAATAGTTCTTCAGCCTGTCATAGTTGTACTTGAATATAGTTTCATAAACAAAGTGAACAAACTTCAATATTTTTACAAGAAGATGTAATTCACTCATGTTTTCTACATCTTACCTGAATAGGATCCATATGCTCTAGCTTATCGGTATACCTAAAATTAACACAAGCAGGGAATAAGCTAGACAACAGCAATAATATTAACAATAATGGTCAAGCAAGAAAAAAGTGCAAATGGATCTTACATGTATTCAAGCAACTTTTCAAATGCTTCAGTACTCAAGTCATGCTCCTCAAGAAATGGAAGGTTTTGAGCTTGAAGTCCAATGTTACCTTCGAGAAAATCTATCGTTCGAGATAGTCTGGCTTTAAAGTACTCTGACCTTGAGGCCAAAATTACTTGATGGCAACGGAAGACTCTATAACCTACTTTTATATAGAGATCGGCAAGATGATGATCCTCTGAGTTTCTGCACATTTCATATGGCTCCTCGTTATAATAATCTTCTTCTATTGAGTTAGCTAGACAGTCATGTAGAATATGTTGCAATGCTGATGGAAGGCGATCTTCCTCTGGCAAGGACTGCCCTTGTAAAATGAACCGTTTCTGTGAACTGTCCATATCAACTTCTCTTAATGACTTGTACTGTGCATGCTTCTGATGCATAATTTCTTTATCCAGTATCTTTTGCAACCCCTCAGACTTACATACTTTGCACATGCGCGCCAAACTTTCCATGTCATCCACAGCTACCTCGAGTCTATCAGAATAGAAGAAATGGATAAGGCTATACAAGGCACCAAAAGACAACTTTTGGTTAGAAAATCTCACTTCCTTCCTATTTTTCCAGTCTGTCTTGAATTTATTTTGAAAGAAAGGCGATCGGGCACAGAGAATAACCCGATGAGCTTCAATAGGTTTTCCATCCACATAGAATGTAACATCCGGAGGGAACAAACTAGCACTTGATGCATCATTACATGGCCAAAATCCTGCTTAGTCACAAAATATATCAACAAAACTTATCAACTATGTAACCTTTCATGAAAAAAAGGGAATTATAAAGCTCTTACACTTTCTCAATGCTTTATGAGGAAAAGTAAGTAGTTCTATACTACAAGCTAAAAAAAAGTTAAAAAAAATGATAGCACCACTATCCCACCGGTTTCTTCTATATGTACTGAACCAATGTTGCAATCGAACTTTTGTACATTTTGCTGGCTCAAATAGCTAGGCAGATGTATCAAATTGCCCATATTGCATTTCAAAATATGTTAAATCTTTCCGGTGATATACCGTATACGCAACAGCGGTCCAATTGTTAATCGCAATAGCTACAACAATCAATGTCTTTCCACTCCTAATGATCTAGTACTGAATTCGTATATAGCTAGATGAATCGTTGACACTCAAAATGACAGATCAAATTTGCACCAAAAGAACAGAGCAATCCAAGAAACAGAAGAAGCGCTCACCGGCGGCCGCGGCAAAAGCAGCGGCTTCGGCGCCGGCGCTCCCCTGGAACGTCTCTAGGAACGCGGCGCGGTTGGCGGGGCAGACGAGGAACGTGTTCCGGAGCGCGGCGGGAAGCGGCGCAAGCGGCGGCGGGCGCGCCTCGTACGCCCTCAGAAGCCTCCGAAGGCGCAGGTTGAGCGCGGCGTAGTGGCAGCGGTCACCGTCGAAGGTGCGCTCAGCGCAGACGGCACCGGCCTCGAGAAGCATCCGCGCGGCGTCAGCATGGCCGGCAAGGCAGGCGTAGTAGAGCGCGACGGAGTCCCAGCGGTCGCGCGTGTTGACGTTAGCGCCGCCCTCCAGGAGGAGGGCGAGCCGATCGCAGTCGCCGGCGCGCGCCGCCTCGAAGAGGTCGCCGCCGGGGACCTTCTTGAGGGGCACCGACGGCTGAAGGTCCTCCGGATCGAGGTTGAGGTCGATGTCGATGCCGCCGGGGGTTGAGTCCATTTCCGTCGGCTTTGCGGCGGTGAAGCGGGGACGGAAGAGGTGGTGCGCAGAAAATATCTCTATGCGGACTGGAGGCAGCTGTCTTTTCACTATCCTTTTCTTTTTAGAAAAATCCAGAAACCCCGTAAAGCCTGGTTGGACTTTGGAGTAAACTTACCAATTCCATTCCGGCCGATATGTCTCGTACCGTCGTGCAAACCGGCGTAGACGAGGCTGCATTTCGTCTCGGCCACAATCTCATTATTTTGGGCAATTTCGGCTATTTCGGTGGAGCACATGTTATCATCAATTCGATACCGGTGAAACGGTAAAACTGAGCACGATGAAGTAACACTGGTGATGCTTCCAGGAGGTAGATCATGGAGGTTGGCGTTGTAGGCAACGGAGGATTGCTGACGACGAGGGGATTAACTCGAAGTATCAAGGGGAGCATGATTGTAGGGTAGCAGAGTAAGCAAAGGCAGCTCCCGAGCAGGATGGGTGCCTGTCCGGGCTCTCCAGCGACGAACAGTGAGCATATTCGCCCACAGCCAACACCATGAAAGCTACCGGTCCTGGTCTCCTACTGGGCAAGTAGTTGGCAGTTTGAGTGGGCCATCGCACGCCAAAGCAAACCAGTAGGCTGAAGTACTAAATCCCACAAAAGAACTCATTCTAGATCCAAAATCCCTAAAACCCCCAAATCTCCAAATCTTCAAATCTCAAATCCCCAATCCTATCCTTCTTCCCGTCGGCCCCCTCCCAAATCCCCCTCTTACATGTGCGAGCGACCGAACAGGGATAGCTCTTGGTAGAGTAGGCTCCATGGACGACTAGAGGTGGCTCTGGCTCTCGGTGGAGGACCGGAGGCAGAGGCGGCGGAGCACCCACTTTGCCTCTAGCTCTCGGTGGAGGTAGTGGAGCAGGTCGCAGGCGCAGGCGAAAGCAGGTCAGTGAAGGCCTGAAGAGGGCGGTGCCGTAGCGAAGTAGGCCACAGGGGGCACAAGAGCTATGGAGCAGGTTGGTGAAGAGTTGAATTACTGAAGGCCGAAGGAGGCGGCGGAAGACTGGAGCGTCAGGTGTGGGAAGACAGTGGGAGATATCGAGGGGCTGTTCTTTCATGACCACCACCAAACTAGCCACACTTAGTCACAGCATCCTATTCCTATGTATGTATGGCCTCAATGTCATACTAATTTAATATTTTCACCGTGTTGTCATCTTTAAATCAGTCAGATTCACTGTGGCATACAGTGAAACAAATATGATGGCTACAATACTATCAGCTGAAGTCATGTATATGAGTTTGAGACCAGGGATTTATGGCCGTTGCCCACATGGGCTAGAAGTGACCAAAGGCGTGGGAGTCACTTGAAAAAGGAGTTTGTCTCGTACTAGGCATGATTAACATATTAGTGGTATGTGATGCATTAATTCAATACTTCAATGTAAATATATTTTTTATATTATACAATGCACTAATCAACCTTTTTTATCTTGCAGAGTTTCTTTTGGTGTGTGCTTAGATTTTTGTTGCTAAATCGTCGAAGCACTAGCGGCAACTTTAATTTTTTCGTTTATTACAGAGGTTAAAATGCGAAAGAATTTTATCTACCTCTATTTCCCAATCAATATAAGCATCAACACCAAATCCGCTATAAGAAGGAAGAACTAGAAAATTCTTACCTTTAACAGTAGAAGGAGATGAATTAAAGTTGGGTTGGTGCTTATGCTCTTTTATGTCAAGTGCATTCTCCATGTTTTGAATTTGCTTGTTCATAGTCTTATTCATCTCTCGAAGCATCTCTCGGAGCTCGTTATGAAAAACACATTGGTTACCGTCTTGGTCCTTCGGTACCCCTGCCTTTGCTAGTAGAAAACAGAAGATAGCACAAAGTATTATCCATATCAACTACTAGGTACTAGACAGTGGGATCACAAACTCTCACGCGTCTTACTGAGCTCTTGCAAGGTTCTTACCAAAGCAGCGGGTGGCACAACCGGTGGCTAGTTCGTGATACCGTGAGGGTGTGAGCGAAGCGATTGCAAAGGAGAAACTGAACTGATAAGAAGTATATAGAGCTCGGAAGGCAATATTTAGTAGCAAGGAATAAGCAATATCGAAATTAGATTAGCAAGCTGAATAAATGTCCAACGTACTTGTCACAGTTGCTGGCCTAAACGTGTTCCTAGAACTAGTTCAACCTAGCAAGGGATATATCAAAGCACATAGGACTCAAAGGATGCAAGCAATTTTGATTATCTGCTTCTCTTTCCCACTTTTTGCTTCTTTTCTTCCCTTTTTTTCTAGTGCGGCTCTTTTTTTTTCACTTACCTTTTTTTTTTCACTTTTCCTTCTTTTAACTCAAAGGCAAAACAAAAATCTCACATTTTGGAACGAGAGAACACGTTGAACAGATGACCGAAAAAACGGTAAAAACAACATAGCAAACTTTCGGGGTCCAGAACTCAATTTTAGATGCCGATTTTGAGGGTCAAAATGATTTTTCAGATGCGCGTCATTGTCGGGACCCGATTCTAAGAATCTGGACTCTCTGTGTATTCTGTGCTAGTTCAGGATCACGCTAGCACACACAGTCTTTATAGGGTTGACCATCACAGACATTCACAACGATACCATGTTAAATAGTGCAAACATTTATATAAACTGAATTGTACGACCTTATGATCTCCTTACATAAGATCAGCCACGCAGAGCTTACATTGTCAGAGTAATAAAAGGTAACAGCGGAAAGCGAATAAACTTCGTGGAGTCCCATCAACTTACCACAGGCAACCGACTGGGCTTGCCCCTAATTGTTCGGCTCTTCGATATACTCCTCCTCCCATGCTGGTGTAGACTCCTCCACTAATGTTGCGTTGATAGGCAAGGAGGGGTGAGTACTCAAGGCACTCAACAAGTAATGCACAGAATGCATTGCTATTACTATATGCAAGACTTATTCCAAAGAATTGGCTTACTTGGCTCATTTGCATCAAACAACATTTTTAAACTAACAATTTATTTAGATTAAAAGTAGTGAAACAATTAATAATAGTACTAAGTTCTTTAAACAGTTTTTCTCCGTAAACTTGGCACATAGCCTTAATTAATTTATTTTCACACTGGCACACAACCACCCCTTCCCCATTTTATTTTTGAAGATCTAACCCTTGACTGTAATCCCCGGGCAATGTCCAATACCGCGGACCCGGCTATTCGAATATATTTTGTACACTTTACCCACAAGATACAGCCGCTCACCACACAGGTGATTGCCCGCAACAAAGCCTTTCAGGAACCTCTACCTTAACCAATGAACCTCTCCTGTATTGCCTTCACTATCACTCCCCTCACACAGAGCCAAAGTATAGGACAGGCCAACACCGTTGGATGGGCACCAAGCCGTAGCACAGATACGCTCCCCCACATAGATACACCTCCGTGTACTGTCACCCTGAGGTTTTAGAGGAAAGATATCAGAACCCTAATCAACTAGGTCTGTCCTATAACAGACATGTGGTTGTACGGGTGACTCAGTTCAAAAACTTGCAAGGTGAAGTCCTTAGCTGACCAAGGCAAGACTTTCATCACTCAACAATGGCACACAGCCCAATGTGGCACACGGACTCACAACTCTCATCAACCCTTTGCCACACAGCCCACTCCTAAGACAAAGCCTTCTGCCACTTGCCCCAGTCTAAATCATTTTCCCACCCAGTTGATTATTGTGCAACGCATGCCAACAATAACTCAACATCAATACAGAACCACACAGGTCTCCGTACTTCAATTTCATCACGTGGCATCACCACACCATTTTTAAAATACATTCAATATTTCATTAGTCACTATTGTGGCATTTTCTGAAAGGTCATTCATGACACGCTGCAGGGCTAAGCATCTAATCACGGTCTAGCCTCCCGTGTTGGCATCATATTAATATCCGACAAGTATGAGTAATCTTAGGGTGACAATGATTTTAGGGCATACATATAGTAATTTAAAGGTGACAATAACAATATGGGTTGATTAGCTACATTACCCAAATTAATTTAAATTTCTTTTTAATTAACTTAGCATGCATAATTTCAAAACAACATACATTTAAAAACTGGGATCAAAATGGTCAAAGCATCACTTGCCTTCGAAGAGTTGCTGGTCATGTTTCGAAGTTTGATCTTGAGCGACAAACTCTTCTTCGAAACTTCCCAGCAAATTTGTGTCTACGCGTAAAAATTATATATGCAATAAATAATAAAAAAAAGTAGACTATATAACCTCAAAAATTCAAATAAAATTCACCATTAAAAATATCATAATTTTACAAATTTTTAGAGACTGGAATCACCTCAATCGGAGTTAAAATACAAAAGTTATAGCCTTTCAAAGTTTTAAATAAAATATAAATCAGAAAATAGAAAATCCCGAATTAACTTATTTATTTTTCTATTGAAAACTCGAGTTATTGCGTCAGCCGACACGTGGCGCTTCCTAGTGCTGCCACGTCGCCTTGGTCCATGGACTGGGTCCACAGCTCGGCTCTGGTTCACGGTGGACACGGTCCACGTATCGATGCACTGCCCCCACTACCGACGTCAAGATCGACGTCCTTCGGCGACGCCACCGACCAGCCTCGAGATTCGTGCATGAACACGTGACGCAATCATGGCCGTCAAAAGATCAACGGCTAGATCTCACGCGCTGCGCCGAAATCTGCGTGACACGCGTCGGCCATTTAGCGGGCCGACGGATCCAACGGCCAACGCATGCGCGGACCCGGCGATGCTTTACGCTCCACGCCGCCACGCGTCACGCATCCAACGACGCTCACAAATCCAACGGCCTGCGCACGCACCGACTCGGCAACGCCTCAGCTCTCGCGAAGACACGCGGCGAGATCTCAGCGGTCCGCTTGAAATCAACGGCCGAGATTCGGTCGCGCCCCGGGTCAACTCGCACATGCGTCCACACCTGATTTGGCGAGGGTGCGGCGGCATCCGTGCCACACGTTCAAATCTGAACGACACAGATTTACGCAACACCACTCAAACTCGTAATCACCGCACAGATCCAATCCAACAGCCCACGGTACCCGAGCGGTTTACTGTTCACCCTAGCGACGTGGCACTATCACAAGCGTTCAAAAATGATCCAACGGCTCAGATCGCATCTAATACAAGAACTCAAGATCTAATCTCTGACGTCCATACTAGATCTAATGGTCACGATTAACGCTAGGATTTAAAAAGGAAATGGAAGACGTGGACGAACCAGGATCGTGCGATGCAGATCGAACGGTCAGCGAGGTTTGGCGAGGTCGACGGCGGCGCAGAAGAGAAGGGCTGCCGACGTTGAGGAAGACGACACAACCGACGGCGCAACGGTGATTCTCCGGCGTGAAGAACTAGTCCACTCGACGCGGCTTGGCAAGGGCGTTACTCCGGTGACCTTGGCGACGGCGGAGATGAACCGGCGACGGCGGAATGAGGCAAGAACCACGGCGGAGTGGTGCAGCTACCATGGTGAGCTTTTGCGGGCAAACGGCGGTGACTCGGGAGGCGTGCGAGGAGTCAAAAGATGCAGCGTGAAGAGCTCTGCCAAACGCGCTAATCGGTGCACTTAAAGGAGCCTCGACGTGCGCTCAAACACCGGCGAAACGAGCGAAAATGCTCGACGGCGTTAACTCCGGCGATTACGCGGGCTAAGAGACGTGGTGCTATCCTGGACGTTCACGTGGATTCGATCGGGTGGCGCACGCACGCGGGCGATGCGGCGCAATGACGACCGTTGGATCTCGATCCGACGGTCCGAACGCGCGATGGCTAGGGTTTCGGCGAGATGGGCTGCGCGGGCCGACGGCACGGGCTGACTTGGGCCGAACCGAAGGGTTTCGGCCCAAACACTATTCTAGCGATTTTAAATCATTTTCTAATTAAAATAAATCAAGTAAATAAACAAAGCCGAAATAAATAGCAAAAATACCCGGAAAAATCGAGAAAAATTCTGGAAAATATGTTGGGACATTTGGAACTCAAATAAAAATATTTCCAGAAAAACTTTGCTTAAACTTTTGTGTTATTTTAATTGATTTCAAGAAGCCCTCATTTGAATAAATGCAAATAAATTCCAATAAATACCCAAAAATTTCAAAAATCAAAATAACTTCAAAATTTAAAGTATGGCAATTTTTTAGGGTGTTACCGTTGTTGTCCTCTTCAAAACAAAAAAAGTATGCCCCAATCGGAGTTCGTATCCAAAAGTTATGGCTGTTTTACTAAAACATTGCGCAATCTTGAATTGCCTGCGACTTCACTTCTTCCTTCTGGTTAGGGTTAGGGCTAAAATAGCAATAGGATCGTAGGTGAAAAAGGGTGGTCAGCGGTGCAGGGCAATTGATACAAGGCGGCTCGTGACCTATCTAGGGCTTGCAAAGCGGGATATATAATGCAGAGCGGCGGCAAGGACCAACCGAGTGGGAATCAGTTTAGTTCTAGGGTTGTGATGCGAAACAGTAGTGGGATGACTAACGGTGCAAACAAGAACTAGGGTAACAAAAAGGGACAACTAGAAACTAGGATCACGATCTCAAACCAGCAACAAGACGACGATGATGGACACAAATTCAACAAAGCGAAACTAAAACGAAAATTGCAAAGGCACAAAGGGTTGTAGGACAGCGGGATCGATGATGAACTTTTTGTGAGACAATTTTTCTGGACTCTAGGACGATGGCAAAACAAAAGTGGGGATACAAGAATTACCTATCGGGCAACCGAGGCTCTGATACCACTTGATGGGAATGATGGCCCGATCTTCCGACAGGTAGTAATTAATCGATTGGTGGAGAACTCGACGTTGACGATCCGGTTTCCAATCAGAACTAAGTCGAACCCTGCAATCGCTACACCACGGCTCCGTGGTTATCAACAATGCACAAACACGGTTGACCTCACCAAGAAGGTTTATACCTGTATGCGAATCGAGAACACAAGCAAGAATGTAGAAGATGCAATCTGAAATTGTGAATAATATTAAGTACACGAGTTGGGGTTCCACAAACCGATGAACGGCGAAAAACTGACAAAGTGTCTAGTTGTAATATAAGCAAAACCCATCTATTCTAGTGACAGCTACTGAATATATATGAGGATGAAGGCAAGGGAAGCGGCCAAGGGGATGGTCGTGCAGCCCTAGGTCGTACAAGGTCTTTGGGGGCAAGTGGAGGTGTCGCAGCACCCGGTAGATTCTGTTTGTCATATAGTTTTGATGATTCCCATCGATCCATAAGGAGTTTGAACGTGAAACTACTTTTGTTGGAAAGCTCTCATTGTGGGCTTGTCCATAGAGTTCAAAAACGCCTCAATCGAACTTTGTACGAACTATATATGGTCATTTTATATTGAACTGCTCCTGGGGGCCGAACTGGACTCGTGAACGAATTGGACTTGATCTTGGGCTGGGTTTGGAGCGTTAGAAGTTGTTGGGCCCTTGTCTTGGCTTGAGGTAGAAGCATGGCTTGCTGAGTTGGCATGGTCACATCACATACCATACAACGAATTAACTAAGAAAGTAGCAAATTATTATGAAATAAAGTAACAGATTTGTGGTCAAAGTTTACACCACTATGCCTTCAGGGCTTAAGAAATAAATAAACTATTGCAGCGGAAATAAAATAACTTGGGCCATTTGACATGCCACAGACAATCGTTTGGAGAACGTCTTCCTAGTTCACGTAGTCTTCATAGTACTCCTTATAGAACTCTGTACTACCTAGTCTTTTCTCAGCAACTCATCAACAAAGGTGTATAACCATAAATACAAAAAGTACTCAGCAAGCCGTATGAGAATGATGCAATATATTCATGCAAGGCTTGACAAATAATGGTCATACGGTTTTTTGCAGAAAGCAGTAACTGAAATTTAAATATAATAAATAGATTCAAAGCATATTTATGAAAAGATAATAAATAAATGGTAAATCAATGGTAGATAACATGAACAGAATGGTGAGGCTTCACCTAACGCCATCTAAAACCATCACCAAACCACTAAATTCATCAGTGTTAAGTTTAGACAACAAAACAATAGTGAACCGTTCACATCCCAACAATTCCACTTTCCAACATTTTATGAAACAACCTATACCTCATGTGAAGTTCTCGGGCATATCCATGACTGCGGACACAGTTATTTGAATAGTTTTACACTATGCAGAGATTATACTATTTTACCCACAAGACATGATCATCCCTTGTGCCAAGTATTAACACACTTCCTTTCTTTGGTGTGTCGACAGAGAGATCATGACAAAGCCTTTACAATGCTCTGTCTAAACTCTGTACTGCCCACTAAGGTTTCACCCCTCAGGGCCCCTTATTGAGCCATGTGAATCTGCCCGTCAATCCTGGAATCCCCACAACCAACTGGCAATATTCAAATTTAGACATTGCAAATTAATCAGCTAGGTCTATCCTATACTAGACATGTGGTTGTACAATTAGCTCAATTCATTAGCACACAAGATTAAGTCCTTAAGTTGTCTTAGGCAAGACATCCACACCCCAAATGTGCTAACGACACCCCCTTTATTGTACAATCACTTGCCCGAGGGAAAACAATTTTGTTCAATCAATACCAATGGCAAACCCTACCATGGCACAACAAATTTTACAACAGTGGCTACCAGCCACAATTCAATATATTATTAAGTCAAGATTAACATTATTTTATATGTGAGCAGGTCTAAGCATAGCTACGATATCCCAATGTTGGTAATATGATTATGTCCAACTAATAATATTCCATCCTAGGGTAATAATGGATACATGGCATTCCAATAATCAAGGTGGCATAATGACAATTAGGTATATAGCTATTCCTAGAAATAAGCATCGATACACAAATAGCATGCAATTGTATAAAACAAATTACTTTTGCAAATATAGGTTCAACATGATCAAAGGTTACGACTTTCTTTGTTGATCTACTGCTGAGTCTTGATCTTCAAATTCTCTGTTTGCTTCCTCAGGATTAGCGTCTACTGGAAAAGAAAGTAACGAATACAAATAAACAACAAATAAACTCTGTTTGCTTCCTCAGGATTAGCGTCTACTGGAGAAGAAAGCAATGAATACAAATAAACAACAAATAAAGAATACAAAACTCCAAATTTAAAATAAAAGGCTCTGGAATATAGAGCTTGATTTTACAAAAATTTAGAAATTTGAATCACCTCAATTGGAGTTCGTACCAGAAAGAACGAGCCTCTGAAAGATTAGATTCAGAAAAATAGAAAAAGAAGATTTTCTAGAATTATTTTTCTAAAGAAAAATCCTTTTATTGCATTATGCTGACGTCATGGCCGAATTTTGAAAATCAAAATAAATCTGGAAAAAGCTTTAAAGGCTAATGTTTGAGCCCATGGTCCATAGACCAGGTCCACGGGACAGGTGACCAGGCTAACATGTAGGTGCTGACGCAGCACTAGGGCTGACGGGGCACACGTGTGGACACAACTGTGGTAGCGCAACTTCGACGAGCTCTCACCAGCAGCTCGGGTGACATGAGATGGGGCAAAAGGTGCGACGCGATGAGGGAAACCTCGGACGGGGGTTGATGTGGCTTTTAAAGCCCTAGGGAGGTGTGTACCAGTAGACTCCAAGGATAGCGACGTACAGTGGTAGGCCTTAGAGGCGGTTAGGGTTAGGGTTCGTGTGGGCAACAGTGGCACGCGACGGCGGTCGGGTCGCTGGCTAGCGCGCTGAGTAGGCCGGCAACGCGAGGCGTGCCTGATCATGAGCGGGCCGGAGAGGATCTGGCTAGATCGAGGAAATGGGCCGGCAGCCGAAATAGGAACGAGCTGGAGAGAAACGGCCCGAAAAGATTTTTGTAACTAAAAATTACTTTCTGAATTTATAATTCACTAGAAATTCAAATAAATCCAAATAAATTCAAATAAATAGCAAATAAAGTCATAAAAATCTCAAAAATAACAAAAAATTCCTTGGAGCACAAAGAACCTAACTATGACTGGAAATCTTTTGTTTAATGTATCTTTTAGTCAAATTAAATCTTTTACATAAAGAAAAATTCAATTTAAACTTTATTTAATTTGGGAAAAATGAAAATGGTTAATTTTAATTTTTAAACATTCCAAAACCCAAATTTTGGGATGTTACACCATTCTACCACCACCTTGCTGCAGTATCGGACCACATCAAGGCACACATTTTGCCTATCGCTACTGCCATAGTCCGACGTAAGCCCAATTTTTCAAAATCGCTTGGAAGATGACTATTTCTGCCAAAAACATGTGCTCAAGGGGCTATTTAAGCTAAGAGCTCGGGAAAGTTTATAAACATTTCCTTTTGATACCTTCGTTTCATTTGTTTAAGCCAATGACCAAGTGGGCTATGATTCCAAACCTGACACTAAATGCAGCATACAGTTCCCCTTATTTGCAAATGAATAACAAAAGTGAGAAGCATATTGCAGGTTAATAATCCATAGCAAATAAAAGTAATGTAAATGTTTTAAATATTTCCTTTCAACAAATGTATTATTAATCATTATGAAATAAATTTGCACAAGCAAGAAGTGTGAAAAAATATTTTTGTTTATTAGAACAAATCATGAAAGTTTTTGCTCAAAAAATAATCATGTGGAAGTATTTAAATTAATAAAATAATGCTTTTAAGAAGATCATAAAATTTCCTTACCGAAAATGTATTGTAAATAAAATAAACACAATGCTGCAAAGAATTTAGAACTATCAGGTAAACAAATGTTCATTAAAAACAATTAAAAATTTATTTTAATACTTTGTAATCAAAATTAAGAGATAAAATACTAAAAACTTTTGGTTATAAATCCTAGCCGTGCAAGTTGCGCGGTCAATCTACTAGTTCTAAACAAATAATGAGGCAAAAATATAATCAGTCAGTTTTGCTGGCCGAACCTCAACTTAGTTACAAGCACATCTGTGAAATTGAAGTTGATGCACTTAGATTAATTTATCTATACCTCATAATTCATCCTACTTACCTTGCTTTTTATTTTGCTTCTTGTATACTCTCTTTCTCAAAAACATTTTGAGAAAATATGCACATAACTATTCTTTTGTACCTATTCTCCGCAACTGCAGGTGCTTGTGCAAAGAGCAAAAGACAAAACAGAAGTACAATGCCATATTTCAGCATCGCAAAATTGAAACGTTCCATCTTTGGCGAAATTAATTGTGCTTTTATTCATTTTATATATAGCCTCATACAACATGAAGTTACAACATCTGACAGCATAATAATAAACATATGGAAGAGATCATACAAATCTAGTTCATTTGATTTCTCACTATCAAACACATTCAGCATGCCCAAGAATGCAAACTTATTCATGCACCATTCACCATGTGTTTATTTTATCAACCCCTCAATTAGTGCCATCCACCGCCTCCACCACCATAATATCCACCTCCAAGATAGCCGCCACCACCGTATCCACCATAGCCGCCACCACCATATCCGCCATATCCACCACCACCATACCCGCCATAGCCGCCGCCACCACCACCACCGTATCGATACCCACCACCGTATCCACCACCATAGCCGGGGTGACCATATCCACTGCCATACCATCCATGCCCAGGTGCATACCCACCAAAGCCACCACCGTATCCTCCACCGTACCCACCACCGTATCCACCGCCACCGCCGCCATAGTAAACATGTCCCAACTTCTCGTCGTTGAGGCCAGCCCCACCAGCAGATTTCATGTTCTTCCCCTCTGATTCTGTGTATATGTAAGCTAGATTTTAGTGACCAATTCTTAATAGACCATGGTGTGACACTTGTGAAGTCATATATATCAATAAACATCGATCCAAGCAAAGCTCTATCTTAAGTATTTATATATATTATTTTTATCTTAATATTGATTATCATACGTGATAGTGCATCGCATTTGTTTTGAGGTTGGTTAAACAGATTTCAGACTAATCATCAGAAGTTGGTGGTAGCTGGTGTTGCTGCGGTGTTGTGGGCCGTTTGGAAGGGCATGCAACCTAGCTTGGTTTCAGCATTAATGACCTACTGACCCGACCTCTCGTGTTTTCTGGCTGTTATTGGTTGGAATTTTGGTTTGGGATGCAGGAGGAGAACGTACAGGAGGACATGCACTGGGCAGCCAAACTTATGGGGCGCCAAGTGGCATCAGAGATTTTTAACTCACGCAGAGGCTGGGATCCTTTGGCCAGAAGAACAAATGCGTGAAGGGGAGGCTGAACGTGCGCTAGAAGAGAGAGATTACGCAGTATGCTGCTGAAAGTTATAAGCTGATGGGTTGCGCAAGTGTGTTTTCTGGCATGTCTGAAGTTGGTTTTAGATATATTAGGCACTTATAGCCTGTTTGTTTTTGCTTTGGATCCTCTAAAAACTAATTCTGGATTGTGGTTGTACAGAAGCTGATTCTCCAAAAGCTGGAATGCAAAAGCACATACAAAGTGGATGGATAGGCTGGATTGTGATAATTGATTCCTAGAATCGAGCTATTTGTTTTTTAGTTTGCTTTTGAGGCCAGAATAGAGAATCAAAAGCAAAAATAAATAGGCCCTTAGGCACAAACTCGAGAAGCGGACTTTAGATGCTGTTCGTGCTGTTGTCGTTCTGAGTTGGAGTGTGTTCTCCTGCTCTATTATCTCTGTTTTCTTTTCCTTTTGTTGTTTTGTTCCGGAACTATGTAGTTAGTGGTTTCTGTTAATAGAAATAGAAGCACTGGTTTATTCCAAAAAAAGAACAAACAAATAGTCAAGTGACAAGCATTTGATAGGCACCCATGTAGCGTACGTGTGATGATGTCACCATCACAGGGAGAAGTATTTAGGTAGACCTATTTTCAGGTGCTAAGATGCTAATTTGTCACATAGGCTCTCGGATTATATATGGATGGATTAATTACAAAGGAATATATAAAGTGTGCTATTCGAGATATGTGGATGCCTTACATTTACATGAACATATATTTTGTGAGGATCTCATGATAGTCATTCTGTATATTAACACAAGGTGGAGAAATTATTTTTGTGGAATCCCGCTAGTTACCCCTCTCTCCGAATATTATTCATATAAATCTCTAACTGTCCTCATGAGAGCTTACATGTTACTATGTTAGCAGCAAAAACATTGAGATATATATCCTCGAGGGAAAAAACAGAAAACATAGAGAAATGCAAACCATTGGCCTCCATGAACTGATCTCTAGCAGCAGCTACATCCTGGGAGATGAGTAGGAGAGATGCCAGGACAGCACAAAGCAGAAACAAAGAATTGTTAGAAGCCATGTTTAATTGTATAGATGGCTTGCTGAGCTTAGGATGAGAAAATAGCGCTGCCTCTTGAGCTCTATAAATAGCAGTGGCAAGCCGGCAATGCATGCGCGCAAGCCTGTGTACCTGCCTATCGTTGAGTTGATGGATGGGAGCTGTTGTTTCGATATGCAATAATTATGGCGCTGTATGCTGATATATACACAACTACGGTTCGATGTTAGGATTGGAGCAGGTCGAGCTTGGTATGTCTCGTTGTCGGCGTAATTAGCCGCGCTGGGTGCGGGCGTGGACATTCATCCGTGTGGATTCTTGTGTGGTTGGGAATTAATGAAGAGCAACACTAGCTAATTAAGGTCAACTAAGAAAGTAGTTTCGTAGAGACGATGTTGTTGAGCGTGCTTGTCAGATCCAACATTCGAACTCCCTTTGATAAAATCATTTGGAAGCCATGGGCGCCTGCGAAATGTCGTTTCTTCACTTGGCTGGCCATTCAATGGCGCATCTTAGCAGCAGACAAGCTGATGGCTATAATTTGGAACGGCGCTTCACCTATTGTTCTTCTGTGCCTATTCACAACGAGTTTGGAACGGCCTCGCTGCTTGGGCGGGCCTGGCAAGGCTGCAGCCGACGATGCATTGCAGCGACATCCAAATGCTCTGGGAAAAACTGACTGATGGCTACGACGCTAAGCAAAGGGTAGCTCTGAATTCATTCATCATGCTGATCAAATGGGCGATCTGGAACAAGCGAAATCGTCGTATTTTCGACAAGCACAAGACATCCACAGTAAATGCTGGTGGAATTAAAGGATAAGGCGCGATCCTGGGGATCGGCAGGAGAGAAACACATTAAGGGGATCTGACAAGCGACGGCCGTATAATCACTAGGGTACATTTTTGCCATTCGTTTTTTCCTCCCTTGGCTGTATTGTCTTTGTAACTCTTTTTTTCTTCTATAAATCCTCACTAGCAGTTCTCCTTCTAGAAGTACAAAAAAACAAAATGATCGAGCAAGCTGTCTCATTTAGAAATTGATCGACCTACAGCATAATTACTGACAAACAGTGCTGCAGCGCTACACAACGCCTTAGTCGCAAGTTGATTGGACCGATTTCAGTTGTGCTCAAATTTGTACTAAAAGTTAATTTGGAACGGACTTCAGCTTGGAGCTCGATCAAACATAGCCTTTATTTCGTCTTGGGGTTCAAACTCTAGTAAAACCAATCAACTTTGAATGACCATGTGGGGTATACTTAAGTGAGTCATGAGTAATTGACTGTGTTTGAGCTCGTGGAGTTCAAGTTTGAGTTTGATTTGAATTTATTTTTGAATTTGAAGCAATTTGAGGTGTTTGTTTGGGTGGGCGGCACTACCGGCCCTGTAGTATTATTGGCCTCATGATGGCGGTAGTTATTTTCCAGAAGGATTATTTTTCGGGTCTCATGGAAATCGGCATTACCGGCCTTGGGGGCAGTAGTACTGGCCGAGTGGGAATACCGGCCATCACATGGCGGTAGTACTAGTCGGCGGTACTACCGGCCCTATAGTGCGGCAGTGCCGACCAGGCGGTACTATCGGCCCCTAGTTGGCGGTAGTTATTTTTCAAAGTGAGATTCTGTGAACTAAAAATTGTGATTATGTAATGTTTATTGCATATCTTTGTGAACAGTACTATGTTACGTGTTTGTTTGTCTGTGTTGGCTGCAGTACTTGGAAGCTAGGTCATAGTGAGGCGGAGGAGATTGGGACTAGGCTAGGAGAGTTGAGGTCCAAAACGGTCAAAGGACGCCAGAAGATGATTGAGGCCAGGAAGTGGATGCGAGTCGGGAAGACAAGGAGCGGGAGTGTGAAGCATTGGTGATGGGCATGGCGGGCAATGGCATGGACTGGGACTAGGCTCAGGGAAGAGTTGAGACCTAGAACGGTTAAGGAAGCCAATGCCGTTATGTTGAAGCGGACAAGGACATGTGGTGCGTCAAGTGACTTAGGCCCGTTTGCATGCAAGGATAGTTCGGGGGAGTCTGGACGTGTGAGGGGCTTGGCAGGAAGTCAATGGGGCCACATGGTGGATGACAAAGCATGGACGATGCTTTGAGTGGAAGGAAACGACCGGCCATGGGGGCAAATTGATAATTTGTTCATTACCGGGCATCGAGGCTGTTTGGAAAATCACGGCGGTGGCATAAGTAGTTTAGGTCAAGCCAAAGTGGATATAGACGCAAATTCGGGCTCGTGGAGCGAATTGGGCATTATGAAAAAGGTTGCTTTGAGAAGTGTGCTTGTGTGAGTGTAAAACCCGTTATGTGTGTTGGGTTATCAGGTTACCCCATGTAAATATGGATGGTATCCACATGAGTGTCTAGGTTTTAGGGTATGGATTGCCTCCTCTATATAAGGAGATGTAGAGGGAGGTGAGGGAAAAGCCTTAAGACCTGGGGAAGGATTAGGGTTTTTACAAGATTTTGGTTTTCTTGTATGTGTGTGAGTACTCCTCAGGAGCTTTGCCCTCAGGTGAGAGGCTTAATAATCATCCATCTTACTTTGAAATAAAGATCAAATTTGTGCTCAAGTCTTGCCTCTTGTTTTGATCTTCCCTCTTCTCGAGTTTTTGATCTTTCTTGTTTGGTTTCTTCTTTTCTTGATCTTGTTTTTCCAAGTATGATTGATTGATGGATTTATTCTCTGGAGATCATATCCCAATCGTCCAGGCAAGCCCTCACTTGTTCATTAAGAGGTTCTCAAGAAACCGGTTTTTAACATGAGCTAGAAGGATTTTCGGTAGATTGTGTTCTTGAGTTTTTGGGGGAAATTTCTTTGGTGCTCTTTCTTATTGTGATATGTGGGAGGTCATCTATGATAATCTTGATCATCAAAACCCCACGAATAAGCTTAAGGCAAACTTTTTCCTTTTGACCCGCTTTTGGTGTAATCTTCGGTAAAATTGAAAAAGTTCAGAAATTTGACGTCAATCCTTGCGATTGAAGGTTGGAATAGGTTCCTAACATCCATAAGAATGTGCATATAAAGTTTATGGTGTTTGGATTAGCCAATAAAAAAATACACCAATTTTTGGATTTGAACTCGTGCTGATTTTACTGTTCGTACCTTGATTTTATTGTTCATTGTGGTAGTGCCTATCGAATATCTAAATATGGTATATATGCGCATACATGACAGAGCAGGGTATGTCCTAGTAACATACGGAAGTTCCGGATATCTCGGGCCTAGAATCATGGGATAAGATACGCGCAGGGAGGGATAACCCCATATCGGGAAGGACTCGATTGGCTTTCCCCGCAAGGAGACCAACACGAGTATGCCCAACACCAACGACAGTTTGGATACGCTATGCAGATCACACGGCGAAGGACTCTTCATCGACTACGACTCGACCGGAGGCAAGACCATTGAGACTATATAAGGCCTTGGGGAGGGACCCTCAAGGAAAAAAGAAAAAAGGGAAGCAATCCAGTAGACAATACAAGGAAGCCCTCTAGCGAAGATTAGCCATCCAGAGTCACCAAGCCAAAGCCTTGGTGCGTAGAGAGTTTAGGAGCCGGCGAGTTGCATCTCGTCAACCTCTAGCCACAGCTATCCATAGCATAGATACCATCTGCATTGTAATCGGGGCTATACCCCGTTGCTTTGTATATCATCTGGAAGATATAGCAATCTCCCACACAGGACATAGGGTATTACTCCGTCAGGAGGCCCGAACCTGTCTACATCGTGTGCCTCTGTTTGTGTGCTTGACTCTGCTATCTCGAAGGTACCTGAAGTATAAGTTTATTGTCGATCCCTAACCTTTGATAGTGTCGCCCCCGGGTTGAGATCTCTGAAAATTGATTTTTCCACTTCCATTTGATCTCTTGGGGGTTTGGCTTAGTTCTTTCAGGGGAAATTTTCATTTAGCTATTTTTTAACTCCTATTCACCCCCTCTATGCGCATTTCCAGTCCTTCAAACTTAAACTCCAATTGATAATGTACCTTACGTACAAGATGAATGGAATTTATTCTACTTAAGTTGACTAGCTAGATTAATCTTGCTAGGGCCCAGCTCAATTTTCTATATAATGTCACTATATTAAATACTCCCTCTATTATTCTTTATTTGACATCCTAGAATGCATGTAGTTTGAAAGACCATGTGAAGGTATATCCTTATTGGTGATGAGTTATTGATAGTGTTTGAGCATGTGGTGCTCGTGTTTGTGTTTGCTTTGGATTCAATTCTTACTGAGAAGCAATTTGAGGCCATGTACTAGCGGTACTGCTGGCTAGGCACCGGCACTACCGACCCTCTGGTGGCGATAGTTATTTTCCAGAGAGATGTCTTCGCTTGGGTTGAGTGTGAGCAGCACTACCGGCTCTCGGGAGTACAAGTGCTGGCCTTGTGGTACTACTGGTCCCCAGTAGGTGGTAGTGCGGACTTTTGAGTGATTTTGAGACTTCAATTTTGAAATTGCATGAGATTTATTGCATATCATTTTGGGCAATGCTATGTGATGTGTTTCCTTGTTTTTTGATGGTTGCAGGACGACGATGCTAGATCATTGTGAGGCAGAGGTTGACTGGGACTCGGCGAGGTGCGCTAGAGGTCTAGACGGTCGTGGATCGCCTGAAGATGATCGGAGACAGAGTCTCTACGACCTTCGAAGACAAGGAATGTATGAGATGCTAGCTAGGAGCTGCTCGGATCAAGGAGGGTCGTTGGATCGCGATCTAGGTGATAGAGTAGCGAGTCAAGTTAGTACGCTTTGAAAAGCATGCAAAAACCTGTTATGTTAGAGAGTTTCGGGTTGGCCTATGTATGAGTGAGTGAGTCAATCCTACACCTTGATGGTGATCCTTAGACTAGAAGGAACTCATCCAAGGGTGGAGGATGACTCAAGAGTAGTATAAATAGAGGGGTAGGGGTAGCCTTCCTCCTCTTGAAGGTTTTAGAGGTTTTGATGCTCCTTTTAGAGGTCTTCTCTGTTTTCCCGGTGCTACCGGACAGAACGAGGAAAAATGAATTTTAATGAGTGTACTTTGATGTATTTATTGCACATCTTTGTGGGCATTGATATGTGAGGAGTTTCCTTATTTTTGATGGTTGCAGGACGACGGTGCTAGGTCATGGTGAGGCGAAGGATGGCCGGGACTAGGCGAGGAGCGTCGGAGGTCCAGACGGTCGGGATCGCCGGAAGATGATCGGAGACGGAGTCCGTGCATGCCGTGAAGACAAGGAATGGATGTGATGCTAGCTAGATGCTGCTCGGATCGATGAGGGCCGTCGGATTGCGGTCTAGTTGATAGGATAGCGGGTCTAGTTAGTGTGCTTTGAGAACCGTGCAAGAAAACCCATTATGTGTTGTGGGTTTTGGGTGAACCCTTGCATGGCTGGTTGAGTGGGTAAATCCTAGCCCTTGATGGATGCTCTAGGGTTTAGATGCTCATCCAAGGGTGGTAGGTGGCCCAAGAGTTGTATAAATAGGGGTGGAGGGGTAGCCTTCGCCCTTGAAGGTTTTGAGGTTTTTGATGCTCCTTTGAGCTTTGCCCACATGAAATGTGAGGCTTTGTAACCTCTCCTTCTAGAAATGAAATGTTCTTCATTTATGTTCATGTTTCATTTCCTTTACGCATTTACATTACGCATTTAAATTACGCAATTTAAATTCAGCATTTACTTTTCCGCATTTACATTCTCGCAATTTACTTTATCGTAATTTGGATTTGCCTCCCCTCCTTCTAAATGCTGTTCTTCTAGGATGTCTTAAGGGTGTTCATATGGTTTTACATCTTTCTTGCACCCTAGGATAGACTAGAGGTCAAGTTCTTATTGAATTGCAAATCTGTCCAGAACTTGTTCGTCGCGCAGCAGTCAGTATTTGATTTTTATAAAACTCTATAAAAATAATTTTTCAGTGATTCTTGTTGGAGAAGGTGCATGACTCATATATACATCTGTATAAAAATTTGTGAGTCCACTGGTTGCACCGTTTGAGCGCTATGAAGTGAAAACCGAGCCTCAAACTTTTTGGTCGAAGTTCCTGACTGCTGCATTGCTTGATTTTTCATGTTTATTCTACAAAGATGTTTGAGGTGATTTTTGTGGAGTGTTTCATGACCCAACTTCTCACAGGGATAAAAATTCCTAAAAATTTTAGAGCAACAGAAACTCACCAACAACTTGCTCCAATTGGGGACAATTCCTGAAAAATCTGCTTTTACTTTTCTGAAAGTGACTTTGGTGTTTTAGCTTTATCTCTTTTAGAAAAGTAGTCTTTGAGTTGATTCTCCTTTGTTTGGACACTTGACAACCAGGATTGTGATTAAAAATTCTCTCACATGATTCATGGTTCTCATCCATGCAAGCTAGGGGTACACATAGTTGTCTAATTGTTCGGGTTTTTGGAGGGTGTGCGAATCTGAGAAACACCATTTTAAAGGAAAATCTTTGGGTTTTTCAGATTTTTATTGCGAGATTATTTGGAGTACTTTGAGTGGGGGAAATTTTATTTGGGATCATTCACCCCCCCTCTGATCGCCATTTTGATCTTTCAATTTTACTCCTTCTGTTTAGAAATATAAGGACTATAGTTTGAATGATCTTATTTAAAAATATACGACTTGCATGTAGATTTAATGAAGTATTTCCTACTATACCCCTATTTATTTTCTCTCAAACATATGGATTTATTCATTACCACCCACACAATGTATTATCTCTCATCTTTCAAGACAATTAAGTGGGGGTATCTAAGCCATTTTCTTTCATACCTTCCTCAATTTCACCACAACCTTAATCTTTGTGTAAAGTCAAAATACATATTACATTTCTAAATGGAGGGAGTAAAACTTTGACCACTGCTATACACAAAAATATTTAGATTTGTGTTGGCGTCGAAAAAGAGACAATCGGCCTTAACATACGCGAACGTCGGGTTCAAGAGGTTCGAGATGTGCCAGCCGATTTGATCCTGCAATTGACAATAATATTATAATCTAAATAGCTATAATAGCTGATTAGGTTTTGTCAGTGAACCTGATCTAAACAGCTACTTAGCCTATTAAATCACACATAACGATAAGTCTAAACAGCTTGTTGAAGCTGATTAGATAGTTTTGATAAAGGTAGATTTTACCGAAAAAGGCAATGCACAACAAGATCGAAGAAAAGCAAACCTGGGTAAATTGGCATAATCGAAGATGATCAACAATCGGCGATTGTCAACTTTATAGACCAAGAACGAATTACAAAGTCTAAGTTACAAGAGCTACTCCTAATTGACAGGAAAAGTAGATAAAAAGTAAATGCGAGTTATTTGATTGATTGTTGTTGTTTTTCAGCTCACCTTAGGTCTCCTTTTATAGTGCGTAGGCCGATCATATCCTTTTCTGATGCGTTGCCAACAATGATCTGTATTGACCTCTATCTCATATAGTTAAAATTCTATCTTTGGATCAATATTGTCTAAAAATTCCAACTTCAACTTAACTTTTCCCTTTTTGAACTAATATCAGCGAGAAATATCCAATTTTATCCTTAGCCTCACAAATTGGTTATACCTTGGCAAATTCTGGTGCTAACATATGCCCCCTATTTTTAGGAGATAACATGTTAACCTCCAAAAATCTTGTGCATTGGCTTAATTATGATCGACTTAACCATAATATATTCAACGTCGTCTTCGATAACTACTCCATTTATTGCACCGTAAATTGTGTGAACGCACCATCTTTCATCATAATTGTTCCAAAAAGTTCGAAGAAATTACTCACCAATGCCATTGGGTTTACACCCTATAAATACCACCATTCACTTCTGTCATTTTCATGGCTCTTGGTTCTCATCCCTTCTGCCATCGGCTTCACTTTTGCTTTTGGACTTCAAGCTCCTACCTAGTCATCTTCCGTCAGCTCAACCAAAATCCAATTAGCTCAATAGAGATGGACCCTCATCATGTATTCATCCCTGTACCCAATAGCAATGATCAGTAATATCTAGGCCCAATAGGAAATCTTGATTCATCGACCGTCATAGAACAAGAAATTCCCCATCTTCTATTAAACGCCCCTGGGTATAACATAGATAGGTTGTGCAAAAGCTTTAGGGCTTGGCCAACAGCGTTGAAAGGTTGGCGGGATTAGTATAATCGGCTAGTGGCGCAAAAAATGCCTTAGTGGGAGCAGGTGGAAATAGCGGAGTGTCTCCCCCTTTCCTTAGCCGATCTAGAGGCCAACAATCCCTTAGTGGTCACATCCTATTACTTCTGGTCCTATCGGCCCAACTCTTCTCGATGTAGCTCAACTCCACTGCTTGAGGCCGGATAGGGACCAAGTATCGGCTTTTAGCTCCAAGCTGCAATACAAGCTAATCCACTCCAAGTGGGAAGGTTGGAGCAAGTATATAAGTAATAACAAAGGAATCAGCCAAGTGTCTGACAAGGAACACGTAGATTTTATCAACATGTGGCTCAACCAATTTTTGTTTTGCAGCGCCTCCCTCAGACCGACCCAAGTTTTTTAGGCAATAACCGAAAAATTAGTAGAGGGTCATCGGCTATCTTTGGGAAAAATGCTCTTGGGGGCATTGTTCTAGATGATGCACGCTATACGGAGTCAACTTTTCACAAGGATGGGGCAGCATATAGTTGGTAATTTGGAAGGCCCACTATGATTTATTCAAACTTGGCTCTACTCCATATTTAGCAGACCATTCCAACTTAGTTCAACCCACAAGACACACTTTCCTTATGAAGAGACCCCAGAAGGTCAATAAGTTGAGTGTAGAAATAGCCGATCTTTTGGGGAAATATTTGTTCTCTTTCTGGCAATGACAATAAGATCATCCTAATCGGAGCTAGGAAGAATTTATACTTCTTTCTGCTGCTTGATCATGAAGATTTCAGTCAACGTGATTTTTTCAGTTATGGGGAAGCCGACGACTATCCGTGTCCATCATTTCTTCATTTATCAGCTGATAGCAATAACATGCCAGAAGAAACTCTCAACTTGTACAAAATCTTCCTTTAACCGAGTGTGTTCTCCGTTGACTTGCATACTAGAAATCAGATTTACCAGCCATCTTATGAGTTTTATCATCCATCAGTATATTCAAGGCAGCTGGATTTTAGACAAGCCATTCCAAGCTTCCAACTATTTGATCGGCTTCGGCCTAGGGAGCGCGTTTGTAGTATATCAGGAGCTAGCATTGCTCTTCGCATGGCCAATGATTTTCAAATCCAAGATCTGTCGCACTTCTTTTTGCACACTCGGAGGGCAAGTGATTTCACCACTTGATGGTCAGCTATATCGGCGGTTTTATATCCAGTGGAGAGAACTACATCGACCATTATTTCTATTTGTTCCAAACCTTCCCGCAGAGCCGACGATTACAACTAACCCCTGTCGCAGCAGCTCAAGTTCTAGCAGTGATGCTAGTTCATTATTTCTATTTGTTCCAAACCTTCCCGCAGAGCCGACAATTACAACTAACCCCTGTCGCAGCAGCTCAAGTTCTAGCAGTGGTGCTAGTTCAACGGGCTATACTAACATAAGTCTTGTAGATATTACTAGCGAGGTATTGGCTAAAGTAGATTTTCTCCCTCCTTTTGGATAATCCTTTAAGCATCTTTGAACATCACTAATTGGCCCTCCTTTTGTTTTGCAGACCAAAGCAGCAGGGAAGAAATCTGTCGAGTCCTCTAGTGTCGGCCAACCTAGCAAACAACCGCGCCCCACAGTCGCTCTTACGGGCTATTCTTTAGGGACTTTAGGAGTTCAATGCCCCTCCCTTTTTGACGTGGAAAAGCAACAACCATGTAAGCATCCGTCAGTTAGACTCTGTACTTTTGCTGCCTTTTTGTTAACTAACTCCTCTAGCCGATTATTTAACAAACAAAACACGTGGCCGACCTAATAAGAAGGCCTTGGCTAGCAGGGGTAGTAAGCCCAAAGGACAATAGGTCGAGAGTTCTCCACATGACTCAGGCACAAATTAGGTAAAGCAATTCTCAAACCGATTTCAAATCCATGTTAATAGATCGACTAATAGACTTTCAATACTCCTTACAGCTTTCACTTTCTACACCAGCATTTGTGGCCCATATTCTATCTGATCTTCCCACGGAAGCGGATCTGCCTCCTCCTCCATCACAGCCGATACCCCAAGATAAAATCCTCCACAGTGCACTAACCATTGCTGCCATCCCAGCTGTTACTATAGGGCCAAGCATCAAGCCGATCGAGTCCTTAAGCAATGTTCTAGGATTCGACCGGTCTGATTTGGAGGTTGAAGTTGGCCTAGGCACCAACAGCTTCCCAGAGGAAGTCAAAAAAATCTTGGCCGTCTCAAAGGATGCATCGGCTCAAGTGGCGTCGACTCTTGGCATGAAGGAGAAGTTGAACAATTTTTTCAAGCTAATTCATACTCTGTCAGCCAACCTCCTAGAGAACGCTCAGCCCCTCAGGGATGTTATGGTGGTTGTACAAGCCGACCTACCCAAAGAAGCCATTGCTGCATTATTGAATGTATGACATCTTGATGAAAGAAAAGAGGCAGTGCAATTAGCTAAGGCTAGGCTTGAGCATCGAGCAGTGTAGTGCGAGGGCCAAAAGCTTGTTGACAAGTTGGTGTCTAACACGAAAGTGCTTAAGGGCCTATACGATGAAGGAATGCAATCCTTGAAGGCCACTAAGTAGAACTCAAACTTGAATCGGGCAAGAAGTCTCTTGAAGAAGTTTTGCAAAAATCAATGATTCCTTGGTCGAGGCCCAGAGTAACATGGCCTCTACCTCGTCGCTTTAAAAGCTTGGAAGGTTGACTTGGGTGTAGCCATAGCATCAGTGAGAAAACAAAACGGCCAAGGTGACTCATGTGCACGACACAATAGAAGAAGACGAAAAAAATTATTGATGATGTGGAGGAAACCATCGCCAAGGCTGCAGCAGCATTATTGGCTTTGGGTGCCATGCTCAATAATCTTTAAATGAATTGGGCTTGTATGAACAATGTCTGAATGTTTGTAAGAACCTTTTACAATCAGCTATTTAACCAATTTAACATTTTTAATCTTATTTCCCCTTTTGTTAAATGTAATGTTTGTAATCGGCTATAATCTATTCACCGCTAAAGTTTACAACCAGAATTAATTGCAACGAGTTAATTTGGCCTTTCCCAACCGATATTCATTTTTAACCAATTAAGATCCAATTCAAATACTTGGGTGAAATCTCTTTAAATATTTGTCGTTAATTGCCTTAGGAAACACCACACCTTCCAAGGTCTCCAAGATATAAAAATTTCCATCCACAAGTCAATGCACTTTGTATGGTCCTTCCCAAGTTGGAGATGATTTACTAAATTGGTTATCCCTAGAGCCGATAGGTAATATAATTTTCCAAACGTGATCGGCTTCACAAAACAATTTTGGCACCACCTTTTCATTGTAGGCCCTTGCAACTCTTGCCATATTCTTCTTAAGCCAATCCAACGTATGTAAACGTAATTCCGTCAAGTTGTCTAGGTTATCAGCCATTAAATTCTTATAATCTTGAGCCGATAGTCTATTTTGCTTGGCTATTCTTATTGAGTTGATATTGATATCTACAAGCAATACAGCTTCTTGTCCATAAACCAACTGAAAATGTGACAGCTTTGTTGCACCATGACAAGCAATCAATAAGCCCGTAAAGATTCCAATAACGTCACATGCCAATTCCTCAGTTTTTCCTCAATTTTCCTCTTGATCAACTTAATCAATGTTTTATTTGACGACTCAGCCTGACCGTTAGCTTGAGCATAATAAGACAATGAATTCAACAATTTTATAGCTAGACTTCTAGCAAAACCCTGAAACTCATCGAAAATAAACACAATGCCTTGATCAGTCATAATAGTTTGAGGAATTCCAAACCGATGGACAATATGCTTAGTAACAAAGCTGACAGCTTCAACACTTGTAACCTTTTTCAAAGGTATAGATTCAACCCATTTAGATAAATAATCGGTCGCAGCCAAAATATATTTATGGTCTTTGTTCGATGCAGGAAATATTTGTTCGATTACATCTATTCCCTATCCTCTGAACAACTAGGGCTTGATAATTGGGTGTAAAGCCGATGCTAAAGCTAGTTGTAAATTGCCAAATTTATGACAATCTTTTCATCCTTTGTAGTGTTTAAAACAATCTTTCAACATTGTCGACCAAAAATATCCAGTAGACCTAAGTAGCCATTTCATTTTATGGCCGACTGATGAGTTCCGCAAATTCCTTCATGCACTTCACCCATCGCCACTTTAGCTTCTTTAGTCTCAAGACATCTTATCAATAAACTCTCTAAAGTCCGATAATAAAGTACATTATCAAGTAAGATGTATTTTAGGGCCTATCTCTTAACTTTATGATCAGTGGTTTTTGAAGGATCAGTCAAATAACCAATTATCCTTACCCTCCAATCGCCCATAGAGATGCACATGACCATCTTCTCTGCCAGCTCATACTCTTCTAATCGGTCAAAAACTTTATAGCCTGACACTTGTTGAGCTAACAAGTTTGCCTTGCCATTCAATTCGCGCGGAATATGACAACTTGAACATGAGGTAAACAAGCCGATTATATTAAGACACTGCTTTAAATATTTGATCAAGATTTCTTCATAGCAGTTATATTCCCCCTTGTTGCACCACGAACAAAAAATCTCCATAAGCCTCAACAGAGTCGACCCCGATATTGTCGAGTAATTGTAGGCCTTTAAGTAACGCTTCATACTCGGCTTGATTATTAGAGCGTTTAAAATTTAGCACACAAACTCAAAACTGTATCCTTTCGACAAAATCAGTACCACCCGATACCATTGCCCTCTCGACATACTGATCCATGGAAAAATAATTTCCAAGGGGCAATAGATACTAAATTGGCATTCATATCGGTTTCATATCCTATTATAAAATCGGTGATCGTCTGACTCTTGACAGACCTAGCCAATTCATACATTAAGTCGAACTCGATGAGCCTGTATGCCCATTTACCAAGTTGACCTTGTAGAATTGGAGCTGATAACATATATTTTATAACATCGGTTTTACAAACAACCTTACAAGCCGATGCTAAAATATAATGTCTTAACCTAGTGCAAGCAAAATATAATGACAAGCAAAGTTTTTCCACAAAATGGTACCTGGTTTCTGCATCAATTAACCGTTGACTTAGGTAGAAAATAACCATCTATTTACCATCAATTTCTTGTGCCGAAACAGCTCCAATTGTCACCTCTTCAGCCGATATATAATTTAAATGGTACATCTTTTTGAGGTGCGGCTAAGACTGGAGGCTTAGACAAATAATCCTTTATGCTTTCAAATGCCTTCTGTTGATCGGCTCCCTAAACAAATTCTTGATTTGCCTTTAATCTCAGCAATGGGGTAAATGAACTAATCCGACCAGACATATTCGAAATAAATTACCATAAATAATTAATCTTGCCGATCAACTTTTGTAAATCATTTTTACAAGTAGGTGGTTTGGTATTGCTTATAGCTTTGACCCTTTCTTAATTAACTTCAATTCCCTTTTCATGGATCATAAAGCCTAAAAACTATCCAGCCGATACACTAGAAGCACACTTGTATGGATTAATCTTCAAACTGTGTGCCCTTGTTTCCTTGAACATTGTTTCCAAATCGGTTAGATGCTGAAAATCTTCCATTGATTTTACAACCACATCATCGATATAAATTTCCACAATCTGGCTAATTAAATCATGAAAGATTAAATTCATGGCATGTTAATATGTTGCACCAGCATTTTTCAAACCTAATGTCATCATGTGGGCACCTGGAAATACGAATCAATTCTCACTCATGCGTTGGACTTAGAGGTGACACTCATACTCCGCTTACATGTATGCTCACTGTCACCCAAAATTCCCGTGCATGGAGTATTAACCAAATGGCCTTCACCCAAACAAATATGAGCCACCTAGTTGCACCATACACACTTACGCAACCAAGAGAGTTTTGATTCCATTTCGAATAACCATACCGGGATAGAAACCAACTCGTCCAAGCATAGCTCTCACCATTCATATCAGAACCTTGGTATCGCTCACACCCACCAAGGGGAGCACGAGCAATAATCAAGGAATGACAACCGCTCGAGTTTATGCATTAGACGGTTGAGAGCAATTCCCGGTACCCGGATATGTGTCTAGTGCTAGTTCCCAAGATCAGTGCCTAGCACCCACATATCCCGCATTCGAGATGCATCATAACACATTCACACATGTCTAAGCAGTTGGCATAGTATAAACATAAACTAGAAGCTATTACAACTACTTAATATTACAAGTACGTGGCCGACCGGCCAAATATTACATACAAAAGTAAAATACAGCGGAGATTAAACATAAACCAAAAGTAGGATAGTGGTATTCCCATCCATAAACCCATAGGCAACCGACTGGGAAGAGCCCTAGTTCATCCGTCCACATAGTCGTCAGACCCCGGAGCAAAGTACGAGTCGTTGGGGTACTCTTCCATACCTTCGTCTATATTATTTAGATTGACCAATAGTGAGTACACGTATGTGCTCGCAGGACTTTAGTGTATGGAAATATAGTAGACGCATGGTTAGAACAAGGATAACATGCCACTACACTAAGTCTCATTTGCAGCATAACGCAGATTTTGTTTAAAAGTGAATGTTTCATCAAACAGTATCAAAATTGTAAAGATCATTTGATAGAAAGCTAAATAACAGTAAGTAAAGTACATTTACATCATTTCCAGTCCTCCTTGGCTGTGAACAGCGTGTAAACACAGCCACCCTTGGCTCACAAGTTTACCAACCCGTCCAACACTGTTTCCAAAAGTTTCACAAACAACATGACTATACTTGACAATATTTTCCCAAGTTTCTCATGACTGTGAGCGCGGCTAATTAATTAGATTTAAATATCTAGCAATCATGTTAACCATGCCTCATGATAAGTACCGTACCCGATTTGGTAGATAGTGACGAAACTGTTCAACTAGCTAAAGCCTAGCCTTGCACCAGCCCCAGTGATGTCAAACCCTTGCCATGGTCCGAAGATCTGGACCTGGACACACAATACTAACGATGGTTTACGCCCAATCACATCCTCTCCCCATGGCAAGGCATACACCGTTGTATTGGAATGCTTTAGCCCCAACAACTCGGTGAAGGGAGCACCAACAAGCGACACCGTACCCCAAAGTGCCCTTACTACTTCGGGCTACCAAAATGCAAGGCTAAACCCGAGCTAATCTACTAAGCTAAGGCTATCCCATATTAGCACATGTGGTTGCACCAAATCACTTAGGTGATAGCATCAAGTTTGGTCCTTAATTGACCCGGGCGAGAATCTCTCCCTAACTATGCGCGAGATCCCTCCTCACAACTCAAGTTTAACAATAACTCGTCCGCGTCTAAACCACAAGTTTTGGGTTGGATTTTTACCAAAATACACAGAAATCATAACTCGGATCCGTACCTTTACAAATTGCACAAGTTTGAATGGAAATGTGTCCCAACATTTAAAAGATGTTCTAATAAGCATGACTAAGCATGTACATGAGATATTTCACATTTAATACCCAAAATGACACAAATAATGTCTACACCATAAGCTAAGGTTACAACAGCAGGTGATCAAGTGTCAAGGTAACGACAATGCATATAAATGGGAAGAAATTACTGGTACCCACAACATAGCAAGTTTATCATTAACATACGTGCATGCATACAATTTGATAAAGCAACATAAACATCGTAAAATAATGGGTCAACAAGATCAAAGGAGGGTGCTTGCCTTGTTGCTCATCATCGGCGCCATAATCAGGGTCATAGGTGAGATCGTCGTCAACAGATTCCGAAACGTCGGCGTCTACACGTTATATACAAGAACCGCGACAAATAGCAAACAACAACTTGTAAAATAGGGCACAAAGAAATAAAATGTAAATACCAAATAAAATTTACCAAGAAAAATATGGTGGCTTAGTTCTTTGAAGTCATTACTTGGTGTAGGATAGTTTCATTAGTTCGTCGTTCGCGTTTTGGCTCTTTTTATGTACATGTTACATTTATTCTTTGAATTCTAGAAGGTAAAATTATAATCACGTATGTGAATACTTACGAATTTAAGAAGCTATAATTATGTATACTTATGTTTATAATTTCAAATTCAAGAGGTGAAAACTATCTAGACTTAATATGGTTAAGTCATTAGTTAAGATGTCGTATGTATGTAGTACTTAGCTCTAGGTGTCTTTGTATAAAAAGTGATTTGTACATGTTAGGCATACAAATTTTAGGCTACTGGCTGTACATTCATAATTTTATGATGGTTTGTGCGATACAAGTATCTTAACTATTGATTTCTTAAGTTCGTTCATTCGTATTACAGATTTTAGCGCTCATAACACTTAGGGTTGTATTCTTAATAGGATTCAGATGCAAAGCAAGTTGTAATAAGATTATTTTTCTAGAATATGGTTGCCTTTGCCCTAGAGTACATTTCTAGGTTGATCTTATTAATATTTGCATTTAGACGAGATGTTTTATTCATTGCCGAAAATGCATATATGGCCTTAAAGTTTACACTATAAGGGGTCATATTTCATTTTTAGCTTGCGACTGCACTACACAAGATTTTATAACCATTTTTCTGGCATTAGCAGAGGATGTCCCTAAGAGTGTTTAAAAGTTGGTTTCACATCATTTCTCTTTTATCCATGATGGTTTTCATACAAGTGAACAATAAGACCTTTTATGGACCTAATTTAAACTTGGAAATATATGAAATATTTTAAATAAACAGAGAGAGTATCATTTTTCAAGGTCCTAGGATTTGGTTTCATCAAATTATTTTATAAAATTATTATCCAGGTTGGGTTATATGAGTGTCTTTTATATAGGTTAAATTAGGTATAAAAGAGCATTAACTCAAAAATCAAAACCAGAAAATATATGAACAATTCCAGAGATAAATTCAAATGAAAATTCAAATATGCAATAACGATCATGACATGCCACTTTATTTATTTTGCACAGATTTTGGGGTGTTACAAACCTACCCCTTACATTAATCTCGTCCTCGAGATTAGTTAGACTCGTCGAAAAAGGATGAGAATTCGGCTCTAAAGCGGTCTTCTCATTCCCAAGTGGCCTCTTCCTTGGTGTGTTTATGCCACTGGATTTTGAGAATTTTTACAGCAAGATTTCGAGTATGACGCTCGGCTTCGTCAAGGATGTGAATTGTACTTTCACGATACGAAAGATTGGGCTATAGATCGATGGTATCCAAAGAAGTGAATTTGGTGAGAGCTTGAAGGCACTTATTTAGTTGGGAGACGTGGAATACATCGTGCACATCAGAGAGTTGTGGCGGAAGTTCAAGTTGATAAGCCACTTCACCTCTTTTTGCAAGGATCCGATATGGACCGATGAATCGAGGTGCTGGTTTTCCATGGACTCGAAATCGTCGAGTTCCACACAGTGGTGAGACCTTGATATAAACAAGGTCGTCCACCTCGAAGCTCAATTCACGGCGACGATTGTCAGCATAGCTCTTTTGTCGCAACTGCGCTTCTTTTAGATGACTTCTGATTAGTCGAACGTGATCTTCAACCTCTTGGATTATTGTTGGACCGAAGAATTGCCGTTCAGCATTTTCTTCCATAGAGTGCCTCAAAGGGCGACATTTGAAGACTGGTTTGGAACCTATTGTTGTTGTAGAACTCGGTAAACGCAAAACACTTCTCCCAATTAGTGCTATAAGATATCACATAAGCTCTCAACATGTCCTCCAGAATTTGATTCATCCTTTTAGTTTGGCCTCCTATTTGAGGATGGAAGGGCCGTGTTGAAGAATAACCTGGTTCCGAGAAGTTCGTGCGGACTTTCCCAGAACTAAGATGTGAATTGTGAGCCACGATCGGAGATGATGACTTTAGGAACTCCGTGAAGTTGAACAATATTGTTCATATAAAGTTCGGCGAGTTTAGCTCCGTTACATAAGACGCGCACAGGAATGAAATGGGCTACCTTAGTCAGACGGTCAACAATAACCCATATTGAGTCATGCCCATTTGATGTCTTGGGTAAGCCGGTGATGAAGTCCATGCCAACTTCATCTCATTTCCATTCGTGAATCCACATGGGTTGAAGCATTCCCGCTAGTTGCTGGTGCTCTGCCTTTAATGTGTTGGCACACGTCGCAAATAGCAACATGCGCGGCGATGTCCGTTTCATACGGGGCCACTAGAATTTTTCTCGGAGGTCCTGGTACATCTTGGTGTTCCCAGTATGGATTGAAAGAGGGGATTCATGTGCTTCTTTTAGGATCAACTCCTTGATTTTAGGGTTATCCGAAACACATATTTGTTAACCACGCATGATCAACCCATCGACATTCTCAGAGAATCCCGACTGCGCATCTTCATTCATCTTTTGCTTGATTTCAGCCACTCGTTTGTCATTAAGTTGAGGGGCTCTAATTTGTGATTCAAGGGTTGTTTGAAGAGTCAGGACTGCGACATACCCCTTTTCAACCACTTCCAAGTTGAGTTTACAGAATTCTTCGAATAACTCTGGTTGATTGACGATAATAGAGGTGTTGGCAGCGTGTAGTTTCCAACTGAGTAAATCAACCACTACATTGGTTTTGCCCGGGTGATAATGGATGCCCAGATCATAATCCTTAACCAATTCAAACCATCTTCGTTGCCTAAGGTTCTGATCTGGTTGGGTGAAGAAATACTTCAAACTTTTGTGACCGGTGTATATTTCACGTCGATTACCGATGAGGTAATATGCCATATCTTGAGAGCATGAACGACGGCTGCCAATTCTAAGTCTTGAGTGGGATAATTGGCTTCATGAGGCTTCAATTGGTGGGAAGCATAAGCCACAACCTTACCCTCTTGCATCAACACACAACCGAGGCCTTGATGGGATGCATCGCAATACACGTCGAAGCTCTTGTGTATATTGGGCAATGTATGTATTGGGGCTATTGCGAGTCTTTGTTTTTGTTCTTGGAAGCTTGCTTCACAAGCCGGTGACCACTCAAATTTCTTCTCCTTCTTGGGTAATCCGGTCATTGGCTTCACAATTTTCGAGAAGTTCTTGATAAACCAACGATAATATCCAGGAAGACCAAGGAAACTTCGAACCTCAGAAATAGTTTGGGGCTGTTCCCAAGCACACACATCTTGCACCTTGCTGAAATCAACAGTGACACCTCCTTTGGATAGGATATGGCCTAGGAAACCAACTTCCTTTAGCCAAAACTAGCATTTGCTAAACTCGCATAGAGTTGATGCTCACGAAGCTTGTCGAGTACCATGTGCAAGTGAAGCTCATGCTCACCTTCATTCAAGGAGTAGATGAGGATATCATCGATAAACACCATCATGAATTTGTCCAAGTATTCCATGAACACCTTATTCATAAGATTCATGAAAGTGGCATGTGCATTAGTGAGTCCAAAGGAAACCACGGTGTATTCATACAAACCGTAGCGAATGGTGAAGGCGGTCTTTGGAATGTCCTCCAGGCAGATTTTGAGTTGGAAGTAGCCAAGTCTCAGGTTAATCTTTGAGAAGACTTGAGCCCCGCTCATTTGATCAAACAAGTCATCAATTCACGGGAGTGGGTACTTGTTTTTTATGGTAACTTCATTCAATGAGCGATAATCGACACACATCCAGGGACTATTGTCTTTATTTTTTGACAAACAGTACCGGACTTCCCCTTGGTGATGAGCTTGTGCATATGAAACCCTTGTCTAGCTGCTCTTTGTGTTGTTTCTTTAATTCAACCAACTCATCTGGGGGCATTCGATAAGGACGTTTGGAGTTAGCTGCTATCTCAGGCAGAAGATCGATAACAAACTCTATATCTTGGTCTGGTGTCATTCTCGGTAAATCCTCAGGGAAGACATCAGGATAATCACATACCATAGGCACCTGATAAACCTCAAAAATTGAAAGAGAGTAGAGGGATGGTTGTTGCAAGGTAGAGACTTGACCGGAGGAGTATGTGACATGAATACCATCAGAATTGACCAAGGAGATAGCTCGGTTTGCACAATCAATTTGCCCTTTGTTTTTGGACAACCAATCCATGCCGAGGATAACATCAAGAGTCCCAGCGAATTGATGTTGATTAAATCACCCTTGAATTCTACCCCATTGATCACAATCCTAACTCCCAAACTTATAATTTTTTTTCTCATGATGGGCCCGAGTGAATAGATTAACATGTTGTTGTCTATGTAGTTGACTTTGATCCTTTGTTGCTCAACAAATTTTGTGGATATGAATGAATGAGATGCTCCGGAATCAAATAATACCAAGGTAGGAGCTGAGTGCACAAGGAACATACCCAACACCACATCGGGTGCGTTGCTTGCTTCTTCGACAGTGACATGGTTGAGGCGGCCACACCCATAGCCTTGGGCTAGCTTAGGAGCTGGCCAAGCACGTTGAGGGTCTCCACGGCCACTTGCTGGACCTTGAGGACGTGGCGGAGCATTTTGGGGCTAAGGACGAGTCGTTGGTTGCTTCTTTTGCAGGCAATTACTCGTATAGTGCCCCTTCTCGTTGCAAGCAAAGCAAGTGATGGCTGCGGCTTTGTTCTGACCTCCGGAGGGCTATCCTCATCGGTTATATTATTGAACCACAGATGGTGAAGGACTAGATGTACGCCCTTAAGATCTTGGAGGTGGTGGTGCAGATGATCGAGCAATAGATGGCTACCAAGTACGTGGTTTCGAGGAACCGCTACTTACTGATTTTGGCGCCATCCATTTGCGCTTGCTGCTCTCGATCACAACTTTGGCTCTATCATCCACCCAGATAGCCTTATCAACTAATGTCTGCATGGTTGGGATGTCAGGGGCAGAGAGATAGTGCCGCACTTCCTCATTGAGGCGCTCCCAAAAGAGAGCAACCTTTCTTGCCTCGCTCGGTATTTCATCAGTGACGTACCGAGCAAGATAGTTGAAGCGATGGAGGAAATCCATGACAGACATGGAGCCTTGCTTGAGGTTGTAGAACTCCCTCTTTTTGATCTCCATGATGCTTGTGGGGATATGGGTGGTGCGGAAGGCGTCCTTGAAAGCCTCCCATGAAGTTGCTTGGCCTGGGGGGCGAATAGCCTTGTAGCTATCCCACCAAGCTACGGTGGCTCCATGGAGGTAATATGTGGCATATTGCACTTTCTCCTCATCATTGTACCTCGCATTGTCGAGCTTGCCTTCGATGTCGTGAAGCCAATCATCGGCGTCCAACGGATCCGCCGATGAGGAGAAACTTAGTGGGCGAGTTCGCTGGAACTCAACCAAGCACGACTGAGGCGGCATGGCTGCCATTCTGCCGTATGCTGCGGCAGCGTTGAGGTTTTCAGTGTTCTGGACCATCCTCTTAAGAAGACAGGTTTGCATTATGAGAAATTGCACCATTGATGGTGGAGGAGGCAACTTGTAACATCCCAAAATTCGGCTTAATTAAGTTTTTATTGCTTAAATATGCATTTACGATTTTCTGGAATTTATTTGGATTTTTATGGATTTATTTGAATTAAATTCAAAATCAAGTTTATTGCCTTTTATTCAAATCTATTTAAATCTGTGCAAAGTCAAAATAAAAGTTTTGCCAAAAATATTTTATTTGAGTCCAGAATGTCTCAAAGTAGTTTTGAGATTTTTCTTGAATTTTTCCTGATAATTTAATTGCCTAAAACCAATTAAATGAATTTCTAGAATTATTTAAAATAATAAAGTTTTAAAAATCCTTTTCAACAGTACCGGGCCTTGCCCAATTTCTGTGCGCGTAGGCCCATCTCGTCGCGGCCCAGTGCTTGCGTTGTCGGCCCGTAGTCGGGCTGATTCCTGACCGTCGGATCTAGATCAAAAGGCCACGATTGAAGCGCACCGATTCAGATCTCATCCGAATCCAGGCCGTTGGGATCTGCCGCGTGTTCGGTTGGATTTTGGAGCATCGCAGCCGAGCATCGCGCCATGTGTAGGGCGGAGCGTCGTCGTGCTCGCGTGACCGACATGGACTCTGCTCCGTGTCCGTCTCGGCGCCGCCATGGATTCTTTCCGTTTGGGTGTGATCTGGTCCCCTAAGTGCTATAAAGGGGTGCGCACCAAGGGCACCGGATCATATCTAGCAGAAGCCCTAAGCTCTTGTTATGAAAGTGGCTTTTCATGCGCCGCAATCGGAGTTTTCTCGAAGAGCGCCGCCGCTTTCGGTTTTGTCGATTCCGCCGTCATCCGTGGAGTTTGAGGCACGCAACCAGGTCCATTAGATTCGTCTCGACGAGGGGAAACCCGTGCGCGTGCCAGTCTTGTCGGAGCATCGTCGGAGGAGGAGATCGCCGTGGAGGTCGCCACCGCCGTTGAAGAAGGCCTCGCCGACTCGGTTCCCGTGAAGAAATCGTAGATCCGTTCGCGTCACTAAACTCCTTTCGTCGAGCCTAACCCGAAGGTAACCTCTTTGGTCGCCGATGACCGTAGGGCGCGCTGCTGGCCGACGAGCGATGTGGCAAGGCTTGCGGTCGACCCGTGGATCTGACGTGAACGCCAGATCAGCCTCACGGCTTGCATGGCAATGAGGTGGTCGCACGGTCGGCGCCACGCGTGGTGATCCGTCGGTAGAGACGCGCCCACGCGTCGAGAGAGCTTGACTCGGGTGGACCGGATCCACCGTGAACCCGAGGAAATCGTGGACGCATCCATGGACCGAGGGGGCACGTGTCGCGACCTAACGCTTCGGTCGGGGCTGATGTCACGCCGACGTCATAAATCGCTTTTTCGAATAAAAATAAATCATTAATTCCGAATTTCTAATTTCTGTATTTTCAGTATTTATTTCAAACTTCAAAAGGCTATATCTTTTGCATCGTAACTCGGATTTGAGTGATTCAAATTTCAAAAAATTTGTAAAATTGAGATCTATTTAATGGTGAATTTTAATTGATTTTTGGAGTTCTTTTGCTCTCTTTTTTGGGTATTTATTTGCTTTTCTCCTTCGGTACGCGTAGACGTTGAATTGTGCGACGCTTCGGAGGAAGATTCAACAACTCAAGATCAAGCTTCAGATCAAGATCAGGACCTATTCCAAGGCAAGTTGTGCTTTGATCATGTTGAACCCATGTTTATAAAATTGCTATGTTTGTTTTACAATATTGCATATATTTCAAATATACAGTTGTTTCAAAATAGATTGGGCTTAGCTAATATACCAGATTGATCTATACCCTACCTTGTTATTATATGCCATGATCCATTGTCACCTTAGATTGGTTTAATTTAGTTGGTTAATAATTATAATCAACATTGGAGGTTAGACCGTATTAGTTGCTTAGCCATGCCACGTCATCACATGTGTCAGAATTATTGATAATTAATCTTGATTAATGGAATATGGAACAATGTTATGAACTTGTGTGTCATGTGGGATCACACGATGAGATTGAGTTGTTGTGGCGAGTCATGTCACGCAACGATGTTGAATTGTTGATGGCACGTGGTGCTTGGTAATCAACTGGGTGATAATCATTTAGATTGGGGCAAGTGGCAAGGGGCGAGGAGGCCAAGGTGGGCCCGATGGGCAGAGGGTATGTGGATGTCTTGCCTTGATCACACTAAGGACTTAACCTTGCAAGCCTTTGACCTGAGTCAATCATGCAACCACATGTCCGTATGGGCCACCTAGGCCGAGTAATTTGCAATGTCTTAATTTTGGTACTATCATTGGTGGTGTGAGTTCCCGAGTTATGGTGTAATTCACATGGCGCAAGAGGGGGGCCCTGGTTGTGGTTTTCAGACCCACCAGTGTTGAAACCTTAACGGGTAGTACTGGATTAAGCCAGAGCATTGTAAAGGCTTTGTCATGATCTCTTCGCGACACACCAAAGGAAGTGTGTTAATTGCATGGCACCAAAAGACGATCATGTCGTGTGGGTAAAGTGCATAACCTCTGCAGAGTGTGAAACTATTCGGATAGCCGTGCTCATGTATTGAGCAATGCTCGGAATTACAGTTAAGGGTTAGCTTAATTAAATGGAAAACTTGGTTGGGATGGCGGGATTGCCATATGGAGGGTTGGAACTTGATTTAGGATTGGAAACTTGGTTTACTTGAGAAAAGCTGAATCTATCATTATTGTTATTTGTTTTACCGTCTTTACAATCTATTTATTGTATTTGTTCAGAATGTTTGCTTTGTTGCAAAATAGCCATGATAGCCTATCCTTTGGAATAAGCCTTGCATATAGTTGCATAGAATTGCATTCTGTGCACAACTTGTTGAGTGCTTTAAGTACTCACCCTTGCCAACAATAACCTCACCAGTTGAAGAGTCTACATAAATGCTGGAGGAAAGATTCCAGGAGGAGACGAATGTTTAGGGCGCAAGCCTTGTCAGTTGCCTGTGGTATACTGAGGGGTTGTCTACGTTTTCCTTCCGCTGCAGTTTAATATATTATTCAGCCTTGCGAGGCATAGTCATGTAAGTGGACCATAAGGTCATTCAACTAGTAGTATGTATCATATGATGTCTTTCATAATATTTCCGCTATGTATGATTGTGATATTTACTGATGTTGAGCCTGTGTGCACTAGCGTGATCCTGGACTAGTGCAGTATACACAGAGGGTCCGGATTTGCATATTCGGGTCCCGACACAACTCCTCACTTTGAACTTCTTGATCATGACGGGCGCTTCCTTGCTCCCGTACAGGCGTGCCAGAAAGTTGGGCCTCATGAGAGCGAGACTCAGATGAAGTGGGTTAGGGTGCGCCGGATTGGGCACCTCACCCTCTCGGATGCGTCCTTCACAGGCAGCACCACTAGCCAAGAGTGTGTGTATAGATCGAGTCATCGACATCCTGTCACACATATGAAAGTTGAGCAACATATGTGAAACGAATGAGATACTGACTCGAGATAGATGTACAATGAAGATACGATGATTAAGCATGTAATTTTGAGTTTGAGAACTGATTTTCATGCTCAAATAAGATTGTGGATAGCAAAGACATATTTCATTGCTTTTGATAATTTCGATGACATTAGCATAGTTTGGTCATCCTACATAGATGAGTTACAACAAGGGGGTCATTACTAACTAATACGGACCATTCCATTAGCATCTTTGTACAAGTTTGGTGTTACAAAAGTACATCATAGATCAGCTCACACTAAAACCCAAAAGTGAGCTCCATCGGCTAAGTCACCTAGCCTCTATCTAAAAATTGCCACCATCATCGGCGGCGTCGAAAACATCGGGGGCAGTGGGTGGCAACGAGGGTGCAACTGACATCATCAACTCGTACTCGCACCCACCGAAGATGAGGGTCTGACCCCACACCACGCTCATGGGGCCATTGGAGCAAGCCGCTGAGACGCGACGTCCATGGCCTCCCACCGACATACAAACCTGGCGGACAACGCAGCGGTAGGAGCCATAAGGACGCGAAAGGTCCTCATCGGGGTCATAAACCTCATGCTCCCCATACACGATCTCCAAGGTGAAGAATCGAGGTGGAGCAGCGGAGACATATGACTCTCCAGCTCGGTGATGCGGTGGCGTGCGATGTTCAGTTCGTCGTGGAGGCGGAGGAGGTACCTATCGAGGGACCTCATCAACCCCACATGCCAAGCAAGTGTGGCATCCATGGCAGCGTCTGGTGTAGTGTAGATGTTATCTAGGCTATCCCTCTCGCATGAGGGACAGTAGGGAAACATTTGTGTCATCTCGGGAAGGTCATGGAGGAGTCGAATGATGGCAGTGTAGGCTCCAGCGTGCAATGCTATAAGTGGAGTCGCCGCCATCCCATGAAATCATCGAGCCTGCTCTCCTTCATGACGACCATGTATGGTCACCTCCATGACATACATCCCGGAGTCTGGGTTAATGGCAACGCGGGAAATGAGGTACTCTGGTTGCTCAGTAAAACCGGCCCGGTGTATCATGTCCCACAACTCTGCTGCACGGAGCCCTCAACCATGGTCCGAGTGTAGTAGCGCAGTTCCCAGTGGTATGCCATCTAAGAAAAGAAGAGTTCTAGGTCAGCATGACCTTATATGGAATGGAACAACTAGGTAAAGAAAAGGCGATGAAACAGGAAATCAGCAATGTTGTCAGTTCTGTCCAGCAGATTCTTTGAATTTTTATGCATTTCTAAACAACTTTAAAAAATGTAAAAAAATTTGGGTAGATTCCTGGGAGAGTGAACACCTAAGGTAAAATTTTTGGAATTTTTGCGTTGACATATTGTCCTACAAAATTGGATAAGTAAGGTTCTATCCAAAATTTTCTATCTAGCACATACTACCCCCCCCCCCCTTTGAATTTCTAATCCTCATTCCCTAGGTCAAAATTTTGCAAAATTCTACAGGTTTAGTCTTGACCCGGTAAAGTCCCATTTAGAATTTTGGTGACATTTTTAGATGCATCTAGGTTAGACAAATAACACCCTAATCTTTTCTTAACCTTACATTTACTTGCGGCGTATCTAGTCTTTGAAACAAGGTAAGGTTGTACAAATTTTCACCTCTAAAAGAGATGGTCTAGAATTGGAGTTCCATGCTGGTCCTATTGAATTTTAAGTTTCAAAGCTTAGCTCTTATAACTTCGAAACTCAATTTTGATCAATTTGAATGGCATAAGAGGTAGAACAAAGTATTAGATGATTTTCATATTTTCATAAAAATGGTTTGGAATTGGAAACATGTGTTGGAAAATTTAACTTTCAGATGATTCAATACTAGGCCATATGTTGTCAAAGATTGCTTTCAGGTGTTATGCCATGTGTTGGCAAAGACTGGTACTATGCCACGTGTTAGTAAGGAATGGTTCGAATTGTCTCTCACATCATAGAAGACTATGAGTTGCTATATTTATGCTTACATAATTGTTATTTTCATATACCTGTCAACTTGCTCTTACAAAATTCCATTTTGCAAATTACTACTTGATGTACATATTCAATTTTGCTTTATGCAACATAACCGTAGAAGCCTCCTTTGACATAGCCTTTATTTAGTGCACTTTTGCGATAAACCTTAAGTCTTACTAAGTACAAAAGTACTCACCCTTGCTTATTTGTTGGTTTAATTGAAGAAGTGGCCCCCGAAGGTTACACTTCGCCGTAGGATACGGGAATTCCGATGGTGCGATTTTTCTAGGATTTATACCTTGTCAGTTGCCTGAGGGTTGGATGGGCACACTAAAAGACTTTTGCTTCTTTCAGTTGCAAGATACTCTGCTTTATAAGACCTTATTGTATAAATTACCACTATCATATGTAATATTAAGTACGGATGTGTTACCAATTGTTAAAAATGTGCGTACTAGCCATTGATCATGGGACTAGTACTGTATGTTTATAGATCATCCTTGGTATTTTGTACCAAAAAGGAGGGTTGTTACAACCACTCAAAGAACATAAATGTTATATCCAAGCCATATCCTTCACTAGATGTGGTAATCTACTAGGGACCCACCAATTTAACATGCATGCCTTACTGCACAATTAACAACCAAGATTGCTCACTATGCACAACCACAATAATTCAATCCCTTCATACTAATTCATTTGACTGGTCCTGAGTAATTTGATCACATGCGCAATTATATTCTCGAATCTCACACTCCTCGTTTGATCTATGTAACGTCCCAAAATTTGCTTTTTAATATATTTATGGCATTCTAGAATTATTAGAAATTTTCGGGAATGTATTTGGAATTTTTGAAGTTAATTCGAACTTAAGCCCTATTGAATTAATCATATAAAATAAAGATCGTGTGTGTCACATGCGCACAAAATTTCAAAATTTAGTTTAAAATAACGACATTTGAAAAACAAGAATGTTCCTATCGAATATTTTCAAAAACTTGATCTATAAATTAAGTTGTTGATTTTATAAACATCTGTACAAGTGTCTGATTCACCAAAAGAATTTTTGCAGAAAATCTATATATCGAAAAAAATCACGAAACCAACATCGTTAGGTTCCAAATATTTCCTAGTATTTTAGAGGATTTTCCAAGATTTTTAAAGCTCTTTTGCTATTTTATCCTAAACACGTTTTGTTTCAACTCTATTCATAATACGGAATTTATCTGACGAGGACATTCAGAACGGAAGGAATTCTTTAGAATTGATCGTTGCCGTTTCTGTGTGCATGAACACATGTGGTCACTGATTTTTACTTCCATGCATGTAGTAACGGAAATCTCGTAAGGCAGCGTTCCTTCATTCCTCCATGCATGAATTAGTAACGGCAGTGCTCGTTATTGCGTTGCGTCATTAAGGGAATGATGAGCGTCACTGTTTACGCACATAACCAGCTGTTTTGATTTGTATGTCCTGATCTAGTACACCTACTTCTCCTCATTTTGGCCGGATCCTTCTATTCCTCCATTTCATCCTCTCCTCATACCTTTTGCCACCTCACGCGGACTTCGCCAATGCCGGTGCATCCTCCGGTCTCGCCTCTTCCTGCACCGACATCAACTGCTTTTCCACCGCCGACCGTACTCCTCATCTCTCTTGCATGCGCTCTGTCTATCTCGATCGGTTGATCTCGTCATGTGTATTTATGCATGTATATACATGTTAGCACGTACTTATATGTCAAATTTATATATGTAAGAACGTATATAAATATATATACAGAACGTGTGTATATGTATATATATTAGTTTAGAATGTATGCAAGTATACGCGCATATTAGGCCAAATGCATGTTTATATGTACATATTAGTACGAATGCATATCTACGTATATGTTAGGCCGCATGCAAGTATATATATATACTAGAGGTTAGAACATATGTATACATATATATATTGGGTTGTATACATTTATGCATATATGTATTTTGGTGATGCTATCTTGATCGATTGGTTTCGTCTGCGTGCGCCGTTGTCTTTGGTGTCATCTTCCCCTGTGCCGTCTAGGCTCGCGCCGTCGATCACAGATCCGCCGATCACTGCCTAGCACAGTTCGGTTCCCCCTTCTTTCATGTGGAACGGGGTAACTAGTTTCACTGAATTTTGTTTACCTCTATGTCCTGGCTGTTTCCTTCCTTGCCATTCGCCGCGGACATCGCCGCTGTCGCCGTCAGATCCATCGGCTTTGCCTTCGACCGACCTACGCTCGTTGTCCTGGCCGACGCTGGTTGTTTCCTTCTCTGTCTCTTTTCCATAGCCAAAGCAAGCCAAGCATCAGGCAACAGAAGAATACGCATATACGCCATGAATAGTGTCATGCATGTTAAAAACTAGTTGTACGATAAACATTTTTAGGAAAACAAGAAATTTGTTATTTTCATTAGAAATTCGTTATAATTCCAAGCTGCATGCGACAAATTTTGTAAATGAGTAAAAAAAATCAATACCTAGCTACGACAATTTTACTGAATTTTTTATAAATAAATTTGTACTGTTAAAATATTGAAGGAAAGTCCAAACTTACAAATTGGTAGCTCTTAGACATATACGTCCAAAAAAGTCAAAATAAATTTTATAAATCTTAGAAAATGCTAAATTATTTATCTAGAAGTTTTAATAAAGTTATGAATTAGTTTGTTTTGCGGTAGTTTCTGAATGTGTGTTTGTACGTTGTTTTACGTGTTTATTTGGTTCTTTATCTGTTACGCGTAGACGTCGAGTTTTGTGAGGACGCCAGACCAAGGCCTAGACCAAGACTCGCTGCTTTACGAAGGCAAGTTATGCTTTGACCATCTTGCTCCTAATGTTTTTAAATATTATGTTGATTAAAATTATGCATGCTAATTAAATTATAAAAGCTTTAAAGTAATTTGGGTTTAGTTAAATCACCACTTGTTATCGATTCCTTGTTCCTAGTATTTGTATGCCATAAAATTCATTGTCACCCTAAGATGGAAACTATTAAATTTGTCAATACTAGTCACCAGCGGGAAATGGTTAGAACGAAGTAGGTATGCTTAGCCAAGCGGTATGCTTCATTGACACTGTTTCATGGGAAAGATGAAATATTGACTAATGAACTATGAAAGACATTTTGAGAATGTGACACGTGTGTTGATGTTATTGATGGCACACGGTGCATGGTAACTAACCAGGGTGGTAAAATAATTTAGACTATGGCAAGTGGCAAGTGATTAATGGAGGGCCAGATGTGGCACATGGGAGTGATGTTGTTGAATTTGATTTTGTGAACTATGGGCAGTCTTGCCACGGTCAACCTAAGGACTTAACCGTGCAAGCCTTTGAACTGGGCCTAACATATAACCACATGTCTGGTATGGGGCAGACCTAGTTGAGTATGATTCCGAAGTCTTAGCATGTGAGACCTCAGGTGGTTTTTGTAGCTGTGGATGTGGAAAGAAGGGTGTAGTGTTTATCGGATCGGTCTAATATCTCTTCAATGGTATACGTTAGCCCTGTACTTCCGCTCCACAAAAGGGAAGGGACAGTGGGGACTATACCGGGAGGTACGCATGCGAGGATAGAAGTTTCGAAAAGACTTTGTTATGGTTACTCGCCTGTGTGGTGTTTAACTGTATCGTGTGAGTAAAGTGTATAACCTCTGCAGAGTGTACAAACTATTCGAATAGCCGTGTCCACAGTATTGGACATTGCTCGGGGATTACAGTCAAGGGTTAGACTTTATTAAAAATGTGGTTGTGTTAAAAGATGAAGTTGATGGAGGTATGGATTAGGATGTGGAAATGCTTTTACGTAACTTCTGGAAAAGTTAGTGTTAATTCTACTTGTTTTTACTGCTTTTGAATCTACCTATGATACTTGTTAAATGCTGTTTATTGCAAATTACCCTTTAAGCCATTCCGTTGGAATAAGCCTGGCATGTAGCATATTAGGTTGCATTCTGTGCATAGCTTGTTGAGTACCAATGTACTCACCCCTCCATAATCACAATATCAGAAGATGAAGAACAGCAAGCGTATGAGGAGAAGAATGACGACCCAGCTAACTAAGGGAAAGGCCCAGTCAGTTGCCTGTGGCAAACTGAGGCGCCACGAATAATTTTATAATTCCGCTGCTATTATTTATTTACTCTGAATTCAGCTCTGTGTGGCTTAATATTGTAAGGCTGACCTTAAGGTCTTAACAGTTTAATTTGAATTAAATACATTATCGTTATTTTTTCGCTGTGTATGTGTGATGGTATTCATCTCTGCTGTATCTGTGAGCACCAACGTGATCCTAGACTGGTGTATCACACAAGGTGTTAGGAATTCAAATTCCGGGCACGACAGAAGGTGGTATCAGAGCCATACTGACTGTAGAACAGACCCTTAGCTAGAATGGTTGTTGGGGAGGTGAAAATTATTTTCTAAATCTAAAAGTGAACAAGAAAATAAAATCACTCCTGTCTCATCCCTTCTTCCTATTCATTCCTTTTTGCTGAAATTCTTGTGGTTACTTTGTTTTAAAATTCTGAGAGCTGACGAGGATATCTTTTGGCAGATGAGGATGATCCACTCTTATGGAGAGTGCACTGGAGGGTACGCCGCGGAACTGTGGCGCATGATGCAACTTCTTGGAGGCTTCGACAGGCCACTCTATCAGGGGACCACTGTAGTGCGGGCAGGACTTGATATCGCCTGGGATGTCAAGATCACCGTATATGCTCGGGAGAGGACGAGGGCGAGCCGTCCTATCTACATCACCGTCAGGAGGACGTCTTTTGAGGCCGGGATCCAGGAGACGGCACGTCGTGCGATGCGGCAGATTGCCCGCACCTACTCCGCAGAGTTGGAGGGCACTGTTTTTCGTCAACACCCACGCCGAGATAATCACTATGACAGGATGGAGCTCTTGAAGGAGGACTCCACGATCACTCATCTGGCGAGGTATGTCATCGCCCAGGAAGAGGCCATGAACGAGACAGTCCAGGAGCTGCAGAGAGCCCGCGACGAGGTCACGGAGGCGAGAACTCAACTGCGGGAGGGCTTAGCTCACTCCATGCAGAGGATCCATGAGCTGGAGATGGGTATGGACCTGAGCCTGAGCCAGTTCTGGAGCTGCACAATCCAGATCCGGAGGAGCCAGAGCAGGAGGCACTAGTGCAGGAGCCACCGGCACAGGAGCAGGCAGCCCTGGGACCAGCAGAGTCGGTGGGGTCGATCGTCTGATCGTTGTAGGGCATCGTGACCGCTTGCCCCTATGTCGCCAAGACTCACCGCAAAGACTCTTCGGGAGGACCGCACTCTGATGGTTCAAAGGTATGAGAGTCTATTTTTTTTTAGAGTTGGCTCAAATGTTGAGTCAGTCTTTTTGAGTCTAGTTAGTGTGGTGTCGAGACTCTAGTGTTTGAGTCGCGTCTTTTTCAGAGTCACCATTAGGTGTGAGTCGTTGTTGAGTCTTAATGTTTGATTACTTTCGTATGTGATTGTCTGGTATGTGTTGCATGGCCTTTGGCACTTGAGAGCAACCATACCATTTTACTAAATTAATAAAGTTGCTGAATAATTTAAGTTACACCTCTTTCCCCTTGTATAAGTTCCTTTACTTTCCTATGCTTCCTTCTTCTCTCTTAACCATGAAGTTTCCAACAGATGGTGAGGACTCACGGTAACGCTGGAGCTAGCGGAAGTGGAGCTAACCAGGCAGGAGATCAGAACAAGGACCCAATTCCTCAACCGCCGCAAGTGAATTTGGGAGCTTTTCTCGCTGCTCAAACCCAGCTGATGAACACAATGATGCAGACAATGCAGCAGATATCCAATCAAGCTGCTGCAAACGTTCCACAAGGGGGCAACCATGGACCACACCCCTATTCAAGATTGTCAGAGTTCATGAGGACTCGTCCACCCACGTTCTCAGGCAATGCCAATCCGTTGGAGGCGGATGATTGGCTGAGAACTATCGAGAGGAAGTTACACATAACTCAATGTGTAGGACATGAGAGGGTACTATATGCCTCTCACCAGCTAGAGGGAACCGCCGCAGAATGGTGGGAAATCTTTTGTGCTTCGCACGAGGATCCTTAGAGTATCACGTGGGAGGAGTTCACAACAGCCTTCCGCCAATACCATGTACCCGAGGGTATCATGGATCTTAAGAAAGAGGAATTTCGGAACCTCAAGCAGGGTGGCCAATCAGTGACCGACTACTTGAACAAATTTACTCAATTGGCTCGATATGCGCCAGAAGATGTAACAACGGACAAGGCGAGACAGTCCCGATTCATGAAGGGACTGAACTCTGGGCTTCAAGTAGGATTGATCACCCACACGTTCCCAGACTTTCAAGAGCTTGTCAATAAGGCACTCATTCTTGAAGATAAGCGCAAAGAAATAGGAGAGGACCGCAAGCGCCGGATGTCAGGCCAAGGGGGACGTCCGAATCAGATGAGGCTGAGAGTCAATCCTCAGCAATTTGCAAAATTCAAACCTCAACTGCCTAATCAGAGGATAGTTTCTTCGCCCGGATCTTTGAGTCAGGGCTTTAGGACGCCAATCTGGAGGAACAATGCACCGGTTCCAATCAAGAAATGCGAGAAGCGTTGATACAACAAGAACGAACCGGGACACTTTGCCAATCAGTGTCCAAAGAGAGGCAATATGACCCCAGTTCGCTTCAACCTGAGGCCAACACCAATGAAGACACCAGCACAGGAAGCAAACCGTGGAAACAATCAATCCGTAGCTGCACCGTCGACAATCGTCCGGGGCCGCATGAACCATGTCACAACTGCTGAAGCTCAAGATGCCACGGACGTCATATTGGGTACGTTTTCGGTTAACTCAGTACTTGCCACAGTTTTATTTGATTCTAGTGCTTCACATTCATTCATTTCTCAAGACTTTGCTGTGGGAAATGGGTTGGAACTGAGAAAACTTAAGTGCACACTAGTGGTGCAATCACCTGGGTCGGAACTTCAATCTAACCTAGGATGTTTGGGAATTAAGCTGGTCATAAACGAGGTAGAGTTTCTAGCAAATCTAATTGTGCTAGACACCCATGTAATCCTTGGAATGGATTGGCTCACCAAACATAAAGCGGTATTGGACTGTGGCCACAGAGTAGTGTCTATAGAGAACCAAGATGGAGAAAAAGTGGAATTTCAAGCCACCACAGTTCGAAATGGAAAATTTATGGTCAATAATATGAAGACCGTGAGTCTAGAAGATGTGCCAGTGGTGAAAGACTTTTCGGATGTTTTTCCCGAAGATTTGCCAGGGATGCCACCGGATAGAGATGTCGAGTTCGTGATTGAGCTAGTGCCTGGTTCAGCACCTATTGCAAAGAGGCCTTATAGGATGTCCACAAAAGAACCGTGGAGTCAAGAAGCGATTGAAGAACTCATGGAAAAGGTTTCATTAAACCTAGCTCATCGCCGTGGGAGCACCAAGATCGCTCGATAAAAAGAAAGATGGAAGTTTTAGAATGTGTATAGACTATCGTGCTCTAAATGAGGTGACGATAAAGAATAAATATCCTTTATCTAGGATAGACGATCTTTTTGATCAATTAAGAGGAGCGGAAGTCTTCTCTAAGATAGACCTTCGATTCGGATACCACCAGTTAAAAATACGAACCGAGGACATACCAAAGACAGCTTTCTCGTCAAGGTATGGGCATTATGAATTCACGATCATGTCTTTTGGATTGACCAAAGCCCCAGCTTATTTCATGAATATGTTGAACAAAGTATTCATGGAATACTTGGACATGTTTGTTGTCGTTTTCATTGATGACATACTAGTCTTGTCGGTGTTTCGAGCACCGACGAGTGAATTTTTTAGTCAAGGGGCCGCGCGTTCCCTCTCCTTGAATGGTTAGACTCAGGGAGCCCAAGACGTATACTGGTTCGGGCCGAATGTCCCTACTCTAGTTCGTGTGGTGATTCTGTATTGCTTTGGGTGCAGATAACTGCACGGTGTTACAGGCGAGAGCTAAGGAAACCAGGAAGAAGGTCCTTCGATCCCTCGATCCCTTCTCCCAGAGGACCCTGCACCCCTTTATACAGCTGGAGGGGGCAGGTTACAGGGGAAGTTGGGAGAGGAAAGTATGAGGTGTCCTACGCTAGGAGTTCTGGCTTTGGGTCTCGGCGATGTGACCGGTCGTCCACTTACCCCATGCCGGGTCGGTGGACTCATCGAGTGGCGTAGTTTTCCGTGTAGTCGGGGGATGGCGCTCCAACCATTCTCAGACGCTGCTGGGATGTCGACGCCACAATGCGTGGCTCGTGTCTTGCCTCGAGGGAGCGTGCCCTCACACCGCGGCGCGATCGGGCGATGAGATCGAGCATTGACCTTTGTTGACCTCCCGCTACCTTGGGAAGGAGCCACTCGCCGCGACGGTCACTCCACGCCGTCGTGTCCGTGGGGCAGGTGGCCAACGGCCCGCGGTAGCCTGGCACTCGGTCCTCGGCGGAGATCGCTTCGGCTTGGTCGGAGCTCGCGGGGAGTCCGACCTGTGGCGAAGGTCGGACACCCCCTGGTTGGTTTGGTCGAGGTCGAGTGTCTTTCGTGGCCCAGCGGGGGCCTTTGGCCAGAGCCGGTCTCAGGGCAGCCCGTTCGTCATTCCGGGCTACTGGGGTTACCCGTGGTAAGAGCATTCGTCAGTAGCCCCTGAGCCCCCGAGCGAGTTCGTTAGATACGGTCGGGGGCTTAGCCTGGTCGGTAAAACCCGGCCGAGTGCGGCGATCGGACTTGGTCGGCCGATCCGACTGATCTGGTCGGCTGGTTCCGGCTGGGTGCACTCGAGCGTACCTGGCAGCTGGAGCCCCCGGGCCTGTCGGTAAGCCAATCGGGGAGGTATCTTTGCCGGCAGAGGCCTTTAATTACTTCGTTGCGCGCGCCGTGCGTGGTTTTGACAACCCTTGGCCATACGCCCTCCTGGCCGCTTTGAAATTTGGTGAGGGTCGCTTCGTCTTCCGCGTCCGTATTTATTCGGGACCGTTTGGCTTCCCCTCTTCTGAGTATATAAGGATATCACTGCTTGCTTGAACGAACATCCCCAGCTCAGAACCTTTCTTTGCAACCTCCGATGGCTTTGCCATTAGTCTTTGAATTTGACGCTCCATCGGCGCCCGAGGAGGAGGAGGACCCTCTAGCCGCGCTCTGGGCCGAGTACAACCAGACATTGGCCGAAGTTGCGGAGGAGGAGGAGGCCGTTGCCCGCGATATCGCCGCCATCGATGCGCTGCTTGCGGTGGTTCCGAAGCTCTTCGAGGCGAGGAGCATCCTCATAGAAGTAGTAGGTCGCGCGCGCCGGGCGTAGTCGTTAGGTTCTTTCGTAGCATTATATAACGTTCGAACCTGGCGGCTTATAATAAAATTTCCCTTTCGATTTCGGCATCTGTCTGTGTGGTGAGTTCGTTTAGGCGCTTTTCCCAATTGACCTTGCCCTCGAGGGTCGGCAGTTGGTAAATAGCCGTTTCCCTTGAGCACAGACACTCGGATGCCTCACGCAGACGTCCAGATGCCTCTCGGGATGCTCCGTTGTCCTAGTGCTCATTTTACGTCATAGCTGGACGGGGCTTTGGTCGGCGCGGACGCCCAGACGCCTCTCGGGAGGTTCTTGTGTCCGAGTGCTTGTTTTACGTCGTAGCTGGACGGTAAGGGCTCATTTTACGTCGTAGATAGACGGGGCCTTGGTCGGCGCAGACGCCCAGATACCTCTCGGGAGGTTCTGGTGTCCGAGTGCCTGTTTCATGTCGTAGCTGGACGGTAAGGGCTCGTTTTACGTCGTAGCTGGACGGGGCCTTGGTCGGCGTAGACGCCCAGATGCCTCTCGGGAGGTTCTGGTGTCCGATTGCTTGTTTTACGTCGCAGCTGGACGGGAAGGGCTCATTTTACGTCGTAGCTGGACGGGAAGGGCTCATTTTACGTCGTAGCTGGACGGGTCCTTGGTCGACAAGGACGCCCAGATGCCTCTCAGGAGGTTTTGGTGTCCGAGTGCTTGTTTTACGTCGTAGCTGGACGGTGGGCGTCCATCCCAAGTCCTCATCTGGTGAGGGTACTTTTGAGAGGAGTGGCAGCTGTCAGACCCACATGTACACCCCGTCCGCAGGTGTGGGACCTGGAGGGGGTGAGCGGACGCGCGTTTACCCGCATTGGTTTGAACGCCGTGCTCGTGAGCTGATAACGGGTGATCCGAGTGGGACCTAGAGATCCCTCTCGAGGGGGACCTTTCCAAGCGAACGATCCCGGCGTGGGTGTCCGGCCCGCTGGGGGCGACCCATGAGAAACCTTTCTTTACTCGACCCCATATCGGACTCTGGGCCGTTCGACGACCCAGAGCACCGCTGGCTGTTACCCATCGATGGGTTCCGTGGGGGAGCATGAAGTATGGTCTCGGACACGAGTTAAGACGATTGGGTCATCAGCTGACCCAACAAGAGGCCCACTGGGGGCTCGCCTTGTCCTCGCCCCTCGCTCAATTTTCTGCCGGGGCGGCTTTGGACCCACTCGGCGGGTCAGGCCTTTGGAACCCGCAGCTTTAGGCTGGGCCATGGGCGCGAGCTATCGAGCTCTTTTTGCCATTTCGAGGCCGTTGCAGCCTAGCGGGCCTTTGGTATCTGTTATGGCGTAGCCAACCCGGTTCGAAGGCGGAACCCGAAAGGTTATGGGGTGCGCTGCTCGATACGGTGTCTTTTCGCCTCCTGCTGTCCTGCCAAGAGTAAATGCGTAGAGGAGGTAAATAGAAGTTACAGCCTTACCGTTGCCGCAGCAACCGGAGGGATGGGATGCGCGACGCTTCGCCTGAGGTGGTGTCTATTCGGTTGGTGTCGGTTCGGTTAGCGTTTGTTCGGCCCTTATAAATTCGTCATGCGGGCGCTGGGCATTCGCTCGCATTCGCTTTTTTCCGTCTTCCTGCCTTTGCCTGAGACAAGAGAGAAACGGAGCAAAGGAGCCGGAGAAGAGAACTCCCCACCTTCCTCTTTTCTCACCTCTTCGCTGCTCTTTTTTCATCGATGTCGTGGCCGGAGTGCTCCGCTCAACCCAGCCGCGCGCTCGGTCTGGAGAAGAAGGGGTTCCTGCCTCCGCGAGATGTCTCTAAGTGGAGGGTGCCGATGGGGGTCGCCGCCCCTTCGTCGGGGGATGACGAAATCATCGTGCCTGCCTTGTTCTTCGAGCGCGGGTTTGGACTCCCGCTACACCCGTTCGTCCGCGGGCTGTTGCATTATTACGAGGCGGAGGTGCACCACCTCAACCTCAACGGTGTGCTCCATATAGCGCTCTTCATCACGCTGTGCGAGGCGTTTCTGGGGATCGATCCCCACTGGGCGCTTTGGAGGCATTTCTTTCACGCGCGGCTGAGGAAGGACAAGCCGACGGACACCTCGGCGCCCATAGGCGTCGTGTCCTTCGAGCTGCGTGGCGGCCGCGGGTCGGAGTACATCGACGTGAAGCTGCCGTCCTCATATCGGGGGTGGCACTCTGAGTGGTTCTACGTCCAGAACCAGGGAGGCAGCGCCTCGGTTTTCACTGGGCGGCTTCCCGAGGCGGGGGCCCAGTGGACTTGGGGCGCCGACCGGAAGGAGAAGAACAAGGTGGCCACGATCGTCGATCGGATCAAAGTCCAGAGGGAGCGGGGACTGACCGGCGATGTCGTCGTGCGTGCATTTATGAAGATGCGTGTCCAACCCCTCATGGATAGGGCGCGCCCCATGTTTCAGTATGAGGGGGTGTCCGATCCCATGAGGATGGCGAGGTCGAAGTTCTCCTCGTCGGAGGTCGAGGCTCAAGTGTCCGCCGTTACGGGTGGGAGTGCCACTGAGGCGGCGGGTGGCCACCCCGAGCCATTCTCAGCGCGCAATCCCCCGAATCTGGTAACTCGAGCAGATCCCTTCCTTTTTTCCTCCTCCCCCTCAGCCCTTGGAACTTGGTCTGACTAGTGTTTTCGCGATTTCCAGGGGCTTGCTGGGATGGTCTCCCGGGCATGGCTACCGGGGGAGAAGGAGCTGAGGGCGGTGGCCCGCGCGGAATCCGCGCAACGCGAATCTGCCCGCAGAAGGCGGAAGGAGGAGAGGAGGGAGAAGAAGAAAGAGCGCGCGGCGAGGTCTCCGACATGACCGCCGTCGAATCGGCCGGTCTGGAGTCAACCTCCAGCGATAGCGGTGTTAGTGGTGGTGACGACCCATACCGCGGGCTCGAGTTCGGGCCGTCGGCTGGTGGCGGTCCGGATGAGGGTGCTCACGCGAGCGTCGCCGTTGTCATGCCTCAGGTGGAGGTGCCCCTGGTAGAGGTGTCCTTAGGGAAACAGAGGGGCGACTCGCCTCCGCGAGGGGGGCCTGCGAAGAAAGCGCGGCTGCCGTGCACCCGCTCGGCGCTGTAAGTGTCCTCTTCGTTCCCGAGCCGTATTGCAGTAGAGTAGTTCGAGTAGCTTTAAATCGACCACCAGATGCGTGGCTTACACGGGCAACTGTGGCAGCTGGTGGCGCTGTCCGGCGGAGGTCCCACGCGCCAAGACTGCCCTCGCAGCCGGCGGGGCCGAGGAGCCGCGGTCGAGCCAGTGCCACGGCGGGCCGACGATGGTCACAACGCCGTGGTCAAGCCGCAGCGCTGACGACCCGGGGAGTCGGCCCCGCCCGGAGGCTGAGGGAGGCGAGGAGGAGCTCCCGCCGCCACCGCCGAGGAAGCCGCGGCCATGCGTGGTCCGGCTTCGAGGATCTCTCCGCCACCGCCCGGGAGCCCGTCGGCGGGTGGGGCCCAGGCGTCGGAGGCGATCACCCCCGGGACGCGGGGGGAGGTGCCGCATGACCCCCGCAAGTACAAGCCGCCGGACGGTCCCAAAGGGTCCGCCGGCCGCCGCGCCCGCGTTGGTGTGGCCGGGGGATGATCCGTCCGGCAGGCCGTTTCTTGCGCTGGACGACCCGGCGGGACACGGGAGTTGGAGGCCCTTCAGGAAAGCGCTCGGGGTGCTGAGGCTGAGGTGAGCCAGGTCCAAAAGGGTCTGGCTCTTGCCCTTGAGTCCTCCAGAAAGGCGTTGGATGCGATCACCGGGGGAATCCTCCCAATCTGCACGGTAAGCCAAACACAACCCCGTCCTTGCAGCCTTCGACGAGTTTGTGGTGAACTAACAGGGCGTTCGTATTTCGCAGCGCTTGCGGGCCCATTCAGAGGACAAGTCCGTGCTCCTCCAACGCTTGGACGGCCGGATGGCGGCTGCTGAGGAGGAAAACGACAGGCTGCCAGAGGTGGAGAAGGTCCGCCAGGAGCTGGGTCAGATTGCTCAGGTCCTGCTCGAGGAGCGTCGGGCAAACAAATCCTTGAGGGCGAAGGTGTCCGAGCTTGAGTCCCTCCTAGCTGGGGCCAACAGCGCCAAGGACGCTGCCGTGGCCGCGGAGGAGACCGCGCAGTCGAAGGCGACCCGGCTCCAAGATGAGCGCGACCTAGCCCAGAAGGGTGCTGAACAAGCGCGTTCTGAACGGGACGCCGCTCGGGAGGAGCTGGCCTCGGCGAGGGCGTCGCAGGAGTGGGCCCAGGCCGCGGCAGAGGAGGAGCTCCGCGCTCTGACGAACTCCACGGCCGGTAAGTGACCTGACTCTTTAATCGATTTCGTGATCGCAGCACGTAAGGCGTGCTATCTTGACGCTGTTTTGGTCTGCAGAGCTACAGAAGAACTTCAGCGATGCCGTTGAGGCGCGGAGACTGGCGGTGGAGGCCCGTGACGCGGCGCTGCAGTTGGTGGAGACGGATCGGTCCGAGCTGGCGACCCTTCGAGGGGTCGCCCGGGAGGTCTGCGACCGGGTGCTCGGGACCGTGCCGGGTCCGAGTTCGCTCGCCATCGAGCTAGCCCGCGTGCCCGAGCACGTCGTGAGCTCGGTGAGTGAAGGCGTCACGCTCGGAGCCTCTTCTGCGCTTGTCTGCGTGATCTCCCACTACGACGACATCGACCTCACCATCATCAGCAGTGGGATCGCCGGGAACCGGACCGAGGAGGAGATCGACAGGTTCGAGATCCAAGCCGAGCCGCACGCCAAGATGATTACCGACAGGATATCGCCGCAAAGTGTCCTCCACCGAGATTAGGAGAAAAAGAAAGTCAGATGGCTTGTCTTTTAGAAATGTAAAGACTTTAGCATGCAATGAATTCGAAGTTCCGCAAGTTTCGACTTGTCCTTCGCAGTCCCTTGTTGTTACGAGCACTCGACGACCATAGCTTTAGAAACCGCAGGGGTTGTTCAAGCGTAGGTCGGTGCGTTAACATTTGCGAGGGAAGCGCGAAGAGAGCAAGAACTTGGCTACGAAACACCTAGCCGCACTCACGCGGGATCGAGGTGTTCCCGACCAACCATGGGTCGGCCCGTGTGGGCACTTCCTTCTTCCGCGAAGCACTACTTAGCAACCGTAGCCGCAGGGGCGTAGGCCATAGCGCTTGGGTCGAGAGGGTTACCGCTCAGGGGGAACCTGATGGCTGGCGTGAGTGAACAGGAACTTGGCTAGGAAACGCTCGCCCGTACTTGCGCAGGGAAGGAGTGTTTCCAACCGACCACGGGTCGTTTTGTGTGGGCACTTCCTTTTTCCACGAAGCGCTACTTAGCAACCGTAGCCGTAGGGGCGTAGGCCGTAGTGCTTGGGTCGAGAGGGTTACCGCTCAGAGGGATAGAATCGCCTTAACTTTTCTATGTTCCACGCGTTGGAGATGACGTTGCCATCTGCATCCTTGAGCCGAAAGGTACCGGGTCAGAGGACTTCCACCACGGTGAAGGGGCCTTCCCATGGAGGGGAGAGCTTGTGCCTTCCTCTGTTGGACTGAACCTGGCGCAGAACCAGGTCGCCCACGTCGAAAGATCGATCGCGGATCTGACGGCCGTGGTAGCGTCGCAGAGTTTGCTGGTACTTAGCCGATCGCAGAATGGCCACATCACGCGCCTCGTTGACCTGGTCGATGGCGTCTTGTTGTGAGTCGAACCCCCGTGCCTCGTTAAAGGCTTGTAGTCTCGGGGCACCGTACTCCAGATCAGTTGGCAAAACAGCTTCGGCACCGAGCACCATGAAGAATGGCGTAAACCCGGTCGTCCAGGTCGGTGTGGTCCGCAGGCTCCAGAGGACGGAGGGTAACTCGGCCACCCATCGCCCCGCGAACTTCTTTAGCCGCCTAAAGATTCGTGGCTTGAGCCCTTGGAGGATCATGTCGTTCGCCCGCTCGACCTGGCTGTTGGTCCGCGGATGGGCCACGGCTGCCCAATCAACGCGAATTTTGAAGTCGTCGTAGAACTCGAGGAATTCCATCCCCGTGAACTGCGTCCCATTATCGGTGATGATGGGGTTCGGGACTCCAAACCGAAAAACGATGTCGCGAAAGAAATCGGCCACTTGCGCCGATGTAATGCTGGCGACTGTCCTGGCCTCTATCCATTTGGTGAACTTGTCCACCGTGACGAGGAGGTGGGTGAAGCCCCTGGGCGCCTTTTTGAAGGACCCAACCAGATCGAGTCCCCAGACCGCGAACGGCAATGTGATGGGGATCGTCTGTAAGCCTTGCGCCGGAAGATGCGTCTGTCGGGCGAAGAATTGATAGCCCTCGCAAGCGCGAACGATTTGCTCGGCGTCGGCCACGGCGGTCGGCCAGTAGAAGCCTTGTCGGAAGATTTTTCCTACGAGGGCCGTGGTGCGGCGTGGTGACCGCAGACACCACCGTGGATATCGAGCAGCAGCTGCCTCCCTTGGTCGGCCAGAACGAACTTCTGGAGGACCCCAGAAGGGCTTCTCTTGTAGAGGCCTTCTCCGACCAGGACGAAGGATTTCGCCCGCCGAGCTAGACGTCGGGCTTCGGTTGAGTCGGCGGGGAGTGATCCGTCGGTCAACCGATCGATGAAGGGCTTTCTCCAGTCGGAGTCGACCATCGGCTCATCGCGGCCCAACCCGGACAACTCCACGTCCGATCGGTCAGCGGTCGGAGCGGTTACGTCCAACAGGTCGGACGAAAGGTTTATGGAGATCACAAACGAAGATCCTAGGCGGGACCGGTCCTCTGTTGTAGCGTCTGTAGCTGTGGTGAAGCTCGAAACCCTTGAATCTTTCTTCGAGCTTGCGCACTTCCCGACAGTATGCGGCCATACGGGTGTCTCGGGGCTCCGCTGCCTTCATGACTTGGTTGACGACAAGCTTGGAGTCCCCATCCACATAGAGTCAACGCGCGCCGAGGTCGGCAGCGATCCGGAGACCGTTGACGAGGGCCTCATACTCGGCGACATTGTTGGTCGCATCGAAGAGCAGTCGGACGACGTACTAGAGCTTGTTTTCGAGCGGGGAGATAATGACGACCCCTGCACCTGCGCCGTTCTTGGTATAGGACCCATCAAAGTACATCGCCCAAGATTGGTTCTTCCAATACTGGTGGCGCTGGCTTCGTCCACTCGGCAACGGTCGGCCAGACTCGCGACTTGATCGTCGTTCGGGGAACGTACGATATGTCGTAGCCGTTGAGCTCGAGTGCCCATTTGGCTATTCTTCCGGAGGCGTCGCGGTTGTGGACAATTTCGCCAAGCGGTGACGAGGTTACCACAGAGACAGGGTGCTGGTCGAAGTAATGGACCAGTTTCCTCTTCGCGATGAGCACCGTGATAGAGCGCTTTCGCACCGCGGCATCGAGCCTTGACTTGAGAGTACTTCACCGAGCAAAGTAGATCGGCTGTTGTACCTTGAGCACATGGCCATCTTTCGCTCGCTCCACGACGAGCGCCGCACTGACGACCCGGGTCGCAGCGGCGATGTAGAGGAGCAGCGGTTCTCCTGGTGCCGAAGCGACCAGCACCGGGGGAGAGGTCAGGAACGTTTTTAGTCGGGTGAGGGCTTCCAGAGCCTCCTGGGTCCAGCGGAATTGATCAGACTTCTTAAGCAGCTTGTAGAGCAGCATCCCGCGCTCGCCGAGGAGAGACACGAAACGGCTCAGGGCCGCAAGGCATCCTGTGAGCCTTTGGACTCCTTTTAGGTTGCCGACTGGGCCCATCTTTATGATCACTGAGATCTTCTCCCAATTGGCTTCGATGCCACGCTCGGAGACGATGAAGCCGAGTAGCTTTCCCTTGGGGACCCTGAAAACGCATTTCCCGGGGTTGAGCTTCATGCGAAACCGTCGGAGGTTCGCGAAGGTTTCCTCTAGGTCGGCGACGAGGTCACCGGTCTTCTTGGTCTTAACGACGATGTCGTCGACGTATGCTTCGACGTTACGGCCTATCTGGTCACTAAAGCACGTTTGCATGCATCGCTGGTATGTAGCGCCTGCGTTTTTTTAGACCAAACGGCATCATCACGTAGCAGAACGAGCCGAAAGGAGTGATTAAAGAAGTCGCGAGCTGGTCGGACTCCTTCATCGCTATCTGGTGATAGCCCGAGTAGGCGTCCAAAAAGGACAGGGATTCGCACCCTGCGGTGGAGTCGACGACTTGGTCGATGCGGGGCAAAGGGAATGAGTCCTTGGGACATGCCTTATTCAGGCTCGTGTAGTCAACACACATTCTCCATTGCCCAGTTTTCTTTTTTACAAGGACAGGGTTGGCCAGCCGCTCGGGGTGGCGTGCTTCTTTCACAAACCCTGCGGCCAAAAGTTTGGCGATCTCCTCCCCTATGATCCTGCGCTTCTCCTCGTCGAAGCGGCGCAGGCGTTGGGCGACCGGCCTTGTGCCTAGTCGGGTGTTTAAGGAGTGCTCGGCGACCTCCCTTGGGATTCATGGCATGTCGGAAGACCTTCATGCGAAGATGTCTCGGTTGGCGCGGAGGAAGTCGACAAGCGCGCTTTCCTATTTGGTGGGGAGCGCGGCTCCAATCCGCACGGTTTTGGCCGGATCCTCAGGATCAACCACGACCTCTTTCGTGTCCTTGGCGGACTTGAAGGAGCCCGGCCCTGACTTGCAGGAGTCGGGGGCAGACTCGGAGGTTTCCCTCCGAAGATTTGTGAGTTCGGCTGACGCGATGACCGCCGACGCCACCGCAGCTTGTAGGCAAGTCCGAAGGATGAGGCCACGGTGATTACTCCCCGCGGTTCTGGCATTTTCAGCTTGAGGTAGGTGTAGCTGGGGACCGCCATGAACTTGGCGTAACACGGCCTACCCAGGATGGCGTGATAGGAGCCGGGAAAATCCACAACCTCGAAGGTGAGGGTTTCGGTGCGGAAGTTGTCTAGTCCCCCGAAAGTGACGGGCAGGTCGACCTGCCCATGCGGGTGAGCCTGTTGGCCCGGGATGACACCGTGGAAGGGCGCCTTACTTGGTCGGAAACTCGAGCGTGGGACCCTCATGGCGTCGAGCGTATCGACATACAGGATGTTGAGACCGCTTCCACCGTCCATGAGCACCTTGGTTAGGCACTTCGTTCCTACGATGGGGTCGACAACCAGTGGATATCTCCCTGGCTGCGGAATGTAGTCAGGGTGGTCGGTTCGATCGAATGTGATCGGAGATTCCGACCACCGAAGGTACGTGGAAACGGCGGGAGCTGCCGTGTGGACCTCGCGGAAGGCGAGCTTGAGCCGCTTGTCAGCGTAGGACGTCGGTCCGCCAAGATAATCAGCACCGTTGGGTTCGGGAACTCGGTCCGCCTCTTCCTCGGCATGTGGCGCCGAGTCCTCGCTTCTTCCCTTGCCCCGCGGATATGGGGTGCCAGAGGAAGCGCCAGACTTCGCAGATGACGGTATTTGTGCTTGACGGGATACCCATGGTTCGGGCATGGGTTCTCCATCAGCTTCTCGAAGTTGTCGGGCGCCTGTCGTGCCTGCTGTTTGGTAGGGTGGTCGGCAGCCGCGACTAAGTGGCCTTCGCGGCCTTGCTTCCCTTGCCGCTTCCGCTTGTCGGAGCGGTCGGAGGGGGAGCTGGTTTGAGCGCCGAGCTCTCGCTCGGCCTTTCCCTTCTCAAAGATGGCTCCCACAACCTCTTCGCAGGAGGCGTGGTTGGTTGCGATGTCCAGGAGCTCCTTGGCGGTCCTGGGTTTGACGCAGCCCAGCTTGTGCACCAAGGCTTTGCAAGTGGTGCCGTAGATGAACGCCCCGACGACATCGGTGTCAGAGATGTCGGGGAGCTCATTGCACTGTCGGCAGAAACGCTGGATGTAGTCCCGGAGAGTCTCCCGCGGCTGCTGCTCGCAGCTCTTCAGGTCCCAAGAATTTCCGGGGCGCTTGTACATGCCCTGGAAGTTTTCGACGAAGAGGTTCTTCAAGTCGGCCCAGTTCCAGATGGTCTTCGCGGGCAAGTACTCGAGCCAGGCTCGAGCCGAGTCCGCAAGGTAGATAGGGAGGTACTGGATGATGAAGAGGTCATCAGTAGCTCCACTCGCCCGGCATGCGAGCCGGTAGTCTTCCAGCTAGACGCTGGGATTTGTCGCCCCCGTGTATTTGGCTACGCGGATCGGTGCCCGAACTGGCGGGAAGTCCGCAATGATCCCCGGCAAAGCCCGTGGTCCTGGACCATAGGGGCTCGGGCTACGGTTGCCACGCCGACCGCTATCTATGACCCGTGATCGGGCCGCTTCGTTCATCGCTCTTCTCTGTGTCTCGAGGGTGGCGCGCACGTCGGGGTTGTTGCCAAGGCGCTGGCGCACGGGGGTGCGTGAGGCCAGGGGCTGCTCGTGATGTGCCGCCGTGTTCGTCGGACCCCGTCGGTTCCGGGCGGCGTTGTGGCTCGAACTGCTGGAGGAGGCGCCCGAGCGCGGGAGCGGACCCTGCATGTGCCGCACGCAAAGACGCTCCACCGGGCCCCGGAGGTTCCGCACGCCACCTTGGCCTCCGGGTCATCTGGCTCGGGGATGCCACGGAGCAAAGATCGTGGTCGCGCCATGTTCGACTTGCGTGGGAAGAACGGAGGCCGCTTGATTCTCCATCACCGGTGGCGGTGTACCGACGCGCGCAGACGCGGCGCTAGGTACAAGTGGGTGCTCGGGCTGACTCTGCTCCAGGTCGGCCTGGAGTTTGTCAAGTTCGGTCCTCCGAGCCTCCAGCTCATCGCGCCGTTGTTGGAGCTCGGCGCGGCGAAGCTTGGGCGTTCGGCCAAGGCCACCGATATTCGACTTCTGCGCGCTTCGGCACCGGACGAGAACTCTCAGATTCGCGGTGGTTGCGGCCGGGTCGACCGCGCCTGCCATGTTGCACTCGCAGGAGTGTGGCCCGTCCGCAACGCGCTCCGTGTCGTAGCTAGAGTCGTGGCTGGAGGAGTCCTCCAGCAAGTCGTGGACGGAGGTCGGCACGTAGCCGGTCATTGCCACGAGCTGTGAACCTTCGGGGGGCGATGTCGTCGCCCGCTCGGGTCCACGGGCGCCGCTGCAAGGAACGGTGCGGCTCTTGGCGGGCTCCGACCTCGGGGCCCGCACGGGGACCTCAAGCTGGAGGTTGCCAAGGCTGCCGGAGAGGGAGTCCAGGCTCCTAGCGGATGCCTGGTCACCAAAGGCAACGGGGACGAGTACGAGTACGAGCTCTCCCGTCGGAGTGGCGACGAAGTCGAGGGAGCCGTAACGAATCTAGCTCCTCGATGCAGAAACACTGCCGTAGGTGAAGGAAGCCATCAAGGGAGCAAATGGGAATCCGGAGATGACGATGAGGACGAGCGAAGGCCCCTACCTGGCGCGCCAACTATCGGTGTTTCGAGCACCGACGAGTGAATTTTTTAGTCAAGGGGCCGCGCGTTCCCTCTCCTTGAATGGTTAGACTCAGGGAACCCAAGACGTATATTGGTTCGGGTCGAATGTCCCTACCCAGCCTGTGTGGTGATTCTATATTGCTTTGGGTGCGTATGATCACGCTGGTGTTACAAGCGAGAGCTAAGGAAACCAGGAAGAAGGTCCTTCGATCCCTCGATCCCTTCTCCCAGAGGACCCTGCCTCCCTTTATACAGCTGGAGGGGGCAGGTTACAGGGGAAGTTGGGAGAGGAAAGGATGAGGTGTCCTACGCTAGGAGTTCTGGCTCTGGGTCTCGGCGATGTGACCGGTCGTCCACTTACCCCATGCCGGGTCGGTGGACTCATCGAGTGGCGTAGTTTTCCGTGTAGTCAGGGGATGGCACTCCTACCCTTCTCAGACGCTGCTGATGTCGACGCCACAATGCGTGGCTCCGGTGCTGCCTCGGGAGGGAGCGTGTCCCCACACTATGCGCGACTGGGCGATGAGACTGGAGCATTGACCTTTGGTGACCTCCCCGCTACCTTGGGAAGGAGCCACCTACCCTCGCACGGTCACTCCGCGCTGTCGCGTCCGTGGGGCAGGTGGCCAATGGCCCGCGGCAGCCTGGCACTCGGTCCTCGGTGGAGATCACTTCGGCTTGGTCGGAGCTCGTGGGGAGTCCGACCTGTGGCAGAGGTCGGACGCCCCCTGGTTGGTTTGGTCGGGGTCGAGTGTCTTTCATGGCCTAGCGGGGGCCTTTGGCCAGAGCTGGTCTTGGGGTAGCCCGTTCGTCATTCCGGGCCGCTAGGGGTACCCGTGGTAAGAGCATTCGTCAAGTCTGCTCCAGTACAGAAGAAGAGCATGCAGAACACTTAAGGATAGTTCTGGAAAAGCTAAGAGAAAACCAACTATATGCCAAATTTAGCAAATGTGACTTCTAGAAAAAGAAGGTAGAGTTCTTGGGTCATGTAATGACTGCCGAAGGAGTAGCTGTCGACCCGAAGAAAGTGGAGGCAGTGTTACATTGGGAGCAACCAAAGTCAGTTACCCAGATTAGAAGTTTTCTTGGAATGGCGGGATAATACCACCGGTTCATTGAAGGTTTTTCATCAATTGCAAGACCTCTTACGCAATTGTTGAAAAAGGATAAAAAGTTTGTATGGACGCCAGAGTGTGAGAAGAGTTTCCAAGAACTAAAGAAGTGTCTAACTTCGGCACCTGTCTTGGTGTTGCCGAATGTTAAGGACGGCTTTGATATATACTGTGATGCTTCGCGTCAGGGACTTGGATGTGTTTTGATGTAGAACGGCAAAGTAGTGGCTTATGCGTCAAGGCAGCTAAGGCCACATGAGCAGAATTACCCAACTCACGACCTAGAGTTAGCTGTTGTAGTGCACGCCCTTAAAATATGGCGCCACTATCTCATCGGAAACCGATGTGAAATATATATTGACCACAAAAGTTTAAAGTATATATTCACTCAATCAGATCTTAACATGAGGCAAAGAAGATGGTTGGAGTTAATCAAGGATTATAACATCGGAATCCACTACCATCCAGGAAAAGCAAATGTGGTGGCTGATGTTTTGAGTCGGAAAAGCCATAGCTTAAATGTGGTGGTTGCAGAAAACCAGTTTGATTTGTGTAAAGAGCTTCATAAGCTAAGATTGGAGGTCGTACCTAGAGGATATCTGGCTACCATGGAAGTAAAGCCGACCCTAGAAGAACAGATAAGGGAAGGTCAAAAGGATGATAATAAGATTAATAGGATCAAATCCAAGATGGACGAAGGCTTAGCCAAGGACTTTAGAGTAGATGAGCAGGGTACCTTGTGGATGAAAAATAGAATCTACGTACCTCATAAACCTGAATTGAAGCAGTCGATACTTGAGGAAGCACATGATTCCAAGTACTCAATTCATCCAGGAAGTGCAAAAAAGTACCAAGATCTCAAGGAAAGATTCTGGTGGCCAAACATGAAACGAGAAGTTGCCGAACACGTCGTATTGTGTGATATATGTCAAAGAGTAAAGGCAATGCATCAGAGGCCAGCAGGATCATGCAACCTCTGAAAGTACCTGAGTGGAAGTGGGAGGAAATCGGTATGGATTTCATTACCGGTTTACCCAGAACTTAGCAAGGTTTTGATTCGATATGGATTATAGTTGATCGCCTAACCAAAGTAGCCCACTTTATACCGGTGAAAACCATATACTCCAGAGATCGCCTAGCTGAGCTATATGTGGCCAGAATTGTGTGCTTGCATGGTGTACCAAAGAAGATAGTATCGGATCAAGGTACTCAATTTACCTCAAGATTTTGGTATAAGTTGCATACGGCAATGGGCACCCGTTTGAATTTCAGTACGGCATACCATCCGTAGACAGATGGTCAGACTGAAAGAGTAAATTAGATACTCGAGGATATGTTAAGGGCTTGTGCTCTGTCATATGTCACTTCATGGGACAAATGTCTGCCATACGCAGAATTTAGCTATAACAACAGTTACCAAGCCAGCCTAAAAATGTCTCCATTTGAAGCACTATACGGTCGTCCATGTCGAACACCGTTAAATTGGAACGAGACGGGTGAACGTCAAATATTTGGGCCCGACATTCTTACCGATGCTGAGAAAAAGATTGCCATGATTAGAGAAAGACTAAAGACTGCACAATCAAGGCAAAAGAGTTACGCTGACAACCGACGCCGCGAGTTAAGCTTTGAGCCAGAGGATTATGTATATCTCAGAGTCACACCGCTCAAAGGAGTCAAAAGGTTCCACACCAAAGGAAAACTTGCTCCAAGATACGTGGGTCCATTCAAGATCATGAGCTGTAGAGGTGAAGTCGCATATCAGTTGGAGTTGCCCCAATCGTTGGCAGGAGTGCATGATGTGTTCCATGTATCTCAACTTAAGAAGTGCCTTCGAGTACCAACAAAGCAGACACCTCTGGAAGAGATAGAATTGCAAGAAGATCTGACCTACAAGGAATACCCAATCAAGATTTTGGACACAGCTGAACGAGAAACCAAGAATAAAACAATCCGCTTCTGCAGAGTTCAATGGAGCAATCACTTGAAGAACGAAGCAACATGAGAGCGTGAAGAAGAACGAAGCAACATGAGATTCTGTTAAGGGGGGAGATTTGTAACGTCCCAAAATTTGCTTTTAATATATTTATGGCATTATGGAATTATTAGAAATTTTCGGGAATGTATTTGGAATTTTTGAAGTTAATTCGAACTTAAGCCCTATTGAATTAATCATATAAAATAAAGATCGTGTGTGTCACGTGCGCATAAAATTTCAAAATTTAGTTTAAAATAACGACATTTGAAAAACAAGAATGTTCCTATTGAATATTTTCAAAAACTTGATCTATAAATTAAGTTGTTGATTTTATAAATATTTGTACAAGTGTCTGATTCACTAAAAGAATTTTTGCAGAAAATCTATATATCGAAAAAAATCACGAAACCAACATCGTTAGGTTCCAAATATTTCCTAGTATTTTAGAGGATTTTTCCAAGATTTTTAGAGCTCTTTTGCTATTTTATCCTAAACACGTTTTGTTTCAACTCTACTAGGATGGGTTGCGCACTACGCTGCGCCGTGTGGGCCTGAGGCAGCCAACAGATGGTAAGGTGATGTTGGGTGTGTTCAACTCATAATCACAAACATAAAGGGATTAGCAAAATATGGTGCACAGAACATTATTGTCGATGTTATACATATGGACATGCATTATATATAGGTAATTTGCATTGATTAAACATGGACCGAGCGGTTTAGTATCGTACATGGTCCATGCTCCTTCTATTGTGCAGATCATGGTACTGGCCTGTGCATACCTAGCATCCTAGAGGAGCCTACATAAGCCGTATAGCTATCATTGCTATACACGAAAGATACAACCATTTTTCCTGTATCGTAGAGGCGAGGATGATGGTGTTGGTAGCGTGTAAACCTATACTGGTAAGTAGTTAACATATGGCCTTAAGGTAGTAAAAAAGCATCGAACCAACATGTGGTTGTCAAAATACTGGTGTCATGTCATATAGAGTAATTCAACTAACAAGCTTGATGTGAGGCTTGCCTTCCAAGATAACCTGAAACCAAGCAACCAACTTCTGCTATAAAGAATTACTTATCTCCATTAATTCCTCCATATCTAGCACAACAAGCAATGGTTAAATGTAGAATACTACCTTTCCTAATACTGGAAAACTTTCTGCCTCGTCATGCGTTTGAGCCGTTGGAGAGCCGGCTCGAGCCGAGCCGGTGAAAAAAAATTACGTCTGGGTCCTTTTCTAAAAAAAATTACATATAAGTCCTTTTTCCAAAAAAAGTTACGGTTAGGTTCTTTTTCTAAAAAAGAATATATATTACATCTAGGTCCTTTATGCGTTTTTAAGACTTGCGCTCGGGTCCTTTTACCAAAAAAACGAATTACGATTAGGTCCTTTTAAGGAAAAAAAACCGTTAGATCCCTTTTTTTGGGAAAAAAATACATTGCATTTAGGTCCTTTCTGCGTTTTTCTAGCAATACGTTTAAGCCCTTTTGCGGAAAACACAGCATTCTTTTTTGGTCCTTTTCGCGCGTTTTCTCGATTTGCTCGCGTGAAGAGCGGCGCCCGCGGCGTGTCACGCCGCGTATAAGTTTCTAGTTATCTCTACTCTACAAAGAAAATCTATAATATAGAACCGAAAGAGAGCAACGAATACAACTCCATATTGAATTTATTTGGATAAGGAAACAATAAAACTCTACCTTAATATATAGATGGTACAAAGCCGTGGCGTCTATATGCATATATATGGCTACCATATTGATGCACATAACCACATCTTTCTAGTCATCAGTTGTGGAGCAAATGCTTAAAAAAAACCAGGACCATAGTTCTCCCTCATCCATCCACAAAAGAGATTCGTCCCTAAGAATGAGTGAAGAAAAATGGCAAGCAATGAAAATGAATACGTTGCTAGGAGCACACTTTAACACAAATAGGATGTTCAAGAGGAAAAAAAACCTCTACGGCCGTACAACATTCACATGACCATTTTACTCTAGCCAATTCAAGTGCAGTATTGTAACCATCATTTGTTATTAAAGGATTAGCTGCAAAGAATATAATATGGAGTTTATTTAGCGGTGAGCTATAATAAGGTAAAAAAGAATGAAACACGGTGCCATATATGAGATCTATCACATACCTCCATGTGGTAGAAGCAAATGGACAGTCTGCTCAAAACCTTTTTTGGCAACATTGTGCAATGTGGCCCCAGCATGTGATCCTGCAAATAAAATAAGGGAGGCATCATAGATGTGATAACAAAACTTTAACTTCTTCATTAAGCACAACATATGAAATGCGACAATTTTTTCCAATCATTGAACCAGGCAGTGGCACAGTAGCAAACAGTGAGGTCACGTGAATAGGATGAGACTCAGCTAGTGAATCCAATTTGAGAGCAGCAGTTGTGGCATCCGTCCAGATATTCCATTGTGGAAAAAAAAGAATCCACTTCTAAATTGCCCATCTGTTAAAACAGAAAGTCTATTAATACATTATATAATGGTAGCATAATATTATTTTCTTGAAATTCTGGGTCTTCAAATTTATTACCCAGGCAGCAAAACTCTCATTTAGACAAGTGAGCTGCGGATGCTTTTTAAACATGCATATTGACACACTATAAGCATATTTCATATCAATCGTAAGTCTTAAATCACCATGGAGGAAACAAAAGAATGAAATCAATAATAAAACCAATGTGTTAGTCAGTTCATTTGTTAATTAATGTAGCTTATAAAAAGGTAAGCTTGCTAAAGGAAAAAGAAAATAATGCAAGTATCAATATAAAAATGATTGAAAGAAATTAAGCATATACTCGTGCTGCATTTGTTATACGACTAACTTCAGTTAAGAACTTAAGATATAGTATGGTACTCCTCTACTGTTCTTTTTTTGAACTAACTTCAGCTAAGTAATAGTTACGAAAATGACATAATACCCAATGAGTACAGTTAAGCTATATCACATTTGAAGAGCTAGCACTGCAGAACGATGAACATGATGTGAAAGGGATGCATTTATATTAAATATAGGTGGCTGATGTCTAACAATATACCTAAGAAGGTACTTTATATCAGACAGCTGTACGCGACATCACACATCTGATTCCCCAAAGAAGATAGTTCCCAATCAAGTACACCAATTACTCGATCCTGTAGAGAAACAGCGGTAACCATCTTACAGAATAATTAATACTGTGTACAATAGTCAGAAGATTATATAAATACTTGCGATGCCAAAATACAAACCTCTGTTGGGTGAAAAAACAAGATTGTCAACACAGTAATCACCATGAACAAGACCAGTTCCCAATCCCGCAGATGCGTGCAGGCTTCCCTTTACCAGTGGAAGAAAGATATATATTGCCTCTCCCATCTTTCTACCTAAATCAGGAAACAGTAATCATGTCTAGATGCAACTGGAATATCACAGCTATCATTATTCAACATTCATAACACGACAACTATAGTTCTTGTTCATTTCCTGAACCTGAGTGATCAAGTCATAAGCTGTAATGTGGGAATAGGCAGTCTATAGTCACAACTCGCAAATCCTATGTATATATCACTTCTAGACTAAGAAGAAATAAATAATTGCAATTTAAGAACAAAAAGATAGAGCACATGTGTTTGCAGAGTTTTTTCAGTATAACTACTAACCAGCACTTCACAGACTGAGTTGGTTAGAGCAATGCCAGTATATGTGCCAGTTGACTGCAAGCAACATCATAATGGGCCAGTATATAGCCCCAAAAGGCGTAGTTACGGAACTCAATGATGATGGAAATAAATTGGTATTGAGTTTCGTTCTTACAAAGCAATCAGATAAATACTATATAACACGTACTTGTCTTTTTGCAATAATTGTCTCTTCTCCAACACTTTTGCAATCCAACTGCAGCCACATCAACTTTGTGTATAGCAGCCAAAGTATTGGCAGCAGCAAAATGTACAGCCATCCTTTTAGTTGGGGTCACTCCCTGCATGAAAGAAAGAGGGCACAAAAATCACCAAATTATCATTTAGATAACCATTGACAATTTGACACATAGATTTCAGGGAGCATATATAAGCCCTTAGAATGGGATTGTGAGAACTCTCATGTCAGCAACTATATGAACTCTAAATGTTTCAGAAGGACAGATTTGAAAAGTGTCAAAGTGTCATTGCCTTTTAGAGTTTATGTTTAATCTGAGCCCTGTAGATTTGATCCAATGGGCAAGGTTGCTAGTTCTCAATCTAATCTTGAGACTCCTTATTTGATATGTTCCCATATACTGCTTACAAAGCACAGGCACCCTGTATTTGTGCTACAAGCAACCATTGCACAGTAGAAGAACGTCTAGTTGATAGGTAAAACTGCCCAAATTTCAAATCCAAATATTACCTAGTATTGATGAACTGGTCAGCAAATGTGAACAGAACCCAGCCTGCATAGAAGGTAGAGAAAAGGAGGCCAACAAAACAAGAGAATCAACAAAGGACGAAGCAGAATCAGGGAGAGGAAAAAAGGCGAAGAAGGACCAGCAACTAAGAAGCCGACATAGCAATACACACAAGCAGCAAAGGTAGCACAGCAAATAACCTTACCTGGCCGTAGCAGTATGATAGGTTTAAAGAATTGGAAATGGTGAGTATAATGTAGGTGAGGTGCAGGCCTATGTAAACAAGAAGCGCATATATACGAATCGCAAATAATTAGTCGAAATAAATAAATTTAGCAGTAGCAGTATTACTTATCCTCACAGAGCATCACCATCAAGCATCGAATCTTCATCCTTGTCCTCATAAGTGAGCACAAGCTCAGTCCTATTTTAACGATTCACCAGTCATCAATCAGATAATCTGTCTCTCACCGATTTCCCATTTGACTCATTATTGATCTGCAGAAGCACAAAATACGAAAGTAGAGTATTGTGTAAAAAAAATTCGAACAATAGACAGTATTGACGAAGATTCTTGACGTAAAACAAGTCTAACTCAGATTTGTAACTTGCACAGATGAATAAAAGGAGCATACTATTCTTACCATGCGAATCCATTTGTACGGATGGCGTAAGCAAAAGCAAGGACACTTATAATTGGAAGCAATTCCATCACACATTGTGTGACAGAATAATGGGATGTAGCTGAAGAAAGACATTGAATATGGGGAACGGGGGGGCTGCACAGGAGGACACATAAAGTGAGGATGCTTCTTCAGAAATAACACATTGTTTTATCAATGCATAATCTTCTTAGAGATTTTCTATTATGATTTTCTACTTGATGTGATACCAAAACAAACATAGAGAATAATAGAAATAAAGAATAATCCAGCTCAAATCATCATCGAAGAAAAATAAATTCTGCAATTTAATATGGAGTATTACTCCTATCACCTGGACAGCCTAGAACTTGACAGTCTAAACCATCTAGATAGTTAAAGGCGGGCGATGGAAGAGGAACGCCGCTGCTCGACGATTCATCGGACAGGGAGACGCGGTGGCCGCGCAAGAGCCGATCTCGGTCGCAGGCGACGACCTCGCAGCCGGATATGAGAGGGGGACAAGAGGGAAGGGCGAGCGCGCGGAGAGGAGCGGCGGAGGGGGAGGAGGCAGGGGATGACAGGGGAAGAGCGAGGGCGAAGGCGCGCTGAGGAGCGGAGGAGCCGACAGCAGCGCAGCCGGGCGAAGGCCAGCGGGAGGGAGGGAGAAGGAGGGCAGCTCCTCAAGGGCTCCGCGGGCGGCGATTTCGTGGCTGGTTACGGGCCTGGTCCCAGGGACGCGTGTGATGGCTTGGAGGTTGGAGCCTTGGACGGGGGCGCGGACGGGGCAATCTCGAGTGTAGGAGCTCTATCGGACGGCCCGGAAGCATCAAGACGACGTGGCCCGTGCGGGCTTGCGTGGATTCCTTCCGCTTTAATCTATACCCCTTTACAATGCACCTAAGCATTTTTCTCTATGTCCACCCGGAATATTGCACCTCACTAGAGATGAACCAACGTTCGTGCACCCAGGAAAACGTCCCCAGAAATCTGCATCCTTCAAAATGAACATCTCGGATCTTTCCTCAGTTTTACTCACCCACATCCGATGGCTATTATTGATTGTGTCTAATCATCTTGGAATTAAGGTTATTAAGTCCATAATCCATAATTAATGACTAATTAATGGAGAATCGGATGGAACCATTTCGCCCGAATCGGGCGCGCGACCGGATGAAATCAATTCGCCCATGCGCACGCCTCCTTCCTTTTCCATCGTTTCCATCTCTACGCATACCACTCCTTCCTTTTCCATCGCCCAAGCTCCCCTTGCGAGCCGCATTGCCGCTCATGCCGCCGCCATCCGAGATCCTGTCTCCGCCTCCGTAGCGTGCGCTCAGACAAATAATCCTTCCGATCCGGTGTCCTGCGCCCCCACTCCAACCGCCCACCCCCACCTCGCGAGCGCCGGATTTTTCTTGCGCATCCCGATCTCCTCCCAATTCAGACACTTTCGCTTGATCCGGATTCGATTGATTGACGCGCTTACAAAGGAAGGAATTCTCCGATTGGTTTGATTGATGCTCTTCGTATGGAAGCAAATCTCCGATTCGTCAAGATAAGCAAATCTTCGAGTCTTTTCCTTTTATTCGTCTCTTTCGGTTGGTACATAACCCATTTGTTTCGGTGTGCTTCCTTTTGTTGCTGCTTATTGCGTGACTGCGAATTCGGGCAGCGGCCGCGGTGGAGTGCACTAGAGTCGGTTTCAGCATCCAGTGCGTGGAGAAGAGGAAGTCAAAAGCACAGCCACATTAGCCAGGTATTTATCAATTTTCACCTTACCAGTAGTTTGTCGCTCTGCTGTCTCTGTGGTTTCCCTGTCATTTTTTTGTATGTTTTTGTTTTGTTTTTTTTGCTTTCGACTCTATCATTTAGACTGTAATGCTTTGCTAGATCTGTTGTTCTTACGACGTATGTCCTTCCTCATTGGATGCAGTCTGCGACGCAAGACGTTGTTTGTTATCGATTGCGCCCTCCGCACCCATCTTCTTCTTTCTTGACCAAAGGTAGCAACGATGTCCGCTCTTTATGCACCAATTTCTAATTTGTCCGGTCACTGCTTATCTTTACTTATTTCCTTACGCGTATTTGTTATGCGTGATACTTGTTGTAGTCGCTTTTGTTATTAGATTGTGTATTCTTTTTACTATACTGATTCCTTGTTTACCCGAACAATATTTATTATGTTAGATATATGTGTCCGGTCATATCCATGTTTCTTGATATCGCTTTTTGCTCCGTGGATTCACTATATTAATTTGGTTCGTAGTCTTGATTAGGTTCAGAGTCGCTTCGTAGTCTTCCTTCGCCATATCTCGTACATGTTTTAACAGACTTTTTCTTCATAACGCCATCCTCGCTTCTACAATTTCACTTATGCATTTAGATTTGCTCATGAATTAAAACGTCTGCTTTACCGTATTGTCTTTTGTAATTCTAGGTCAATTAGAAAACAATGAATCGATCAGAACATAATAAACGATGGATCCTACAAACGACTGCACTTAGTAGGCCTCCGGATATTACGACCTTTTGGTACCCTCTAGGGCATTTCATAGATAACGCTTACCAAAATGTCACAAATGCATTCTTCTTAACTAATCTATTAGTGTGGCATCCATTTTGAAATACGAGTTGTATGCAATAGTATACGCAAAGATATATTGATTTCAAGATTTGTATTTATCCTCCTTAAGGCAATCGATCACGCAACCCAAGCTTAAATCTCTTTAGGCAATCGTCCATGCATCTCCTTATATAAACATCAAACTATAATTAATATCGAATTTATTACTCAAGTAATGCCAAAATGCACTTACACCGCACAACTTTTATGAATTACGAAAATGTTTGTTCATTGATCATATTGGCAAATATGCACTTACACCGCACAACTTTTATTACCAAAAGATATCCAAATAGTAGAAAAGGGAAAAAACTAGCAAAACCAACACCCATGTAACTACCTAAGAAAAATGTATGTTATGATTAAATGCATTAGATAATTATCAACTATAGTGCTATGATTGTACTCGAATCCGAATTTTTATTGGCTAACATAGAAGTTCAATCGCATTTGTTTGCACTAAATAGTCATTACATATACCACATGATCTTTTCCTTTACCACGCCTCAAACAAATTGCTTACTTGCACATTTCACACAAGAGGAGCATCTTTTCATCATAGCTAACCAATTATTTCAGTTATAAATAATAAAAGGAAATGGGAAATGGAAATTCGTTGATATTCATTAGCGATTGATTCATTGTCTTTTAACATGCCAAATTGTTTAGTTTTTGTATCGAACATCCATTCATGCATCCTGTTAATCATGCATGGCATGTGAGCTCCGAGTAGTGTGTGTTGTCCATTAGATCACTTTATATTGTCTTGCAATGGCATTGATGTGTCGTCAATACTCCATTTAAGAGCTTTTACATATGAATAAAGATACATATGTTCATGATTTATCTCCTGTTCTTGTCTGGTGATATCATGCCTCACTCCTAAATTGTCTTAATCAAAGATATGATTAAATGCATTAGATAATTATCAACTATAGTGCTATGATTGTACCGAATCCGAATTTTTATTGGCTAACATAGAAGTTCAACTGCATTTGTTTGCACTAAATAGTCATTACATATACCACATGATCTTTTCCTTTACCACGCCTCAAATAAATTGCTTACTTGCACAGATCATACAAGAAGGAGCATGTTTTCATCATAGCTAACCAATTATTTCAGTTATAAATAATAAAAGGAAATGGGAAATGGAAATCCTAGCTTCTCTCACAATGCACTCAAGTTCACATTTGGCTTCATTGTTGACTCTTGCTTCACTAATGCCTCGCCTCTTTAGTGCATTAAGAGCATTGGTGTAGAACTCCTTCGAATCGCACATTTCACACGCTCAAACAAATTGCTTACTTGCACATTTCACACAAGAGGAGCATCTTTTCATCATAGCTAACCAATTATTTCAGTTATAAATAATAAAAGGAAATGGGAAATGGAAATTGGTTGATATTCATTAGCGATTGATTCATTGTCTTTAACATGCCAAATTGTTTAGTTTTTGTATCAACGCCCATTCATGCATCCTGTTAATCGTGCATGGCATGTGAGCTCCGAGTAGTGTGTGTTGTCCATTAGATCACTTTATATTGTCTTGCAATGGCATTGATGTGTCGTCCAATACTCCATTTAAGAGCTTTTTACATATGAATAAAGATACATATGTTCATGATTTATCTCTGTTCTTGTCTGGTGATATCATGCCTCACTCCTAAATTGTCTTAATCAAAGATATGATTAAATGCATTAGATAATTATCAACTATAGTGCTATGATTGTACTGGAATCCAATTTTTATTGGCTAACATAGAAGTTCAACTGCATTTGTTTGCACTAAATAGTCATATTACATATACCACATGATCTTTTCCTTTACCACGCCTCAAATAAATTGCTTACTTGCACAGATCATACAAGAAGGAGCATGTTTTCATCATAGCTAACCAATTATTTCAGTTATAAATAATAAAAGGAAATGGGAAATGGAAATCCTAGCTTCTCTCACAATGCACTCAAGTTCACATTTGGCTTCATTGTTGACTCTTGCTTCAGCTAATGCCTCGGCCTCTTTAGCTGCATTAAGAGCATTGGTGTAGAACTCCTTCTGAACTGCACATTTCACACGCCTCAAACAAATTGCTTACTTGCACATTTCACACAAGAGGAGCATCTTTTCATCATAGCTAACCAATTATTTCAGTTATAAATAATAAAAGGAAATGGGAAATGGAAATTCGGTTGATATTCATTAGCGATTGATTCATTGTCTTTTAACATGCCAAATTGTTTAGTTTTTGTACTGAACGTCCATTCATGCATCCCGTTAACTGTGCATGGCATGTGAGCTCCGAGTAGTGTGTGTTGTCCATTAGATCACTTTATATTGTCTTGCAATGGCATTGATGTGTCGTCCAATACTCCATTTAAGAGCTTTTTACATATGAATAAAGATACATATGTTCATGATTTAACTCCTGTTCTTGTCCGGTGATATCATGCCTCGGCTCCTAAATTGTCTTAATCAAGATATGATTAAATGCATTAGATAATTATCAACTATAGTGCTATGATTGTACTTGAATCCGAATTTTTATTGGCTAACATAGAAGTTCAACCGCATTTGTTTGCACTAAATAGCTGTTACATATACCACATGATCTTTTCCTTTACCACGCCTCAAATAAATTGATTACTTGCACAGATCACACAAGAAGGAGCATGTTTTCATCATAGCTAACCAATTATTTCGCTTATAAATAATAAAAGGAAATGGGAAATGGAAATCCTAGCTTCTCTCACAATGCACTCAAGTTCACATTTGGCTTCATTGTTGACTCTTGCTTCACTAATGCCTCGGCCTCTTTAGTCGCATTAAGAGCATTGGTGTAGAACTCCTTCGAACTGCAAGTTCACTTTGATTTCTTTCTATTGTTTCTTGTAGCAACTTCTCGCTTGTTGCTTTTTCTCTTAATACTCTCAACCTTTGTTTCTCAACCTGTTAAGTCATAAAAAGGCTAAGAGTCTTTTAGAAAATTTTACTAAGTTATTGCTAAGCGAGTTCAGATACTATATTTGTGACCCTCTTTAGCTGCCTAGAATCGCATTGTTGACACTCTTACATGATGAAGGTAATGTTTGAAATGAATTAAGTTCAAGAAACTTTAATACGCTTGCATCGCAGAAAGTACTTGCTTAAATGCATTAGATAATTATCAATCAGAGTGCTATGATTTTATTGGCTAACATAGATGTTCAACTACATTTGTTTGCACTCAATAGTCATTCTGAGATACCACATGATCTTTTCCTTTACCACGCCTCAAATAAATTGCTTACTTACACAGAGCACACAAGAAGGAGCATCTTTTCAAACCCTCCGCGAGCAAAAGCCGTCGGATCCGCCACGACGGCCACTTTTTCACGAGAAGCTCCAAAATCAATTGGTAAGCTCGGTTTCTCTCTCGGTAATGTCGATTTGTTGCGCAGTTGTTGCCGAGCTGTCGGATTTCGATGTATACCGATAGATTTTCGGTCGATGAGGTCGGTTTTCAATGGAAAATCGCGATTTTACTTGCGCTAGCATGATATATTAGAAGCCCTTACATTTTCTTGAACTTTTAGGCATCAACAAGCAATGTTTGTCCTCAACTATGCATGTGCAACCATGACAAGAATATAAATAAGTTTTCTCAACAGAACACCTTCACATCACTTTTAGGTTTGATCTGCTTTATGGATGTCAATCACCATTCAATTTTCGTGTTTGAATTTGCAAGTGGAAACTAAGACAAATCGCTCACGGGAACTTTGTTCTATGCCGCCTTCAGATTCGTTTGCAAATATGGTTTTTCAAACCACGTTGTATGTGTTTCCTCTTTTAAATAATGACTGGGGAGAGGTTCCTACCGAATATCCCACGTTGTATAGCCGTCTAGCGACTAGCATGGAAAATCAGTGTGTTTATTCAGATTCAAACAATGATATATTTTC